>CM029639.1:24992611-26192611 GCA_017311315.1 Dendrocalamus latiflorus | reverse complement strand
AAGGCTTATCCATTCATCGGACTGGTACAAGATTAAGACTAGATAACCTAAAGGCTGTATCATAATCAATTTTTGTCACACGCCAAAGGAAGCGTATAGTTGTCGATAGTACAATTGATTATCTCATGTGGGTAAAGTTGTACAACCTCTACAGAGTGTCAAAAACTATTTAACTAGCTGTGCTCGTGGTCATGAGCATGCTTGGATGTAGCCACAAAAGGTATAGTTTTTTATTTTCAAAACTATTTCACTGAACATATAGGATGGCATGTAGGCGTCTTCCGTGTGCCAAGCCCATGGCTGGGAATTGTGCGATGTTCATAGCCGAGGAATGCTGTGAATGGATTTGATCTAATGTTATGGAAATTATATCAATGTTATTTCATTACATGTCAAATTCTCTCTACAGTTCCTGCAAATTACTTATTGATATTGCAAATAAAATTTGCTTCGTGCTGAAAATAACTTAGTATAGAGCCTCATCCTTTGATAACCATGTATATATGTATAATTTTGCAATACATTACAGGTCTTACTGAGTACACAATATACTCAACCTTGCTTAAATTATTGTTGATCAGAGAATAAAGAAGGATACATGCCAAATGATGCGTAATTTGCCCCCGGCATTGGGGAGTTCGATGATGGGTTTTTCTAGAGCCTAATCCCTAGTCGGTTGCCTGTGGACTATGATGGCATACCATTGGAGTATTGATGCTTCTGCTTAGTTATTTGTCTTCCGCTGCAATTTACTCTTGACTTTAGTATTTACCTGGCCGGTCGACCATATGTTGTAAATCTTATATATTATGCATCGTTTATGTATTCACCCCTTTGTCATAAATAAAATATATGCGATGTGTATGGATGTGATCTCAATGTTGTGAATGTGTGTACTAGCTACTGATCATGGGACTAGTACAGAACATACATACGGTGACTCCGGTCCCCACACTTCTCAAAAGGTCAAGTACTATTGCACCTTCTGCAAGAAGGATGGCCACATAGTTGAGTTTTGCTTTCATAGAGTCAAGGTTGAGAGAAAAGCGAGGGTGCGTACTTTGAGGTCCATTAGAAGAGTTCCTTCACATGTGAGTGTTAATAGAGCCAAGCAATCTGTCTTTCCTACTAGACATAATCCTAGGTTTGCAGATGGCCTTTTTGACTCCTTTGGTGCCTCTAGGCAATGCTTTGGGTTAGGATATCGTGAGGGTAGACCACGGTAGCATCTAGACAGGGGGAGTGCCAGCCTTTTGGTAGGTCGATTTAGAGAGGTCTAGGTGGTTCTTGTGTGCATTCTTATCTTGTGTGCATTCTTATAATTATCTTGCAAACCATTTTATTCTTACTTCTTTTGATGTTCCTAGACATCATGTGGCTTAGTACTAGACCCCCATATCTTTTATCACTAACCCCAGTATTGAGGCACAGATGTTTCCTTGTTGTGCCTCATAGGTCCGACATGCGAGAAAGGAGGATGTGTGGCCTATTAACTCCGGATGTTCTCGACACATAACCAGATATTCTAAATGGTTCACCTCCCTCACACGTGCATCCAAAAACGAGTTGATCATGTTTGGGAATGCTTCTACCATGACTGTGACAACAAATTGAACAGTACACATGAATAACAATTTCATGCTCAAGGACATCGCTTTGGTAAGTAAGCAGAGGTACAATCTGCTATCTATTTCCCAGCAGGTTCGAGAGAATCTTTAGTGCTAATTTAAGTATCTCTTCTATCTATGGCCCTAGGTGTCTTGTGACTTCTGATTCTTTAGATCGTAGGCTTAGATATATAGGCTTTGGTCCCTTCAGTAGAGTCAATAGCAAGGACCTTATTAGAGGATTACTTAGATTTAAGAGTTGCAATGACCTTGTTTGCACACCCTATAGACATGGTACGATGGTTTCTACTTCTCATCCTCCTCTTACCTTAGTGATGACTGATAGCCCTAGATAGCGCTTGCATTTATACATAGTTGGCCCTTCTAGAGTCCAGTCTACAGGAGGGAAGTGGCATGTGCTTCTAATTGTAGATGACTTTTTTTTGGTATTCTTGAGTGTATTTTCTAGTTTCTAAGGATGGGACCTTTGGCTACTTTAGAGAGTTGGCCCATAGATTAGCAGTTGACCTCACCGGAGCTATGAGAGCCATTAGGAGTGACAATGACATAGAATTCAAGAACTTATCTTTTGCCACCTTTTGTACTAAGAGAGGTTTAGAGTACCAATTCTCGTCACCTAGAATCTCCCAGCAGAATAGGGTTGTAAAAAGAAATAATAGAACCCTTGTAGAGATGGCTAGGACTATGCTAGATGAGTATAGCATCCTTAGGAGGCTTTTGGCTGGGGTGATTTTGATTGCTTGTTATGTGTCCAATAGGGTTTTCTTGAGATCACCCATAGGCAAAACTTCTTTAAGCTTAGATTTAGTCGTAGACATAGCATCTCTCATTTCAAGATATTTGGTTGCAAATGCTTCATTCTTAAACATGGCAACTTGGATAAATTTGAATCTATATGTTATGATGGCATTTTTCTTGGATATTCTGCTTATTCTTATGGCTATCATGTATTTAATTTGGATACTAACAAAATTGTTGAGACTTGTGAAGTTACTTTTGATGAGGTTAGTCTTGATACTAGATTTGATAGTGCAGGTACACAGTGATTAGGACAACATCTTCATCGACGATGACTCTGACCTAGAGGATGAGAACCTAATCCCTCCTTTAGTCACTCCTAAGTTGGTTAGAAAGCCTACTTCCACTACTCCAGCTTCAACAGAGTAGCATCCTCCCACCTTCACCAGTGCTTCGAGTGGCTATACTCCTACCTCCATAGCCCATGAGATAGAGGTCACGTCTACACCAGAACCTCCTCTTCACATTCAGTGATGACACTCTCTAAAGTAGATAATTAGGGATCTCTGTGAGTGAGTTACTCGCTCAAGATTTATCTCTTCAGGTTCTCATGTACATTATACTTTTGTTGCATATTTTGAACCCCGAGATGTCACCTATACGTTATCTAATTCTTCTAGAGTCAATGCATGTATGAAGAGCTTGAAAACTTTGAAATAAACCAAGTCTGGAACTTAGTTGAACCTCATCCTAATCATAATGTAATTGGAATAAGTTGGGTTTTCAGAAATAATCAAAATGAGGATGGGTTGGTAGTTCTCAATAAAGTTAGGCTAGTAGCTCAATGTTTTTTCCAGGTAGAGGGTTTAGACTTTCAAGAGACCTTTACTCTTGTAGCTAGATTAGAATTCATCCGCATATTGCTAGCATTTGTAACATCTAAGGGCTTTAAGCTTTTTCAAATAGGTGTCAAGTGTGCTTTTTCTAAATGGTTTCATAGAAGATGTATATGTCAAATAACCCCTTGGTTTTGAAAATTCCAAGTTCCCAAACCATGTGTGTGAGCTCTCTAAAGTCTTGTATGGATTGAAACAAGTCTCTAAAGCTTGGTATGATAAGTTTAAATGTTTCTTACTTAAAAATAATTTCAAAATAAGATTGGTAGATAAAACCTTGTTCACTCTCAGGTATAGAAGTGGCTTTTTACTTGTTTAGATTTATATAGATGACATTATATTCGGTGGTTCTTCTCATGCTTTGGTGTCTAGATGTTTAGATTCTTTGAGCTGGTAATTTGAGATGAGTATGATGGGTAAGCTAATTTTCTTCATTGGTCTTCAAGTCAAGCAACTGAAAGAAGGGACCTTTATCATCAAAGTAAGTACACAAAGAACCTTCTTCAGCTCTTCAACATGGGAAGCAGCAAGCCAATGTCTACTCCCATTGTCACTTCTACCGTACTGGATCCTGATGAGAAAGGAGAGCCCGTGGACCAGAAGGAGTACCTCAACATGATTGGCTCCCTCCTCTATATACAATTTGTTGTATGTTTATGCGATTGATTTCAGGCATCCCCTCGTGTGTCTCATTGTCAAGTAGTTTGTCGCATCTTCAGGTATCTTCAGGACACTCTTGACTTTGGACTCTAGCATTCTTCTGATTATGCACTCTCCCTTTAGACCTTTTCTGATGCTAATTTTGTGGAGTGTAGAATAGATGGTAAGAGTACTTCTAGCACTTGTCACTTCTTAGGCACATCTCTTATCTCTGGGTCATCTAAAAAGTAGTCCTTTGTTGCATAGTCCACTGTTGAGGTGAGTATGTTGCTGCTGCTAATAGTTGCTCTCAGGTTCTCTAGATCTTTTTAGTCTATGGGACTATGGATTGGTTTTAGATAGTGTTCCTCTCTTCTGTGACAACACTAGTGCCATTAACATCACCCAAAACCTAGTGCAACACATTAGGACCAAGCACATTGGTGTTAGATACTATTTCCTTAAAGGCCATGTAGAGAAGGGCAATGTTGTGCTTCACTTTGTAGAGACAGAACAATAGGTTGCAGATATTTTCACTAAGACTCTGATTCTTATTCTTCTTGTTTTGCTTCTTTACGGGGATATTTGGGGGTTATTCGTCTTTTTGGACTGTTTTGAGGGGGAGTTTGACTCTTTCGCATCCATTATATCATATTGCATATTTAATTTCAACAACTTGCAATGCAATATAACTACTTGGAGCTTTGACCATTATCCTTGTATGACATGATATGTTGCTTTAAATCTTATCATGTCTTGTGCTAGTTTGCTTGATTTATCATATCTTTCTATATATAGCTTAGTTTTGGCATACTAGTTTTCTTAAATGTGAGAAACTTGAACTAAAATCATATTTTGTTAAATATTGTGACTAGTTTTGATCTAGTGATACTGTTATGATTCATGCCATACCAAATAGGCTAAGTTGAGTCTTGAATCTAAATTGAAAATGCTATTCTTTATTGAAGCATGAGTTATGCTAGTTCTTTATTGAAGCATGAGTTTATTTCTCCTAGGCTTTTGCGACTCGGGTTGAGTATAGTTTACAGACTAAGGAGTAGCTTATTGTTCTTGAACTAAAAATGAAATATCAAAAAATGATCTCTTTTTGTGAAAAAATTGATCTCATGAATTCTTTCTCATGAGACAGATTGCTATTGCACTAGACATAAACTCAGGGGGAGTTTTTGATGACCTAGACCACTATTTTAAGCTTTTAGCTTGGGATGGTTGTAGTAAGGCCTAAGATTTAGCACATGGCTAAGAAAACAAAAATGTAAAAAAAATAGTTGAAGCTTAGGAAGTAGTTGTGGATGGTTCCTAATCTAGGACTTGCTTTACTAATATAAAAATAATAATTTTTAGCAAGTGCTAAATGTGCTAATTATGCTCAAATTCCAAATGGTTGAATAAAATGATTAAACATTGAAATTATAGCACTCTAAATAGACTCAATTGTACCTTGTTGGTTCCATTTAGTTTATTAACATGGCTGGGCTCATTTTTGGTTATACGTGGCTAAATTATGATCTTGATCAACTTGACATGCTAAAAAACTATTTAATTTTAGATTATGCTTATTTGGCTTCAGCTTTGCTACATATGGTTTGCCATAATTTAGATAGCTCCTTAACATAATATGGCTTAGTATAATACTTATAGAGCTCTATGTTCTTTCACGTATCTCGATAACTCCATTATCAAAGTGGGAGAAAGAATAGTAAAAATGCATATCTAGAGCATGATTTGAAGTTGTTATGTAAAATCTTGCTAAGTTGGAGCTTTTATGTCTTATTGTGATTTGTTTTATTTTTTTCTCTTCTCACTATGACTAAGGTCAAATTGAACAATTGTTCTTTCATATGGATCAAGAGTGTGATTTCCCAAATTATTTAGTGGATTTGAAGTTTTTGTGAAAAACTTGCCTTTTTTAGTAGCTTTACTCTATTTCTGGTTCATATGGTCATTTTTGGTCTTTGCATTCCTCTTATTACCATTTTGAGTATCTTTTGGTGAAATTCTCTTCCTTTGTCTAGAACCACCTCCAATTTGCATTTTTTTAAGAATTCCCAATGGGTTATTCAAGGAGGAGATTGAAAGACCATGTGAGAAGATCCAGGACAATATTGTGATGAACCATTGCAAGTTTTATAGAGTGGATAATCAATTTTGCAAAGATTGCTTTTTATCTAAATTGTTTTTAGAATTTTTTTAGGGAAACCAGTCATATCGCCAGTATGGCATCGATCATACCGCAAAGCAGTAGTACCTTGGTGGTCATACCATACAGCGATAGTACCACAGTTTACTTGTCGGTAGCTTATTTTCAAAGAGGTTCAATTGCTAAGTGTGTGAACCAGTATGACCCGCCTGTGGTTGGCGGTCACATTGGCCCAAAAGAAAATTTTGGGTTTTTGGGTTTTGTCGTCATGGGTCGATGTTGTTTGACCTAGATCGGTATATTAATGTTGCATGAAGCATGTTTTGAGTAATGTGGATCAAGTTGTGAAGAAATTATGCCCAAAATGATCAGGAATGCCGAGTGAGGCGGCTGAGCTCAAGCATAGCACTAGAAAGGTGGCAAATGTTGAAGGGAAATTCGAGCATCGAGTTGCACCATATGGCTTGATCATTCCAAGTGAGACATCGTCTGGTGGAACTGGAATGAAAAAGACTTTTTGATATGTGGCAGGCCAGTGGTGTACCTACATGTGACAAGCATGGCAATTGCTTGCAAGGGAAGATGAAAACTTGGTCAAGAAAGGGTATTTTGACAAGTTTACCAAAATACCGTAAAACTACCTTAGATCAAAACCGTGACACTTGAGTCACGCTTAGGAAGATGGTTTGGGTTGAGGAGTTGACATGATCAAGTGGATCAAAGGTTAAGAACTTAGCGAATTTGGGTTTATGTGCTTTCAAAAGCCTACATATAAGTGTAGTGTGTGATTAAAACCTGTGTTATATGGGATTAATTGGTTTTCCTATTTATGCTAAGTGAATAGTATCTATTAGGATTAGATAGGGCTAGTTGACCCATCTATTTTACATGTTGGGATAGAGACTTACTAGTTAAGCATCCGACCATTCTAGCTTTACTCATTGAAGCCAAATATTCTAGAGTTAGGGTTTAAGAAGTGTGAGTATTGTCGTGTGCTCTCTTGTCCTCCAGGTAGAGTGCTATAAAATTTTCATCCTCAAGTAATAGAATATTAACTTTGTTCATCTCTCATGGATATCTCTAGTTTTGGTTGATTTGTTCTTGATTTGGTTAGTTTTTTATCTCCTCCCTCTCCTTCTTGATCTTTCTGGATGCCAAGGATGTGTAAGTGATGGAGTGTCCCATGGAAATCAATCTCACATCCATCTAGGCATCAAGTTTGACAAGTTCTTAAAGTTTTTCGGTTTTTACTTGATTTGGCCTCTTGGAGTGATTTCTTCATCTAATTGTTTTTTTGCCTCGATTCTTTAGGTGTTCTAGTTTGCTGTAACATGTGGGATTACATCTAGAGCCATCTTATCCATCATTCACCCACGAGTAAGTCATATTCATCATTTTTTGTTTTTGACCAGTTTTGGTGTAACCTTCCTTCAAACGAAAAAAAGGTTAGAACTTTGTCAACGATTCTCTTGATTATTGATTAGAATAGATTTCTGACATCTTAGAGAAGGTGCACACAAAGTTTCAAGTCATTTGAATCTACGGATCAAATGTTACATGAATTCTTGGTTTGAAAGTGCTTGTTTTACTATTCATCAAGCTGAATTCACTGTGGTGGTACTTCCAGTTATTGTAACCGTGCTACCGTGGTTACTATAGTGGTACTACCTCAATATTGTAGCGATACAACAAATTCTATAGTTCATTCCTCGTATTTTCAATTTCTTTATTTGCTGGGTTTTATGTTTGCTTTTCATCCTAATCTTCATAATTTTGTAGCTATTGGAGTAAATGATTGGTGAATACTTAAAATTTTTTTTAAGGCAACATTAACCTTTCCTCTGTTGCCATACCGGTCCTATAGATTCCCAGGGGTTATAGCACCTGTATTCCCTATCGACATGCATGACAAATAGACCGATCTACTTTATTACAGGGAATGTAGGATTGTTTTTGAACAGCCGTCCAGGAATCGCATCCAGGGTGCCCAAGGTGACGGCGACACAATTCTGTCGAGGTGGCCAAGAAAGCATGGCAATGGCATGTGGAGAAGTTGCGAAAGTGGCAGAGAATGGGTACAGGTCTCCATCACTATTGCAGCGATGAATCATGCTCTTAGCATGAAGATCCTTGGCAGAGAAACCAAGCTGATCAAATTCGATGGAATAGGAGTTGTCTCAAATAATTGGCGGATGGAATAAGGTTTTTGACAATGTTGGGAACAAGAAAGACATGGTCAAAATAAAGGGTTTTGATAAACATTACCCAGATGTTTTTTTTCAAACAATCATCCAAATTTCTCACCTTGGATGTGCACGAAGATCCATGCGCTGCCACCTCCATCTTCTTCTCCAGTGACCCCTTCGTCCTCCTCTCCGGTGACCCATTCTTCCTCCTCACTGGTGACTGCTTCTTCCTCCTCACCAGCAACCCGAGGGAAGAATCCTGCCCTCCAGGCCTAGGGTTCACCATTCCTCCCAGGCGGTGGGGGCAACTGGCAGGGTAGGAGGGTGGTGGCCGGTGTCGGAGGGCGACGACGGCCGAAGGCACTGGCTATTAGGTTAGGTGGGGACGGCACGGTAGGGATAGGTAGAGGCAGTGCGGTTGGGACGCTGTCGACCATGGGTTGTGGAGGAGGGGCGGGGGCTGGCAAGCGGAGCTGCTTTGACGAGAGAAGGGGGAAGCACCAGCGATGAGGAGGGGTGGCGCAAAGGGCGCAAGGTGGGAGGGGGTGGGGTCGGGTGGGAGGCAACAAGGTCAAATCAGGGTTTGGGTTAGGGGTTATATAGTTAGGGGAAATAATGAGAGCTGTTGGATCTTAATCTAAGAGTCACAAATTTGGATGATTGTTTGAAATAAAACATCCGGAAGGTTACTAGATACACCCAAATGTGAAATATGAGCAAATGAGTAGTAGAGAGTGCACGAATAGCTCTAATGTATTCAATGTGGTCAACAGATGAGCATGGCGCTGGTGAGGGGGTATTTATAGCCCCTAACCACAAATTTCACTTTTGGGGCAAAATTCCCCAAAATTTCAGCAGGTGTGGTACTACCGCCATTGATCGGCCAGTACTACCATACCTAGGGTTTAACGATTATATGTAGCACAATTAATGCTTCTGAACTAGCAATTATGGTCTAGTACAGTGCTACCATACTCATAGAGCCTGGTACTACCGCATTGCAGTAGTACCATGTGGCACAATCAGTACTACCGATTTCTAGAGGAGAGAAAAGCCTCAAAAACATTCTATTTGGAAATAATGTACAGCCAACTAGAAATCAGTTCTATCATACTATTGTAGTACCACACCTTAGATGTAGTCATATCGCATGCCGGTAGTACCACAGTTAAAATTGCAGTATACCAATTTTTCTGACAAGTGTTTTTCAGATGCAGTTCAAGATGCATGCATGTCTTAGTTGATCAAGATGTCACAAAACAAATCTTCAAGCTACTAGCCATGATCCATCTTTATAGTACATCATCTAGCCTATAAATTTGATCTTTTCACTAATCACCAATACTGATAAAAACTATAAAAGGGTCCTTAGGCTACATAATACCTTTATCTTGGGCCATGTCGATCATTTGTCTTCCATACATGCTATTTCCATGATGTCATCCATAAACCAGGGCTTAAACATTTAAAACATCTTAACACACATATTAGTCCTATAACACATTGTTGTCATAAATTACCAAAATCATTTGTAGGGGTCTAGATACTTTCACTGGCTCCATCGCAAATCGCACTAAGGTTAGGAGGTGGAGGAGGAGGCGTGAGGCTATGAGGGGATTGGAGTCAAGACTCAATGTCTCGATCAGTGGTGCGATGACTGCCTTCCCTAGTCAATGCTCCTATTGGGCCAACCAGGCTAGGCCCAAATCAATAAAAGGGTAGGCCGTAGGCCCAAATCAATAAAGGGAATACACCACCCTATCCTTCGTCTACTTCGGCTCGTCATGCTCTCACCAGTGGCCAGTGGATTATGGGGTCTACCAGGAGGCGGTTTGGCTGGGAACGGTCTAGTTGGAACAACTAGAAGAAGGCAGGAGTAGAGGAGAAGCTGGCTCTTTGGTGAAAGCGTGTAGTAACTCTATGTTTCCTGTTTAAATATGCATAAGGTGGGCGAAGTAACAAGTAAGAATGGATGTAAAGTTTGGGGTGTGAAGCATACCCTACACGTGGTAGTATAGAAACACTCCCCGTCGCCACCTTGAATTAAGCTACAGATGCACGAAGACCATGCACCACGCACTGGTAGGCTACCAGGCATTATTTGGAGAAATATTTTAAAATTTACCAATCTAAAGATGTACAATTTAGAATTTACCACTCATATCTCATTGGAGCCACATGTCAGTAAGACATGAGTGATAAATTCTAAAATAGCACATCTTTAATAGGTAAACGATCAATTCCCACATGAAAGGGAGTGGGTATTAGTTCAAATTCCACGTGGATGGTCTGGGACTGGCCCAACCAAACATGGGCTAACAGTTTTGGATCAGACATGCTAACTGCTACATGTTGTACCATGATGGGGAGGCGTCGATCGAGACTTTGCTCGAGTCTTGGCAGGTGAGTTGCAAGATAAAGACATGGGCGGAGCTTCACATTCACCTTCGCTCGAGTCTTGTGGTCCATTTGGAGTTGTGTTCATAGGATTAGTCCCACTTTGTTTGTCTAAAGTGAGCTATAGTAGCATATAATGCCTGCTGGGTCTAAACGTAGAACCTCTAAGTTAACTCTTTTACATGAAGCGATGACGAAAGTGTAAGCAGGCTGTTACACTCTAATACCCTTTCTTATGCACTGTAGCCCCTATATGAGATCAGAGTTTGTGAGATATGATATAAGTGTGCACGATATCAAGAACGAAGAAGATAAATATCATAAAGAGAACCAAAATAATGATGTTGAAGCAACCACACGAGAGAGAAAAGATTTGGTGAAACTAATCGATACCTTTCTTATGCACAATAGCCCTCGGATCATATTAGCATTTGTGAGATACGACACGAGTGTACACGGTATCAGGAATGAAGAAGATGAATCTCATAGAGAGAACCAAAATAATGACATTTAAGCAACCACGACAAGTAGGAAAATATTTAGCGAAACTAACTGCAAATTCCTTAAGCACAACCTCAAAAGAGTACAAGAGATTGTCGCTCTCTTACAACCCTCTCAAATCCTTTAAGACCCTCGGATCCTTACCCTATACAAGAATATGGTACTAAAAGATAACATAGCCTCTAATTTTCTCGTGCACCTCTACCTGAGTGTCTTCTTTACTTTATTGCTAGGTTGCTTGGGTTCTCTATAACCCCCTTATGGCTTTATATAATACTTCGTAGCCCTCCTAAAATGCGGAATAGGAATCCTACTTCAAAAGAAAGTAGGAATCCTAATTATATTAGGATTCATCCAAAACTTTATAACACATATTTCCAAATCCTAAAAGGCTAGATATGAGTCACCATACTCAACAATCTCCACATCGACAATTATTCGTTGAGGTCACTGTGCTCCTCCAAGAACTCGCTCTAAGTGGGCTCTGCATTTTTTCCTCCCATCTTTAGGAGTGCCTCTACCAGAGGGGCACATGTACATCAACACAATGTTCGTGTCAGTGTTCGGGCTAGTCTGCCCAAACCCTCCACTTGAGAGCTCCTTTCTTGTGTAGTTTGATTAACCAAACCTCATGTTCCTACAACCTTCCATACCATAGGATTGTACCGCCTTTGAGCTCCACCTACTCACCAGTATAGCATGCTTGGTCTCACCACATCTTTCTTCTTTCAACAGCTCGCACTTTCACTTTTACATCTGCTAGATTTCACAACCGTCTTTGTAGTTCTGCACATAACTTCAGATGAGATCTGAGTACCTACCATTGACAACATAATTTCCTTCTCCTAACCAGGATTTTTAGCAGATCTCCCATTTGTTGCCCTTCCTTTATGTGTACCCATCAATCGGTACTATCCATTGTTTCAGATATTTTTATGGTCACTTGCTACTTACAAGTAACTCACATGATTCCACCTCGAAGTAATATCTCACAACCTTCGAGTTCAAGTGACCTCACAGATATTAAATTCTTATTTATGCCGGAAACATACCGAACTCCCATTAATGTGCGATGTGCTCCATCACACATCTCCAATGTAATTGTTTTCAACTCAGTAATTGCATACTCCTTGCAATCCACTAAGTAAACAGTTCCATGCATCGGGCATAGAGATCCTTCGTAAAATATCTCTCTCACCAAACATATATGGAAGCATCAACCTAAATATAATATCCATCTATGAGAAATACCTAATCGGTGACTAGTATATCTGAATCATCCTTTGCTAACGTCATTGAGCATGTACCTTTCATTTGCTTCATACTAGGATAGCCTTTTATTATGTGACCTTCCTCATCACATAGATGGCATACATGTATACCCTTGCTCTTATTCCTTATATGACTTTTACTTTACCTACAACACTACTGTAGTCAATGCTTGATCACTTGAGGTTGAAGATTCTGATGACTTTTGCAAGAACTTCGCCTCCAACAGATACAAAACTGTTCCATTGAAGTTGTGAGTAGTTTATTTGACATGAATATTCATCACTAATTCCTCCCATGATGGTGGCAGTGATGATGTCAGTATGACGACCTTGTATTTCTCTTTAATTTTCTCATCTGCACTAGTCAACTATGTAATAAGCTTGTTGGAGATATTAAGATGATCAACAAACCATGTACGTTTCTCCATACGCAATCTATACAATTGTCAATTCAGTACTCACTGATTTGTCAACTACTCTGCCGTATACAATTCTTTTAAGTCTTTTCTTAATTTTTTGGCGAATTCTCCTTGATCACTGAGTACTTTATCTCATTGGAGTGATGTAGACAAATTGTATTGATAGCCTTCCACTTCATCATCTTCCAGTCTCCATTGGACATCTTTTCTGCTTCGTCTCCTTCAAGAGTATTGACTAGCTCCTACTAGAGAAAGACATCATCTTCTCTATTTGATTCCACATCATTGATATAACCCCCTTATGGCTTTATATAATACTTCGTAGCCCTCCTAAAATGTGGAATAGGAATCCTACTTCAAAAGAAAGTAGGAATCCTACTTCAAAAGAAAGTAGGAATCCTAATTATATTAGGATTCATCTAAAACTTTATAACACATATTTCCAAATCCTAAAAGGCTAGATATGAGTCACCATACTCAATAATCTCCACATTAACTATTATCCGTTGAGGTCACTATGCTCCTCCAAGAACTCGCTCTAAGTGGGCTCCACATTTTTTCCTCCTACCTTTAGGAGTGCCTCTACCAGAGGGGCACATGTACATCATCACAATGTTCGTGTCAGTGTTCGGGCTAGTCTGCCCAAACCCTCCACTTGAGAGCTCCTTTCTTGTGTAGTTTGATTAACCAAACCTCATGTTCCTATAACCTTCCATACCATAGGATTGTACCGCCTTTGAGCTCCACCTACTCACTAGTATAGCATGCTTGGTCTCACCATGACTTTCTTCTTTCAACAGCTCGCACTTTCACTTTTACATCTGCTAGATTTCACAACCGTCTTTGTAGTTCTGCACATAACTTCAGATGAGATCTGAGTACCTACCGTTGACAACATGATTTCCTTCTCCTAACCAGGATTTTTAGCAGATTTCCCATTTGTTGCCCTTCCTTTATGTGTACCCATCAATCGGTACTATTCATTGTGATGAGGACATCCTTTCCATAGATACAACTGTGCCGACTCTAGAACAAACTGAAACTATAATACAATGACCAATGACTCGAGCGCGAGCACGTCAACTTAACCATCAGGTGATTGCGTTCCTATGTTTGCATACAAATATTTCAAAGAATGGCATACTACTTAATTCTTGTGATGATGTAATTGTCCTTAAGAACCATGGGGAAGAACCACGCGATCTCAAGTGTAGAAGTGGAACCGTCAAGCGCAATCCAAGTCCTGTTCTCGAGTTCGACTCAGATTCGGCCTTTTTTACAACGTCTACTTCAAATGGCCATAATGTTTGATCCAAAAGACTTCTCTGGGCCCGTGAGTACTCTTTGGAAAGCTCTTGGAGTATACTTTCATATGGATCTAGTCTCACCTCCAAACTTGTGAACTTCACCGCACGTTCGGTTCAGGAATCCCAATTTGTGAACTTAATATTTATTCGCAACATAATTTCAGATTGCATATTGTACTCTCTTTCTTGTGTTCTCGATTCGCTTGCAGGAGATAGCCTTCTTGGCGAGGTCAACCGCGTTCGGCACGGTTGATAATCAACGGAGCAGTGGTGTAGTGATTGCGAGGGGTTCGATCTGTTTTGGTCAGAGCCTTTGGATCATCAACGTCGTGTTCTCCACAATCGACTTATCAGTACCTTTTGGAAGATCGGGTCATTGTCACATTACATTGTTTCAAATATTTTTTATGATCACTTGCTTTTTACAAGTAACTCACATGATTCCACCTCGAAGTAATATCTCACAACCTTCGAGTTCAAGTGACCTCATAGATATTAAATTCTTCTTTAAGCCAGAAACATACCAAATTCCCATTAATGTGCGATGTGCTCCATCACACATCTCCAATGTAACAGTTTTCACCTCAGTAATTGCATACTCCTTGCAATCCACTAAGTAAACAGTTCCATGCATCGGGCATAGAGATCCTTCATAAAATATCTCCCACCAAACATATATGGAAGCAACAATCTAAATCTAATATCCATCCATGAGAAGTACCTAATTCGTGACTAGTATATCTGAATCATCCTTTGCTACCGTCATTGAGCATGTACCTTTTATTTGCTTCATACTAGGATAGCCTTTTATTATGTGACCTTCCTCGTCACATAGATAGCATACATGTATACTCTTGCTCTTATTCCTTATATGACTTTTACTTTTGCCTACAACACTACTGCAATCAATGCTTGATCACTTGAGGTTAAAAGATTCTGATGACTTTTGCAAGAACTTCGCCTCCAATAGATACACAACTGTTCCATTGAAGTGGTGAGTAGTTTTTTCGACATGAATATTCATCACTAATTCCTCCCATGATGGTGGCAGTGATGATGTCAGTATGACGACTTTGTCATTCTCTTCAATTTTCTTATCCACACTAGTCAACTATGTAATAAGCTTGTTGGAGATATTAAGATGATCAACAAACCATGTACGTTTGTCCATACGCAATCTATACAATTGTCAATTCAATACTAACTGATTTGTCAACTACTCAGCCGTATACAATTCTTTTAAGTCTTTCCTTAATTTTTGTGGCGAATTCTCCTTAATCAATGAGTACTTTATCTCATTGGAGTGATGTAGACAAATTGTACTGATAGCCTTCCACTTCATCATCTTCCAGTCTCCATCAGACATTTTTTCTGCTTTGTCTCCTTCAAGAGTATTGACTAGCTCCTACTAGAGAAAGACATCATCTTCTCTATTTGATTCCACATCATCGATATGGATCTTGATTTTGTGTTACCTGATGCTTTATCGACCTTCTCGTAAATTAGATTAATTTGGCCTTGACTCTGATACCACTTGACCCCTTCTTATGTGCAGTAACCCCAGAATCGGATTAGAGTTTATGAGATATGGCATGAGCATGCACGGTATCAAGAACGAAGAAAATGAATCTCATAGAGAGAATCAAAATAAAGACGTTAAAGCAACCATGACGAGAGAGAAAAGATTTGGCGAACAAAAGTTTTGGCAAAATTGATCGCCAATTCTTTAAGCACAACCCAAACGTGTAGACGTGATTTATTGCTCTCTCACAACCCTCTCGAATCTTTTAGGATTCTCGGATCTTTACCCTATGCAAGAATATAGTGTTAAAGAATAGCCTAGCCTCTAATTCTCTTGTGCACCTCTACTTTTGGATGAGTGCCTTCTTGCTTTGTTGTTGGGTTCTCCATGACCCTATCATGGCTTTATATAGTCCTCCCTAGCACTCCTCCAAAATAAAATAGGAACCATATTCCAAAAGAAAATAGAAATCCTAATCCTATTAGGATTCATCTAGAATTCTTTATGGCATATATTTCTAAATCCTAAAAGACTATATATAAGTCACCATACTTAACATGGGGTGCTATGTGTGCTCGGGTCCACCTCATAGGTGAGCTGGGCATTCAGCAAATTTTGGTTCAGGGTATTATAGTTGGTTTCATAACATCAACCCTCACTACACCATGTGGAGTTGTGGTGGTGAGATTTGTCCTACATTGTAGAATATAATGACTATTGTGTACAAACCTAGCACATCTAGGTTAACTCTTTTAACACGAAACGAGGGCAGAAGTATAAACAATGTACTATGTGTGCATGAATCCCGTCCATAGGTGAGCTGACGTTGAGCGAATTTTAGGACGGATTGTTGCTACGAGCATCGGCGATGAATGGCAGCGCCTCGACGGGCCGATGGGCGGCGGTAGATCGACGAGGAGCAACGACTTGAACCTCCATGCGACGGATGACGGCGTGATTTCTAGCTAGCGCGACGATTTATTTAATGTAATAGCTAATAAGCAGGGGTAAGCAGGTGTCAGGTGAAGCGATTTTGGGAGCTGAGGTCCGTTGAGTGCGGCAGCAAATTCGTCGGCTATAGAGAGTAAAGGAGAGCAAAGCAATTGAGGGTGGATTTGTGCAAGAACGTGATCAAGAATGGGAGGGCACACGAGATGCTTCCTCCAGGGAGGAGTTCAGGCCTCCAATAAAGCAAGTCACCCGCAGCATCCCAGCATGCTCCCGGCCAGGCGAGTCTCAATCACGAGGCCCAGCCGAGAACCGGGAGTGAGTTTGAGGGACAAGTTCATCCCTTGCCCTTCTTAATACAGCTTCTGTTATAGCAGTAATAATTCCACGCTGGAATGAAACTGGATACAATTCTCTCTCAAAATCTGATGCAACACAGCGACTAAATAGATGAATGTAGTGCATGTCTGATCATTACACGGATTGAAGATTAAAACAAGCTACCAGCTGAGAACATATATCAACGAAGGCAACCAGATTCGACATGTTTTTGCCACCTTAGATTCACCATCCAATCACCCATCAGCATAAAACAGTTCTCATATAGCTACAGCTCTGAACAGTAAGAGTTGAAAGGGTTTTTCCTTGATTTGAACCAATCAAATGATGGATAGTTAAGCTTACACCGTTTATACGAATGATCAAAGAACATGTATGACCATTGTACCGGACAGATCATCCTTCGGTTTGACTGTTGTACAATAACTGATTCCACTCAGACAAGTACAATTAGAAAGGCTGGACTATGAGCTATGTTATTCATTTGCTGTATTGAATTTCAGGAGTAAAGAATGTGCGACTGGATGAGAACAGCTCGGCCGGTACCAAAGATGGAAGCTAAATTAATGGGTCATGTCGCCTCACAACATCAGCATCACAAGTTCGCCAGCTACTGGCATTCATTACAGCTGACAAGTCATTCGGTTAGAAATCATTCAGCAACTTATTGGGTCAGCAGTCCATTTTGGGGCTATCCATCTTCTGGTTAGATCCTTCTATGTATGTTTTTTCCTCTCTTGAATGGTCTATTCTTCCTCTCTTGCTGCTGCAGGTCTTTTGCCTCTTGTAACCTTGCTGGCAGGAAAATGCAGCCTTGCATAAAGCGGTCTGGGTGCCCTCAATGTCGTATCAAAGCCCCTCACGCAAACAAATCCTGCAGGTGTTTTGAGACAAAGCACTCTGCATAAGCCAGTTCTATAGATCATAAAAAGGTCTCTAGTTGCTAAAAAATTAACTTGCAGTATTTTGGATGAAGACCTATTAATTGGCAGAAAATATATGGCAAAACTCTATGATATGCATGAAAGCAATTGTGCAATACACTGTTTCTCATACTATGCTTGCTCAACTTAAACTACCACTATGAAAGCTTTAATCATTTTTTCTCAACATAACCAAGTCAAAAGAACCCCCAAAATACCTTATTCATTTTTGCAACTTACTTTGCCATGTATTGCAATTAAGAATTAAAGCATTTAAGCGGAAACACAAATTTAGGAGAAAATATGCAGTCTTTTGTGTAAAGAAAGTGAAACCTGTACTAACAACCGAAAAAATAATAAATCCCAGATTTGTTTGGGAGTGCACTGAAATTAATGTAAACTGAAATAAACTGAAAATTCTAAATGAGGACAGATAGCCACTGGTTGGATCAAGATACTATTTCATAATTTTAGTTTTCCATAATCAAATCACATGGTAACAGGAGAAAATTCCATGAAACCTGGCTTGCTGTCTGCGATGCACTAGTCAAGTGGTGAGTTTAGTCTGATAATGCAAATTCAGAACAAGAGGTTTCGTGTGTGTCTATATATATATATGAAGCGACTAGAGAAAGGTATATCGTTGCAACGGTAAAACAACAGGTTTCATCAAGTTTCAGGAAGTTCTATGAAAACATTTTAAAAAGTTTTAGTAAGGTTCGCGTGTTTCTAGAAGTTTCTACAAGATTTCAAGAAAGTTTCAACAAGTTTTAGATTTTTGGAAGTCAAGTTTCATCCAACGAGTTTCAAGAAGTTTCAACAGGAGTTTCAACAGGTTTCAGTAAGTTTTTAGCTAAAAGTTTCAAGAAGTTTCAATAAATTTCAATATGTTTTATCAAGTTTCAATCCAAAAGTTTTAAGAAGCTTCAACAGATTTCATCAAGTTTCAACCCAAAACTTCAAAAAGTTTTAGCAGATTCAACACAATTTGTAAATATTTGGATGAGTTTCAGAAGAGTTTCTTACAAGTTTCATCGGAAATCACACAAATTTTAGGAAAAAATATGAACACCAAGGCATTTCTGGGGACGGAGAAGAACAAGACTAGTATCGGCCTCGCCAAGGTCACCACCAACATCACGCCAGAGCTCGACATGCTCATCGTCAAAGACAACACAAGAAGACAAGCCGGCCAAGGAGCGTGACATCCACGAGATCCTCTACCTTACCTCTGAATCCTATGCCCACGACACCGTCGGCGTAGCGGGGTGCTCCTGCATGCTCTCCCGCACCAGCGACTACTCAAGTCATTTATGCTTGTGCACCGCCTCTCGGTCGATGGCGACCTCTCCTCTCTCTCTCTCTCTATATATATATATGTGTGTGTGTGTGTATGTATTGTTGGAATGAACCACTACAATTGATTCCATGGGCCAAAATGGGCAATATAAGCCATGTACAAGCCATGAGCAAATAGCAGAAAACCCCTTATACAAAGGACTAATACAAATATGTACATATACTTCTAACACCCCCTCAAACTCATGGAGAAACAACACTGAGTTTAGAGAGATAAAAGCTATATTGAACCCTAGTTTGCACCTTCGTGACGAAGTCAGCTAACTGAAACTCTGAAGGCACATACTGAAGAGCGACAACCTGTTTTTGTACCTGCGACCGCATGTAGGAAGCATCAACCCCAATGTGCTTGGTGAGCTCATGCTTTACTGGATCTCAAGTAATACTAATCACACCAGTGCTGTCTAATAGCAACATGGTCAGTGAAGAAACCAAAACACCAAAGTCCTCAAGGAGCCACCGGAGCCAGGTGATCTCAGTTGTCACAGACGCCAAAGCCCTCAACTTAGCCTCAGCACTCAAACAGGAAACTGCAGTCTACTTGTTCTTCCAGGCAATCAAGGAAGAACCAACAAAGACACAGAAAGGAGAGATCGATGATCAGAAGGATCACTAGCCCAGGTCGCATCAGAGTACACCTTAAATTTTAAGGAGCTGGAGCAAGGGAAGGAAAGGCACCTAGTGGTAGTCCCACAAAGATATCGCAGAACGTGAAGATGATTGTAGCGGAGCTAGGTAGGAGCAGAAACGAACTAACTCAGAATGTGAACATAAGAGATGTCAGAACGAGTGACATCAAGGTAAACCAAGCTCCCAACAAGGTAGTGATAGTGAGTGGGATCCTCAAGAGGAGTACCATCAGTAGGACGAAGCTGAAGGTGAAGCTCCATAGGAGTGTCCACCATGTGCTGATTAGTGAGGCAAGCACGATCAAGAAGATCCTAGATGTACTTATGCTGGAAGAGGTAGTAGCCATCATACATAGAGGTGACCTCAATCCCAAGGAAGTAGCAAAGAGGTCTTAAATCAGACATGTGGAATTGCTCACTGAGACATGTCTTTTTTTTTCTCGAACACGCAGGAGAGCTGCGTATCATTAAATTAGAAGAAAAAAGGGGCAAGAACCCTTACAACGCACACCTGAAACACACTTGGATTGGAAAGGCTTGAAATGTTTTCTAAGTTAACATACGCGCCTATTCCAAACAACAAACACGACCTCGACCACAACTAAAGAAAGACAGATGATCTATTGGCTACCAGCTGGCTCTGAGACATGTCTTCACAAAGTCAATATATTGAGGGTCATCTCCAGTGATGAGCATGTCATCCACATAGAGAAGTGTCCGACCACGAGAGGAGGTGAATAAAGAGAGCAGGGTCATCATCACTAGTGGAGAAGCCGGCAACGGTGACAACAGAGGTAAAACGCTCAAACCACATAGAGAAGAAGTGTCCGACCGCAAGGGGAGGTGTGAATAAAGAGAGTAGGGTCATCATCACTGGCGGAGAAGCCGACAGCGGTGATAACAGAGGTAAAACGCTCAAACCAAGCACAAGGGGCTTGTTTGAGCCCATAGAGAGAACGACATAGGTGACAAACCTGACTATCGAGGACATAATACCCAGGAAGTGGGTGCATGTAGACCTCTCGCAACTCGCCATTGAGAAAGGCATTCTTAACAACAAGTTGTGAGTTAGTCCACTGCCGAACAGAAGCAACGGCAACAAGAGTGCGAACAGTGGTCATATGAACAACAGGAAAAAAAGTCTCATCATAGTCACGCCTATACTCCTGCTGAAAACCACGAGGAACGAGATGTGCCTCGTAGCGCTCAATGGTACCATCAAAATGAGTCCTGAACCTATAGACCCACTTGCACATGATAGGAGTAACACAAGTAGAGAGAGGTGCAAGGTCCCAAGTGCTAGTACACTCCAAAGCAGCAATCTCCTTCGCCACAGCAAGCTGCCACTCAGGATGAGATACAGAATCACGATAAGAGGTAGGCTCAGTAAGAGAAGTAGCAAAAGTTACAAAGTTGTAACAATTAGGACACGGAATCGCACTCCGATCACGAAGAGTGTACGTCGGAGATACTGGAGTGGGACCCAACAAGGAGGGAGAAGTCACTAGAGTAGGTCCAATAAGGAAGGAGAGGAAGGAAAGAGAGCAGGGCCCAACAAGGATGGAGAAGAATCAGAACGGGGACAACGAGTATAGTGGAATGGAAAGGGGATGACCTCAACAAAAGAGCGGATAGGATCCTCCGGTGGGGAAGCAAGAGGAGCCTGAGGGGAAGGAGCCAAAGGTGAAACAGACAGAAGTGGTGGAGACGGAAGCGAAACCAACGAAGTGGAGAGCTACGAATCAGGGAAAGTCATATAGGAGATCGACTCGCAAGAGGGTCTGGACTAGAAGTGTTGGCATGAGGATAGTAAGGCCAGGACTCATCCAAGGTGACATCGAGCGAAATGCGCAACCGACGAGCAATAGGGTCATAGAAGCAATAACCCTTGTACTCAGCACTGTAGTCAACGAAAACACACTCAACTGACTGAGCAGTCAGCTTAGTGCGCCCACGGGGTAAAAGAACAAGGTAGATGCAGCCAAAGGTGCGAATGTGATTGTACTGAGGAGACCTGCAATAGAGAGGCTCAACAGTATAACCCTTAAGAGCAGTGGAGGCTGTAGGTTGACAAGGTAGGTGACAGTAGAAACGGGCTTAGCCCAGAAGTGAGGTGGAACAGAAGAGGCCAGCATCAGAGCACGAGTAGTCTCGAGAAGGTGACGATGCTTGCGCTCAAAACACCATTCTAAGTGTGAGCACCAGGATAGGAATTCTAAGGAAGGGTTGACGAAAAGCAGTAGACAAGTACTCACTAGCAGAATCAGCATGAAAGACACGAATGGTTGAATCAAACTGAGTATGAACCATAGCAACAAAAGACTGATAAATAGAATGACCTAGCTATGAGAAGACAAAAATAAATCTAAGTATGGCGAGAGTAGTCATCAATGAAAATCACATAGTAGTGATGACCCCTTTTGAAACGAAGGGAGCCAAACCCCAAACATTAGAGTGAATTAAGTCAAAAGGACAAGCAGTAATAGTCACTAGAACCATAAGGGAGCTGTTCTGCTTGCCAATCTGGCAACCCATAAAGGATAAAGAAGTATTACTGAAAAAAAAACCCAAGAACACCACTACCCACTAAAGAAGAAAGATAGGTCCCACATAGTTGACCTAAGCGATGATGCCACTGAGCAAAGCTGATAGAAGTGGTGGTGGCGACTGAGAAAGTGGCAGTAATGGAAGTGGAAGGAAGGTGAAGCCAGCCGAGCTCCCAGAGACACCGAGAATCAAGATGACGCGTGCCAGGACCAACTAGAGTCCCTGTGTGGCGATCTGGAGCATATAGGACGAGTCAGGCTCTAGAATGATACGACAATAATGATCAGTGATCTGACCCACAAACATAAGTTGCAAAGCAAGCCTAGGAACATGAGAAATTGTAGGAACATGGAAACTAGGAGTGGAAAGAGTGCCTCGATTAGTAACAGAAAGAAAGGTGCCATCTGCAGTTTGAATGAAAACAGGAAGAACGGAAGAACTCAAAGAGGTAAGATGAGTGGAATCTGGTGTCATGTGGAAGGAAGCACTAGAGTCTAGGATCCAAGAACAAGAGAGTCCTGAGGTGGGAAACTAAGTGGCAGGACGGATGCGTCGGTGGGGACGACCGAGTCCTCCACAGGGAGGAGGGAGAGAGCCAATGGTTCTGATACCATGTTGGAATGAACCACTACAATCGATTCCATGGGCCAAAATATGCAAGGCATGAACAAATAGCAGAAAACCTCTATACAATGGACTAATACAAATATGTATATATACTTCTAACACACACACACACAATAGAAACATAGTAACCTAACATTTATTGTTGGGCCAATTTTCATGAATCTGAAGTGTTGCCATGTAATACAATATATGGTATCAAGTGGAATTGAAGAAAAAGAAAGCATGGATCCTAACTATTTTTTTAGTTATCTTAATTATACCATTATCACTATAATAAGGAGTAAAGACTAAAGACACATTTTTAAACTGTAATTATCATGATAATATTTATGAAATGTTTGTGGGAAGTGTGAATATTTAGTGAGGTCAAGCTAATAAAAAATACAGTAGGTTAGAAAAAGCAAAAACCTACTGGTAAAAGTATGCGGTACAATTTGGGAGAACATATGCATCAAAAGAATGATAGTTTATTTGGGGAAACATAAGATTGTTGTGATGTGCGTCACAATGATTTTTTTTTTGCATGGCAACAATTCTAATAGGAATAAGCTTATTTTACCCCACTCAACTCTTGCCCAAATCTAAAAATCAACCTTTTAATTACAAAATCGGTCACCGACACCCTTGAAGTTTTCATACCAGACAAAATACCTCCCTAAGCTGATTCCACTCCCGTTTTGCCTTGACGTGGCATCTACGTGTCAGTGGTTTGGACATATCGGCTCCTTTTAGATGACATGGCAACAAATCAGCAATTAAAACAAAAAAAATGTGTGATGTACATGTCAATCTCATTCCTTTTCTTCTTCCTCTACTTGCTCACTAATCTTTCCATGCTCTCACTCTCCCTCTCCTCTTCTCCGAATTCAGCACCGACCAAATCCATTGAGTCCCCCAATATCTCTTTCTCTGGGGTTGGTGAGACGCGAGGAGGATGCGCGCGGTGTAGGGGACCCAAGGCGCCACCGAAGGGGCGGCAGCGAGGTCGTTGGTGGGGAGCAAACCAATTGGGAAGATGACCGCAGCAAGGTCGTCAATGGGGAGTAGATCGGCCACCGAGTGCGAGCAGTACCTATTGCAGCCTTTGGGTTGATGACGACTTCATTGCCTCCTCGATGCTCATGATCTGTCGTCTCCGCTGCAAGCTGACACACTACACGCCAGATCTCGCCTTCGATCTCAACCTCGACCGCACTGCTCGCTTAGACACTGCCGCTATGACTACCTCAACACCGTCGCTTTGCCTACCTCGTCGTGGTCCACCTCCTCCACCGCAATCCTCCTCTCCCTCTCTGTGGCCATCGTATCCATTTGGGTCCTCACAGGGAGTCGTCGACCCATCCTCGTCGATGCCAAGGTCAGTTGAGCTACTTCCATGGGGATAGAGAGTGAAGATGGAAAGATGGAGAAAGAGAGGATGTGATTTGGCCGATGAGATGGCAAAATCTGGTGACATGGATGCTAAGGTAGATGCCACGTCAGCAAAACCAGGGTGGTTTTGGTCCCGGGGGGTAAAATGAATGGTTTCAAGAGTTCGAGGGTGTAATATGAGATATGATTAGTTTCATAGTTGGAGGTTGAAATCCGGACTTTTGCAATAGTTTAAGGAGGTAAAGTAGACTTATTCCATTCTGATAGTATAAAGGTGACATGGAGTGATATTGACTTTTTTGCTTTTCATTGTCTCCAAGGTGCAACTTTGGATACTACTGTTATCATATTATATTTGTAAAAATTAGTACAACATTATGAATTTTTGGTGTTGATATATTCATCTCATTTTTTATTTGACCGATCTAGATATCCAAAAAGATATCATTGACAAAAATTTAAAAAACAAATTGACCGCATATGACAAGAATCTGTGACCATAGGAAGTATAGGAATATAGGGAAAGCAACTAATACATTCTATCACAGATCAAAGGGCCAATGTAAAGAATACATAGATAGAGCAAATGAGTTCAACTAAACCACGTGACTAGAATAAAATAATAACACAATTAACAAGAACACGATATATGGTACGCCAACTTTTTCCCAAATATCACAATGATTGTGTTTCCGTACCATCTACCCAAGGATAGCATACATAGTAGGACGAATACCAGGTGCATATATAATCTGGTAATTATGATTAATACAATCATATATCTCCTTAATACCCCCTTCAAATTGAAGATGGTTGCAGTCTAGAGTTTGCCTCCGGGACGATGAGCCCAATATGAGAAATGCGAGGGGAATGGCTAATCATTTTCTTTTTCGAGGAATGTCTAATCTAGTAACTCTGACTAATGCAATCATATCCTTAATAATCCCCCAATTGTCCCCTTCCACCCAAAAAGACCAAAGTGATTGCAATCTTGAGTATGAAAAACTAATAAATTCGAAATCCAAAAGATAGTTCAAGTCTTGATGTGGCTATCACGAGTGCAACTTCCAAAAACTATAGATCAAAGTCATCTAATGTAAGAGGGAGATCAAATGCCGTGACAAAGGAGACAAAAGAAGATGCCTATGTTTGATTCAAGTGAGATGAACTACAATAAACATAAAAGGCCAAAATAGTAGAGTTGTAATGATGGTGAGTAGTCACAATAGCAGTGAAAAGGAAGACTGAAATAGTTAGCAAGAAGTATCGAGCAGCAGTAAATTATGCAAGGTGAAATACCAACCTAAGAAAGCTCAATTACCTTCGGCTTATCAATCAATTGCTACTGCATGTTTTGTTGTTTATGTGCAAGCCCTACCCAGGTATGCTCAATCCCATCGACTAGATAAAGCTAGGCTAGACAGGGGAAAGAGCAAATAACCTAGGAAAGGAGAATAGAAGAGAGTCAATAAACAAGCCCAAATTCTGGGCCCACTTAAGCGGGCTTGACCTATATACCTTTCCGATATGGGGTCTACCCTATGCACCTAGGCAGCCATGTGCACTACCCTACTCCTTTTCTGAGTTATTAGAGGATGTGCAACAGTACAAGTGGTGCATGACAACTCAAGATAAAGGAACCTCAAAAGTAGGACTCCCGCATGTGCACAACTTCTCCTGCACGCTCTCCCACTTACATATATACTAGATCTAGCTACCCCTTGTTTGACGCACATGTGGTGGGCCCTACAAGCATGTGCCCCTACAACTCCTGCCCCATGCACATATCTCATGAGGACTCTATCATTTCTTAATTTCAAGACTATTTTCATAGTTGTCTCTTAGTTTAAACTGTATAGATAGGATTACTAGTTATTAATTAGGAAATTGTGCTTATGCCTTGCACTGTCCCTACTAGAGAACAGACCCCCTTTTTATAATTCAATTAAAGTTTATGGCTTTTCAAGAAAGTTTTTTACCATTTCACTATTGTGATTTCTTATGAGAGGTGCGTTGTTGAAACTTCCCAATTCGTTGGCCATCCTAAAGAGTGGTAGGTGGATTGATTTAAGTTGTGGTCATGTGATTTCTTGTTTATTGCATATCACATGCACAAACATGTCTATTTGCTACCACATTACACCTATAATTATCCTCAATTCAACGAGTGTGCATTTCTCACATGACGAAGATTGTGCCACTCTCACATGCGCAAGCCAAGCTCTAGTAGTATGCATGTCACTGAGGGTAGTGCATGATGTGACCATACCACAAACGCATACGACCATAGAAAGATAGGACCAAATCCTCTCATTAGTGCACTCTAGGCATGTGCACGTCACTGAAGGTAGTGGATTGATGATGTCTAGGGTAAAGATTTAGAATCTTGGCTCTGTTACTAGGAATATGAGAAAAACAACTGATATATTCTATATTAGACAAAATACCATTATATAAAGGGATTTTCAATTATATGCTACTAAAACATGTAAATAGTCATGATTTGGCACTTTTAATGTATTTCCCTACTTAACTCAGTTTTGTTTCTTTTTGACCCATATAAATTAGCAAGTTTATCCCTGCAATGACTTTGTTATCCTCTAACATTATCTCTCAAGGCCTAGCCCCTGCCTCGTGCCACCACTTGCACTGGTCGCTACTTGCGCCACTAGATGCCACTGGTCTTCGAAGTGCGACCTAACTGCTGCATGTTGATGACTTCAATCACCATGATGAAGTATGTATGCACAGGCAGACGAGCTAAGCCATCACTTAGTGACCATTGCAGTATCTTCACAAACCAACTGGGCTAACCTACCTTTGCACGGCCTAAGTGCTTGTTCCAAGAGTCAAACACCACAAATCTCGATGGCCCTCGTGACTCCTCACCGTGTGGTCCACATCCATGCTACCTATGGCACCCATGGCCTTGTGTGTCGCTCCCTCTCCATACTGGTGCCACCATGTATAGCATCATTGCCTATTATCCAAGCCACAGAAGGAGGTGTCGCCTATTGTTTGCCTAGTGTCGCATCAAGTGACCATGATTCTAGGCGGCTTGAATGCAATATTTGCATGTGTAGAAATGGAAAGAAAATCAACTAAAATTTTGCATATCTTGAATTCATCACAGATGTATGTGATATTGGAAATCTTGACAATTGACGATCAACAAGTTGGTGGAGGAAGAAGATGCACAAGGGGTAAACTTGTCAAGTTAGGAGGGAAAATGAAGAAACATGAAGGTATCAAGAAATACAAATGCAAGAGGCAAATCCTTAATATTCACATGTTTGGAGTGGCAAGTCAACAACTTGATGGGGGAAGAAGATGCGACAAGGGGTAACCTTGTTAGGTTAGGAGGGGTAAAATGGAGAAAAATGGAGGTGAATCAAGAAATACATTGGTAGCAGTAAATCCTAAGTATTCACATGTTTGGAGTAGCATATGATGGACATGAACGAGTGGCAAATTCTGAAACACCACTCTTATTGTGAGCGACATATAGTAAAAATCCCCAAAGGGAAATAATTATATGCCACTCCATTTTTTGGCCTTTTATGATTTTTCACTGCTCCCGGTGTGATCAATTTTATGCCAATTCATACATTAGGTTCTCTAGTAACATTTTAATTTTTTCCGATTGATTCCACACATGAAATGGCCATCTTTCATCTACGCCTCCCTCACCTGTTAGTTTGGCCCAACCATCTCCTCTACCATTGCAACGAAGGGGCTCAAGGAGTTTGGCGATGGTGCGGCCTTTCCTAAACACAATTTCCTAAACTAAGGAGATCCACGACCAACATTTGTTTGTGACAACTACCTCAACACACGTTGAACCCTTGTCCTTAGCCATCGCCTTACAAGCTGTTGCCACCTTGGTGACCTGTGAGCAACTCCTGCATAGCGGCAAGGGACAACTGCTGCACCGAGGCCTCCGCTAAGGCGACAAGGGCCGCACTAGGGCAGCCTAGAGGATAGTATACTCCAAGCGTGATGGCGTAAGCAGAGGCCTAATTGAGGTATGCAGCGAGTGCATCCGCTTGCCCTCGCTTCTCAATGGACTCCATGAGGAGCACGACATTGTGGGCCTTCAGTCTCATTGCCTTTTCCTCCTAATCTGGCAACAAGTCAACATCTCATACTCTAGTTCCATCACAATTTGTGGGCCTTGGGAAATTGTCTTGCTAGCCTACCTGGGTCGCATAGGGATAAGGACCGGGGCAGAATAGGCTATACGCAAGGGGCAAGTTGGTCATTTCACATTGGGAGTAAAGAATGAATAAAATATTCAAAAGTCACAAAAATAATGAAGGAACCAACGTATGGGCTGAGTTCTTTTCCACTTATGATTTATGTCTTATACTACAGTAACTAACTTTCAAACAGTGTGTTTTTTAAAATGAGGTCAATAGGAAAATTATAGTAAAAAGTGTACAGAGTTTAGCTGTACCGGCCAAAATTACATACGACTATTTTCCTTTGCGTACTATCTCTCGCGAACAGTAAGAATTCAAAATTTTAAGCTATAAATCAAAAGCCACAGCCCAAAAGAACCCCACCCATGGAGTGGCATAAAATTGATTACAAAGTGATCGATGACGAATCAAAGATGGCCAATGTATGGAGTGGAAAATATAAATTATCCCATATATAAAGTACATGGGACACAAGAAGCCAAACCAAATACAGTATGGGACTAAATTACACTGATACAATTATATTTAGATTTTTTTTCCTTTTGCCACTAGTTTGAGCTCTTCTATCTTCTACCATAGGAAAAATGCATCTTTCTCTCATTTGTCGCTCTTCCGTAAGTGCCTTGTTTCTTTTCATCATTAATGTCAGTTGACATGATGTCCGCCACGGTTAAGAGCATGCAAAAACCATTTTGCCTTCTTCATCAACTCCCCTATTCTTCCCAAGTCTACAGGCGTACCACGCACCCCACTCCTCCCGCTCCCGTCTCGTGCAGCATCTCTCCCTCACTTTCCCCACCTCTCTCACCCTCCTAAAATCCACTTCTTTCAGCAACTACTATTTATTTTCAGCCAAAAGCCACCAGCCGCAGCCAAAAGTCACCAGCTGCAGCTAATATGAACATGCGCTACATCTTTCAACACTCCAGCAGGATAAATAAAAGGTACCAACTTCCAATGTTCAAGTAGACGCTAGGCGCTAGGCAAGCAGGGGCCTAGGCCACCTAGGCCGCCTAGGCGGGCACTAGCAGAGCCTAGGCGGCCGACTTGTAGGCAGCGCAGAACAGGAGATAGAGCTAGCATAGCACAAATCAGAGGAAGAAGAACACGGTAGATGGAAGGGGACTTGCTTGGATCTAGAACATAGCAATAGAAGAGGAAGGGAAGGAGAACATAGCTTAGTCATCACTCGCCGTCGGTCGCAGCTTCTTCTCCTCCTTCCTCCACCTTTTCCTTCTGCTGTTGCTACCACCAATCGCCATGCGCTGCTTGTCCCTTTGGTCTTCGCGCTACGCCCCCAATCACAACACATGTCGCCTGCCCACACGATGTCGTCACCGCCTCACCCATCTACCGCCAGCACAAGTCGTGCAAAGAGAAGATGCCTTAGGGTTTTCTTCTCTATGACTATAAGCCACTCGAGATGGGCTGGATGGGATGGGCCAACCCAATTTCTTTCTTCCCCTTCTATTCTTGTTCCCACGCATTCTACACGCCTCTGCTTCAGCTTCATGGCCGTCGCCACTAGCACCACCTCCGCTCCTTCTACTACTTCCTTCCGCCTGCCTGGTCCTCCGAGTCGGCCGCCAAAGCCCTCCACGCCTACCCAGAACATCGTTGCGCCTGCCCAATCCCACCGCGCCGAGGCCACCTAGGCCCACCTTGGTCCCGCCTCACTACCCGCCACCCCTAGGGGCCAAGTCGCAGCAGCACCCTACAACCTAGCGTCTAGGTGGCTACCCAGACCGCCTTCTTGAAGGCTGCCAACTTCCACTATGAGCTTTGCCCCTACTACCCATGGGATCACCTGATGTTGTCACCCTTGGGCTCCATCGCCACGAACAAAGGCTACCTGCCAATGTTTTCCTTCCCTATAGCCCTAGTGCCACTGTTGACCATGAACTCTACCACACCTACTAACGAGCTCTATTGCCATCAACTCCCTTGAGCTTTCTCACCATCATCATTCCCGTTGTCACCATCATAAGGAAACATCACCCTTACTCGCTAGGAACCACCACCGTTGAATCTAGACCTTGATTGTGGGAACTTCCATCATCGACAAGGGCCTCTGACACAAATTTGTGAGGCAAGCACCTTGTCGCCGACTAGGACATCGATCACCTTTAGATCTATACCGCTACACACAAGAGAGCACAACCTCACCACCGTCCATCACCACTACACGCAAACTTGTTGGTGACTAGAACCACTACAATCAAACTCGATGGTACCAAGGACTGCTAGTGTAGATTAGACCTGTTCATTCATCAGGCCATGCCTAAAAAAGTTCGGCCTTGAAAGGCCAGTCTTGAGCTTGGTCGGGCTTGACAAGGCTAGGCACGAAGCCCAACACCCGAGCCCAAAAATCCCATTTTCTGAAATAAAATTTATTATCTAATTCTTTTCTAAAATAAAATATCATTATTTAATTTGTTTTAGAATAAAAATATTATTTATTATTTGGTTATTATCTAGGCTTGAGTCCAGCCCGACATCAAGTCCGGGCCAGGCCACTGGGCTGGGCTACCCATGAACAAGTCTAGTGTAGATCTAATGTCTAGGAGCTTGTCTCACCTGTAGTGAGCTTGGTGTTTCGAGAGAACTGGGGAGATTAGAGATAAAATGACATGTGGGCCAACTATCACACAAATTAGTGACAACGCTTGTGGAACCTATTGTCAGTCGAGTAAGGGTATTTTTATTATTGTTGCAAATCAGCCAAGGTAATGACAGTCAAATGGTGCAAAACAATTTTGGCTAGCAAAAAAAGTGCAAAATTTCAATGGCAAAATGGAGAACAGAGCTCAAACTAGTACCAAAAAAGATTTTTTAAATTATATATCCAAATATAAGTAATCTCATAATCTACGCCAGTCAAACTTTTTAGCTTTGCCTGCAATGTATAAATAGTATATAGAATGGCCACATGAAATTGTCATACCAGAATCCATGCTAGTCTATCTTTTTAGGTTTGCCTATCAATATATAAAAAGCACCTATAGGTTAAACAGCTTATATTTTAGGAAAAAACAAAATTTTAATTAATCCTCAGTGTGAAATCCATCCTTTCCAAACAACAACAACAACAACAACAATAAAGTTTTTTGCCCCAAGTTAGGATAAGCTAGAAATGGCACATCCTGAAGGTCAAAAAAATGAGAGCATTATAATAAAATCTACAAGGCAGAAACACTAAGCTTGCATCTTGCCATCTAAGCAAAAAGCCTAAAACACCGCCCATATATATTCTTCTTATGCCATGGTTCCGATATGTAGATCACTAACTTCCATACGCTCCTATCCAAAGTTAATTCTTTGAATACATTCCAATCCCTCAAGACAGTGGCGGAATCCATCGTTCTTTACATGTGAGGTCAACTATGATTTTTTTCCTGTTTAGTAAACAGGAGTCAATTCATATTATCGAGCTTTCACATAAATTTCTATAGATTCTAGATATAAGGCCTTTCGACAAAAAAAGTAAGTTGTGGGCTAATTTGATCCCACAAAGCTCCCACAGAGTTTATGCCTCTTGGGAATTGGGATGATATATCAGCTTGGTTGGGGTAATTTTCATGGTTCTTGGCTTATTCTAGGAAATAAGCTTCTTTTTCTCGTTTCTCTTCTTGTTAATTAGTTAGTTTGGATTTAGTTTCTTAAATGATAACAATGTAAGGCCAGTGACCTATTTTCTGGGATCTTCTGGATCCTTTTGTACATTACTCTGTTCAGTAATATATATTATACCAGTAGGGCGCTTCCCTACTGCTCCCACAAAAAAAGTTTATGCCTCTTCAACCAGATCTCGTTATTCGTAAAGCCACTTTTACACAGGTCTAAGCCCTTATCTACCAACCTTCAAATGAGCCCATCTTAGATGGCTTCTATGACTTCTAAAGTACAAAGAAATTCTATTGTGTGGGTTCCCTAATTATACAACACACGCTATTTACTTTAATTAAAAGAAAGATAGGTGCAAGTGTGCAACACGTTTTTGCTTGAAGTTTTTTTGCATCAAACCCTTAATGATGCATGGGTTTGTTCAAAATTTGAATATGAGCTCATATTTTAAATTTTCTAGAGGAGCTATACTGCCAAATTACGTAGCACTACTGTTGGGTTTCTAGAATAAGCGAAGCTCATCAAAACAGGCATATTATTGGCATTGTGCTGCCTAACTTTTAACGGTGCTAATACCAGGATTCTTGCAAGTGATCAGTATAAATGTAAAACTAAATATTAGGCAATAGAAGATTGTACATTAATAGCCTGGATATATTAGGCAATAGGAGATTGCATATATCAGGCAATAGGAGATTGCATACCATATTCATAGATAGCATCCTTGTATTCGTAAACTACCATATATAGCAGCAGCTGCTGCCCTATAAATATAGGCGCCCCTCTCCCATTGAGAGTGTGGTCAATTGCCCCCAATCCTATCTTCCTACATGGTATCAGAGCAATCTGATCTTGGCCCTCCCTCCCCTTCCCAACTTGCGCCGCTCTCTACCTGAGCGCCGCCCACCCTGCTGCTCCGCCCAACAGCCGCGCCACCATGGCCGCCACCTCTCCAGCCTTGGTCGCCGCCACCTCTCCAGCCTTGGTCGACGCCACCAACCCGGCTGTCTGCCCCTACGCTCTGGTCAATGTGAAAACCCACATCCCCATGACCCTCGAGCTGCGACCCTCCAACTACACCAAATGGTCCACAGCCTTCCACGCCATGTGCGGCAAATTCGGGCTGCTCTCGCACCTCGCCGTCGTCTCCCCTACACCCACCGACAACGCATGGGTGCAGGCTGACTTCTGCATCCGCAGCTGGATCTTCGGCACCGTCTCCGACTCCGTTCTCAACCTCGCCATGACCGGCAACCAGCAGACCGCCGGCCAGCTCTGGACGGCCATCACCGCCCTGTACCAGGCCAACAAGGCGCCCCGCGCCATCTTCCTGAGTCACGAGTTCCACTCGATGACCCAGGGAGACTCCTCCATCGACGAGTACTGCTTGCGCATGAAGGAGGCCGCCGACAATCTTCACGACGTCGGGCAGACCATCACCAAGCCCAACCTCGTCCTCAACCTACTCCGCGGCCTCAACGAGAAGTACCAATCCGTCGCCGACAACATCGCCGCCCAGGAGCCTCTCACATTCACCGTTGCCAGGAACCAACTCCTCCTCAAGGAGCTGCGTCTCACGAACGAGGACAAGGTCCGCGCCGCCTCCGCCCTCTTCGCTGCCTTCAACAGCGCCCCCGGCAGTGCCCCACCAGCCGACGTCCAGCAGCAGCAGCCGCGCCAACAGCGGCAGCCGCGCCAGCAGCAGCGCGGCAACGGCGGTCGCCGCGACAACACTCGGCGCGACAGCAAGCGCCAGCCCTGGAGTTTTGATCCCTGGACCGGCGCACGTGTCAGCCCCGGCGAACGCGTCGTACCCCCCTGGGAGCGCGACCAGGGCGGTGGCAGCCACCCATGGCAGCCCCCACGCCAACAGGGGGTGCTCGGCGCCCCTCCTCAGGCGCACACGGTGTTCGCCCCCGTCCAGGCCTCCTCCACCAACACCGGCGGACCGGCATGGGACTCGGCCGGCCTCATTGCTGCCCTGCAGAACATGGCTGTCCAGGGCAGCCCCTCGTGGGTCGTTGACTCCGGCGCTTCGTCCCACATGACGTCCTCCGACGGTATGCTCCTCCAGCGCCTACCTCCCTCCACCTCCTCCATAACAGTAGGCAATGGCACCAGCATTCCGGTCACGTCTAGAGGTCACTCCATCCTACCCACCACCACAGCAAACTTCTCCCTCAACAACATTCTCGTCGCCCCATCCCTCGTTCGCAATCTTTTATCCGTTCGTCAATTCACCCGTGAAAATCACTGCTCACTTGAATTTGACGCTCTTGGCTTTTCTGTTAAGGATACCCAGACGGGACGCGTGATTCATCGCTGCAATAGCACCAGCGACCTCTACACCATTCCTGCCATCCCCCCGACCGCCGGCGCCTCCTCACATGCTCTCCTGGCCGCCTCGTCGACCCTGTGGCACCAGCGTCTCGGCCATCCAGCCCCTGCCGCACTAGAACATCTCCACAAAATAAACGTTGTTTCCTGTAATAAAGTAGACCGCTCCCCTTGCCATTCATGTCAGTTAGGCAAGCACACGCGTCTACCCTTCAGTGCCTCTCAGTCTTGTACTCATGCACCATTTGAAATAATTCACTGTGATGTTTGGACCTCTCCCATCCCTAGTATATCTGGTCTCTCATATTATCTAGTCTGCTTGGATGATTACAGTCACTACTGTTGGGTCTTTCCTCTTCGACGCAAATCCGAGGTCCACCAACACCTAGTCCAACTCACAGCTCTTGCACAAACCCAATTCAACCTCCCCGTCAAATGCTTCCAAACCGACAACGGCACCGAATTTGTCAACACAGCCAACACCACCTTCTTCGCTGCCCGAGGAACACTTCTCCGTCTCTCCTGCCCATACACTTCCTCTCAAAACGGCAAGGCGGAACGCATCATCCGCACCCTCAACAACTCCATCCGCACCATGCTGCTCCATGCTTCCATGCCACCCACATACTGGGCCGAGGCCCTCGCTGCCGCCTGCTACTTACTCAACAGGCGCCCCTCCTCCTCCATAGCACATGAAGTTCCCTTCACTCGCCTTCACGGCCAGCCACCCACCTACAGCCACCTTCGCGTCTTTGGGTGCCTATGCTACCCAAACCTACAGGCTACCTCCCCACACAAGCTCGCACCTCGCTCCGCAGCATGCATCTTCCTCGGCTACCCATCCTCTCATAAGGGCTATCGGTGCCTTAACCCAACAACCCAACGCATCATCATCTCTCGCCACGTCGTGTTCGATGAGACTGTTTTTCCCTTTTCCACCACCTGCACGCTCCCTCGCTCCCTGGATTTCCTCCTAGACCACGATTCGGTTTCGGTGCCTTGCTCTACTGTTCCTGCAGGTGGAGGCCCCTCCTCGACGACCGCGGCTGCCCCGTCCACCTCGGACGCTGCGCAGCCGCCCCCCGACGACGAGCCAGAGCCGGCCCTTCTACTACCTGGGGGGCGCGGCCCTGTGCCCCCTAGCCCCAGCTCGGCTCCTCCACCACCGGGCGGGCGTGGTCACGTGCCCCCGCCTGGCCCTACTGTGGTTCCGTTCCCACGGTTCTACAGTCGACGACCCCCGCCAGCACCTGCGCCATCAGCCGACCCCGCAGCACCGGCGCCTCCGGCTGCGTCCGCGGCAGCACCCCCGTCTCCGCCACTCACGCGCACCAGGGCGGGCGCCCTCCCGCGCGTGAACTACGAGGGGCTCGCTGCCACCTCGCCCTCACCATCGCCCCTACCAGCAAACTACCGCAGCGCCCTGGCCGACGCAAACTGGCGGGCTGCCATGATGGATGAATACCAGGCACTCCTCACCAACGCCACCTGGCGCCTGGTTCCACGTCCTCCTGGCGCGAACGTTGTGACGGGCAAGTGGACTTTCCGGCACAAGTTCCACGCCGATGGGTCCCTCGCTCGTCACAAGGCCCGCTGGGTGGTCCGCGGCTTCTCTCAACGGGACGGCATCGACTACGACGAGACCTTCAGTCCGGTGGTCAAACAGGCCACCATTCGGACCGTTCTCAGCATCGCCGCCTCCCGCGCCTGGCCAATCCACCAGCTGGACGTGAAGAACGCCTTTCTTCACGGCCACCTCAACGAGACGGTCTACTGCCAGCAGCCACAGGGCTTCGTCGACCCTGCCGCCGCAGATCACGTCTGCCTCCTGCAGAAGTCCCTGTACGGACTGAAGCAGGCGCCGCGAGCTTGGTACCAGCGGTTCGCGACCTTCCTTCGCCAGCTCGGCTTCGTCGCCTCCACTTCCGACACGTCCCTCTTTGTTCTCAAAGAGGGGACGAGTCTCGCCTACCTGCTACTCTACGTCGACGACATCATCCTCACCGCCTCGACTTCCACTCTTCTGCACCAACTCATGGCCCGACTCCAGTCCGAGTTCGCCATGACCGACCTGGGTGCTCTTCACCACTTCCTCGGCGTCGCCGTCACCCGCTCCTCCGACGGCCTCTTCCTGTCGCAGCGACAGTACGCTGTTGATCTCCTCCAACGGGCGGGCATGGCTGAGTGTCATCCTACGACAACACCCGTTGACACTCAGGCCAAGCTCTCCGCCCACGACGGCGACAAACTGTCAGACAAGGACAGCTCAGAGTACAGGAGCCTAGCAGGGGCTCTCCAGTACCTGACCCTGACGCGTCCTGATCTGGCCTACGCAGTTCAGCAGGTGTGCCTCTTCATGCACGCCCCGAGGGAGCCCCATCGCGCGCTAATCAAGCGCATTCTTCGCTATGTGAAGGGCACGCTGTCCTCCGGTCTTCACATCAGCGCCGGCCCCATTCAGACGCTGACAGCATACTCCGACGCCGACTGGGCTGGCTGCCCTGACTCCAGGCGATCCACCTCTGGGTTCTGTGTCTATCTCGGTGACAACCTGGTCTCCTGGTCCTCCAAACGCCAGGCCACGGTATCCCGCTCTAGCGCTGAGGCAGAATATCGTGCCGTGGCTCACGTTGTGGCCGAGTGCTGTTGGCTGCGACAAGTCCTTCAGGAGCTCCATATTCAGCTGCCCCAGGCTACGGTGATCTTCTGCGACAACGTCAGCGCCGTCTACATGACGGCCAATCCGGTCCACCACAAGCGCACGAAACACATCGAGATCGACATTCACTTCGTGCGTGAGAAGGTGGCCCTGGGCAAGATTCGGGTCCTTCATGTTCCCTCGTCCCACCAGTTTGCCGACATTATGACAAAAGGGCTCCCAACGCCACTGTTTACAGACTTCAGAGCCAGCCTTTGCGTCCGCGGACCTCCCGCTTCGGCTGCGGGCGGGTATTAGGCAATAGAAGATTGTACATTAATAGCCTGGATATATTAGGCAATAGGAGATTGCATATATCAGGCAATAGGAGATTGCATACCATATTCATAGATAGCATCCTTGTATTCGTAAACTACCATATATAGCAGCAGCTGCTGCCCTATAAATATAGGCGCCCCTCTCCCATTGAGAGTGTGGTCAATTGCCCCCAATCCTATCTTCCTACACTAAATACTAGCTTTCTTCTTTGCAGCAATATCATAAAAATAAGCAGATAATATAGGTACCTCTCCAAAAGCATTGTTGTATCTCTTCAGTCGTTAAACCTGTATACAAAAACATGTGATACTTAGTGCTTGGTTAAAAAAAAGAAGAAGAAATTTTGTCCTACACAGTTTGCCATTTAAATCACAATATAGTGCTATACTCCTATCCCAACAAGGGACTCAAAACTGCTTAACAGAAAATTTCGTGGTCCATGGCTGTGAACATTTTCTAGCATGTGCCCAGCAGTATCCCGTTTCAAACCAAGAGTAGTTTGAGACTTTGAGCTATTGAATTCAAAATTCCAATTTGAATATGAAATCAGGAACAGACCTATTTACCAGTTTCAGGCAGTAATTCAATTGGCTCCCACTTGCGAAATAGATAAAAGTTGCGAACATGTTGAGGGTTCAATTGCAAATGGTTGTTTGATATAATATTAGCTAACTCCATAACCAGGTTCAACTAGCAACAAATACACTTAGAATATCTGAATAACTGAATAATACAAGCCAAACAAGTGTTCAACTAGCTAAAGACATACACTTTATTCTCTAAGGTTTAGACCCGCATAATAGATACAAAGGTCTAAAAACCAATGCTACAAAAATCTGTGTGTCTAAACATTGTATTCATCCAGATATGGCATTCAAATTTGAAATATGGAAGACAAAATTTTAATTAAAAAACACAGCCAGTTTTGTATATCCTGGTCCTCACATGTGTTCCTTCCAGTTCCCACTGGGACTTTGAGCCCTAAGGCCAACCTACAGCTACAGTATGTCAATAAAAACTTTTTTTTTCTCGAACCCGCAGGAGAACTGCGCATCATTGAATTAAAAAAAAGAAAAAAAAAGTTGATACAAACGAGTCTATACGACTCGACAAACCCCCTAGGGGAAAAACAAAAAACAAAGAGGCATCAATGTCATAATCTACGGAGCCCCTTAGCTCCCGCCATACACCACACACATATGATCTTTTTAGTACTTCCATTCAAGCCAATTTTGGCCTCATAGTTGATAGCCCATACGAAATTAGTCCTATGTTCATTTTATTTAGGCAAAATGGATGTTTTAGGTTTTATTTGTTTCTCTTACCTAAATTGGAAATATCTAGCAGTTTTATGCAAAGAAAGGTAACTGAGCTATTGTAATTGGGGTTTATTAGATGGATGTATTAGATTTTTCCCTCACTCCATTAGCTCCCTACTAATGTTGGGATTTCTAGAGTACTTCTCTTCTTTTTATTAACATGTTGAAAACTGCAGACGCTGTTTATAAATATAGACGCATCATAAAAAGCAACAGGGAGAACTCAAACTTTTTAGTCAACTGACGTCGCTGTGCCTGGTTATCAATCTTAACCAACTTTTAACTTGTAGAATCACCACCATCATAAAGGCCAGGCAGAAGAGTCATAAGGATCAAACTATCATTGGCATAAAACTGACGACCTTAATAGTTACCTGGTGGAGTCCAAACTCCAAACTGTTCTATATAATTCACAAGGCGTTCCTTTATTTTACAAATTTTTTAGATCTGTTAGTGGCTTCTTATTTTTCTCAATAAATTAGTGATGTGACAAGTGGCAAGAGTTTTCTCATACCCAAATTGATGGTTAAAGATCTTTCTATTGGCCCCATTAACAGAAAAGGGGTCAAGGCAAAAGTAACACAATATTTAGGGAGTGTTGGTGCAGTGAAGTATAAAACAATACAAGGTTATTCAATAACAGTGTAATTTTCCAAAGGTGAATTTGACAATCCAGTCAAAATAAAAATAAATATGAAATAAAGTGGTAAGCACGTATCTCGATTGCTATTTCCAACAATTGATCTTTAAATGCCTTCGCAAAAATTTTAGTGTAAAACAACAAAGAAATATAAGAAATCCAAACTTGGGGTTATCATCTGTAGGAGCAATACCTCTAAATATTGTAGGAATTGAGGTTCCAAAGTAAACTGTACGTCTTGGGAGGTTCCATATCCAACTTCGTGGAACATCAATTGGATTTTGGCTTGAGTAGTGGTCAGCAAATACCTACATCATAACATTTGCACCACATATAAATCTGATGGACCAAAAATCTTTACTTTTATTACTGGCAATGGTAAGAATTTATGAAAATCAATGTTCACCTCATTAACTTGAAAATATGTCCCATTAAGTGGGAAGCTTCCTCTCATAGCTGTCCGGCATGGTATCTACTTGAATTTGATCAAACAATGAAATTTTTTGGTTTATGAATATAAACTTAACTCGTAAATATTCATAAAACTCATAGGAAACTTGCCATAATTGTTCCTCTGACTTTCTGAGCCTGCATTTCTCGTATACTGTTGCAACTAAAGCATGTTGAACTTTTACATAGTTTACCGGTTTCCTCAGAGTTGCAGAATGTCTTTGGTGCATCGGTTGATTGTGCTGTTTCGCCTGTTCAATTTTTCAACATCAGTAACCTGTACAAGAATAAAGTTTCAAGCACATGATCTTGCCTGGGGTCCATATAGAAAGAAGATATGGACAGGGATCATCTGGCTGTCTTGGGTCAAACTGCACAGATATAAGCAAACCCTAAATTTATTACATAACTGATTTGATTAAAATAGAAATAGTGTGTATTTGATATCTGCTAGGAACTTACTCCTTCCAGAAGAGGGTGCGAGTCAGGCAATTCATAGCTGCAAACAGATGAAATTAAACAAGTCAAAAAGATAACTAGCAGGTAATATATACATGTAGATATATGTTTCTACTTCCTCACTGATATAGATATTACAAGGAAACACTAAAGGGAACTTTAGTTATTCCCAATGGCATTAATTTCGTCAAGGACAATATCATACACTTGGTGTTCCGTCCTCAGACGACTGACATTCTTGAGCTTGGGAGTTGGAATAGAAGCAGCTTCAGGAGTTATGGCAACCAAGGCCTTTGACATGTCAGCATCTTCGATCTCAATATTATTTGCTTGCATGTAACTCTTCAAGTTTTGTGTAAACTCCTCGATATTAAGATTGATGGTAGGAATTTCATCAGGGTCTTCACTAAAAAGATCCTCTATTGCACCCTCTTTTGTCTCTGCATTTTGTGGTTCAGGTTCCGGGCTTGATGGTTCCTCAATGATTGGCTGATGGTTACCAGAAATAACATGTTCACGATGGTTTGCACTCCACTCAAGTTGGCCCACAGGCCTTGAATCCAAGTATGTATGATGGCAGCTAGCTGCAGCATTTGAAGCTTCCGATGCAACCAAACTCTTCTCCTCAGGTCCAGGAAGAGCAAGCCTTGCACTGTATTAACACATTGTTATCATAAGATTAAGTTTGCATCCCACGAAATTTCAGAATTCACCAAAAAAAAAAGAACACTGCTTTGACTTCTCCAAGCAGTAGAACCGGTAAGTTCGCAGCAGAGAAAATGCAAAGGAATGACATTTTAATTCAAAGTAGTAATTTAACTTTGATCAAAGCTCAAATTGGAGTGAATTGAAACTTGCCTGCAACAGAGAAATTACTTTTTTTTCTTAGAAGATAACCAGGACATACATAGTCTACTAAGATTACCCGTATTCCTATTCATAGTCTAGAACGGTGGTATGATAACTACAAATTATTAATACATTGCAATAGATAATGAATATCCAGCATATATATCATCTATGGCCTCAGACAACATAATGCAGCCTGTCAATAGCTGAAGTAACCAGTGTATCATGCATCTGAAGAAATTACCTTGCAAACGCACTAGCGAAGTGCTTACATTCAGCTCTCATTGGACATGAATTGCAATTAGGCTTACTTTTTGTGCAAAAAACCTAATAGATGAAATAAAAACAGTCCATTAGTTCACAGTAAATCAGGCTCTTGTTGGATCATTATATCTTCTGTTTCATGTTTGTCACCTTTCCAAAAGTTATCATTTGGTAGTGAAGCTCGTACCTGCGTATTGAGATATGTCACTAAATGTTGCCAGCCAACTGTATTTTTTTTCTGAAGTATTGATTGAATAACTTACAATGTCAGTTGATCAAGGTTGCATAGTCGAGGCCAAAGATATTTCTGTATGTGTTCCAGCATGGGATACCTTCAAGGGTAGAAGATCAGACTTATGTCAGATACATGCCTTGATATGCGCACTCTATGATCAAGCCAACTGAAGGGGACTAAAAATACATACAGTTCCAGTAGGTGCAGTTGAAGAGACTCAGGCAGGGGTTGAAGTGGCACCCAGCCAAGCCTCACACATATCCGACCAACATTTGTGTCCACCTAAGGAATTAACATACAGAGCTTTTGAATAAAAGTTTACTTGAAAAAATCTTTGGGAAGGTAAGGAACGAAGAACATACAGGAAAAGCCATATGGTGTAGTGTCAAAAGACGGACACATTCAACACTTTTGAGTCCAAGCCCTCTAATGCTTAGAAGGTAGTCCCTGAAAGAGTAAAGAAAAGGTGCTGACAGGTTAAAAAACGGCAATAGTCATTCCTGTTCAAATAAGAATTTAGCTATTGCTACTTCGCTAGTAGTATAAAAGCTGATGAGGATGTACTTTTCGCTGTTGATTTCCTAGTTCACACTGTGCCAACAATGGAATGGCAAGATAGAGATTGGAGGGTGAAAAAATTGGAAAATTTTACATGATTAAAAAATAAAATTTACTTGTAGGATGCCTTCAATAGAATAACTTGTTGAACTCTTCAGACTTGTTTGAAACTTGAAAGGAAAAACAGGTGCATCAAAATCAATACAAAGTGGCTAATAAGGTCAGCAAGTCTATAGTTCTGACAGTTTGCTCACAGTGTATTCCATTAAACTTACTTTGCTTTGTCTGGTTGAACATCTCTTAGCCATTCAAGATCAATGCTTCCATGGTCTCTCACCAATCGGTTTAGAAATTCCTGCACAGAAAATGACCAATAGATTAAAATGGACCAAATCGATATTGAAACTCACACATGTACCAAAGTTGAAATGTGGCCACATTTGAATGACTAGAGTTCTTTCATCATGTCATTTTGTCCAAAGAACTTCTTGCTACCAGACTTACTTTTATCCGTTCAGCTAGCATGTTATTCATTCCTCGCTCTCTAATAGTTTCAGATATTTCCTTCACATCTGCTTGCCTTACTGCTTCCCAATCAACAGAGTCTTTTGCATTATGACTTCTTCGGTTATCCCCACCATTGCGAATCATTTCTTTTCGTAAATTATCCCAATCATAATCTTTCTTGTTAGGCCGACCTCGTACCTTCTTTGTTTTTGATTCATCTGTAGGAACTTCCGATGGACCCTTTTGAGTATCTTTGGATTTCCCTATTGGATCTGAAGCAACTCCTTGTGAGACCTCTGAATGAGCATTTTGGTTTTTGCACAAGTTTGGAGAACAATTCTTTTCGCATGTTTTTGCCTGAACTTTGAGATCGTTTTCCTGTTGACTGCATCCTGCAAGAGATTTGTCACCTCCCATTTGCTTCGTTCTGGTTGTATATACCTCTTGCAAATTTGAACACCCATGCTGTTCCACAGATGGAGCATCAGTTTCGTTCCTTGAAAAACTGTTTTCACAAAAGGAGTGCTCCCTAGAAAATGGCACTTCCTTTGAACTGATTAATGGTTGATAGTTTTGTTTAATTATTGATGAAAAATCAGCTTCTAGTGAAGGTTCAGAAGGGAAACGAGACCTCTCCTGAACTAATGACCCATCTATACTATATAAAAGGTTGCTTGAATAATCAGTCATTTGGGTTTTATTTTTGTTGGCTGTGATAGAAGAAGGTGGAAGCCGATAAAAACTAGCCTCAGATTGTGTAACATTGGAATGATTAGCTCTATCAAGGCCTGTGCAGAATGATTTGTCCAAATGGCTGGCATACGGGGCACCTGTGAAATCAAACTGGCCATTCTGAGCATAGGAAACAGAAGAATGTACAGGCTGGTATGTTCTGTTTAGATCGAGCAGCACACCCTTATTCACACCAGGGACTGGAAGAAGAGCATCTCCATGATATTCCGATGATCCGCACTTTGCATTGTGCATGTTTTCTAGATCTTGTATTTGTGGAAGCTCTGTATACGTAGTTGAACTTGCCATCCCATTAGACATATTTCTCATGATGCAGTCCTCTTCTGTAAAATATGGCAGTGAACTAGATCCCACAGTATCAGTTCTGCTAAACAGATAATCTGGCGAATTTTGAGAAGAAACAGCGGAATTTTGTGAAGAAATAACATCCTCCAATGACACATCTTCAGCTTCTACCACACTTGCAATGCCACTTGCTGGAACAACAAAACCTGGTGGCCCATTTTCATGCAATCGAGTTAGGGACTTCCTATATGAAACAGAACATTCTCCTGCTGCACCTTTGACTCCATCTCCAGAAGAACTTCCAATCAATTCGTTACTATTACTTCCTTCATTTTCTTCTGTACTGATTAATGATCTTATGTCACTTATCTCTTCAACAGAAAACTTCCCTTGCAGCTTGATAGAATCACCAAATAGTTCAGAACAACTATCTTTCTGTTCAGGAGGTGTATGAGACATCTCAGCTGCAGGTTTTTCAGGGGTTTCTGGCTTAGCTGGAAATTTTGCAGCAACTGCCATGAAAGCAGAACTGGAAAATTAAAAAAAAAAGTTAGAGTATTTTTGAAACATTAGCATGTTAATTGCAATCATTATTCTTATGCCAAATTGGCTAGAAGTTTAGTTTTACCTAGAAAGATGGTCCGAAACATTCTGAGTAAGAAATACACCCACAACTGAGTCCACAACTGATCCTTTCCAAGGAGAGAAACGTCTATCCCCTGTAAAGAGATTGGAGTATGCTAAAAATTAAAGTTTTGTTGTTCAAACTAAAAACACGTCCACCATAACCTCACACACTACACATAGGCAATGTAAGCATGAATATGCAGTAAATATAGAAGATCCATTATTATACATTCACATAATAACAATCATTATGGTGGTCCATGTTACACTGGAAACACTGTTCAAATGCAATCACCTGCTATTTCCTACAGTTACAAATCCTTCATGTTTGTTGTTCTTTGAGGTCTCCAAAATGTAACTTTGACCATTTTATCAACAATATAAAAAGCATAAAGGTATATCCTTATGATACTAGTTTTATGAAAAATATACTTACATTATTTTCATATGACCAATCTAAACTTTTAAAAAATATTATAGGAAATAGATAAAAACAAGGTTGATCGCATGCTTGCTGTGGTGCCAAGAATTTGTGACCATAAGGAGTACACAGAAAGAACCTGCAAGAAATTTAATATTGAAATGGCATTCATACCCTGAACTAGATGCATGCGAGCAATAAATGAATCGATTCGTCCTCGGAACACTCTTCTTTCTTCATCAAGCCAGTTCTCTTTATTCTTGTCCATCCCTTCAGCGCCGTCACTCATATCTAGTCCCATTAGTAAGTTCCACACCAGAGTGGTTACTGGATCAATGTTCACTTTGGCCCGAGAACGTCTTTTCTTTACATGTCCCACAAATGGAACCAATGCACCAGATTCGCCTTTATAGGAATCAAGAGTATTTTTTGGTATGGCTGCCACAACTTTGTCTGATTTGTTTAAGTTTAAGAGCTTTAACTTTTGAATTATCGCATCTAAAGGATCAACTGATACTGCTATAACTTCAGAAATGCTTTCTGCATGAATCTGCTTAGAACCTATGCTACCATACTTATCATGGTCAGAGGTTTCCAAAATGTTTGATGTTCTCTCCTCATTTCTTTCCGACTCCAATGTTGCCACGTTAGGAGTAATTCCTGTAGAAGGTTCAGAGCCACAACAAATACCATCACTATTTAATGGATCAGTATGTCTACCTTTTGATAATATACATTTTGCACGATCAACATTTTCTTTTCTCCTACCTCTGCCTTTTGGCTTCCCATTAGGTTCTGCTTCTTTCCTCGGACGGCCCCTAACTTTTGGCTTCTTGGTGAGGTTTGCTGCTTTGGTTTCTCTAGAAGCCGCTAGATGATAGTGTTCAGTTCTTGTTGATTGGCTTACTGCTTGGGAAGGGGACCCAACGGCTTCAGCACTTGTGTTCCTGATCTGCTCATCAGGAATTGCAAAGCAGTAGTTGTTCATGGTATCATATGTTGAAGCGTTATGAGTTACAGCCACTAAATCTGGCCCCTTCACCATGCTGTTTTCTAAATACTGAAGGCGATGAATACCATTACTCGGAATATAGTTTTCTATCAATGGGTTTGCCGTACCACTAGGCAATTTTGTGTGCTCTGCAGTTAAGTATCTGGACTGTTTGTCAGGTAAAGTAACACAATCCTTGCCAGTGGAGTAATGCAGAGTAGGTCTGATTTCCAAAGACTGAAGTTGATGGTTTCCAATCCTCTGGATATTGTTTGGCGTATTGTTTTCTCCCAGTGAGTTCATTGTACTTTCAGGCAATTGTGTGTCCTGTGGAGTGAAGTATCTCAACTGTTTGTCAGGTGAAGCAATAAAAGCTTTGTTGCTGGTGTTATGCAGAGTAGAATTTTTATGTTGCTGGACCATGTTTGGTCTCTCAACAATGTTAATTTCTGACATCTCAAAGCCAATCATTCGTTGGGAAGATTGTGATTTCTCAAGGGCCATCAACCTTTGTACATCAGCCAAGGTGCGAACTCCAGAGTTTATTGCTGAAACTTCATTTGTATTCCAATTGTTGGGCAAATATGCTGACGAGGAAGAAAACTTGCCCATAGCTCCATTCAGCCAATTCTTATGATTATCTGATCTCATCTTTTTGCATGTTTCAGGAAAATAAGGTGTTAGAGAACTGGTGCAATGGGGATCATTACAGAATGGCCTTGCATTATTTGATTGCTCAAAGTTCATGTCTAAAGAAATCCGAGGACCATTGATAGCATTATGTTCCCTTTTTTTACCCATTGCAGGAACATGTGAGAAGTCACAAGAATCATAGAGACCAAAAGGAGCTCCGATATGGTTGTTCTGATTGGTACCAAACTTCAAGTAATCATTCTTCACAGCAAATTCATTCAGATTTCCATTAATTGCATCCCATTCACTGTGCATGGTAGGTGCAATTGGACTTTCTGCTACTCGGTAAGCTTGGATCATTTGGTTGATTATCACAGGTTCTCTTGTACAAGCTTCAGAATTGAAATTTCCCCTTATTGAGATCATTTTAGTATGCTGTGGATGTGCAACTGGGTTTTCTGGCATCATATAACCATGAAGGTCAGGTCTAGGTGCTTTTTCTGTAGAAGATTGAAATGGACCTAAGTATTGACCAAAATCTGCTGAGCTGTTCTGCATTTGATTTACTGAGCTGTCGAGATGATAGACACTTTTACCTGGCATGCCAGCATGGAAATCCAGTAACTGATTTATTTTCACTGTTTCTCTTGGACCAGACTGAAAGAATTGGCCAGAGCTGTCCATAAGATTAGCACACTTGCTTGGCATTTGATTGCTAGAATTGTTGAGGTCAAAAATTAGTCCATTTGACATTCTATCTGCCTGTAGTTCTTGCACATTAGCCATCGGATCGACTGAAGCAGAAATTGAGCTGCTGGTGCCACCCCAATGGCATGCTATCTGCACATGAGTTCTTTCAACTGCAGATATTGATGACAGAGGATCCACAGGACCAGTAGGTACCACTGTCACCTGAGCTTGCAATACTAGGTCTGCATTTTCTTGTCGATCTTCCCCATTAAAGTTCAAACATCTTCTGGCTGGACTTGGTTCAGCTTTATTGTGTGTATTAACATCTTCTGATGGAGGTTGCTTCGCTGGTGTATTCAGTCCCTTCCTCCGGACATACTTTCTCTTACCAGTTGACTCATTCCCCTTTTCCTTGGGAGGCTTTGGAGTTGTAGACTTCTGCGTCTTCGCTGATCGTCCTTCTTTAATGACCTTTGGCCTATGCTTTTTCCTCTTAGGTTTTTGAACTGGTTTTCTATTGAAGTCAATACCTTCAGCCCGTCCAGCATCATTGCTAACAGCTTGCGAATTAGCTGATACCTTTTCAGATGGTACAGGCGTGACATTTCTAGTCCCCAGCTCAATGGAAGTCTGAGATGGCATAGAAGAAGTTGAGAAACATAGATTGATACCATGAGATTCACGCAGCCATTGCCCTAGCCCCTCCTGCATATTTCCTTCGCCTACACTACCAATTGTCTTATCCAGAAGTGCACAATCAGAGTCCTATCTGGCCTTCCAGTCGACTTGACCTGTGAAAAAAAAATCATGGAGACACCATACAGAAGGTTATATAATATCCAAAAGAGCAAGGTTAAGTGCAATATAATGAAAACAGTAGGAGTTTGTTTCATGCAATTCCTTATGATTTATGAAGCATCTCAAAAATTAAACAAGAGAAAAAGATTAAATATATCTAATTGTCTATCCTTTTTTTATGCCTATAATCAAGCAACCTTTCCCAAACTTCTTCAAATAATATAAGTAGTTCTGAAAAAATATATTCACTCTGTTGTATAATACTAAGTCTCCAAATGACCAGTGTTGCTATGATCAAAAGGACAACTTTTCGGTTTCTTGAAAAGGTACGAGTAGGTGCCACCACCAATTCCATGAAAACTTGTAAGTTACGTATAAAACATGGAAGGAATTTTGCTTGCTAAGCACAGCTTTTATGTTGCATAGGCTATCCGGTATAACAATGTTGCCTATACAAATATATAAGAGAAAATTGCACTATAACTCTCTAAACTTACATGATTGTGTCACTTTTCCCTCGGAATTTGTATTTTATTTTCTTAGGCCCCCTAAACTTATAGAGTTGTGTCACTTTAGCCTCTTAACTTGCATTTTACTTTCTAAACCCCTGAACTTATAAGGTTGTGCCACTTTACCCTCTAAACTTACATTTTACTTTATCAGCCCCCTGAACTTGCGCCTGTTTGCAACGTATGTTCATTGGTTCGTTTGCTAACAAAAAACGTTGAGCTAGCATAGCACATGCCTAAAGTTGTAGGGTCGGACTTGATCGCATAGGCATAATGTCGAGTCGGCACAGTGCCCTCTTTTCCCTTGCAGTGTGACAGAGTAGGGGACGGAGGGGGCGCAGGGCAATAGCGAGTTATCACAGTGGGGCTCCGGTGACACCGTGCTTGTGGCATGTTTCCAGGGCCTACGAAGCCGCGCGCGGAAGGAGGAGCGGATCGAGGAGGCTCCATAGGGACAATGGGGACGATAAATTGACACCAAAACATGTCACCTCTTCTTGGAGATGCTAGGGGTGTCGACTGTTGGTGACAAGGGTGGCGAAGAAGAACCGACGATAGCAACGGCCGTAGCGGTGCAGAGGAGCACGGGTGTGGCGCTCTACAGCAAGAGGGGCGACTGAAGGAGATGGATTTTGGCTTCAGCGCAATGCAACACACCTTGTGATGTGGACGGCTTGGCGCGAGGATGGAGCCTCCTTGAGCCACTTTTCCTTCTGCGCATGGCTTCGCAGGCCCCAGGAACACTCCATGCGCACGGCATCACCGGAGCCCCGCCATGAAAACCCCCACAGCAAACAGACGCAAGTTCAGGGGGCTGAGAAAGTAAAATATAAGTTTAGGGAGTAAAGTGACACAACCCTATAAGATCAGGGGGCTTAAAAAGTAAAATACAAATTCAAGGCGTAAAGTGGCACAACCCTATAAGTTCAAGAGGCTGAGAAGTAAAATACAAGTTCAGGGGGTAAATTGGCGCAACCCTACAAGTTTAAGAAGCTACAATGCAATTTTCTCAATATATAAAATAGGGGTTCCAAATGTCAGACTTCGCACATCCATTTCCCACACTTTTTTGTTGGGATTTGCGATGGTTGCAGAGGCTCGATCATCCTCGACACATATTACAAAGAAGAGATGGCAAGCACCACAAGTCAACCAAAAGCAAGTAGTCAAAAGGTCCCCTTCTCCCTCCCTCCCTCACAAGAGTCAAAAGGAAAGGGATAGGGAATGAAGCAAAGGACATCTTGCGTTGTTGCGTGCCAAATTTGTTTCAACGTTAGAAGTGTGAATGCAACTTTAGTTTTGAAAGCTAAGCATTTATTCCATCACCCAAATAGGACATCTTTAATTGATTTTTACATATATACATGACTTTTAATTGATTCTATTTATTTGGTTATACAGCAAGCATGGTGACTATAATATGGCATGTTTTATTATGTACTCATAATACATGGCACGTGAATTGAACAAAATGCACACGTTTATTTGCAAATTTATTTGGTAAAATTTACAGCTGTATTATATTACAATAAATGTGCATGTTAGAATTTTTATAAAACACAGCCATTTTAGTATAATCATAGAGAACACTATGGCCCTATTGTATCCACAGCACACCTCTATCGTACTCAACTCTCACATGTGCCAATCTCATTTGTGAACATCTTGACTTCAAAATTAAGCTTTTATAGTTTTATGGAAGCCATAATTATTGAAACTAGACTGACAATTTAACTGATAAAGCAACTAGTTCATTAGTTCACTGGTCCAACTGGTGGATTATCGATTGAACTAGCAGCTCTCTAAATATAATTACTTTAATATTAAAAATAATTCAAATTTTCGCCCATGATGGTTTTCACTACATAAACCCGTATTATTGTTGTTGCCGTTGTTCTTGTTCCAATAATCATACATATTTTTTGAGTTCCATTCACCAACTAGTCTACTCAAAAGCTTAAACTATTAAGGAAAGATGGAACAATCTACTCATACTTCAACATTCACTCTCACATCTAACCTTAGTCACACATATGACGTCAACATGACACCCTTGGTATCCTATTGGCCTTAACTATCATAATTATGTTTTGGAATAAGTCTATTTTACTCTTTTGAACTTCCATAAAAGTCCACTTAACCCATAAACTACAAAACTGGTTATTCTAACTCCCAAACTTCAAATACCGGAGCACTTAACCCCCTAGGGTGGTTTTTCCACCATGGACATGATGTGGCCAGCATCTCAGCTCAAAAATGTGTCGCACTAGACAAATATTTCTCTCTGTCTCCCCTAAGAACACTTCCACCCATCCACCCACCCCCTCCCCTCACGGCAAAAAATGCTTGAGTACCGGCTTCACCCAGCATGCACGTGACCCAAAACCTTAACCTATAAAGGAAAAGCAACACAATCTACTCATACTTCAACACATACCTATTATAATCTCCTTATGAGCACAACCAACCTTGCAACCCAATTGGCTAGGTGATGATGGGGTCTTCAAGCCTCACCGGATCAGGGGGTTGTCAGTTCCAATTTTTCAATCCGACCACCAGTTGTGGAAATACTTGACAACCGATGGCACTACTTGAATGCCCTAGTCACACTCTTCTCTCAGCAAAAGCAAGCAACGTGTGCAAGGGACTTTGCTTCGAAATTAAGCTTTCATAGAAACAGCTAACAACCTATGGCACCTCTCACATGCCATAGTCACTCTTAGCAACGCAAGTCGCATGTGATAAGGGCTTTGCTTCGAAATTAAGCTTTTATAGAAACATTTGGAACCCCATGGCACCACCTGCATGCTCTATAGCTCTAGTCCCAGTGTCCCACATTTCTCTCAGCAATGGAAGCCATGTGTGCAAATGACCTTGCTTCGAAATTAAGCTTTTGTAGAAATGCTTGGCAACCTATGTCACATCCCGCATGCCATGGACCCACTCTTCACTTAGCTACACAAGCTGCATGTCCAGGAATGCCCTGGTCCCACTCTAAACTTAGCAACACGACCCGTGTGTCTAGAGGACTCTGCTTTGAAACTAAGTTTTTCTAGACATGCTTGGTAACTTATGGCACCACTTGCATGTCCTGGTCCCACTCTTCGCTCAGCAACGCAAGCCCCATGTGCATAGGACTATGCTTCGAAACTAAGCTTCTACAGGAACTAGCTCTACGGATACAAAAATCATATTACCCCACTACATCGAGTTGTCATCGCCGAGCTTAGCCTACACAAACCCATCGACTCTGTTGGAGTACCCGACTGAGCAACGCCCTAGCCCACAGCGAACGAGAAGAAAGTGGTGACTCGAGTCGTCTAGCTCCAACATGTGCCCCACATTTTGGCATGGAGGCAAATAGACCATCGAGACAATACATATACATGAAAGTTTGATAGAAGCAACAAGGAATGTGTAGCTCGGTTGGTTAGTAACATACATCTAGATGAAGGGAAGAGGTCTTGAGTTCGAACCTTGTAGCCAACAATTTGCGTAAATATTATGTCAAATTTTTCATATTGGCCCACCCATCAGTACTTAAGTGGATGGGTGGTAGGATCACGTACGAACCATCACCACCACCAACTAAAATGTTTATAGGAGTAAAGATGCTTGGCAACCTATGGCATCACTCGCATGTTGAGGTCCTACTCTTCGCTCAACAACGCGAGTGGCGTGTGCATAGGACTTTGCTTCGAAGTTAAGCTTCTATAGAAAATGCTTGGCAACCCGTGGCACCACCTGCATGCCATGGTCCACTCTTCGCTTAGCAATGCTAGCCGCTTGTATAGAGGGCTTTGCTTCAAAGTTAAGCTTCTATAGAAACGCTCAGCACCCTATGGCACTACCTGCATGCCCTGGTCCCACTTCTTAGCAACGTGAGACATGTGTGCAGAGGACTTTCCTTCAAAGTTAAGCTTTTATAGAAATGATTAGCAACCCTTGGCACCATCCATCCATCCGCATAACTAGGTCAGACTATTTGCTTAACAACGCGAGCCACATGGACCAGCTTTGCTTCAAAGTTAAGCTTTAATAAAAAAAACACTTGGCAACTTGTGACCCACCTACATGCCTTGGTTTCACTCTTCACACAGCAACGCTAGCCATGTGTGCTAAGGATCTTTGCTTCGACAGAAAGCTTTTTCGCCTTCACACCTAATTACCCCTTTTCTATTTATTATCTTCCTTTTGTTGGAGCAAATAGCTCCCAACATAACCCATGGCACCACCCGCATGCAATAGCCCCACTATTTTTTTAGCAACACGAGCCATGTGCCAACTTTGCTTGGAAGTTAAGCTTCTATAGAAAAACTTGGCAACCCCTAACACCACCTAAAAGCCGTGGTCTCACTCGTCGCTCAGCAACACCAGCCGTGTGTTTTGCTTCGAGAGTAAGCTTTTTCACCTTCACACCTAACTCCCTCTTGTATATTTACTTTTTTTGGAATATATAGCTCCTAACCCAACCCATGGCACCATCTGCACGCCCTGGTCCCATTATTCGCTTAGCAATGCGAACCACGAGCCAAGTTTTCTTCAAAGTTAAGCTTCTATAGAGACACTTGGCAATCCCTAACACCACATAAAAGCCATGGTCTCGCTCTTCGCTCAGCAACGCCAACCGTGTGTTTTGCTTTGAGAGCAAGCTTTTTCAACTTCACACCTAAACTCCTCCTTTTCTATTTATTTGTTTATTCTTTTTTTGGAACAAATAGCTCTCAACCCAACCCGTGGCACCGTCTACATGCCCTGGCCCCACTATTCGCTTAGCAACACGAGCCGCGTGCCAACTTTGCTTCGAAGTTAAGCTTCTATAGAAACACTTGGCAACCCCTAACACCACCTACATTCCTTGGTCTCACTCTTCGCTCACCAACACCAGCCGCGTGTGTTGCTTCGAGAGTATGCTTTTTCGGCCTCCCCCCCCCCCCCCCCCCCCCCCCAATACCCCTCATATTTTCTTTTTTTTTATTTTTGGGAGCAAATTGATCCCAATCCAACCCCTCAAGATTGCAATTTCAATGCGATGGGACATCAGAGATATTATCTCACACAACAAGCAGATCATTTCACCAAAATCACGCCTAAGCAATAGCACCATACATGAGCATTTGATCACCTATGATAACAGGGTGGCAGAAACAAGCGCAGTGGTTTTTTTTTTGCCTCCGAAGGACTGCTAACACCTCCTCAATACTCTAATATAAACGGCATAAACAATGCAATATTCTCTTCCGCAATTGCAAGACTATTTCCCGGAAATCAATCCTAAACGAAAGCACCATAAACCTGCATTCGAGCACCAACCCGAGCGAAACCGTTCATGCGGCTCTAGAAGCGAAGCATCCCCTGTTTCCTACACCTCCGAGCCAAACCATACAAAATCCTACTCGCGGCCTTTGCAATCTAAGACCAACCCACACCCCCAAGCAGGCAACGCCAAGCTGAACCCCGATTCCCCCACCCAAAACCCCGCCTCTGCGATCCAAAACCCATCCAACAACCCGAAAAAATGGGGGAAATGGAAACAGGACGGCCTCCCCTCCACAGGCGAAATCAACCACACGGCGCCTCGGGAGGCGACCCACATTTCAGCGCGCGCGAGAGCAAAACACGAGAGGAAACCAGCCCCGTAGCCGGCAGACGCTCACCTCACCGGCAGAGCAGATCGGAGGCGCCCCCGCTGCGCGCGGAGATCTTCGGAGAAACCGATGAAGCGCGCCCGCGCCACCCGAGCCTCCCTTCCCCGCCCGCGCCCCAGCCGGAGCACGCGGCCAGAACCCCTCCCCCTTGTTCCCCTCCTCCCCCCGATCCTCCCCTCCGCCCGCCGGAGAAGGGACGGAAGGAAAGGAAAGGAAAGCGAGAGGGAAAACGAAACAAAGCGGGGTTGGGTCGCTGCCTGCTATGACTTTGCGCGAGGGGGTCAGTACTCGCGAGAGCAGCAGGCGGCACTGTGGTACGAGCGAACCAGCAAGTGCCGGTGGGGCCGCCCTCTTATACGCCGTACGCGGCGCCATTCACTGAACGGCCACTCGGCACATGTTCCTCGCCCCAGCCCGAGCCGAGGCTGCACAGCACAGGGGCCGGAAGAGGAAAACGCCGGCGCCTAGTTGGCTTACTCGGCGTGGAGGGACGGCGCCTGCTGTCGTCGCTTGATTCTTATTAATTTTTTCCTTCGCTGTTTTAATAAATTAAAAGTCAATATAAATATCTAGTTTATTAAAACTATTTTCTTATTTCTCTCACTCCAGAGGTAATAAAAGGGTTACAGGCGTATCATGTATCCTACTTCTCTCGCTCTCATCTCACATATGTATTTCTCTTACTTTCCCCATAGATCTTACTCTTTTTCTATAAGCCACTGTTTTCACCCGCTGCTAGCTATTTATTTTCAATCAAAAATTACCATACATAGACATTGGCCGTGGACAATATGAACACCTCTTAGCTGCCTGCCCGGCTCGGATCGGACGGCGGGGATTCTTCGTCCCGGCGCTTCTGATTACCCGATTTGGTGGGGGCGCGAATCTTGGAGCGTTAAAGCCCGCGGTGGGCGCAGTATTTTACTGGCTACTGGCTGGCGCTACTGCTCCTGCGAGTGGCGTGCGTGGCTAACGACTGTGTGCTGCTGTGGTGTGCTGGGGTACGAATCTGCCGCCTTTAGTAACTGCCAACAGAGGGACAGGGGCCACATCGAGTACTTCACCGATTTTAAGGGTGCAGGGGGCCTCGGCACTGACGGTTAACCGAAATAAAAGCGACCCACGGACTTCTTTTCACTCCAACGGGCCAACATCCCGCCTATGTTTCAGTGCGTGATGTGATACCTCAGTGATTAACGTCCTTAATATCTTATGGTAGATGTATTTTTTTTATCACTGCTACGGTATATATTTTAGAAACCAAAGGCTGTATGAACATTGTGGCAACTTTGGTACTATTAGCAGCAGCTTTGCAAATAGTCCATTGCAGCACTAAAATGCCGATATTTTATCTTTATCAATAGTTACCTTAATTAGCCATGCCTCTTTGCTGGCAATTAAAACTTGTACAATTGTCTCCTACACACCACCTCATTTCTCGTTCATTCACTAATATACAAAGGGAGTTAAAGCTGAAGCTATATTTGGCAAGATTTTGGCTGGCAGATCTGTAACATCCTAACCATTCATTGCTCATATCGGTGGGCTGCATTTCAAAGCTGGTACCTTCCCTCCAAATGCACCCTGCATTTAATACATATGACAAATATTTAGAGACTAATTGTTGCATGGCATGATGGCATATATTTTATGCATGTGTCCCAATTTTATAATAGCCTCCCCAAGTTAATTAGGTAACGTGGGTTACACGTGTGCACTAACATGTAAGATTTAAATTTCTTGTGTTGTTAACTAGTACTCCTTTCGTCTAAGTTTATAAAGCTTATTTCCTCTTGGCACATAGACTAAGCAGATAATGAAAATGGCTATATTATCTATACTTATTATCTCTAAGCATTATATTCAATGCATGCATGTAGAAAATAGAAAATAAAACTACATACTTATTAGGGGTATAAAGAGAACATCACACTAATCTTGCATTGGAACATGAAAAATATCTTATGTTTATCGACAAGATCATTCAAAAATACACTCTATAAACTTGAACGGGGGAAGTAATATCACTACCAAAAAAACACCAGTACTATCACAACCTAGGGCACGCCTACATAGTGGGCATCCGCCGCTACCGGGAAGTGATGTACACCCACTTCCCTTTTGTCGCCAATGTCCATCCCGTACCATCTGACTGCCCCTACATCTTCCTATGCTGGCATTCTACAGACTTTCAACCCAAAAAGAGTGCACATTTCAACTCGTCTTGAACGAATTTCAACTTGAATTCAAAACTTGCACCATCGAAATTGGAACTTTCAACTAAAAGATTCCTTCACTTTCATGTTGAATTAAAAACTTTCACCTCTAGAATTGCAACTTTTATTTCAAAAAGTTCTCCCACACTCAAGTCAAATTCAAAACCTCAAATCCGAAAATTGTAGCTTTCAACTCAAAATTTACCCTGCTTTCTACTTAGAACTTCAACCTTTCAACTCAAACAACAACTCAAAATCACACTTTCACCTTGAAAAATCGAAGTAAAATCGAGGTGGTGGAGGCTTCATGTGAGGGCGGCCGTGGTAGTGACAGACCCATGATTTCCATGATTGGTGTCGAGGTTAACAAATATTGTTCAATGGAAAATGTGAAGGTCCACATCAGCAAAAATCAAAGTTCAAATAGTTTCTACTAAGACAACATCTCAAAATAGTTTAGAGAAATGAAAAAATAATTAAGAAAAAATATAGTTTAACTACAGACTTTTCATGCCTTGGAAACGAGATACCACGTCATCGTAGCTTATTCTTCACAAAATTCATTGAACAAAATACTCTCTCGGTACTACTAGTTGCTATGGGAAGGATTAGAACCGATTTGAGAAGCTTGTTGACAAGTATGTAATTGAGGTTTTTCATTGTTTCAATAAGAATAATGGAAAAGATCAACAATATTTTTCACTTCTCTATACCTTTCATCTCTACTCATATTAGAGTATCAAATCTATAGACTTTTTATTCATTTTGTATAGCTCTAAAATCTACAATTCACAAAAATAGTACTTCTCAGAGATGGATCAACTAATTGGTTTCGGATTTGGCCTTTTCAATTTGGGACAAATGTAACTAACCAGATGGTTCATTGTGGACAATGGCCACTGAAACGCTGCTCTGTTGGTTGTGTGCTCACTCCCGACCATGCTCGCCCCACCTACTCCGCCTCCAAACCGTTGAAGACTATGCGGCGTGCGATGTTGGGTGAGAATATGATAGAGTCAAATACAAGATATAAGATTAGGGTTTGAGGGTTAGAATGCGCTATTGGGACTATTTGAGGAGTGGGCTGAATAAAATGGTCTATGGGGCCTTGATTTTGAGTGCAATATGAGGATAGGAAGTGTTGAGTAGGCTGGATTTATTTGGGTGCAAATACAAAGTATTTGGCGTAACTATCAGTATATATGCCTAATATAACTATTAAATAATAGGTATTTTACAAAAATGAAAATTTGGGTGCAAATATAAAGTATTTGGCCTAACTATCTGTATACCCATGGACGGCGGCTCCAATCAGATTAATGGCGAGGCTAGTCAAGACGGAATGGGATGGAGACAAGAGAGCAATATGAGGAGAGGGGATTAGGGCCCTGTTCTTTTCAGCTTCTAAAAGCTGCTTTTCGGCTTTTCTACAGTAATTAGCTTTTAAATGGAGTATTTTTTTCAAGATAGGGTCTACTAATTAATTGTAGTACATACTTTACTGACTTCATTTATATCGGCAAAAACCTTATGTGAGTTTCTGTTACTCTGTAATCTCTTGTACAAACAGCCCAAAAGTCACAAGCCGCAGCCAAAAGCCACAAGCCGCAGTCAAAGGGTTTGTTTGGCAACGGCTGCGGCTTATAGCTTTTGGCTGAAATTTTTAAATTTTGGCTGTTTACGGTACAGATTACGGAGAAATGGATACTCACTTGCGATTTTGAATGGTACAGATGTTGGGCTTTTAACGTGTAGATCGTTTAACTTGTAGACCCCGTCTTGAGAAAATACTCCGTTTGAAAGTTAGATACTGTAGCAAAAGCTAAAAGTCATCAGCTTCGGAGAAAAAGAACAGACCCAAAAAGAACAGGCCCTAGGGATGGGCATGGGATGGGGCTAGGAAACAGGATGGGTTAGGTTTTGGGGATGATTTCAAGAAAGCACAGTTGGTGCAATTTTTTTTTTTTGGTGTAAAAGTCACATGAAGTGGAGTGGGGATACCGCCCCGTTGGATCGCGATATCCCTCGGCACCTAGAGTGCCTGGGTGCACGAAGAAGGAGGTATGCATAGGGTATGTTGCCATATATAAGCTCTGCAAACTTAATGTCATGTAAGATTTAAATCCTAGGACTCCGAATAACTTCAAGATTTAAATCTTCGCACCTTACTATATATAGATAGAAAAAAATTGTGTGGCCATTGTTTGAAGTTTAAATCCTTTGCGTTTAATTTCCTGGTAAATAGATATAGAAAAGATTACATACCCATCAAAGTTAGTCGGCACATAATGGTTTTGCAAACTTTAGTTTACTCAAAGCTCCGCATCTTTTAAAATTTGTACAAAATATGGCATCTCCATACCACTTCTAAGATACTGATTTAATTTTGGCGTACATCTACGGATTCACTTTTATTCCACGCTCCATGAGGCCTTTGTGCTTCCACAAAAATCCTGTGGTGTGTAGTAGACACCAGGGTTCGGAAAACCGGTACCGGCCTAAATCCCGGTGGGGGGCCGGTAGGCCGGTAATCGGAAAAACCGGGAAAAACTCGGTCAAATTTCAAGTTTTGAAATTTGAATTTAAAACTGGTAACCGGCCGGTAACCGGAAAAACCGGACGGTTACCGCCCAAAAAAATCAGAGAAACCGCTAAAAACCGGAAAACCTGCATGCATGCACTTTAAATTCTGCATGTACCTCTTAGTATCCCGTATTGCTACTTTGCATGCGCTTTAAAAACCAGAAAACCTGCTAAACTCTTAGTGTTTTGCATGCATGCGCTTTAAATTCTGCATGTACCTAGTTTACCGCATGTCTCTTAGTGTTCTGCATGCATGCGCTTTAAATTCTGCATGTACCTCTTAGTATCTCGTATTGCTACTTTGCATGCACTTTAAAAACCGGAAACCCTGCTAAACTCTTAGTGTTCTGCATGCATGTGCTTTAAATTCTGCATGTACCTAGTTTACCGCATGCCTCTTAGTGTTCTGCATGCATGCGTTTTAAAATCTGCATGTACCTCTTAGGGCCTGTTTGGGACTGCTCCGCTCCAGCTTTTTCAACTCTGCTCCAAACTTGTCTAGCCAAACGGGTCCAACTCCAAGAACTCTGCTCCAAGAAAAAAGTGGAGTTGAAGGCCTACTCCACGTTTTTTCTGGAGCTCCTCAAGGGGTACTCCAGAAACTGAAGTTTTGTATCTCCTCATGGAGTTGAGGAAAAATTACCCACCACTGCCATTACACAATTCCTCTCCTCCATACCGATTGCATTTCTTTTCCACCCGAGTTCCTTCTCCGATTTCAATTCTCCCCCCGAATCGCACGCCTGCTCACCGCCCCCACCCGCGCCGCCCTCCTCCTCTCCGCCCCTCCCACCCGCGCCGGCCCCCCTCCTCTCCGCCCCCACCCGCACCGGCCCCCCTCCTCTCCCCCCCCCCCACACCCGCGCCGGCCCACTCCTCTCCGCCCCCCCCCCCCCACCCGCGCCGGGCCTCCTCCTCTCCGCCCCCACCCGCGCCGGGCCTCCTCCTCTCCGCCCCCACCCGCGTCGGCCCTCCTCCTCTCCGCCCCCCCCCCCCCACCCGCGCTGGGCCTCCTCCTCTCCGCCCCCCACCCGCGTCGGCCCTCCTCCTCTCCGCCCCCCACCCGCGCCGCCCTCCTCTCCGCCCCCACCCGCGCCGCCCCTCTTCTCCGGCTAGGTGATGGCTGGGATGGATCGAGCGGGCGACCAGTGGCCAGGAGAGAGCGGCCAGCGGCCAGGCCCCGCAGGCCAAGCTGTGGCTGCTGCTGGCCAGCCTGCAGCCGCCCAGGCCACGGCCGGCCACAGCCTCTCCGAGGTGGCTGTAGGTGGCCAGTGGACGGCTGCAGGTGACGAGGTGCCACAGTCGCAAGCCACAGCCGCAGGTAGGAAGCGTGCACCGCCGACGAAGAAGAAAAAGGAGGATCTGGTATGCTTTGTTGCAAATAATACTTTGAATGCTCATGGTTGTATGCAATGCAAAAATAGAAAACTTGTTCATGGTTGTATGCAATGGCCAGTGGTATACTTTGAATGCTCATGGTTGTATGCAATGGCCAGTGGTATACTTTGAATGCTCATGGTTGTATGCAATGGCCAGTGTTACTGGAAAGATTATTGGGTGATGGAAAAATTGTGAATTTTAAATGCTTAGTTATAGTAATTGGTAAAGAAAAAGCTTGTAAAACATGTTGCAGAAGTTTGTGCAGATTCTAAATTTTTGCATTGTAAAACATGGCCAGTTTGCAGGAAACATGCTCATGGTTGATTGCAGAAGAAAAAAGCTCCTAACTATCCATGAGTGTTGATAGATCAGGCTATATACTACAAGAAGTACATCTAGTTGACAATTTGGCATATTTATAGAACATAACAATGCAAGGAAACTGTGAGATATGATGTAGTTCTGAACATAAATGATTAAGCGCCACGAAGCCATGCATTCAAAATGTAATTTTGAAAGAACAGTTTATACATTTGTTTTTAGTTGAACTGAAAAGTTGATCATTATGTTCTCATACCAATGATATCATTGCCATCAATTGCATTGAGCTTTTACACAAAGATTGACATATATGATAAACGAAGTTCATACATTTACACCGTGTTCTGATGAGCTACTGTGAGAAGTATATGACACTTGTTACTTACATCAGATTGCTATCGTTATCCTATAATATTACTTGTTGATACCGAGTCCTATGATCTCTCGTTGTGCTGACCATTGTGTTGACATTTTCATTGCTGATCATGTATTTCGTTGGTCTGGCAGACAGCAGCCAGTAGGGCAGCAGGGTTTGGCTTCTCCATCACCACAGGCACAACAAGGTGGACGTCATGGTGGTAGCAGCAGCAGTGGGAGTGGTGGATCCAGTAGGTCCCGTGCAAGGTGGTAGAGAGGAGGTAGCAACAGTAGCAGTCACTGCAAGGGCCGGCACTGTCCGCACTGATCTTGTTGTAGCGGTGGTTGCTGTTAGCTAGCACTTGGAAGAAGTTGTACTTGGAAATCAGTGTACTATTATCCATTTGTTACTAGTGCATTTGTAGAACAGGCTATACATGCATAGCCACTAGTGCTTGTTATGTTTGTAATCGTATCTTGTGAAGTTTCAAGAATAAATGGTATAAAAAAGTTTCAAAAACGATTGTGATGCGTTTATGCCATTTGTGTACCTAGAATTATGTATCGGAACACTTGCATTCGTAGTCATTTTGGTTTAAAGTACTCTCTAATTATCTATGGACAATTATTTGTATTCGAATGATGGACTTTGTTAATTATCTATCATGCACGTTGCAATTTATGGGACAAAAGGATGGAATTATTTGACCAAAATATTTGTTTTTTGGTTTTCTCGAATAAATTAATTACGATTATAATATTTTACATCATATTTCAATTGGCAACAAAAAAAATTCAGTTACATATGCTCCGCAGACATCAAAACATACACCAAACATCATTCAGGGGCACATTGGACCTTTCTCAGGGAAACCTCACATTCCTGGAGCTGGAGCTAGCTGCGTGCCAAACAGGACCACCTGCTCCAGAAACTCCACAGTGAAGCTGCTCCATGGTGGAGTTGGTGGAGCAGAGCTGGAAAAACTGGAGCAGCGCAGTCCCAAACAGGCCTTTAGTATCCCGTATTGCTACTTTACTTTGCATGCGCTTTAAAAACCGGAAAACCTGCTAAACTCTTAGTGTTCTGCATGCATGCGCTTTAGAGCAACTCCAAGAGAAGAGCTAAATCATTTTCTAAAGGTAAATTTGGCTATTATTGAAAAAAAAACGTCTAAAATAGACTCTGTAAATGACTCTCCAAATTTAGTAGATCTCCATCCCTCCTCCTTTGCTCTCTATTTTTGGATAGCCTACCTCGCTCGCCATCCAACCTCTTGGCGCGGTCGGCGTTTCCTTCCCGCACGTTGCGCCCCATTCCCGCGCGTACGCGACCCACCGCGCGCCCTCTAGTTTAGATAGCCTGTTGGAGTAGTCTTGTTTTTTTGGGTGAGATTCATTTTAGAGAATAGCTAAATCACTAAATTTAGATACTTCTTTTGGCCAATCTCTTGGAGTTGCTCTTAAATTCTGCATGTACCTAGTTTACTGCATGCCTCTTAGTGTTCTGCATGCATGCGCTTTAAATTCTGCATGTACCTCTTAGTATCCCGTATTGCTACTTTGCATGCGCTTTAAAAACCGGAAAACCTGCTAAACTCTTAGTGTTCTGCATGCATGTGCTTTAAATTCTGCCCAACCCTTCAAAATACTCAAAGAACCAACCATACATGTCATACAAATTCAAATTTCCATTTGATAAAATCCGGCCGGTTTTACCACTACCGGAGCTGGGCGGGATTTCGGGTTACCGGCCGGTAACCACCGGTTTTCCGAACCCTGGTAGACAACCATACACGTGAGGTATAGGTATGCATACTGTAGCGAGGTACTGTAGCAAAACACTGTAGCATACTGTAGCGATTTACTGTAGCAGCGAACTTCCGATCGATCAGCTATCGTGCTCATTTTTTTTAAATCTTCTAATCAATTTATTAATTAAAACTAATTCATGTATGCAAGCAACAAAAATACCTAGACATAGATCAATGCATGGAGAATTTATAGGAATCAAAAAACCAAGAAAAAGGATAATAAATGCGAATTAAAAAACTTACAAACTTTTATTCAAAAAGATGAACACTGTTCATCCATCAATCTCCTCAATTCATATACGTGAATCCGCCGCAAACTCTTCTATTCGCTCGTACCGCGCGTCTTCAAAACAACGCCTTCTCTTTTTCCCTCACGCGTATTTTTCCTCCACGGCTCCTCGGTACGCCTCTTGCCATGCCGCCGCATGCATATATATACACACACATCCCAACTTCAACTAGGCCTTAAAATCCTAATCCAACTCCGACTAGGCCTTAGAATCCTAATCCAACTCCAACTAGTACTTATAATCCTAATCCAACTCCAACTAGGACTTAGAATCCTAATCCAACTCCAACTAGGACTTAGAATCCTAATCCAACTCCAATTAGGACTTAGAATCCTAATCCAACTCCAACTAGACTTTTGGCCCACTAATTTTCAAGGGACCCGAAACCCTTCTTAACACGGATTTTCACACTCACGACTTTTCTAACGCGTCACGTGTCGAAGCCTCCAGGACCGCACCTCCCGTAGCTTCTCCACGTATCATCCACCTTCGATCTCCATGCGCCCCAAGCATGAGCCTGATCATCTCGTGACCTCCTTGACCGTCTGAACCTCAGATCTCCCCATCCTAGTTCCGGTCCACCTCGTCACCGACCATGATCGCCTCCATGCTCAACCTGCACATGCAAAGACCAAAGAACATTCTTCCGGCACAAGTTCGTCTCAACTTGGCCAACATCAGTCCGCACACACGCAACACAACTTGCATAACACTGCTAAACGAAACCACCAATTATTCATCATAACAAATTAACCATTGTCAATTATTCATCACCAAAATATCCTAAACCTAGCCACATGGTCTAACAATCTCCCCCTTGATGAATACATTGACAACACCACAAAATTGTATGATGAACTAGCTTCAAATAGATATAAGTGAAGAACTAAAGCCGAAAAAATATTTTAAACCATAAGTCTCAAATCTCTCCCCCTCAACACAAGAGAGGTAATTTTATTCTCCCCAAATTCTCTTTAATTTCTCGCAAAGCACACCAAATTTCTCCCCCTTTGGCAATGTAATCATCAAGAAAATTCAAAGAAAGAATAATTCTAAGACGGAGCAATGAAAGTAAAAATCAAGAAGCTTTGTAGATTATCTAAGTGATTGTTCATTTATTTAATAAAGCAACCAAGACATATTTTTGAGTAGAGCTATCTAGATCATATTTAAGCCATATATCACATAGCAATGTCAAAACAAATTTTCAATATGATTAAGCAATTTATATCAATGACAGACATCTCAACAATGACCAAACCAATTATAGATAGCACAATTAGATATCACAACGAAAAGTCAAAACCTAAAAGTGAAGCAAATTTTAACTCTAGACGGGCTAGCAATCTCATGTAACAACTTATTGCTCCACACTCAATTTTTAGGCATGTGGCATGCTTGTAGCATACTTCTTTTCATAATGACATACTTTTCTTCTTCTTCTTCTTCTTCTTCTTCTTCTTCTTCTTTTGATGGTGGCATGCTTGAAGCATACTTCTTTTCATTTTTGCGCACTTTTGTACCTTTTTTTGTTCACCATGGCATGCTTGAAGCATACATCTTTTCAATTTTTTCTTTAGATACTTTTTTTTTCAATAACATGCCAAATTGAGTGATCATAAGAATTGGAACATGAAACATGCGAGCCTCATAACCAAGAGTTAAAATAAGACTCACAATCAAGCTAATCCTTTTCGATGGACATCGCAAAGTAAGTAATTATAATTAATCTAGTCAAAGTATTCCGCCATGTTATACTTTTAATTCAAATGAAGCAATTTAATTATAAACAGTCCTGATCAAAGCTACACAACATATGAATAGATATGATAAAGAAAGCTCTACTACTCAATTGATTTCAATGACTTGGATTTGATAAGTTATTTGACAAGGATAATAAACAAAGCTTCCGAAATTTTTAAATAACAAGCTCCCCCTCAGAATAATCCCATAAGATGTAATACTCCCAACTTACTTCGCAATTGAGGGAAACGAGAAGTATCAAACGATTTCATGTGCAAATTAGCAACTTGAGAATTTAACAAGATGTAAGACAACATTACCTTTTCCACATGGTCTTTCAAAAAGTGAAATCTCTTGCAAACCATCAAAGGAGTGAAGAACCATCAAGTGTTCCAATCAAGCGATGATAAAAAAACGGAACCCAATTTAGCTCATCTTCTCCATCCTTGTCAGCTGTTCTTACATGACAGGAAACATCGGTCTCACAGTATTGGCGTTAGTAAAATAAGATTTAGGAATCCAGTACTGTGACACACGACGAACAGGAGCAACAAAGCTAGAACCAAAAACACGTGCATGTGGACGATTAGAATGCCGAAAAGAACGTGAATCATTTGAATTAAATCCCAATCTAGCATGTGAAGCAGATTTAAAGCCATCATGAAAGTTCTCAAAAAACATAGCTTTCACATTAGTTCTAGGAACAAAAGACATTGCATGTTTTTGTCTCAAAGCATTCAATCTTTCCTTTCTCTCTTTCTTGACACGTCTAAAGCAAAATTCATTCAAGTGTCCATCTCTTCCACAATAGGTGCAATGAAATTTAATATAACCAGAATTCTTTTGAGATGATGAGCTAGCACCTACATTATTATTTGATGAACTTTGCACAAAGCCAGCAGATTTAAACACCGTTTGATTTGGTTCATGTTTCACTTCAATTTTTCCAGGTTCAAGAGACTTAATAACCTTAGGAGGATTATTCTTGGCATGCTCAACAAAATTAAATCCTAAACCACGATTTTTCACACTTGTTTTTGACTTGTCTAGAATCATATTTAAATTTTTCTTGCCAAAAGAAAATCTCTCTAAAGTATCTTTCAGATACTCATTTTCTTTAGCTAGAGTAGGACAAGTTGTGCATTTATTAGATTCATTCACAAGATTTTTAGAAGCACTAGACTGAGCCAATTTTTCTTTTTCAGCAAAATCATTAAGTTGTCTATTCAAAACTTCTATTTCAGTGTTAAGCATAGAACAATTAGAGTAAGAAGATATCTCATGATAAAGCATCTGTTGAATTGTTTCTTGAGATGAGTTAAGTCTAGCTTCTAATAATTCACATTTAGAACAAGTTTTAGAATGAACATTTGAAATACTTGATTCTAAACATGAAGAAGAACTAAACTTGAGCTTTCCAATTTCATCATTAGCACATTTCAATTTTTCATAACAAGAGTCATGTGCTAACCTTAGTTCATCAAATTTAGCTGTTAGATCTCTAAGTTGATCCATGTTTAAAGCATTAAGTGACCTAGCATTCTCTAACTCGGAATGTAAAATTTGACAAGACTCACAAGATTCATCATCAGGAATTAAAACTCTAAGTCTTGCAATTTCAGAATTTAGAGATTCAATCAATGTATCGTATTTCTTAATCTTTTTATCTTTCTTTTCTAGCAAAGTACCAAGTTTAGCAACAGCTTTAGCTAAATCATCATAAGAAGGTTCTACCTCATTGTAGTTGTCGCTGTCAAGATCATCATTGTCGGTGGAGCTTTTGCTACTTGCCATTAGACATAAACCTGTTAAATCTTTCTTGCCTTTGGGAGTATCATCCTCACTGTCCGTGTCCACATCACTCATATTAATTTGCTCAAGAGCTGCAAGAACACGATGCACCACCTTGCGATTTATATAGCCATTCTTTTTATTCTTCCTTTTTTCTTTCTCCATCTCTTCTTCCTTCTCATTTTCTTCCCTTGCAAATTTTGCTAGAAACTTTGGACATTTAGGACGAATATGATTGAGATCACCACACTCATAGCACCTTTGAGGACCAAAATTTCCTCTCTTTCTTGATCTCACATTCTGTAAAGCTCTTGTGAAGCGTGTAGAGAGGAGTTCCAAAACATCTTCCGGGAGTTGCTCTAGCTGTTCATCGGTTAGTGAAGACAAAGAAGACAAAGCATAGCTAGTAGAAGAATTATCACCATTAGACTTGCTAGATTGTGAAGCTAAAGCAATTGATTTATTACCATTATTTTTTCTAGCAAAAACATCTAATTCATGAGTTTTCAATTTAGAATAAAGTACATCTAATGTAAGTGTACTCATGACAGTAGATTCTCTAATGGATGTAACCTTCATCTCCCATATCGACATATCTAATGCTCCAAGTAATTGACGTGCATTTTCAGCATCAGTATAAGTAACATTAACAGCACGTAGGTTACTAAGAATTTTATTAAAGCGGGCAAAGAGATCATCTATTGATTCACCAGGTTTCATCTCAAAACGCATGTAATCCTTTTTGTACATGTCTTGACGTACCTCTTTAATAGTAGATGAACCCTCATGATAATCACACAATGCTTTCCATACCTCATATGCGGATTTAAGATGCACAACACGATCAAAATCACTCCTTCCTAGTCCTTGAATTATCAGGTTCCTTGCCTTGCTATTTGTCTCCACTTGTGCCATGTTCGCCGCTGTCACATCATCGTTCTCGGGCACTTGATAAGGCTTGTAGACCATCTCCCATATTGCAAAGCCTTGGGCTTGAATATATGCCTCCATCTTCGCTTTCCAATACTGAAAATCAACACCATCGAAAACACAAGGTTTTGTGGAATACCTATCCGTCGACATGTTTTCTAATCACCGGTTAAGATCAATTAGAAAAATAAACCTGCTCTGATACCACTTGTAAGATCGTTGATAGCAATCAGAGGGGGGTGAATGATTGCAACGCACAGCGGAAACCCTTTTTTTATTTTCTACCTTTTAATATGCAAAAACCAGAAATAACAAAAGGAAAATAAAAATATTTTTTCCTGAATTTACTGTAGCAATCACTGTAGCGTACCGTAGCAAATTACTGTAGTGAGGTACTGTAGCAAAACACTGCAGCATACTGTAGCGATTTACTGTAGCAGCGAACTTCTGATCGATCAGTTGTCGTGCTCATTTTTTTTAATCTTCTAATCAATTTATTAATTAAAACTAATTCATGTATGCAAGCAACAAAAATATCTAGACATAGATCAATGCATGGAGAATTTATAGGAATCAAAAAACCAAGAAAAAGGATAATAAATGCGAATTAAAAAACTTACAAACTTTTATTCAAAAAGATGAACACTGTTCATCCATCAATCTTCTCAATTCATATACGTGAATCCGCCGCAAACTCTTCTATTCGCTCGTACCGCGCGTCTTCAAAACAACGCCTTCTCTTTTTCCCTCACGCGTATTTTTCCTCCACGGCTCCTCGGTACGCCTCTTGCCATGCCGCCGCATGCATATATATACACACACATCCCAACTTCAACTAGGCCTTAAAATCCTAATCCAACTCCGACTAGGCCTTAGAATCCTAATCCAACTCCAACTAGGACTTATAATCCTAATCCAACTCCAACTAGGACTTAGAATCCTAATCCAACTCCAACTAGGACTTAGAATCCTAATCCAACTCCAACTAGGACTTAGAATCCTAATCCAACTCCAACTAGGACTTAGAATCCTAATCCAACTCCAACTAGGACTTAGAATCCTAATCCAACTCCAACTAGACTTTTGGCCCACTAATTTTCTAGGGACCCGAAACCCTTCTTAACACGGATTTTCACACTCACGACTTTTCTAACGCGTCATGTGTCGAAGCCTCCAGGACCGCACCTCCCGTAGCTTCTCCACGTATCATCCACCTTCGATCTCCATGCGCCCCAAGCATGAGCCCGATCATCTCGTGACCTCCTTGACCGTCTGAACCTCAGATCTACCCATCCTAGTTCCGGTCCACCTCGTCACCGACCATGATCGCCTCCATGCTCAACCTGCACATGCAAAGACCAAAGAATATTCTTCCGGCACAAGTTCGTCTCAACTTGGCCAACATCAGTCCGCACACACGCAACACAACTCGCATAACACCGCTAAACGAAATCACCAATTATTCATCATAACAAATTAACCATTGTCAATTATTCATCACCAAAATATCCTAAACCTAGCCACATGGTCTAACACTTATAAAGTTATTGTTTTCGCCATATAGTTTATTAATATATAATTAAATAGCTCCAGCTTCAGATTGATATATATCTACCACTACCAAAAATTAATAGGTCCTTTTGATACACGAGTGTACAACAGGAATCCACCCAACACGCGGTTGCTTACTCATGCATGTCTTATATGCAGCTTTTTAAGGGGGAAATTGATGATTTGCCTATCTTAATTGTGGTTTCAATCACAGACTAAGTTCCATGTAATTGCTCGCATGCCCCATCTTTTGTACGCCCCTTGATTATTTGCCATTTTCAAGTTTTAAAATGATTTCTAATTCTTTTTGGCCATAACCCGATGAGAAAAGACCAAAATGCCCTCCTGGTCGGGATTGACCACCTATGTGGTTGGGTCGCTCCATGCCACACCCAACCCCACCGTACCACTCTCCCGAGCCCTCACTTTTGCTCTCTCCTCTCTGCTAACCAAGGAGGCGACCAAGGTGGCCACCGGTAGCAATGTCTTAAGGGAGCTCCTCCGTCGCCCGCTCTAGCAGCAGTCAGGTGCCTTTGTGTGAGGCACAGGAAGAGAGTGGTTTTCCCCTAATGGATTGCCCTGCGTGTGGACTAGAGAAGGTGGTAGAGCTCACATCAAAGACGAAGAGCAACCCAGGGAAGATCTTTGTCAAGTGTCCAACAAATCAACTCAATGTAAGTTCTCCAATCCTTTGTGGTGTTCCACTAATCGAATTTGTGGAATTGCTATTGATTAGGGTTGGATAGTACAAGGCTAGGGTTGGATTTGGGTTGGGGCGAGGGACCATGTGAGAAGGTCCAAGATTAATTGTGATGAACAATTGTCAATGTTTACGGAGTTGAATTTCAAATTTGCAAAAAGATTTGGTTTTTGGTTTTTGGCGGTCTGACCGGCTCGGTCGAGCGGTCTGACTAGCTCGACTAAGTGGTCTAACCAGCTTGGCTGAGCGGTCAGACCGACAGGACAAAATAGTCTGACTAGCTTAGCATGAGCAGACAAATCGATTATCTATTAATTTTGGCAGTGAGGTCTAAATTTTGGGAATTTTGTTCTAGATTGGGTATTTTGGCCCTAGGTCTATGCATTTATATTACATGAAGCATGTTTGAGCTAACATAGGTCAAGTTGTGAAGAAATTTTGCCAAAAATGATTTCTTTATCTTTGAATGTACAAGGGGCTTCAAGTTAACTATAGTCAATGACAAGGACTAGGACTATGCTCCTAGAGTAGCCGAGGTCTAGAACGGCCAAATTTGCTGGGTGAGATGGTTGAGCTCAAGCATGGCAGGGGAAGAAAACGAAGGTTGAAGGGAAGGTTCAAACAATGAGTTGCACGAAATGGCTTGGTCGATCCAAGTAAGGAGTGGTCCAGTGGAATTGAACGAAATGGCTTGGTCGATCCAAGTAAGGAGTGGTCCAGTGGAATTGAAATGGAAGAGACTTGCTAATGCATGTCAAGCCATTGGTGCATCTACATGTGACAAACATGACGATTGCTTGCAAGAAAAGATGAAGACTAGGTCAAAGCAAGTGTATTTTGGTAGTTTGCCCAATACCGAAAACTTCGTTGGATGAAAACCGCAGTGCTTGGGAAAACAATTTAAGTTAAGGAGATACTAAGAAGATCAAGTGGATCAAAGGCTAAGGACTTGCTGAGCCTGAGCTCATGTGCTTTGAAAAGCATGCTTAAGTTAAGTGTAAGTGTAAAACCATGTTATGTGGGGTTTACGGGTTTCCCCAATTGTTCTAGTGGATAGTATCAATTAGGGTTAGATGTAGGCTGATTGCTCCATCTATTTAGAGGATGGGGTGGAGGTTTTGCATGCTAACCAACATGGCATGAATGACCGAGTCGTGCATGTAAGTGTGTGCTGCAGTTGACATATGATCCAGGAGGAGGACAAGCTGCTCATGGAGTAGTGCACAAGCCAGGAACTCCGTTCGAAAATACACAAACAAAAAAATTGATTCCTTTGATCTCCAAGGCAACGTGCTGTCTTTCCCAAGTGAATCCACCGAGGAGTTATACGGCTACACATTGCCAAGAGATAAGCAACCAAATAATAAGAAAATAATCCAATTTAAAAGGCAAGAAATCAGGAAGATCAAAACTGCTAGTAGTAGGCGTGGAGTTTGTTTCCATAAGTGTCTGCCAAGTTTTTCTGTGGGCATGTTTCTTTCTCTCCTAGCCTTGGGATGGGGGCCACCAGAAGGAAACACAAGTTTTGGCAAGATGATGCACCAAGATTATTTCCGTTGAATAGAGTAGGTTTTATTTAGAAAGATTAATCCGAAATAAATCATGTTCGAGATTAAAAGGCATGTATTATTTTTGAATTTCCAATTAATTAGCTTGAGTCTAGATAGATTGTTAATAGCTTGCTTATATAGTCTAAATCCTAGTTTAATTAAACAATTTGTCAGGTCAGTTGGGCCATTAAGTTCCAATCTTACGTATGGCTATATATATAGCCAGGTCTATGCATTATTTGAGGGGGGAAGTTATGTAAATTTCTGCCATGAGAATAGAAAAGGCCGAGATGGCTAGTTGTTGAGTGATCCTGTGTTCTTGAGAAGCTGAGTAGGGCTATCTTTTGGCTACGTGAGTTCAATCTTGTATAATGGAATTTGCAGGCTGAATCCTTGTGATTCCCTCTTTCAATTCGTGTCTTTCTTGAGTATAGGTTGGAGTTATTTTTGGTACGGTTTGCATCTATTAAATTGTGCTAGTTATCATATCTACTATTGTTGTTCCACTGCGAAAGATCGAGCTACCTAAGGATTTAATCTAGTTTCGAGGTTTGATTGCATCACTTGGTGAGTTCCTCATCTTTGAATATGACACCAACTTATAATATGACATCAGCTTACGATAACAGAATGATGGTATTAGATTATGAGTTTGTTCCTATGATTTTCTCAGGCCATGCACCATGCCATGGTCGGTAGCAAAGGTGCAGCTTCAACTTAAAAGAGAGGCTATTCATCGATGGATCCATGCCACAAAGCTCAATCAACTTCCCAAAGAGTACAAGATAGGGGCAGTGGTGTCCAGGAGGCTGCGTGCTGCGACAAGTGATGGCATAAGGTGAGGTCTCATGCTACATGTCAAGAATAGAGCAAAGATTGGCGAAGCGTGTGAGCAATCCTCATGAAGAATTCAATGTCCTCGCCATTAGTGTCTTCGATGATGATGATGATTCTCTTCATTTTCCCGAAGAAGAATCTCCAGGAGTTGATCAAGTTCAATTTAGATCAGGCTGCCAACTAGCTGATCCTCATCTTCCAGCTAGAAGGGAGCCCAAAGATAGAGATGTAACCCCGAACAAAATGACTGACTCTACTGCTAAAATGCCAGTCAAGTATGATGTAATATTTCACTTAAAGAAAATACCAACTATACTTTCTGTGTATGATGCTTTATGTCTTTCGTCTGATTTGCACAAGGCTTTTGTTATGACACTACGACACTTTCTTTCTCTGAAGATTATAGGGAAGAAGTGTCGCAAACAGAGACAGAAGTAGCTAAGATTTTAAATATGATGTTCACTGAGGAGAACATGCTATTAGATTCTAAAAAGCATAATAGACCACTTCTCATGTTTGATGAAATTGATGAGATGCCCATAAATTGCATAATGATAGATGGTAGAACTGCCATTAATTTATTACCTTTGTGTACCCTGAAAAGGATCGAATATTCTAAAAGGGATTTTAGCCGATCTAATGTGGTTATTCACGGCTTCAATCAGTCTAGTCAGGAAGCTATGGGTACAATATCATTGGTTTTAAGGTTGGAAATATTGTGCACATATATCAAGTTTCACATGATCGATGCGGCTACCTCATATAATTCCTTACTGGGTCTCCTTTGGTTGCATAAAAATCAAGTCATACGATCTACGCTGCATCAATGCATCAAATATACGGATCAGTCTGGAGAGATAGTATGGATATTTGCTAATAAAAAGCCATTAACAATGGTTGAATACTTCTATGTTGATGCAAAATTCTACTTTGAACCCGTTGATAAAGTGCATAAGCCAAATTTAGTGTTTGTACTAGAGTCAAATTTCATAAAGAAAGATATTGAGGAATCCTCATCAAGAGCGAAGATATATCAATATATACGAAGTAACCAAAGGAAGAAAGGTGTCATGAATAAATCATTCTCTAATGAAGGTATTGAATTTCCGACACTCTTACCTTCTTTAGTACAACATAAAATAAAACAAGCTCAAAATCAATTGCACGACTCTAGCACAAGCAAAAATAAGGATAGGGCAATTGTTCAAATCACTTTGTCAAATAAGGATGATGAATCATTGCCTATTTCTTTATATGACAATAGGGTTCTTTATATGATGCAGAAAATAAATTATAATATCTTTAAAAGCCCTTCTCTATGCAACTGCCGAGGGCAGCTTGCACCAATTGAACAGGCACTATTCTAGGCACAACTTGAAGCCCTGCACGAAGATCAAACATTAAAATAAAAGAGATATGGGTTGGGTTATGATGTCTGTATGACCTCAGATGAACTTATAGACACAACGGCAGCGGCTCCACAAATGGAGGATGGGAATCAATCCACCATTGATAAATTGGAAGAAATCAATATTGGAATGCCTGACGATCCTCTTCCAGTTTATATCAACAAACATTTATCTAAGGAAAGTAAAGAAAAATACCATAAATTTCTTTCCACAAATAGGAATGTGTTTGCTTAGACATATGAAGAAATGTCGAGTTTGGATCCAATAGTGGCAGTACATCACCTCGCTGTATAAGAAGACGTTCCACCAGTCAAACAACCATAAAAAAATGGTTTCGACCAGATATACTCCCAAAAATAGAAGTTGAAGTTGACAAGCTCATAGCAGTTAAGTTTATTCGGGAAGTCAAATATCCTAAATGGCTTTCCAACATTGTTCCTGTCAAGAAAAAGAACAGGCAAACTCATGTATGTGTAGATTTGAGAGATTTGAATAAGGCATGCCCTAAGGATGATTTTCCAATACCTATCTCTGAAATACTTATTGATGTTACTATGGAACATGAAATATTTTCCTTTATGGATGGCTTTTCGAGTTATAATCAAATAAAAATGGCACCAAAAGATGAGGAGTTAACAACATTCCAAACATCCAAGGTATATTTTGTTATAGGGTTATGCCTTTTGGACGTAAAATGCTAGTGCAATATATTAGCGAGTCATAACAATTGTCCTTGATGGACTGCTGCACATCATTGTTGAGTGCTACATAGATGACATTATTATAAAGTCAAAATATGAAAGAGATCACTTAAAGCATCTCTCTATGGTTTTTGAACGCCTTAGACAACATAATTTGAAAATGAACCCGATGAAATATGCCTTTGGAATCTCTTCTGGTAAATTTCTTGGTTTTACAGTCACAAAGTATGGAATCAAAATTGACCCAACTAAAGTCGAGGCGATTGCTAAAATGCCGCCACCTAAAAACCTTCGTGAATTGAAAAGCTTCCAAGGTCAGTTAGCATATATTAGGAGACTTACCTCAGATTTGTCCGGGAGATGCAAACCTTTTCTTGACTTATGAAAAAGGTGTCACTTTTCAATGGTATCAAGTATGCCAAAATGCATGCTTAGATATAAAGAAATACTTAATAAATCCTCCTATCTTGAACGCACCAATTAAAGGACGACCACTGATTCTTTATACAACAGTTATGTCAACATCATTAGGTGCTCTATTGGCACAAAATAATGATAAAGAAAAGGAAATGTCCTTATATTATCTCAGTCACACCCTTGTAGGGGCAGAATGCAATTATCCAGACATGGAAAAATATGTCTAGCACTGGTATTTGCATCACAAAAACTGCACCATTATATGCTAGAGCACACTGTGCACCTCATTTTGAGAGCAGATCTGCTTCGATACATTTTAAATAAAATGGCCCTTTTAGGGAGATTAGCTAAATGGGCGGTGTTCCTATCACAATTCGACATTGTATTCATGTCACAAAAAGCTACGAAAGGACAAGCTTTGGCAAACTTTCTAGTTGCACATCCTATTCTGGATGATTTTTCTATCAATGATGATTTACTAGATGAAGAAATATTGGTCACATCGATAGCCAATTCAACATGGCAAGTATATTTTGATGGGGCTTGTCGAAAATTGGGAGCAGGCGCAGGCATCATCTTTGTTACGCCTAGTGGAGGAATAATTATATTCCATATTCATTCACTTTAATCTTAGCGGTTTCAAATAATTCTACTAAGTATGAAGCTTTAATTATTGGGCTGGTAATAGCCTTGAATATAGGATTCAACACACTATCGGTGCATGGTGATTCCCAATTAGTGTTTAGCCAACTTTTGGGGACTTACATGGTAAAGAAAGAGGAATTAATGCCATATTTGCTGAGAGAAAAAGGGCTTATGTCTATGTTCACTAACTTAAGTCTGCAACATATTGTTAGAAGCCAAAATGAAAAAAGGGTGATGCGCTTGCAAGCTTGGCAGCTAGCATGCCATTAAATTCTTATGGAACAACAGACATGCATGTAGAAGAGCAGAGAGTCCTGTCGAAACTCACTGAGGAAGAGGAGACAACATCCTCTATAGTATTGACAGTGGATATTTGTGAAATTGAAATGGGAGATTGGCGGACTCCATTCCTTGATTATTTACTCCACGGTTATCTACCTCTTGATTCTTGTGAAAGGACTAGAATCCGAAGAAGGTCAGTCTATTACACATGTATAAATAATATGCTTTATCGACGTTTGTATGATGGCATCCTATTTCGTTGCCTCGCTAGAAGTGAGGAGATGGAAGCATTGAGGGAAGTGTATGTCGAAGTTTGCGATGCACACCAATCTGGTCCCAAACTGCATTATCAATTAAAGCATTTGGGCTATTATTGGCCTACAATGTTTGAAGATGTTGTGAAACTTGCAAAAAGGTGTCATGAATGTTAGGTACATGCTGACTTTATCCATCAATCACATGAGCCATTGCATTCCACCAACATGTTCTGGCCCTTTGAAATGTGGGGAATGGATATAGTCAGACTAATTAAACTGCTATCATCCAAGTCAGACTAATTAAACCGCTATCATCCAAAAGGCATAAATACATTCTCGCAGCGACTAACTATTTCTCTAAATGGACGGAAATCATACCATTAAGAGAAGTTAAGGCAGAAAATATAGATAATTTTATAAGAACGCATCTCATATATCGCTTTGGCATCCCTTCACGAATCATATCCGATAATGGACCATTCAAAAATAGATAAATGGAAAAGTGGTGCACAAAATTTAAAATAAAGCACCATTTTTCTATAGCATACAATGCATGAGAGACCATGTGGAGGTATCCCCATGTTTGTGATGAGTAATTGACGGTTGGTTTAGAGTGTTTGAGTTTGTTTTGGGTATTCTAGGGTTGAGTATCTTTACTTGTGCTAATGTTAATTATGCTGTTTCGTGCGGTGCTATGTGACGGTTTGCTTGTCTGTGTGACTGCAGGACTTCGGAGCTAGGTCATGGTGAGGCAAGGAGGACCGGGACTAGGCACAGGAGGTGTTGAGGTCCAGACGATCAGTGATGCCGAAGATAATCGAGGCTGGTGAGGTGATTGCGAATTAGCTGTCTCTCTTCTCACTAGGTCATGGTGAGACTTCTTCCTCTCATCTTGTGATCTAGGATGCTGCTTATTAGCTGTCTCTCTTCTCACTAGGTTGAACTCATTTACTTCTTATAGGTTCTAGTAAGGGTTGAGCCACCCTTGGGTAGGCAGGGAACATGTTTGCTCCTTAGTGGGTTAGAAGAGCAGTTGATAGTCCTAGACTCATATGGGGTAGATGAGAGTCAGTCTGAGCCATAGTATCCTCTATATCTTATCTATGCTTCCAGGACTTCCCTTCTCTGATTTCTTTGCCAGCTTCTCGTTTTATAGCTTTGGTTCAGGGGGAATTTATTTGGGAACTTCTGGAGTTTAATATTGACATAACTCAACTTGAACTAAAAGTGCATCACATGTTGAGGGGGAGCTGGATTTCCTGCATTTCATTTCAGCATTCTGTATTGTAATATAATTACATGGAGTCTTGATTATTATCCTTAGTTGACATGTTTACAATGCTTTACATCTTGCCATGATTTGTGCTTAAGTGCTAGATTTATCATAACTTTATATGTGTCGTCAAGTCTTTGCCATTGATAAGTTAATTACAATTGCACAACTTGAATTAAGACATGTCATGTTAGCTCTTGAGATTAGTTTGTCTCTAGTTATCCTTTTATGATTCATGCTATGTCAAATAGACTGAGTTGAGTCTGGATTCTATGTTGAGCTTTAGTTTGAGCTATGATAGTTTCTTGATGAACCATGAGTTAGTACAACTATTTAAAGAAAGCAAAAATATCTCTTTTATGTGCGAAAGAACTGATCTCACCAATTCTTTCTCATGAGATTGCTTGCCATTGCACTAGGCATGAACTCAGGAGGAGTTTTGGATGACCAAGATCATCTCCTTAAGCTTCTTGCTTGGAATGGTCGCATAAGGCTTGAGATCTAGCACATAAGTAAAAGTTTAGTTGGAAACGACCATGAGTTTCAAAGAAAAATGTCGATTTGTGCTAAATTTGCTTCAATAACAAAAAGAATCAAGTACTTGGACAAATGATTCATTCTTGAACATGTAGCACTCTAAATTGACTCAATACTAGCTTCTTGGTTTCACTTAGACTATTGACATGGCTTGCATCATTTTTGGATACCTTTTGCTAGACTATAATCTTGACTGGCTTGACATGCTAACAAATTCATCTAATTTTCAGATTGTTACTTATTTGGCCTGGCATGATTATACATATGTTGTCATGATCTTGATAGCATTCATATTTATGGCTTGGTGTAATACTAAATGGTCAATTTGGATAATCTTCATGGCTCTAATTGCTTAGCATTGAATAAAATTCAACCATTTCATCCTTGTCATGTTTTATTTTCCTCCTAGTGTCTTGATGATTTTATTGCCAAAAGGGGGGAGAATATTGGAGAAAAAGCCTTTTTGGGAGCTTTGGGAGCTTTTGCAGAAAACTTGCTCTTTCGTTTGCTCCTTTTGTCAACATGGTCATTAGCTTCATTCTCCTTCTTTTGGACCATGTTTGACTCTTCAAACAAACTCAACTTTATATGGTTTTTCTGTGTTTGTCAATATACGCATCAAGGGGGAGATTGAGAGACCATGTGGAGGTATCCCCATGTTTGTGATGAGTAATTGACGGTTGGTTTAGAGTGTTTGAGTTTGTTTTGGGTATTCTAGGGTTGAGTATCTTTACTTGTGCTAATGTTGATTATGCTGTTTCGTGCGGTGCTATATGACGGTTTGCTTGTCTGTGTGACTGTAGGACTTCAGAGCTAGGTCATGGTGAGACAAGGAGGACTGGGACTAGGCACAGGAGGTGTTGAGGTCCAGACGGTCAGTGATCCCGAAGATGATCGACGCTGGCGAGGTGGTTGTGAGTCAGGAGACGAGGAACCATTGCTGGAGCTACCGGTGGAGGACACGACGGGCGACGACGAGAGAATCAGGACTAGACTCAGGCAGGAGTCGGTGGTCTAAACGGCTGGAGGTCAATTGCGATCGTGTGCGACGGAACAGACCAGGACTAGACTCAGGTGGAGTCAGAGGTGTCGGTCGGTGTCGGGTGGACACGACGGGCAGCGGCGACTGGATCGGGATTAGGCTCAGGTGGAGTCGGAGGTCCAGACGGTCAGGATGCCGGGTGTGATCGTGTGCAGCGAAGAGAACCGAACTAGACTCAGGGAGGAGTCGAGGTCCAGACGGTCAAAGGTGCCGGTTGCGGGAAGCTTTTGGGAAGGTGCTTGAGGGGCAAATTGGAGATTTGACTCAAGCATGAGAGAAATGGCTGGTTTCCCTCCATTTCTAGTTATGTTCACTTTTTGCCTCAAGTGTGTGTGAGGCATGGAGTGGTTATTGTATGACACTTCTTGATTTTCTCCTTGTGGGTGTAAGCTTGGAGTTAAAGGAGTAGTGTATGCAGGCATTTGGTGTAGCTCATGTGTCCAAGTAAGAAAAGAGAGTGAGTAGGAGTGTGCAGGAGTGTGCTCTGGGTGTGTACGTGAGTTACCTCTCAAGCATGTAGTGAGATGAGAGGCATTTCTCCTCAAGAGTGTATGGGGATGTAGTGTATTTCTCTGTGTAATCATTCCTCTGTAAGCATTCATGGTTATGAATCAATTTGGAATGGATTGACTTTGAGCTTTCATGTTTCCCTGGTTTTTCCCTGAAGTTCTTCTCTCTGTTCATTTCTGCTCTTTTGAGTTTGAGCTAATTTCTTACTTGTGTAGCAGCATTTCTTGTTTCTCAATGGTGGGAATTAGCATCCAGGCCATTTGGCCAAGTCATCCCTGAGAGCAATTCTTGAAATCAATGTGTATTGCTTTGAGGCTTACTTCCTCTGTTTTGATTCCCTAGGGTTTGAAGTCAGGGCAACTTGAGTTTTCTTTGTTTAGCCTGGGAGAAATGATTCTAGCTTCATATTTGCTCAATTGAGATTGTTTCTCAGGTGTTTTTCAAGTCTCATAAGCAAAGAATCTCAGAATCTTGAGCAAAATGGATTTTATCTTCTCTGCAGACATCTTTTGTGCTTTCTCAGTGTGTGCAGTCTTCTTTTGATGTTTGGGCTGCATTTCTCCTCTCCTAAGTTCCCCATGTTATTAAGCTTGCAGACCAAATGAAATGGTCTAAGGAAGAGCTGCAGCAGATCATCAATTTTCCCAGGATTTGAAGTGTCGGTTTTTACTGTTCATTTTTCCAGTCTGTTGGGTCTTTCTGGCTTCGCGATTTCGAGACTGGTCAGACCGGTTCAAAGCCAGCGGTCAGATAGGTTCTACCATGGCGGTCTGACCGCCAACCCTTGCAGTCAGACCGGCCGATCAACTGCGGTCTGACCGGCTGGGGCCGAGCGGTCTGACCGGCCGGTTCACTGCGGTCAGACCAGCCAGTTGCACTCTGTGCTGCTTTTTGTATATTCTGTTGTGTTTTTATTCCGCTTTCACTTATGTTTGCTTTGAGGCCCCAGAGTGCATAAACCTTCCTCGTCATAGTTGTTCATAGCTATCGGAGAGGAGATTCGTTCGTGGATACTTTGGGGGCAAATTTCAAAAAGGCACCATTCACCCCCCCCCCCCCCCCTCTGTTGCCATTTCCGACCCTACAATGCAGCAGCCAACAGACAAGCTAAGGCATTTAATAAAACCCAATGCAAATTAGTAACAAAGGTGGTCTCAAAGAACAAGTGAGATTGGCATGAAAAGTTGCTCGAACCCTTGTGAGTGTATAGGACCACAACACGCACACCAACTGGAATGACTCCTTACTCCCCGATATATGGAGGAGAAGTGGCCTTACCATTAGAAGTACAGATCAATTCTTTAAGAGTCTCTGTGCATGAGAAACTCTTAGAAGAGGAAGCCGCTACATTATGATTTGAAGAATTGGAACATCTTCAAGGAAAATGACTTCAAGCATTACAAAACCTAGAAGTGTATCAGGCTAGAATGTCACGAGCTTTTGATAATTGTATCAAAAGAAGGTCATTCAAAGAGGGAGATTTAGTTCTCGCTATTATTCGCCCCCATGAATATTACACATCGGATGCAAAGAAAAGCCTAAATGGGAAGGCCCTTACATGATAGAAGAAGTTCATTCTAGTGGCACGTATAAAATTATTTTCATAGACGATGAATATTGTCCATTGTAGATAAATAGAAAATTTTTAAACCGTTATTACACCTGAAATAAAAAAATAATAAACCCTCCAAAACCTCACGAGCCTAAACTATGGTGCAAAAAAATATAACTCGAAAGCCTCATAAGTCTAAACTGTGGTACAAAAATAAACGCTCCAAAACCTCATGAGTTTAAACTGTGGTGCAAAAAAAATATATCTCCAAAGCCTCATGAGCATAAATTGTGGTACAAAAATAAACGCTCCAAAACCTCATGAGTCGAAACTGTCATGCAAAACAAAATACAGCTCCAAAGCCTTATGAACCTAAATTGTGGTAGAAAAATAAATGCTCCATGATATTTCGACCTTGATATTTCGACCACGTTGGTTGACCATGATATTTCGACCACATAGGCTTTCCTGATATTTTGACCACGTGAGTCAACCATGATATTTTGACCATGTTGGTTGACCATAATATTTTGACCACGTTGTTTTCTTCACGCACACTGAATGATGCGTTGGTCAACCAAATGCATGCATGGATACATTTCGCATGTTGATAGGAAAGTGGTCCATAACTGCAGGAATGCATAAGTTAAGCACTCTCCAACTAATAATTAGTAGTGATTAATAGTAAACACTAATGGGGCCATATTTTAGCCATAGCACACGGAAATCAAAAGAACACCTGGAAGTCCCAGATAGTGCTCGTCCAGCAATCGTGGCTGAAGCACGGTGTGCCAGTGTGTATGTGCTTGTGCCCACGTCCAGCAACCACCCACGTTCTGCCATGCCCACATCCTACACATCTGTATGCCTGTGCGTGCCGTATGGGTAGTTTTCAAAAGAAAATTCAGTGAAAACAAAATCAAAGAGAGGAGTTGCCATAATTTCCCTCCATGAACCACCCTCTAATCCTTGCTATAAACAGGGGTGAAGAGTAGACAAGAGGATGGAGAACATTTTGGGAAAGAGAAGGAAATGCTAGGCAAACTCTAGGAGAAAAGAAGACAACAAAACAAACCTGAAAAGAAGAGAGGGAACCAAGCCAGGGAAGAAGGTGAAGTCCTTGCTCTTCTTCTTCCTCTTCTCCTTCACCCTTTGGTTCAACCATCGCGGTATGAATCAATGGGTGTTCTCCTTATTCCCCTTTTTACCCCTTCTATTCAACCATCGCAGTATTTCTATACTAGGCACTTCATTCAAAATATCACATGTAATTCCAATGCTAGTACAAGATTTTTGATTTTTCTTGGAGAAGTAAATCATGAGCTTTCTTGGAGAGATATGTGTTCTCTCTTCAAGACCTTAAACTTTGATTTTTATTTTCCAAGAAATTCATTTAATTCAATGAGTATGTCCATAAGATCATCATATGAGGGTTCATCGTCATCGTGGAATTTTACCTTCTCTCTTTTAGCCATAAGGCATGTAGGAGTGAAGAATAGCGATGAAGCCTCCTTGATGGCGATGCCCACGAGCCCCTTTTTCTTGGGAGACTCGTCCTCGCTTTTGGAAGTATTCCCTAATTGAAAAAGGCTATTATGACTGATAGGTGGGACCCATGGACTGTAGCCAGAGTGGATCAGGTCCACTTGTTAGTGGCTCATCCTTGTTTAACTGGTTTTCAAAGAATTCTTAAATAGTAGGTGGCCCACATGTCATTGATACTAGGTATTAATTTAACATGGAGGGCTCGCATGTCAGTGGGAGTAGCGATCAACTAATCATGGCCATTATATTAACTACTCACTGATTTGAATCAATTGCCTCACTATAGTAGCTTCTTTCCCACCAAGGAGAGAGTGGCGCTCATCTTTGGTGAGGGAAAGTACGGAGGTTCGCAAGAATGCACAAAATGGGATCCCTACCATAGCGTGCACCTCTAGCCCAAGTTTCCTGGCTCAATTCGGCTTGTGTAGTGGTTAGCAATGAGCCGAGTGGTGACGGTAGTGAGCGCATGGCACCACAACATTCTACGCTTCTAGAACCTAATTCCATGCTTAGGGAGTACCTAGGGGCTACGAGAAGGCTACCTAAGGGATCAACGGAGCTCGGGATGGCTGAGGGAACTTGGCAATGTGGACCCACGACATCACGAGGTGAAGCATAGCGCTGATGTCGTACGGGCGATTATAGCCCAATTCATTGGTGGGGTTGAATTGATGGAGCTCTGGTGATGCCTCAACTGAGAGGAATTTGCCGGAGGAGGCGCTAATTGACCGATTCCTAACTTGGTCGGAGTTGGAGACGGAAGTGGCTCCGGTGAACTACGGGCTTCGAGGGGGCAATTCCATTAAGGAGAGGGAAGAGTGTGGTGTGGCGAAACTATACAAAGTATGGTGGGGTATTTATAGAGGGCTAGGCGGTCGAGCGACGTGGGCGGGGTATAGTAGTGGTGATGTGGTGCTCCGGCAGTGTTGTCGGCCTCTGTCAGCTCTGGTATGGCCACAAGGGCATGGAGGGGACAGCGCATGAGCATCGAGGCTACTAGTCTAGGCTTTGGCAACACGATTATCGGGTTGCACTCACAATGGGTCTTTGGATCGATGGCCGTTCGACACAGCGGCGAGCCAGGGGGAAGGTTAGTGTAGTGGCCACGTCTAGGCGTACTTGAATGCAGGCATGAGTTGCTGTATGGAGGTGATAATGCAGGCAAATAGGAATGGTGTAGGATTAAGGATACCGACTAGAGGGGGTGAATAGGAGGTTTTTAAATTTTTCTTGACTACTTAATTAATTCTTTACAATTTTAATAGCAAGAACGTAAAGCAATTAATCCTACATAATCTTTACTCCTTAAAAAGAAGGAGTTGGTGGTTGGTACGGCCTCTCCTTCCCCTTTTCACAAAAAAGATCTACTAACTGACGTGTGGCCCCCTCCCACCTACGACAGTTTCTCCCCCCCACCACCCCCACCAACTCGTTTCTCTCCTCCCCCACCAACTCCCTCCCTATTATCTGCGTCACTCAGCCCACGCCTCCTCCCCTCCCCCGTTATCTGTGTTACCGACTCCTCCGTCGCTCCGCCCTCGCTACATTCTCCCCACCGCGCCGCCGCCTCCTCCTCCTCCCGCGCCCCCCGCCGTATCCGCTCCGCCCTCGCCTCCTCCCCCGCTCCGCCCTTGCCTCCTCCTCCCCAACTCCTCCGCTCCACCGCCATCTCCTCGCTCTTCCACTCCACCGCCGCCTCCTCGCTCCTCCGCTCCACCCTCGCCTCCTCCTCCCCACCCCACGCTGCCGCTGCCTCCTCCCCACCTTGCCGGATCCAAGCGGGCAGAGCCCAGCGGCAGCGACACGGCTCGAGTGCGGTTCACAATGAGCCAGAGACGGCCGGATCCAAGCGGGATCCGCCGGATCCAGAAGAGGCAACGAGGATCCGGGCGGCAAGGACAAGCGAGACAGGGCGGCGAGTAGGAGATCTGCAACGATGATGGTTTCGTCTATAAGCACCCCCATGGCCTCTACCTAGCCGACCGCGATGGTGCCGATGCGGTGGCGCCCTCCACCCCGGCGTTGCCCTTCGAGTTAGTCCTCCTCCAGCGCCGCCGCAGCGCGCTCCTCGAAGGTTCTTTGGAATGGCGTCGGTGGTGGAGGACGAGGCATTGGCTGCGGCTGCAGCGGCAACAGTGGTCTCCAACGGGGCTACGGACGTCCAGTGGAGGGTGGGTCCCTACCGCAGGCCGTAGCCCTATCGTGTTGGTGTTTGGTTTCCTTTTTTGCCCTGATTTTTTGTTCTGATTTTATTTTTGGTGTGTTCTTGATCCATAGAGAGACCAGGCCAAGGAGATTCTCTCGAAGCAGGCTGTCAAGATCACCACCAAGGCCAAGGAGCACGAGCGCTTCATCTTCAAGGTCATTATTTCCTTGTTCCTTCCCCTGCTTAAAATTTTTGGTTTCTTGGTATTGGGTTGATTAGGCGGCCTGTTGCTCAAATCTTGGCGTGCCCGTGCTCTGCTTGTTGAAACTTAGGCGATTCTTGGTGCTTGTATGCGTAATTGGGGCCAGAGCTCTACCATGACAGACTTCAGATTGAGCCAGAGCTTGAGAAAGAAATTGGGGCCAAATTTGAAGAAGACCAGGATGCTATGATTCCAAAGTGTGATGTCATTGTGATCAACACACCTCTTACAGAGAAAACAAGGTTTCCGTTCATCGTATTCTTGTTCTTTCCAAAATCTTCTAATGTACAACTTCTCTGAGTCTTGTTTGGACCTTTCTTCTGAGTCATGTTTAACAAAGAAAGGATTGCAAAGATGAAGAAAGGTGTGATCGTTGTGAATAATGCTCGAGGAGCAATCATGGACACCCAGGCAGTTGCGGACGCTTGTTCCAGTGGTCACATTGCTGGTACCAATCTTTCATTTCTTTTAGTCTCTTATACACCAGAATGCCACATGGTGTTATTCTAATTATTGTTGTTGGGGTCTATGAACTATGAAGTACATCATTTTTTTTGGGGGCCTGTCATGCTTCGCATTTATGAGGGGTAATATGGAAAAAAACTTAAAATCAATACAACATAATTCAGTGATGTCAAGTATGTTATTTTGTTAAGGATTTTTACGCTTCACAAAAACAAAAGGTGATATACACCTCTGTACATTAGCTCTCTTGCTATGCTATTGTTTTATTGGGTACAAATTACAAAAATATGCTTGCCATACAGAGACATATTATTATTGTGTCCTATTGAAAGCATAGGAGAATGATGCACTATCTTATATTTCTGTCTTGACCAGTATTTCCTTTGACACAAAGCACCTCATTCCTATTTCTTAGGATATGGAGGTGATGTCTGGTTCCCCCAACCAGCACCGAAGGATCACCCATGGTGCTACATGACTAATCATGCAATGACCCCTCACATCTCTGGGACTACAATTGATGCACAGGTCAGCTTCTATGTTTTCTCCTTTAGCTTAGGCCTTACAAGTGTATCATTAATTCCAGCATCTGATGCTCTGATACCTCATCGTGTTGTTTAACAAAACTATTGAGCATTCTAATAAGTTATTTGAGAGGAATTCTCCAGATGGTAACTCATGTTTCATGACACCTAGAGAGAGTAATGAAGCATATTTGCATTGAAAGCAAGGTAGCTGGAACTGAGAGAGTAGGGCAGTATATTATGATCCTACAATAATTTTTCTTCAAATTGCAATCATATCAAGGCTTTACTAGATTAAGATTTAACTTAAGACTCAAGTCAATCTATGTAAGTACGTTACAGAATCATAAGATTTTAGATTCAGGGCTCCAGGCTACCTTCACAGCAACTATATATATACGACAATACATGTGTAGCCTAGATCATGCGCGCTCCTCTTTCCATCAGTTTGCATCTGCACATGTTTTATCCATTGCCATACTTCTGCTGACTGACTGTGTCTACGGTGTTGATGGCAAACAAACAATCCCTACAGCTGAGGTACGCGGCGGGGGTGAAGGACATGCTGGAAAGGTACTTCATGGGGGAGGACTTCCCTGTGCAGAACTACATCGTTAAGGAAGGCAAGCTCGCCAGCCAGTATCAGTAATCAGCTGCGCTGTAGTGTATCCAGCCGACCTGGCTGCATGGCATTTCTGAAGCGAGACGTGAGGAAAAAAGAAACAAGCCCCTTTTGTTGTTGTATGAATGTTCTCTGAAAACCTATCGGCAACCGAAAATAATGGATGCCAGGCGTCACAACCATGGCGGTGAATAAAAGCTTTCTGTGCATACAAATATGCTCTAAATTTATTTAAAATCCGTAGCAACGCACGGGCATTCAACTAGTTCTAGTTAAGTAAATAACAATGCTAGCTCTAAATCAATCAAATGATCACAATAAAGTAAATGAACAAGAGCTAGAAGGAAGAAAGTGAGAGATGTACACAATCGATGTTTTTACCGTGGTGATCGGAAACTTGCCGGTTTCCACTAGTCCACGTTGAGGTTAGCCCGAACCAATTGGACCGGCTCCACGAATTAAGCCGAAACACCTCGATCACTAGAGGAAGCTCTTCCCCGCTCCGGGTAGGTGAGCTACAACCTTCACACGAACGTCGGGTTTTCTCACAATCTCCTTTGAGAAGATCACCGATCAAACACCTCCCAATCGTCCAAGTGCCGGCAAATACCAAGAGTAATAAACTTGGACTTCACTTGATTTGCAAACTAGTGCCAAGGATCAACTAATGAATGCAATGCACTGAATTTGCCCAACCACCTCAAATTGAATGCACAAGAGAGAACAAAGGGTGGAATGAATGCTCTATGCTCAAAGAATGCTCAATGGGTCTCTTGTAACTGTCCTTGAGCAGTGGTACGGGTATTTATACCCTCCACCAACCAAAATTAGCCGTTTGGCATAATTTCCTGAAAAATTCAGGATGAGCGGTACTAACGCCGTTATGGGGCCGGTACTACCGCTCCTATTTCTGGCGCGGCAGAACGGCTATGTCAGAGCTCTACAGTGACCGTTGGAATGTCGGTACGGTACTACCACCGTTGAAACTTGCAGTACTACCGCTCTCCGGTAGTTCCACAAAGTCGGCGCGATATTACCGCTTGAGCCGAACTTCCAAAAGTCCCAAATTTGGCGCTCTTTGGAAAAAAAGGCTCTGTTCTGCCTTCGGAGCTTCCGGACTTCGGAAGTACCGCTCTGGATAGCAGAACTACAGCACCCCACGGTAGTTCCAGCGTTGAAATTGCATGTACTTCCGCTCCGCAAAAACTCAGGCTGCGTCCGGAGGGTGCTCTTTGGAAAAAAGGTTCCGCTCCCCCTCCGGAGCTTCCAGGCTCCGGAAGTACCGCTCGGGATAGCAGAACTACCGCAGCCTACGGTAGTTCCGGCGTTGAAATCATCGGTACTTCTGTTCCCGCAAAATCTAAAATGCATCCGAGGGTGCTCTCTGGAAAAAAAAAGGCTCCGCTCGAGTTCCGGAGCTTCCGGTTGCTGGTAGTTCCGATTTTATCCGCGAAACTACCGACCTGCGGTAGTTCCGACGTTGTAAATTGCGGTACTACCGCTCTTCCAGATAGAGCACAGTTTTGGTTTTAAATCAGATTTTTGATGAATGCATGCTTCTAAATTGATCCAAATGGCACATAAAATTTGCTATCAAGCTACTTGCCATGATCCCTCTTTGTCAGACCCAGATTTTTCAATCTGGAATCTACTGTGTTTCACTGCACTAATCCCTGGATCAGTAGTTAGTGCACACAGGTACGTTGCTGGATCATGTCATACATCGCATAATAATATTACAACATTTGAAATACACCACATCGGGTGAATGTTACAAAAGGGCCGTTTTGGCCAAATGTCTTCATTACATAAATGCAGCGGAAATAGTAACAAAAGTAAACCCAAAATCCACAGGCAAGCGACCAGTAGGGTAATGTGTACAGTATATGTCACCAGAGATCTAGTAACATATGTGTACACAAAGTCAAGGGTCCACTTGTCTATGTCTAACCATCGTGGCCTACGCCTTAGTTATCGCCTTTGCTTCCGCCAACGTTTGTAGGGGCCTTCTCATAGGCGTAATGTCCTTGAGTTCCCGTTTCTGAATTTTGTCGCAAAAGCGAGTGTGAGCACTCCAACCCCGTGCTCGCGAGCCAACACACAGAATGCAATATTTAACATGTATGGCTTGTCAAAAGATGGCTCGGGTTTATTTTATTTTTGCGAAGAGTGCTTTTGAATACAATTACTTAAAAATCCTTAAGACCTAGCAATTTTAAACTCAAGACTTATTTGTAATGTAAGTTGATCTTATAATTGACACAGATTCCATCCACCATTACATGGCATCTGTATCATATACATATTTCAGCGTTATAGCCGCTTAACTTACCACTGGGACGACACCCAGGACAATTCCAAATCAAGACCATCAGCAGTCCTACACATTTCCATCACCACCCACCAAGATTTTCGAAATAGAACTATATCTAGTTAAGTTCTCATGTCCGCCCATGACCGTGGGCACGGCTATTCGAATAGTTTTAGACTCTGCAGAGTTTGCACACTTTACCCACAAGAGATAAATCCACTCGTTGCCCCACATGATTCCTTAGCCATGCGGTTGAGTAGACTATCACAGGACCTTTACAATGCATTTTTCCTAGCAGAGTTACGTCCGCTAAGGTTTCCACTTCCTTCGGGGTACGACCACTCTTCCAGAAGCCCCCTCTTGCGCCGTCACGTCGGAGGATGTGGCCATCCTCTACCCGCCCGTGGTCATACCGGCGCAACTCTTGCTAAGTCGATGCAAAATTAGTTAGCCCTGCCTACACTTGGCCAACTTGCGGTTGTGCTTGTTATACACAGGGTGACATGACAAGATTCAGTCCTTAGGGTTACCCGGATGGTTCTACCACATTTCACCTTTTGTGCAATCACTGCACCACATTTCACCTTTTGTGCAATCACTGCAACACATACCAGCCCTCAAACCATCCATCCAGGTATTTAAGCAATTTTAGGATTTTCCAGAGGTAGAAAATAGTGTGTCCACTTACTACAGTCATTCCCTCCATGACTGTCCCCAATACATATCATACTTTGCAAATGTTGTTTTTGGGGCAACTATGTACCCCCGTTTTATCTAGCAATACTAAGCATCGCAATATTTATTTGGACTTACTGATAAAAGTTATGATACCATAAATTTTGCTAAGGCGACAAGGTTCACATGTCCAAGTGTTTCAACGGATCATTATTATCAAGCATCATATTAGGTGTATATCTATCATTTCTGAAAATGGACATAATTTACCACATAAAATAACAGCATGCATGTTGTTAATTTAATAGAAATTAACTTTGCAAAATCATAGGTTCAGAATGATCAAGTGTTAACTCGCCTGGTTCACGGGGTTCTTGATCTTGGTCTTCTGGAGCTTCTAAGCTGGCTGCCTCAATCTCCTCTTCTTGAGCCTCGTATGCTATTTAATCGTGCGAAATACCCAAATAAAAGAATAGCAACCAATCACTCAAAATATCACCAGAAATTCAAATGAACGCCAAAAATTATGGTTCCAGTTCCATTGGATAGATCTTGAATTTAAATGAATTTAGAAATTTGTCTCACTTGATTTGGAGTTAAAATGAATAAGTTATGCTCATTTAAAGTTCTCAGTCCAGTGAAATTCCATAAAATAGAAAAATCCTGACATGTGGGGTCCACTGGTTATTTTTAATTCATTTACATTATTTTTATTTCTATGCACAGTGTTTATGACAAGTGGGGCCCACTGGCTGTTATTGTTTATGGATTTTCACCCTCGGTTGCCACTGACATGCGGGCCCTGCTGTCAGTGGGCCGCTTGGGCTGCAGCCGCTGACAGGTGAGGCCCACCTGTCAGCCCGAGGAAAAATAGAGAAAGCTCAACCCAGCGCTGCGGAGCCGAAGGCTCGAATGCGCGCGGCCGGGGAGCGGGGGGGGAAGAGGAGTGAGCGCGCTAGCCAAGTGAGCGGGGAGGCGTTGCCTACCCTATAAGGATGAAAAATCCTTTTGGAGTATCTCGTGGAGGGGGCCGGCAGAAGAAACCGAAGGCGACGGTGGGGCTGAGGCGTCGGCGGCGAGTGGTGGTCGGGGAGGCTCGGACGAGTGCCAAAACGCGCTCCCGGGTGTGCGTCGATGCCGGTGGTGGTGTCAGCTGGGGCCGAGGAGATGCGGTGGAGGCCGGCGAGTGCGGTGGCGGCGGCTCGGGGAGGTGCTCGGTGATGGCGAACCACAGGCGACGGGGAGCTCAGGCGAGGCCGGGGATGGCTTCGCGACGCTCCGGGGGTAGTGTGGGTGAGAAGAATTGGGCTCTGACGCAGTAGAACAGTGGGGAGCTGGGTCGCCGGAGTTGGGAGAGAATGGCTCGCCGGCGGTGGAGAGAGGTTTACAGCACGATTACCTGGAGGGGGAGAGAGCTGAGAGCGCTGGGAGGACGATGGGAGCTTCGGGGGTTCTTATAGAGGGGCGGAGAGAGCTGGCAACGGGCGAGGCCGTGCGGTCTTGTCGGGGCAGGCGACGATGGCAGACGGTGACACAGGCGGCTTAATGGCCAGGCAGAGCTACGAAGCGCCTCCCCTCGTGCGGTCTCCTCAGCCTTTTTTCGCCTCTCACGCACGGATGGAGCAGCAGACGACCAGCGCCACGTGGCCGAGCCGAAGCGACCGGGCGGTGGGAAACTGCGGGCGGTGGCGCCGAACCGGGGGCGGAGGCGGTGGAACCAGGGGCGGCGACGGTTCCGCAGGCTTTCCACCAAGGCGACGGGACGCCACGGGCAGGGCGACGCCGGCGCATGAGCGCCACGGGGAGCGCGAGCTCTGAGCCGAGCGGAAAGGGGAGTGAGACGGGGGAGGAAGAAGAGAGCGGGCGAGGGCGGGGCCACCGGCCAAAGGGAGCGGGCAGGGCGAAGCCGGGCCCGCTGGCAACGGCGGGAGGCGGCAATGAGGGCGGGCCCGCTCGCCAGTGGCACGCGCGCGCTGCGCGCGGGGTTGGGCCGTGCGCGTGCACGGGGAATGACTGGGCCGGGGTGACGGCCGGCCCGGCTCCTCTTAAATTTTCTTTTGTTTCTTTTCTTTTGTTTTTGTTGCTTTATATTTCTTGCTAAATTTTGGTTTAACTTTGGTGCAAATTCAAGTATAAATTCCAGATTTTATTTAAATTCCTCCCTCCTAATTTCTGGATCATCTTTTCAGATTCTAATTTACAATTTGAATCTACTTCCTTAACTATATATTTTCTTTTTATTTACACATGTTTGTTTATCTCTTGACCTTTTAAATTTTTGGAACCTCAACCAATTTCAGAAGAATACCATAAACTCCCAATTCAAATAAATCACATTTGCAAAAGAAATTCAAAAACTTCATATTTTCAAATTTCAAATTTTTAGGATGTTACACTCTTTATGGTACGATTATCTACCCTATAATCCGGTCTTCCACCTTTTCTCCTTAAGACCGGTAAAAATAAAAGGGATCCTAAGTATACCTTTGCCTTGAACCATTTTGGGTCTTCACATTTATCCTTTGGCTTGTATCTTGTCACCAATCTATGGACTTAACCTTTACATACTCATTAATCACGTTAGTCCCATATTCACATAAATTCATTAATTACCAAAACCATTTTTAGGGGTCTAGATGCTTTCAAATGACACTTTGGGCAATGGTTGCAACTAGGCTTGGCACGACATTAAGGCTGGCGTTGGCATGCATGGTACAATGCAGGAATGGAATAGGAATGGCTCGGGTGGAGAGGTTGGCGAAGGTGAGACAAGCCTCATGCATGCACTAGTTTGCCTTGGGAGCCACTGGAGCGACGAGAAGCCAAGGGTGGTGGTGCGGCTAGTGCAACATGGGCGCGATCGACGTGTGAGGTCGGCGTGGTGTGCATGCTCTGGCTCGGCTGGGCGGAGCCGAGGGGCAAGGGAAAAGAAAATAGGCTGACCCGGTGGGCTGGAGGGTATGGGCCAAGCCCGAAATTTGATTTTCACCTTTTGATTTTTCCTTCAAATTCTAGATTTTGAATTTTAAATTTAAACATTTGATTCTAGCCATAGCCGTCTTGTCTTAGGGTTATATTCACACATAAATTTGCTTCATCTCAATTCATGGACTTCTCCAAAATACCTATTTAGAGTCCAAAATACCTATTTAGAGCTCTTTAATTGGTAATTGCTTTTTGAAGCTATAAATTTTGAATTGAACCTTCATTCAAATTTTGGATTGATTTGAAGTTGGAAATAACTCTTAATTTTGGACTTATTAAAATTTTTAATTATAACTCCATCTCTATTCTATTTTAGAATTGAGTTTATGATTTAATTTAACAAATCACAGCTTCATTTAATTTCCAGTGTTATTCTTGTCTTTTGCTTGGCGAGATTTACACTATAAATTTTCCATGCCCATTTTTCTGGATCATCTTTTTAGATTCATATTCTATTTAAATTTTAATTTCATTAATTGCACTTTTCTTTTAAATATTATTTCTACGGATTTTATTGTTAGGAACCTCAATCAAAATCAGAAAAAAACCATATGCTAATAAGATGCAATTCAAAAGGTTTGAAAATTTTCACATTTTCAAGTACCCTGATTTTGAGGATGTTACAAGGAAGATGCACAATATCAAGAAGACACAATCATAGCATAAAAAGGTACTAAAATAGTATATTAATCCACAAGTCTTAAGTTACAGAAAGATCCCCACACTCGGGGGAGAATAGAGACTACTTCATACGAAGATCGAGGTTACACATGGTTACAGATGGAGAAGAGTGAGGGAGAAGACGTCAGACAAAACCGAGGTGGTAGAACGGGGCTATGTTAGGGCAGTGCTAGGCAGTGCTAGGCCATGCTAGGGCTGTGCAGCTCTGCACTCTCGGCGACTTCTTTAGATGGGTAGCCTTAATCTCGTGATTTTGATGTATTTCGATGGATTTATTTGATGGCCCCAATCGAAAATGGTGAGGAGAGGCGGTAAGCATAGGTCCATGTACGGGGTAGCGCGGGGCCATGCTGAACTCTCCACCAACTTAAAGTTGGTTCTTGAACCTTTCAAAATGTACACTGGGCGGCGCTAGGCTAGTGCCAAGCTGCACTTTGTCCTTGGGCTTCAATTCAGGCCAAAAAGAGGGTCTTGGGACCCTGAGAGCCAGGCTAGGCTTGCCATGCGCAGGGCCATGCTAGGGCCTAGTAAGCTGAGCTCTAATAGCTTCCATGTTTCATAGCTTTCGCATTCGACCTCTAATTTGGGCAAATAGTATATGCATTTTGATCATTTTGATGACGTCATGGTGACCTTTAATTTGTCATTTGATAAAGTTTATTTGTCACACATTTTTCGAGGAAGTTTCCTATCAATTCTTTCAAGCTAAATATGACGTGTTTCAGTATATTCCTTGCACATCACTATAATATCCAAGATCTTTGAGAATTGTTAGGGTTAGTTGTCAAATGGTACAATTATGCACATAATATTGCATAAATGATGATAAACAGGATGAGAAAAGTATACAAATTGAGCACTAACAATCTCCCTCTCCCCTGCCTCCTCTCCTCCCCCTCCATCTCCCCTCCTGCTACTCCACTTCCCCACTTGTGCCCCTTCCTGCCACCACCGTCGCCCAAGATGGAGGTTGGTTAGGGCCTCCCTGGTGGCGGCGCAGGCAACGACATGCTCAATGCATACATTAGAATGGAAGCCATGGACGTGCTGAGCAACTCCAATAGGTACAGCCATGAGAGCAGCATGCAGACGAATGACGTCAACAACAGCTAGAACCAGTCCAAGGACTACATTGGCACTGATAGCCAGATCCTTCTATGGGTCGACACTGGTAAGAAGAGGGAGGGCGTCAAAGAGGAACGGGGAGCCAGTGGCTCGGCACACGAGGAGCCTATCAATGGACAGCCTCATGGTATCGACTAGGACGTGAATGCCTTAGGTTGATCTAGTCCGGCTCTGGCTGTTTGGTAGTAGGGCAAATACATCATTTCCTCTTAGTGTTCAGTGAAGAAAAATGAAAAAGCAGAAAAACGGTAAACGACACGTTCGTTCGATGGTATAAAAATGTACCCTTGTGTTTCGGTGATATAAACCAAAAGTTATGATCTTTTAGTGTCACCATACCAAAATATCCAACACCAAAATACCCATGCAACTAAGTTTTCCGGTGGCTAGACCTAGGGCATGCAAAAAAGCTCATTAGGGCTTAAATCAAAATTACTTCGATTAAAGTAGTTGTTAGATTCAAAATTGAAATAAGTCTATTTTGAGTGAAAAATGTTAATGAGACGCGGCTCGATAATGACTAGTTAGTTCAAATTTGAAATAACTACTTAAATAATAAATAAAATAATTTTATGCTGAACTATGCTAATTTTGGAAACTCAGCAATGGCTGTTAAGCTCCATGGTGTCCTAGCTGGCCACCCTTGTGTCTGACACTGACATGACAAGCCGTTCAACGATAGACGTCTGATATCAATCTACGGTGATCCTTCACACAACTACCGCGAGGCGCAGTCTAGTAAGAGCATCTTCAAGAGATACCCAATAAATTCACACCCTAAATCTCTTTTTACAGATCCTAATCACGATATAAGGTCCCAAAATAATCATTCCCTCCAACAGATACCCTAAACCAGAAAAACAGTATTGAGAGGCTAGATCATTCTCTATAAGTAGAGAGCGAGAGCCCATTTTTTGGGTGTGTTCTATTTTTGGGAGTCTATTTGGGAATCTGTTGGAGCTACTTTTTACCCTTCAACTCTAAAATTTAAATATTAAGAGTCATATAGAGTATCTCTTGGAGATGCTCTAAGTCCAGTAGGCGGTGGTAGGCACCGTAGACTTCAGTTCAAAAAAAAAAAAGGCACCGTAGACTCGTAGGGCTGTGGGCTGGTAGCCAAAGCCCAAACGAAGGGAAAAAGAGAACGAAAGAAAGAAAAGGAGAGAGAACCTAGAGAAGTCGGCAAGGGGAGAAGAGGAGCAGCTGAGAAGGCGGCGAGGAGGGAGAGGGAGCCGGGGGAGATGTCGATCCTGTGGGAGAAGAGCGCGGCGTGGCGGTGGCTGGTGCGGCGGACGCGGGACTCGAAGCCCTTCTTCTTCACCTTCGCGGCGCTGTGCGGCGTCGTCCCCGGCGTGGTGGGGTACGGCGTGATGCAGCTCACCAGCTCCCGCAACGACCAGCTCGAGGCCCACCTCCGCTCCACCGCCCGCCCCGAGACCACGGTGCGTGCGCTCCCCTGATCCGTCCCACAACCCCCCCCCCCCCCCCCCCGGCGCGCCTTGATTAGCACATACATCTCGATACTGCGTTCTGCCATGTTCGATTTCTTGCGATTAATTGGGAATTCGATCTCTTCTTGGGTGCTCCATTTCTGAGCCATTAATTGTTCCTCTCACTGCTCTCTAGTGGTAGAAGCGGAATACCCACCTGGTTTCTTGATTGGGGATGTGCTGCCAGCCACACAGTACCAATATTTTGGGTTTTATGCCTTATTTGTCGATGTCGGTTGGATTGTTATTCCAATTAGTTGCGTACTTCAAGATTCAAGATTATGAATGGGAACTGCGGAGCTTGGTTTGAGGGGGTACATTCATTTAGCTTATCGACAAATTTTGTTAATGGCCAATATAGCTGAGCACCCTTTAGTTCTTTCTCGGGCATATTGGGATCGACTGCCCCTATTCTAGAGGTAATTAAACAACGGTGTGTGTATAGGGTGCCTAGACCTGGTTGGGTACCTCTGGCTAGCCGGTTCTGGTTTCCAGGCCAGGATCATTCGCTGGCAGGCGCCTAAACAGCCAACTGTTGGTGGTGTACCTGGTTGGAGCCATTACAATCCATGCAGGGTACAGATGTACTTGGCAGCTGAAATATGGCCAATGATCAGCGGAAAACCAGCTGGCTTGAGTGTTTCTCTCTGTGTTTTCGTAACTAATGAACATGGTAGTGAGATTCATCATTAATTTGTCATAAGCTTGCCTTAAATTGCTCCAAGTGTGCTCCAGATGGTGAGACTTTGTTTTGGTATCTAATTATCTAGGTGATGACTGATGACCAGTTGCTAGCACTAACAAACACACCAATTAAGCAGTGTATGGTGTATTGGTGTTACTGTGGTACGGAGTGATGCTGAACGAGTTATAAATGTGAATAGAATGAGATACTGGTGTTGTGAATAGAAAGCTGGTAGTGTTAAATATTTAAGTAAGGTATTGTGCTCTGTTCCACAGTAATGGGCATATTGTTATGCATTTTCATATTGATATCTACTTTTAGTATGCTCGATTAAAAGCAATTTTATGCTCAGATGGAACGTGATGGGTCTTGTATAGTTTAAGTGATTATACCTGATGTCTCAGTTTTGTATGCATTATGGGTTGTTGAATTGTAGTGAATAAGCATCCAGATTAACACTACAAAATAAAATATTGTTGTATACTGAAATCTTAAAGATATGTGCAGTATTACAATGTTAAGCTGTTCCAGTTATATTACTTTCTGTTCAAGAAACAGGTCCAGTACTTGCAGAGTTATAGTTACCACGTATCACATCTTGTAGTATTATTAGAACAACTTAGTTCAGTACTTGGTAATTAACAGTATCTGAAAGACCTGTTTTAGTGTGGTCTGGTGGCTTGGTGTACTTCCTCAAATTCCTTATGCAGAGAATGTTGCTATCTCAAGGATCTGATGTTATGGCTTGAGGAGGGGAAGGATAGATTGGTGAAGATCGCCCTCAGCCCTTGCAGCCAAGGCTCTGATCCAACCGAAAGTTTAATTGAATTGATCTTTATTGCCTCTTCTCAACAGCAGTCAGCCACCTTTATAAGAATAGGAGCCTTCCTAACAATGGAGTCTTTGGCTTTGTTCATATTAGCTTCTAAAAGCTGCTTTTTTACATTAAATAACTTTTCTACAATACTTAGCTTTCAAATGGAATGTCTTTTCAAGATGGGATCTGCTAGTCGATTATAGTACGCATTGTAGTCACTTCATTTATATTGACCAAAATTGCACGCGAGTTTCTCTTTTCGTACAACTCTCTGCAAGCTGTTACTATTCATAAGTTAAAACCAAAAGACATCAGTAAAAACCAATATGAACGGACCCTATAATAGATAGCATACTTAATATAGATTGCCTAACATAGATATCATACTAATACTAAGAAATATTTCTAACTATATCAATAGCCTTTCCTAATACTTATCTCTTCCCTTATGTTGCCGCTATTTTCAAATCAGCCTCCTCTGTTAATTTTGCTTCGGACCCAGCTGTTGCCGCTACGGTTACTGTACCGCATCCAGGCGTTGTCACCATGTTGCGTCCAGCCATTGCCGCCATTGATGACTTTGCTGACTGTCATGGATGGCGTTCATACACCTTGCCTATGAATGCGTCCACAACATCTGAATTATTGGAAATGGTTCATCTAGATACAATTCTGAATTGCCTGGTCGGAGTTTGAAGGTTTCCTTTGTTTTGCATTTAGGAACTTGAGAAATTCCCTTTTACTAATTTATTATCAAGTAATGGTTACTATGGCTTGTAGTAACTTGTTCGTCATGGTGGCTTATAGTTGGCAGTATGAATCAATTACTATTTACTGTTATGAATATTGTGTGAATATTCATGACGTCTAATGGACATTATATATAGGGAGTACAAAAGGGATATTATAGGGGAATATACTATATACATATAAGGAAGTACAAAGGCACATAAGGAAATACATATAAGGAATTTCTATTCTAACATTTACTAGTTGAAGAACTTGTTAATTGTTATTGTTTGAAAGCTTCAGCTTACATAACCCATTACTTGTCAAGTAACTATATAGAACAATAGAGTAACATCCATAATGAGCTAAATGGCAAAACTGCATGTTTGTGGAAAGAGTACCATGCATAACCATGTTGCTTTACTTAGTAATTAGTTCAATTATATTAAGAGGGGCCAAGATTTGTGTTGAGAAATTGCATCGGTTTCTCTTGTATGAAGTAGCACCATAATTTAGTGATAAAACTGTAGCTAAGACTTGCTGATTTCTTCCAGTGGTGAATCAGAATTATTAGATGATTTCTTGGATTGGTCAATGATGACATTTACCGTGTGCTCACTTTTTATTGTTCTAAATGTGCATAATCTCATACATAAAATACATCCTGTGACCTGCATAGGATGTTGGTTTATGGGAATGTATCACACATGGATGTTTCTTTGCATTGACAATTGACACTATACAGAGAAATATTGATATCTAGAATACCGTATCCATAGAATACTGAATTTGATATCTGTTGCCTTCTGCGCTCTTCAGTAATGAACATTATACATGTTTATCTAATAATAGCCAAAATCTGTTCTGTCCCAATCTCCTCTGTTAATTCTACTTCGGACCCGGTTGTTGCTGCTGCGGTTTCTGTACCACGTCTAGGCGTTGTCGCCATGCCGCGTCCAGCCATTGCCACTATTGATGACTCTGCTGACTGTCGTGGACGACGCTCATACACCTTGCCTAAGAATGCGTCCACAACATTTCCACCCTTCTTACGAAACAGCTCGTCCTCGAGCTGAAACGTCGCGTAACGCTCCTTAAAGTCATCCAACATAACCCAAGTAGCATCAGCTGCCGAAGAACCCTTCCATTGAACAAGAAGCTCCCAAGACCCTCGATTGAGACATGCACGAACAATTCGTTTGGTCGAAGGAACGAGGTGACCATGAACAAAATTTGGTGACATGAAAGACATCACGAATGCGAGCACAAGCTAGAAGTTGAAGGCAATATGCAACTCATCCAACGCGTTCAACCACACAAAAAGGACCATAGAAACGGGGTGATAGTTCAGAAGAACTTGGTATGATGGAGTTGGCAGCACGATGATGAAGACGAAGCCAAACCCATTCACCAATCTCATAAATAATCTCTCGACATTTCTTATAATGTTGCTTCATGTAATCCTGAACTTGTAACAGACGCTCACGGGTTTCTGCAAGGAACTCATCCCGGTCTTGAAGCTGACGATCCATGGCAGCTACCCGTGCTACCCCAGGTTCATATGACACTAGTGTAGGAGGCTCATGACCATATACCACTTGGAATGGAGTCGTCTTTAGGGCTATCTAGAAGGAAGAATTATAGCAATACTCAGCCCAAGGAAGCCATTGTTTGGGTCGGTCACCTGCAAGGCAACGAAGATACATCACGACAATGCGATTGACCACTTCAGATTGACCATCGCTTTGGGGATGAAACACTGAACTAAGATGTAACTTAACACTGGCAAGACGAAAAGTTCTGCCCAAAAATTGCTGGTGAAAATCGGGTCATGATCACTCACAATTGATGAAGGAATGCCATGTAAGCGAGTCATTGAAGAATGCACGAGCAACTGAACTGGCTGTGTAGGGATGGCCGAGAGCAATAAAGTGGGCGTACTTGGAGAAGAGATCAACCACCATCAGAATAACTGACTTGCCTCCAACTATTGGAAATCCGTCTACAAAATCCATGGAGATGTCTCGCCAAACAATATTGGGAATTTCCAATGGTTGTAAGAGGCCCGCGGGATGAAGATGTTCTGTTTTATTGCATTGGCAAACAGACGGACCAGCTTGTTGGCTTGAGGATGATAGGTGGAACATAACCGATGGAGTGTGAGAGTGCCTTTAATCTAATATTACTTTTCTTAAGTTTTATTTTGAAATAAAATAGCTTTTTTGTCAGGTCAGTCCAGCCCACACTGCTTATTCTATCCTGGCAAACAATCTGTTTGGGATGGTTATGCATGGACACTGTCAGAAACAATATGTTTCTAGTAGAATCTTCATAGGTAAAACAAACAATATATTTGCTATATGCTGCCACTCTTTTACAAGCAGAGAAGCGCTTGACATCTAGTTTCATGAGAGATTGTAAGTTTATATTTATTTCCCAACAGACTTGAAATTAAATTTATTATGATATTTCCTTTCCTCCCTGTTCTTGCTATCTTTCCTGGTGCATTGTTTATGCAAATTTTGTTGTGTTTGGTTAACTTGTATCTCCTAACATTTTATTTAGCCTTGCAAATATTGCATTTATGATTTCATTGCAACTAAATTATGAACACCTGACGAAACAGATGATGGGGCAAGTGAACAGGGAGAGATTGGCAGAGTTCCTTGGTGAGCTGCAAAGGAAAGAGGACACAAATGACAGATATGTTGCTGCTCTTAAAGGGGAGACACTGACAAGGAAACGTTATGAACGAATTCAGCCTGTTAACGAGCAAGCTAAAGCTAGAGGGGAAAATGCCAAGGCAAAGTGATTCTCTGTTGATGTTACTAGCAAGATATGCTCTACTCAAATTAGTGAACATAAATGTGCTGTAGCTCTAAAAGCTTCATGACTGGTCAAAGTTAGTAAGCATCATTATCCATTTGTTTTTTGTTTAATTGCGGCACTAGTTCATTCGAAACACTGAAATTTTACTTACAGTCGATGTCTTGTAAATTTTGATCTGTGTGCTCTATGATAAAATATTTTAGCACATTTAACTCTGTTGTAGATGTACTCTGTTTATGTGGTCGCATCCATTTGCTCTTCGCTGAACTATGTTGTTTGAGCGTTCACAGTTGATAACTGGGGGTGAATCTTATCTATGGGGCAAGAAGTGCTAGCTAAAATTTGTGCACATGTATTAGCTAAAATTTGTGTACATGTATGTATTTTTGTTTCCTGGCAAAGCAAGGCAAGCATATGCACCATCTTTCCGTTCCTGTTTTGCTACATGTTAAATTTTCTTCCGGTGGGCATCATGTAATTGTACGAGAATGCAGCAAGAGTTGTGCCCCTTCGTTAGCATTTGGTCATAGTGCGATGCATGCCCACGTAGTGAGATGGTCCAGCCCTAGTGTATTGCGAAAAATTAGAGATACGGATTGATGAATGGTGTGCCCTTGCTTTAGATTTGCATATTCAGATTCAGGCATGCCTCACGACTGCAAAAACCCTCAGGTGAGGCCGGCAAACCTCATGGTAAGGCTATCAGGCTTAGTTGAAGTGCCATGCTTTAGCAATTTGAAGTGATAGTGCGTAATCATTTCAACGCGACGATGCAATTTTTAAGGCCAAGCTAAATTATACGGATTTGCAATCTATTGCACATCCGGTGCATAGTTGAGGAATGAACATCTTCATTTTCTAGTGAGTCACTCCTCCATGCTTGGGCTCCTTTTCCCTTCTAGTCCCCCGTTCTGTGCAAGTCGTGCCGCCGGCGCCTCCCCCGCGCTCCGGTGAAGCCGTCACCGCAGCCGTCGCCGATTGCCCCAGTCGCTGAATGACCCCTTCTTTTCGTTACATTGGAGGTGCCGCTGTCCTTTGCCGAAGGCGACACCAAGGAAGAGCAGCTCGCCGGAGAGGAGGAAGAAGACATGCGGGGTTGTGGGTGGAGGGGCGCGACCTCGCCGGAGACAAAGGAAGGAAGAGAAGTTGGAGAGAGTAGCGTCTAGGCTGCACCGAACGATCATTCCATAGACGCGCCCAATTTCGTTACTCAGGAAAAGGGGTGCAGTCATTGAGCAATCAACTAATAAGGAAGTAGTGTCTGGTCAGGTCAAGTACACCATTTGTCTACTTTCTAACGCCTGCTTGGCACAGAGAGAAGCTATGCTGTTAGCATTACGATGGGTAGAACACAATTAACTCAAAAAATCAATAAAACCCTACTGAGCTCGCCAACCGCACCAAGAAGTGGAGCATCTCCGCTCGTACCGTTGCAAACACAGTTCCTGTTTTTCTTTCATATGTTAATATTTTGGCAATGGAACAAAAGGGCTTTGGAGGGAAAACAGAGGAATTTACTCCAAAGGAAAAATTCCTGTGAGAGGCGTTTGGATTGTAGAATTGCTTCAAAGGAATTTTGTAAGATAGGGAAATTTTGTACGCATTTTGGAGGAATTCTAACATGGGATCTAACCTCATGTTACAAATTCCTCTTATAGTTCTAATAAATTTTATTAATTAGACCTCCGCCTAGTAGAATTATTTAAAAGCTTCTATTAATTATTAACTACATGTTTGATTGCTGTAACAGAATTTGAGCTTGCCTTCTTATTAGGGCACAGTCTATAGATTTGTAACCAATTCGCCGATGGTATCTATGTTCAACTTTGAATCCAAAAAAAAAATCCGACGGTATTCCATCCGGTTGCACCCTTGTGCATCACTCCCTCCATAAAAAAGAGTGACATCCTAGAATTTGTGCGACCAAATCATATGTTGGACCATATATATCATCTAGAATATGTACCTTAGATGTGTTGGAGTTTATGGGCTTGGCCCAAATAATGTACTTTATAAATCCTAAAAAATCTCAAAGGCCCACTCATGTATGGTGAAAGGAGAAAAATGTAGTACCAAATTGCCAGCCTAGGTAGGAGGACGCCAATTTAGTAGAGTTGGTCCTATCTAGTTGAAGTAAGCAAAAGAAGAATACACTTGTGCACTTGCTTGCCTACTCGCCTCAAACACCATCACCATCCCCTTCTTTTTGCACCTCAAAAACCATGCATGGCGACGTTGCAAATCAGAGTGAACATGGTAAGACTCATTCAGGATTGGGTGATTAGCACGGTTTATATTGTACGCATTAATGGCCTTAATGCGGTTTCCATATGACATGCTATTTCCTTTGTTTTGCATGACCTCTACATGAGATGAGTGAGGGAGACGTTCCTCACATAGATACACACATGCACGGTCTCCTTCCATTGTCGATTATTCCACTGCGTTGCGTGGCCTCGGCTACTTCATCCCTGCCCTTGGCTTGTACCAGGTGGAGGGAGAGCATGTCTCTGAAACCACCATCTCTTTTGTTCCTGCATGGCTTAATGTGAATTAGGTTTTTGAGAAGTGCTTCGTGCGATTGCTCACGGCCTCCTACTACATCTTCTTCCTCTATTCGCTGGAGCGATTCTCTGCAAGTCGTAGTTGAACATCCTTTCTATTAAATCCAATAGGAATACTTTTGTGGAAACAATGTTGTTTACATGTGCTAGTAGTATTCCTATTCTTGGTATTATCATGTTAGCACATATATATGAGATAGGTGTATTGATTTTATAATCATGCTACTGTTTGTAGTTCCAAATATGCCTAATATATATGTTGCAGTTAATTTGACCACTGGTTTAGGAATTAAAATAATCATAAAAGTACAAATATTTCTAACAATCCAAAAATATGATAGGCACTTTGTGATGGCTGGTTTTGCCGAGGCTATGAAACCAGAGAAGTTCATCGGTGTGAACTTTAAGAGATGGCAGACATGAGTCCAATTGTGGCTCTCAGCTATAAATGTATTTTGGGTCATGTTACTAGGTCCTCAAGGACCTCATACTACTGAAAATCAAAGAGTGTGATACGGCTATGATAGTTTTTGTCAGGTGTATTCTAAGCATGTTGTCTAACCAGCTTTGCAATATGTATATGATCATCAAGAACGCTGCAAAGCTATGGGAGGCACTCGAACATAAGTTCGTTGCCTCATATGCCGGGCATGAGATGCACGTCATGGAGTAGTACCATGACTACAAAATGCAACCATTCTGTAGTCAAGTAGGCCCATGAACTACAACTCATTGTGAGATAACTCGCACACTTTGGTTGTCAGTTGCCTGATAAATTTGTGGCAAGGGACATTATTGCCAAATTGCCTCCATCTTGAAGCAAATTTGCCATATCTCTAAAGCACAAGAGGCAAACCAATTCCGTTGAGGATCGGGTTGCTAGTCTTGATGTTGAGGAGAAGGTTTGGGAAATGGATGTGACACTAAAGATGCAAGACGGATAGTCCAGTGCCAATGTTATGCAGCACGCTGGCAATGAAAAGAACAAAAGGAAGGCTAAGGTCGTACTAACCACCAACTTCAAAAGGACCAACAACAAAAAGAAGAAAGTGAACATGGAGGATGTTATCCGCTTTGTTTGTGGCAAGAGTGACCATTGGGCCAAGAAGTGCCATAAACGAATGAGTAAGAAGAATCAGCTAGGGCAGAAAAAATCTATCAATGTGACTATCGGTGATACCGGGGCATCTAGGTGTGGTAATTTACCTACTATCTTTTTGACATGTCGATCTACTGATGGTGGGTTGACACAAGGGCCAATATTCATGTGTGTGCTAATGTAACTTTGTTTTCTTCTTACCAGATCGCATAGGGTTCTTCTGTCCTAATGGGGAATAGGTTACATGCTTCTGTTCTTGGTGTTAGCACGGTAGATTTGAAGTTCACTTCAGAAAAGATCATACTCCTGAAGAACGTATAGCATGCCCCTATAATAAATAAGAACCTTGTCAGCAGCTCACTTCTATGTCAAGATGGGTTCAAGTTAGTATTCGAGTCGAATAAAGTAGTCATGTGTAAGTGTGGACTCTTTATTAGAAAAGGCTATGAGTGCAAAGGCTTGTTCTGCTTTTCCCTTTTTGATTTTTGTAATAAAGTTATAAACCATATTTATGACTCTACAAATGGTGGTGCGGCCAATGTATGGCCCTCATGTTTATGCTATATAAATTTTTTGTATGTCTCAGCTTTCTATTTTGAATTTAATTCCAAAACTTTTCATAGTAAAATGTTCCAAATGGCAAATTTGTGTGCAAAAGAAGCAACCTCAGAAGCTTCACAAGGCTGTGGAGGAAGGAAATCTGGCAAAAATAGAACTTATACATTCAAATTTGTGTGGAATGAATGGTGTATTGACAGATGGTGGGAAAATATATTTCATGACTTTAATTGATATTCTACTAGATACTGCTATATGTATTTATTGAAAACAAAATGACAAGGCATTAAAATTTAGTACCACATTGCTAGTCTAGACGTGAGGAGACCAACTTATAAGGTGGAGTTGGTCTTACCTAGTTGAAGTAAGCAAAAGAAGAACACATGCACGCACACTCACCTCGCCTTGCCTCGAATGCCACACCACACCATCACCAACGTCTGCCCACACACGGCATGCACGTGAATGATGCGATGATTTCGAGTTTGCGTGTGTGCGGAGCAACAACTTCTTTTTGCACATCAAAACCCTGCATATTGACGTGGCAAATCAGAGTGAACATGGAAAGGATAAGACTCATTCAATTCTGAACATTGTGTGATTAGCGTGGTTTATATGGTATGCATTAATGGCCTTATTGTGGTTTCCGTATGACACGCTATTTCCTTTCTTCCTTTTGCATGACCTCTATATGAGATGAATGAGGGAGACATTCCTCACACATACACAACGCCATGGTCTTCTTCCTCTATCGATTGTTCCATTGCGTTGCGCGGCCTTGGCTACCTCATTCCTGCTCTTGGCGTGCACTATGAAACCACCGTCCATTTTGGTCCTGCACAGGTTGGGGCGAATCAGGTTTTTTTTTGAAGCGCTTTGCGCGACTGCTCGCTGCTTCTTGCTACGTCTTTTTCCTCTACGTCACCCGACTCTACTATGACCTTTGCTAGAGTGATTGTGTGTACGTCACAGTTGAACATCCTTTTGATTAAATCCAATACAAATACTTTTACGGTTGCAGTGTTGTTTACATGTGCTAGTAGTATTACCGTTCTTGGTATTGTCCTGTTAGCACATATATGTGAGATAGGTTTATTTGAGTTTATGATCATGCTACTGTTTGTAGTTCCAAATACGCCTAGTATATATGCTACACTTATTTTGATAATTATTTTAAGAATTAAAATAATCATAAAAGTGTGCATATCTTTACTATTATAAAAGTGTGAGTTGGTGGTTGGTCCATTCTCCCTCCTCTCTTCTCAGCCATCCGATTTGATCTGTACCATTCGTCTCTCCTCCTCTCTCTCTCTCTCTCTCTCTCAGGATACAACGGTCCACCCCCTCCACTTTCCCCATCTCCTCGTGCATTCTGGCCACCATTCTATCTTTGTCGCTTGCTCGTGTGAAGTTGGCCAGGCAGTAAGTTTCGTCTCATCATTTTCATGACTTCGTTGCAACGCACAGATCTCTAACTAGTTTCTAACAAGATATGAGAAAATGATAATGAATACATTTTTCATAATATTACACTTTTATAGCTTTTTTGGGTATATGTGATATAATTTAATGGTCAAATTGGCATCTTATTAAGTTCACAAGTCAAAACACTCCACATTTTTGCGACTGAAGGCGATATTATAGTTGCAAATGGCTATCGATGTAAGAACTCGTTGCTACAATTATTCAACAAGATCTCTACTTATGCACTTTGTAGCGACGAATTTTAGAAGAAATGCATGGTAGCGCGTTGTGGTGTAACATTTGTTCATGTAGGGGATCTCGGATCGGATACCATATGCTCCCTCTAGTCACATATAAGTGATATCTTAGATATTGATATGGTCTCGAATATAATGTTTACCACTATTTTCTATTACAATATATATTTTAAAGACCTAGTAAGATTATAATATTGTGAGTGTTTTTTTGAGACAAATCTACATAAATCATTTTCATATGTACAATCTAAATATTCACAAAGGTATTGATAATCTAAGTTTAAAAATTTTGATTGCACATAATCCAAAAAAGTCACTACTGTAGGAGTATGAAATTTATTTTCACTTTCCACAAATCAAACTTGAGCTATTGAATTATCTTAAGACATATTGAATTCAATAAGAAAAACCACCCACCTCCTTTGCTACGCATACCCCCTCTCCCGCCTCCCCCACCCCCACCCCCACCCCCACCGTTACCTCCTCCTTACCAACCTTAACAAAAACTACCGAATAGGGTAATCATGAGCTTTAGAGGTGAAAGGTGTATGAATCCTATGGTATAATCTATAGTTTAAAGGTAAATGATTTTTAGATACAAAGTCAGATCCTATGCTTAGCAAATGTCCTAATATAGTTTTCCAATTTTTCCCAACTAAAAACAAGATAAAAATCCGGAGTGTAGGAGGTCTTCCAGTGGAAAAAGTGTACTCTCCAAAGTCCAGCTTTGGCTGCTCTGCACACTCGCATAGTCACCAATTTTGTCATTGTCCTCCAATTTCCAATTGGCACCTTCCAGAAGCCAGCCGTAAATTCCAATCACAGAGACATAAAAAACAAAAAAGAATGTGTAAAAAGCAAGAAGAGAGGGGTAAAAACCAAAGCCCACCCCACCCACAACGACCAAGACGAACCTCCACACTCTCTCCCACCAGCCTCCCCCTGAGTCGCACCGCACCACCCGCCGTCGCGTCGCCTCGCCTCGCATGGAAGTCGCCGCCGGTGGGGCCGGCACCCGTGGCGGCGGCGGAGGTGGAGGCGCTGCGGGAGGAAGCGGGGGCGGCCCGGCGCCTTTCCTGCTGAAGACGTACGACATGGTGGACGACCCGTCGACGGACGCGGTGGTGTCGTGGAGCGACGCGTCCGACGCGAGCTTCGTCGTCTGGAACCCGCCGGAGTTCGCCGCGCGGCTGCTGCCCACCTACTTCAAGCACGGCAACTTCTCCAGCTTCATCCGCCAGCTCAACACCTACGTACGTAACGCCGCTCGCTTGCCCCCCTCCTCTTGAACCTCCATGCGCGTCGAGTGGTCTCGATCTGGTTCTGGGGATATCTGCTCTGGGTAGGCCCGTTCTTGTGGTTGGATTGGTGGGAATTTAAGTTTCAAAGTTGCGCAGGTGCGAGGAATTGACTGGGTTCTTGCTGATTGGGTTGGGGAATTTGGCGTCAAAATTTGATCTTGGGGGTGTTTGGTTCAGTGCCGACAGTGATAGGTGCCGAGATGTCTGTGTTGTTTTGGTCAATTGCTAGTATGGTAGATAATGTAGAACGTGGATTTCTGTTCCTTGTAGCTGGATTTGGTTGCAGTTTGATGCGAAAATTTTGGTGTTATGTGGTGCTGTGGAAATGAAATTCTTGTAAAGTTTTCATCTTGATGTGCCGTGGTGCGAGGCTATGTGAGTAACTGCGTTCTCCGAACACACTGTCTGTGCGTTGGTTGAATGGAGCTTGAGGCTAAGGCTTGGATCCTGTTGCATTGAAAATTGGGACTTAAAGAGTTTTGGGTCTCAATTCATCATAGTTGCTAGGACGAGGAGAAAGTGTCATGATCGATCTTGATGTTTGGGGTGGACTCTAATTTGATGCTACTGAGATAATGTTTTAAGTTTATGATTTGAACGGTCTGAATTATTGCGAGTGAAAGTCCAAAAGAGCATTTTGGGCTCTAAACACTATCGATAATTAGGGATGTGGATTTGGGTGTTCACAATGGAGTACAAGATGTTTGCTATCAAATGTTTAGCTTGATTTACCTTTCATTAATATATTCAATTCAGTTCATTTCTTTTGTATGGCAGTGAAGTTTTCTTTTTTTGGAAATTGATTTTTTTCTCCTATAACATTTTGTTGAACTGTTCATTTTCGTTGCGTGAGTGATTGGGAAGCTTGAGGTCAAAACTTATATTTCGTGCATTAAGCAGGTCCTTGTGTTAAAATTATTGCATTCCTCTGCATTTTTTAATACTAAATCAGCACTAGGTGTTCAGTAAATTTCAGAATTTTGGCTAGGATGTTGGTATTGTCAGTAAAATCACTTTGGAATCACTGAAAAAAATCTTGGAACTATGGATATTACTTAATGTAACAGTAACTTCTATTTTTCTGTAAACTTTTAAAAAAAAATCAGAAAAGTGGAGGGTGTGAGCCCTGGTACCGAGTTGTATGTTTGTTGTTTGATAGTAATGAGGGAGCTTTTGTGGTAGGACTGATCAGATATTGTGGTCGTGAAGTTTTCCTCTTGAAAATTGTCAAATGGATGAACTGCTATCTTGTTTGCGAATGCAGTTTTTTATTCATCATCGTTTAGGATCCGGTGGTTAGCTTTCATGGTATGGTTGTCTTTTCTGATAGGATAAAAGTATGATCTTGATGTGCCAAAATCCATGGTTCTGCCCAATAGTTCTCGACCAATTTCCTTTCAACATTCTACCCTTCTGCTGTTGTTTCTAATTGATGTAACCTGTAGTATGTCCAGTCATTGTGGGTCTGGGGCTCTGGGCTCATGGTCTGCATTTCATTTCTGTGCAGCAGCTATTGGATTCCAAGTTTTTTATTAAATTTTGGTATTGGCCTGGTAATGCAAACTGCCTACGTAATCTTCTAAGCATGAGCTACTTTTTTTTGGTTCTTGGGGAGCCCTTCGAGAACCTGTAGATGGAATTCTTTTGCTGTATAGAATAATAGAAATACTTTGGCTAGTTGGATTTGCATTCCCTGGTCTATTGCACTGACCTGTAAAAGTTTGAGGCAAAGGAATTATCTTTTACCGTAAAGAATAGGCATCTCTAGACTTTTAATCTTAAGGTATCATATTATTGTTCTGTTACTCTTTGTAGTGTGAGTTTGTTGAAATCCTTATCAAAGTTCCATCACTTTGGTGTCACCCAGGATGTAGTACGATTTTTGTTAGCTTGTGATTAATGGTGGGATTTGACCCAAAATGTAACTTTTTGATGTTTGATTAGGTCCTGAGGATTTGTTTCAATTTTTTGTCTTTTGATTAGATCCTAAGAAGTGGAACATCTATTTAATTCCTATAAAAGTCTAAATTAATGGAGGGCCTTCCAAAAATTGTCAACGCTGCAGGGATTTCGTAAAATAGACCCAGAGCGATGGGAATTTGCTAATGAGTACTTTGTCAAGGGGCAGAAGCACCATCTGAAGAATATCCACAGGAGAAAGCCTATCCACAGCCACAGCCATCAACCTGGTGCACTGCCTGATAATGAGCGTGCATTATTTGAGGATGAGATTGACAGACTTGCACGAGAGAAAACTGCCCTCCAGGCTGACCTCTGGAAGTTCAAGCAGCAGCAGTCAGGGGACATGATCCAGATTGAAGATCTTGAGCGACGAGTGCTCGACATGGAGCAGCGGCAGGCCAAGATGATAACCTTCTTGCAGCAGGCTAGCAAGAACCCTCACTTTGTCAATAAGCTTGTTAAGATGGCAGAGGCATCGTCACTCTTCACAGATGCTTTCCACAAGAAGAGAAGGTTACCTGGGTTGGATTATGGTACCGAGACCACAGAAACTGCTAGCTTTTATGACGACCATAGCAGCACTTCCAAGCAAGATCTTTTGAATCAGAACTTCTCTGATAAGCTTAAGTTGGGACTTTGTCCGGCAATGACAGAGAGCAATCTCATCACTCTCAGCACTCAAAGCTCACAGGAAGATAACAGAAGCCCCCATGTCAAGCATCCAGAGTGCAACAGAATGGGAATGGAATGCCTTCCGCTGGTGCCACAAATGATGGAACACCCTGATACCGGGACGTCCATATGCCCCTCCAGGAATTCTTGCTTTACACCAGCTGTAAATGACGAAGGGCTCGTACCGTGCCATCTGAGTCTCACTCTTGCATCATGCTCAATGGATGTTGACAGAAGCCAAGCCTCCAATGCAAATGGGAGCACTCTAGATCAGGGGGGAGAGAACCCAACTGAGGCAACCACAGCCATCATGGAAAAGGAAAACAGCACTGCCAGACGACTCGATGATAACCAAAAGACATCAGGTGATGCTGGTACAGCAGATGCGAAGACGCCACGAGGGGATGCACGAGTTGCCACCGAGGCTCCTGCAGCTCCCCCTGCGGTGGTGAACGACAAGTTCTGGGAGCAGTTCCTAACAGAAGAATCAAGCTCTAGCCTGAGGAGGGATCCTTCCAGGGAGCAAATGGAGGACAACAGGCAGGCATATGATGACACAAGGAATGACAGCGAAGGCATGGAACAGCTGAAACTTTGATTTACTTTAGCATTACCATTTCTCAAAGTGATACAGACACAGTGTAAGATGTTAGAATCAGGGAGCTGCAGTCAAAACATGACACGAGTGGGTGTACGACTGCGTACAACATGAAACGGGTGTACATATTTTTCCAGAATATCTCGGAGTTTGAAAGAGTAATGGTTATATTAGGAACATGCATGAGTTGTGCTTTGTGTTGTGCAGCGTTCAGATTTGTTATTTCTATTCCGATTGGCATGATTACTTGACGTTAAGTCCCAACATCGAATGCTTTACACACGACACACCGCGTTGAGAGAAGTGGATCCTAATTGGTGTATTCAATAATGCTGCCTGCAGTCAGTACCTCTGGAATTCTCAAGTCTAGAGCACACGAGACTGCAGTTGTCTGGTTGCCAAGAGAGCCAAGTGCCTGAAAGTTTCCTTGACTTCATGAGGCATGCATGTGATACTGGAATTGGGTAATTAGTTGTGCCATCGCTTCGTTGCTGCGGATCTAATAGGGCCTTCTCTTAGGATTGTAGTGGTATACATTAGAGTTTTTAAGCAACTTGAACTAAAACTCAATTACTGCAAAAACAACATTTTGCAAGAAAAAATTGATATGTTGGTTTATTTAAAAAATGGGTATGTATGCAAAGGTAAATAATTAAAGCTGGCTAATATGTATGCCGAAAGGTCAACATACTACATATATTGATGCGACAGAAGAATATGAATTGGTGTGTAGTCCTTCGGTATGTGGCCTGACTTAGAATGATTTGCTCACTGCCGCACTAAGTAATATATTTTAGGGGAAATTCATGATTTGTCGCTCAATGCCTGTGGGTCCATAAGCCACGTGTCAGCGAGATAATGATGATAAAACCTGAAATACCAACGAATGAACCATAAATCCTAATCTTTTTCCTATATTTTATTATACATGCTACTTAATTGTCATATGAAATCACAACTGACAGATGTAATGACAATTTGCAATAGTGGCATTGCCATGTTCCACTTGCACGTGGAAATTGAATCACACCAACCTTGAGCTGATCCGAAAATTTTAAGTTGTAAGCCCAACCACAATTAAAAGTAAGGCCCCGTTTAAAACGTGAAAATTTCCCTGCTTCTCTGAAAATGAGCTGTTTTTGTTGAATTCCCTGCGAAATTCTTTTAAAATTGATACGTTCCAAATAAGCCCTAAAATCTAAATATACATCCTCAACAGGAGTTGGAGCATTGCTTTACATCCGGCTAATACTACAATTGGACCCAAACACGAAGTACAGTGCCGATCTGCTACATACACCCTTGTTGGTGGTGCCGATCAGGTCTAGCCCTGGGCGTTCGGTAATACCGAACCGATCGGTTCGGTTCCTCGGTACCCATGCAAATTCGGTTCCTGAGAATCTCGGTACCGTTCGGTTCCTTAAAAAATTCGGTACCGAAGAAATTCGGTATCGGTTCTTTCGGTTCGGTTCCGGTATTTACCGAAATTACCGAACAGGGTACAACAGCATGTAACATCAAGTTCAATAGCCAATTTTAACAGAAATTTAACATGATTTCATATTGAATAAGTGCCAAATCATACATAGAAAAATCCACAAATACATAATATAGCTATCCACAATAGACCCATCAATAATATTACATATTACTTAGTACTCACTACTCAAATACAAGTATACAACATGTAAATTCGGTAAATTCGGTAAACCGAGGCACCGAACCGAATTTCCTCGGTAAATTCGGTTCCTGAGAACTTGGAACCGAACCTGGAACCGAAATTTTCGGTTTCGGTACTTTCGGTTCGGTTCTCGGTAAATTCGGTTCGGTATTCGGTATTCGGTTTTTTGTGCCCAGGGTTAATCAGGTCTACCAAATTTGTACCACTGCTGCTAGTGCTGGGTCTTTTATTACGTATAGATAGCAAACTTTGAACTAATTAAATATATAATCTTGAATCATTCTATGAACTGGTAATGCACTTTCCATTAATCCTCAAACTAATGATTAATATCCGAGTAAATTCACTTAAAAATTACGTGAGTGAATTTCATTTTTGATTATAATCTTCAGATGGACTCCCGCTAGCTTGTGTATGAATACTTTTTCACTATAAATCAAGTTTTGTGTATGGCCCTATTCTTTTCAGCTTCTAAAAGATGTTTTTCGGCTTTTCTATAGTAACAAGTTTTAAACGGAATATTTTTTCAAGATAGGGTCTACTAGTTAATTATAGTACATACTTTACTGACTTCATTTCTATGGGCAAAAACCGCATGTGAGTTTCTGTTACTCTATAATCTCTCGTACAAACAGCCTAAAAGCCACAAGCCGCAGCTAAAAAGAACATGCCCTATATTACATGTGTGAAAGAGAGAGACTACAAAGCATATCTTGCTGCTGGTAAAGAAAAGAAAAGAAAAGAAACGGGCATGGATAACAAATAAACAGCTCTTTGAAAAACGTGAACTAAGCAAATCGGCAAATCGGAACGAATAACTTACCATCAGGGGATGGAAAACACGGTGGATGCATGTTTGGCAGCCCATGTTTGATAGTAGACAATCAAGTGGACGCCATCAATCGCAGGAGGCAGCAGCGTCTGCTTGAGAATTAAGAAGGTTCCTTCGAAATGTTGAATCGTTCCTGGTATGCAGCGCGAACAGAAGGGGAAGGTTAAGATGTGAACTACGCAACGGCACCTGGAGAGAATAGCGGGTGTGTACGCATGGTTGACTGATCCGAAACACCCCAAATTTCAAACTGTTTTTGAATTTTTCTTGAATTTCGGCCAAATTTGAAAACCTGCCCAATTTGGAAGTTTCTCAACCATTTGCGCTTTCCCTATTTGGCCTTCCATTTTCCCAAACCACTGGCGTCATCTGAGAAACCGTCTCCACCCCTGTTTAGCCCTGCCACCAGGCCTGTTCCTGCTCGCCGCCGCCACAGTGAAGCACTCGCCGCGGCCTACCCCGCCAAAGGCCGTACATGCTCTAACATCCTCATTGATAACCTGTCACCTCACTCCGGCCACGCGCCATGGCCACCTAAGCCAGCTTCACCACCCCCACCAAGCAGAACATCCTCAGTTCGACGCGCGTGCCCACAATTGACTGCCGCTATTTGCGAGCTTGCTAACGCCGATGGGCGCGTCGAGACTGAGATGCCACCGCGACCACCGGTCAAGCCACCGAAGACCGTCGAACACTCCTGCCTGCCACTGCTGCACGTACACGCGCCACCACCATAGCCAAGCCATCACTGCTCCCACCGCCTCTCGAGCGCTATAAAGCTGTGCTAACCCCACCATTCACCTCCATTGACAACCCTTCGCACACTCGACCCACCCCTTCCACCTTCGGCCAACCTATCGCCATCGCCATCGGTAAATCAACGGTAAGCCCTAGTTTTCCAATCTACGAAATGCATCTGTTGTGGGGGTGGCCCAACCCCCCGCGACTGGGCCGTGCAGCTAGTTCAACATGTAATAGGCCTAATAGTGTAGAGGAATATACCAGTGTAAATATACCAATGTACCCTCATCCTTTGTAAGTACTAAGGGGTAGAATGGGGATTTCCCATTCTACCCCACTCATATATATAAACCCCCAGGAGGGGCAAAGAAGGGACATCCTCTCATTCTTACCAACTACCATAAATCTGGCTCTCCTCTTCCTCTTCTACTAGTCCCCCCTCTACTGTTTGGCCTGTAGCCACAACAGATGCCGCCGTCCGTGGGGACGGGATGAAAGGTCGCTTAAGGGGCTGGAAGCTGTTCTTGGGGGAGTCATCAGCGACAGATAAGTAGCTTGTTCGCTGAAAATCTAATCATCTTGTCTGTAGAAGTGTATAGGCTTTGTCTGCATCCTCTGCCATTTTTTTTAGATAGTGTATTGAGTAGATCTAGTTGAATCGCTCATTCCTATATCGCTGGCTATTGAGGTGTATGGGCTTTACCCGTATGCTTCATCATGCCTTGTAGATGCAATCTTGAGTAGACCTGGTTGAATCATCCAAACGCAGGGTTGAACGGATCTAATCGAGTTGCCTGTTTTTATTTTGCCGCTATCTCCGCTCTACTGGGGGTGGTCGTGCAGGAAAGCGATGTGTTGGACCGTGGAGGTGGCCAGCTTCGCATACTGTCGGAGTCTGCGCCGCAGCTCCGGCCCCTGCGCCCTCAGCGTCTACGCGCGGGACTCTATGCATGCGCGAAGCCCCTACTGGAGTCTCCGACTCGAAGTCTCCGACGCGTACGTGAAGCCTCCGGCGCACGTTCGCGAAGTCTCCCGCAACTCCATACATGCAATCATGCATGTAGTATGCTCCGTCCATGCAAGCACGCATATACCCGAGTCTCACGTATCCATCCGTGCATCCATTCACATATCTACTCCATGCATAAGCCATGCATCCACCTTGTACGTGAGCCGTGCATAGCATAGCTACTTTGAGCTATGGCTCTACGTGCCTCAGCCTCTGCACGTCGTGGCTCCGCTGCATGCATCATCTCCGCGTGCCGTGGCTTCGCCCCTCTGGCCTCCGGTTGCCGTGGCTCTGCGCGAAGCCTTCGCCTCGACTCCAAAGGATCGCGCCGACCTTCGCCTCGACTCTGCGAAGACCGCGCCGACCTTCGCTCCGCAGCGCCGGTTCCCGGAGACCTCGCCGAGCTTTGCCAGCCCTTGCTCAATTCCGCAGCAGCGAGTACAAGCATGACGAAGCACGTGCGACATGCAGGCCTGCGTATTGAAGTAGGCTCCAACTTCGTGTGGCTTCGCGTCGACCTCCGCGTGCCGTGGCTTCGCCCCTCTGGCCTCCGGTTGCCGTGGCTCTGCGCGAAGCCTTCGCCTCGACTCCGAAGGACCGCGCCGACCTTCGCTCCGCAGCGCCGGTTCCCGGAGACCTCGCCGAGCTTCGCCAGCCCTTGCTCAATTCCGCAGTAGCGAGTACAAGCATGACGAAGCACGTGCGACATGCAGGCCTGCGTATTGAAGCAGGCTCCAACTTCGTGTGGCTTCGCGTCGACCTCCGGTGTGCTAGAAGTCTCCGGCATGTCGGGGTCATCCTGCACGCCGCTCGACCACTACGAGGACCGGAGCGCGAGACGGCGCCAGCGCGGAAGAGGTCGGCGGGGTCATCGAAGCAATGGAGCACGCAGGTGGAGCCTCGCCCCCTGCCTTCGCGCGGCGTCGAGCCTTCGCTCCGCAGCCTCCGCGCCGAGTCCGCAACTTCGAGCCTCCGACGTCGAGCTTCGCGGCCCACGTCGAGCTTCGCGGCCCACGTCTCCGACCTGGTCTATCACCTCCGGCCCCAGCACGACTCCAAGCCTTCGCTCCGCGCTCGACCACTACGACCGGAGTGCGAGACGGCGCCAGCACGGAAGAGGTCGGCAGGGTCATCGAAGCAATGGAGCACACAGGTGGAGCCTCGCCCACTGCCTTCGCGCGGCGTCGAGCCTTCACTCCTCAGCCTCCGCGCCGAGCCAACGTCGAGTATCCGCAACTTCGAGCCTTCGACGCCAAGCTTCGCGGCCCACGTCTCCGACCTGGTCTATCGCCTCCGGCCCCAGCACGACTTCAAGCCTTCGCTCCGCAGACAACGTGCCGAGCCTTCGCTGAGCTGTCCGAAGCCGTCTCTGCGCAAAACATTGTCGGGTGGGGGTGAACATAGACGCTGGCTCCAGAAGCTTCAGTCGTGGCCGTCTGCATCGATGCCATCGAGCACAGTCTGAGCCTCCGCGCTGAACGTCCCATCGAAGCTTCTGCGCCAAGCCGCGCCTTTGCTTCGCCGAAGGCATGTGGGACCTCTATGCCTCCGTGTCGAGCATCACCTCCGCTGGCGGCAGGCTCCTCACCACTGGCTTTGCCACGACAGACTCCGCGCAGCCGAAGACAGGCTTCGGCCTCCGTTCGCCTCCGCGACACCCCGAAGACCAGCTCACGCGGAGAGGGAGCACCGTCCTGGCATGACGCGGAGGCGAGTGCTCGGCACGCCGAGCGGAGGCCCGGGCGGTGCGTGTGAAGTCTGGCGCGTGAAGGCGGAGCCCGAGCCACGTACGCCAAGCCGAGGCTGCCTAGGCTGCATGCGCGCAGAAGAGAACAAGATATGGAGATAGCCTCCCATACGTATGCATGCTGCATGCGCCTCGGCCGGCTCCATCCATGCAGCCATGAAGTAGCCACGTAGTATGTATGCGTGAATTGTCCCTTCACGTATAAATATCCATCCATGCAGCTTCAAGTGCATACGTGAAGCTTGCACTGGCTACGCGTATGATCGCATGTATGGTCGTACGCGTATACCAACGGAGGCGAGCCCATGGCGAAGCCCGCGCGGAGGTGCAGGGCGCAAAGCCGGCAGGCGCCAGGCGACGTCGCATGGTCGGGCGGAATCGCGCGGAGGCCGGCGCGGAGCCGGTGGGGTCCGATGCCTCAAGCGACGATGTCTTAGGCTTCGCCTCCGGCTGCGGCCCCCGTGCTGCGGCCTTCGGCACGTGTTTGTGCGAGCTTTTGCATCGTCCGTCTTTGCTCTGGACTCCGACGACAGTCTACACTCCGGCTTCGCGTCAGGCCCCGCAGCGATGGACTTTGCTCTGGACTCTGACGTTGAGCTCCGCAACATCGACCTGCATCACCGGCTTCGCGTGATGGATTCCGCAATGCGGAATTTCGCTCCGATACCTCCGCGCAGCCAGGGTCCCCGCCCCTACGGAGTATACTCCGCTCACCACCATCCCGCCCGGTACGCACTGCATTTGATTTCGCGCGAGGCTTCAATAATCCCGGCTGCATTTTTTGCGTGCATGACGACAAAGAAATGGTTGTGCATCATATCATTAATTGCGACCACAGTTCCATTCTGAGAGCGCTCGATTTGGCCGTATTTGCTTTCCCAGTTTTGGCCTGCTTTAGGCTACCGTAGCATCTAATGCTTTCCTAGCACTGTGTTCTGGAGCATTTTGTTGTCGCAAGTCTTCGGCCATTTCTTTGATGCCTCTGTTTTGGCTCTCTTTTTAATTTAAATCGCACAACGGCCTTGCGCCTCGGCGTACTCTACGGAGTATAAATAAGACGTAGCGTCGAGGTCCGCCTCCGCACGCACCCTCACTGCCCGCAACGCGCGGAGGCTTGCCTCCGCGCGCAGTCTACGGACTCTAAATAAGACGTAGCGTCGAGGTCCGCCTCCGCACGCACTCTACGGAGTATAAACAAGACGAGGATGTTGTCCCTGCGCACTCTACGGAGTATAAACAAGACGCGGATGCCGCGCACGCATGGACATTGTCCCTATGCGTACTCTCCGGAGTATAAATAAGACGTGGATGTTAATCCCACGCACTCTACGGAGTATAAACAAGACGCGGATGTTGTCCCTGCGCACTCTGCGGAGTATAAACAAGACGCGCATGCCGCGCACGCATGGACATTGTCCTCATGCGTACTCTCCGGAGTATAAATAAGATGTGGATGTTGATCCCACGCACTCTACGGAGTATAAAAACTGCACGATGGCCGACACACCAGAGAGTGCATCGCCTTAGCAACGCACCACCAGGATATCGTGCCTTCGCGCGTGCTGCACCAGGGAGTGCACACTCTTTTTGAAGGTAGGGGAACGGCGGTGTCGCCTCCCTGCCTCTGTGCGTAGCGCCCTCGGCCTACGCCGCAAGCGCCCGCGCTCCGCGGGCACTGTTTGGAAGGTAGGGGAACGGCGGCTCCGCCTCCTTACCTCGGCGCGCGTAGCGCCCTTGGCCTACGCCGCAAGCGCCCGCTCTCCGCGGGCACTGTTTGCGAAGGTAGGGGAATGGTGGCTCCGCCACCTTACCTGGGCGTGCGTAGCGCCCTCGGCCTACGCCGCAAGCGCCCACTCTCCGCGGGCACTGTTTTTGAAGGTAGGGGAACGGCGGCCCCGCCTCCTTACCTGGGCGTGCGTAGCGCCCTCGGCCTACACCGCAAGCGCCCGCTCTCTGCGTGCACTGTTTTTGAAGGTAGCGGAATGACAGCTCCGCCTCCTTACATCGGCGCGCGTAGCGCCCTCGGCCTACGCCGCAAGCGCCCGCCCTCCGCGGGGACTGTTTGCGAAGGTAGGGGAACGACGGCTCCGCCTCCTTACCTCGGCGCGCGTAGCGCCCTCAGCCTACGCCGCAAGCGCCCCTCTCCGCGGGCACTGTTTGCGAAGGTAGGGGAACGACGGCTCCGCCTCCTTACCTCGGCGCGCGTAGCGCCCTCGGCCTACGCCGCAAGCGCCCGCTCTCCGCGAGCACTATTTGCGAAGGTAGGGGAACGGTGGCTCCGCCTCCTTACCTCGATGCGCGTAACGCCCTTGGCCTACGCCGCAAGCACCCGCTCTCTGCGGGCACTGTTTGCGAAGGTAGGGGAACGGCGGCTCCGCCTCCTTACCTCAGCGTGCGTAGCGCCCTCGGCCTACGCCGCAAGCGCCCGTTCTCCGCGGACACTGTTTTTGAAGGTAGGGGAACGGTGGCTCCGCCTCCGCTCGACGCCGCCGTCTGCCTCGTAGGCATCGCCTCGGCGGGACGGCACGTCCTTGGCGCCCCACTCCTCCGTCCGCCTGGTAGGCACCGCCTCGGCGGGACGGCACGTCTTCGGCGCTTGATGCCGCCGTCTGCCTCGTAGGCATCGCCTCGTCTGGACGACACGTCTTCGGCGCTCGACCCCGCCGTCCGCCTCGTAGGCATCGCCTCGGCGGGACGACACGTGTTCGGCGCTCGACCCCGCCGTCCACCTGGTAGGCACCGCCTCGGTGGGACGGCATGTCTTCGGTGCTTGACGCTGCCGTCTGCCTCGTAAGCATCGCCTCAGCGGGACGACACGTCTTCGGCGCTCGACCCCGCCGTCCGCCTCGGCGGGACGGCACGTCTTCGGCGCTCGACCCCGCCGTCCACCTCGTCGGCATCGCCTCGGCTGGACGGCACGTCTTCAGCACTCGACGCCGCCGTCCGCCTCGTAGGCTTCGCCTCAGCGGGACGGCACGTCTTCGGCGCTCGACCCCGCCGTTTGCCTCGTAGGCATCGCCTCGGCGGGACGGCACAGCTTCGGCGCTCGACCCCGTCGTCCGCCTCGTAGGCATCGCCTCGGCGGGACGGCACGGCTTTGGCGCTCGACCCCGCCGTCCGCCTCGTAGGAATCACCTCGGCGGGACGGCACGGCTTCGGCGCTCGACCCCGCCGTCCGCCTCGTAGGCATCGCCTCGGCGGGACGGCACGGCTTCGGCGCTCGACTCCGTCTTCCGCCTCGTAGGCATCGCCTCGGCGGGACGGCGTGACTTGGGCGCCCGACTCCGCCGTCTGTCTCGTAGGCATCGCCTCGGCGGGACGGCATGGCTCCGGCGTAGGACTCCGCCGTCCGCCTTGTAGGCATCGCCTCGGCGGGACGGCGCCGGATTCAGCGCAGGAGTTCACTGATTTCTTCGTAGGCATTGCCTGTGGGGTCTACAAACTACCAGTTGCATCGGCTCACTAGTCGGCACCCTTGCGCTTGCTGTCGGGGAACGGGGGGCTGGGATAGTTGATCGCGTCAGCTCGCCCATCGGGACCTCAGCGCTTGCTGTCGAGGGAGTACCTGTTGTGGGGGTGGCCCAACCCCCCGCGACTGGGCCGTGCAGCTAGTTCAACATGTAATAGGCTCAATAGTGTAGAGGAATATATCAATGTAAATATACCAATGTACCCTCATCCTTTGTAAGTACTAAGGGGTAGAGTGGGGATTTCCCATTCTACCCCACTCATATATATATAAACCCCCAGGAGGGGCAAAGGAGGGACATCCTCTCATTCTTACCAACTCTCCCATAGATCTGGCTCTCCTCTTCCTCTTCTACTAGTCCCCCTCTCTACTGTTTGGCCTGTAGCCACAACAGCCTTCACCAAACGTCAATTACTTTCACACCTAGCACCACTAAGGCCCAATGAGTCCGACCATGATCTCGCCTTAACCATTCCTAGCCTCTAGAGCACCAACGACGAGCACGACTGCCGTCCGCACCACCTCACCGCGGATAGCCTCCCTCGAAACCCCATATCCTAAACCACTACTACCATAGCCTTCCCCGTGCGTCCGAGATGCTCCAAGAACCATTGTCCTTGCCGATTAACCATAAAAGCCCTACTGTGCCATGAAAGAGCCCGACAAGCTCTTCTCTCTGCCGGCCATCTCTGGTAAACTTGGGTAGCCACAAATCCCAAAAACGGAAACCCTAGTATCCATAAGCCCCCTCCCTCATGCGCCATCTCTTGCCACCTCTGTTCTGAGCTGGGCGCCAGACCAAGGAAGAAGACCAATGCAGGCCGAGCCCTCGGTGGGATGCATACGCACGAAGACAAGCCAGCTAGCCCAAAAACTAGAAGAAGTGGATTTGGTCTAGAAAACCAAAACCCAATGTTTAAACCCAAACTCGATCTACTACTGTTCAACCCATTATTGTTTACAAAAACCCATTAGACATATATATATATACACACCTATTTCGATCGTTTCGAGCCCATTCAAATCATTTCCAGCTCTATTTCATCAATCCAGACTCCGACAAACCCATCTTTATTTGGTCTTTTTGAATTTTATTTCTCCTAGCTCATATTCTTTCAAGCATGGATTTAATTGATTGTTTTCTTTTGCGCTAGCACCCGATTTCACAAAGCAGCCCGTTCCAAAAGTAGACCAAGACCCGAAAGTCTTAAAACAAGTCAAAGACTTTGAACAATAAGGCAAGTCATATCTTTTTGGCCCGGTTCTTTTAGGCTTAAAATTGGTTTATGTTTGTAATGTCTACAGTAACTAACTTTTAAACGGTGCATTTTTTCACGGCGGGGTCAGTACGAAAATTGTAGTAAAAAGTGTACTGAGTTCAGCTGTACCGGCCAAAATCACATTTAACTATTTTTCTCTGCGTACTGTCTCTCGCGAACAGTCAGAATTCAAATATTTAAGTCATAAGCTATAAGCCATCAGTCCAAAAGAACGCGCCCTTTATCATGTTAAGCCCACATCATTTAATTAGTTAATTATCCGCACTTTCATTATTCTTTTATTTATGCACTGTTATTTATTTTAAATAGTTGTTTATAATGACTTGACAAATTAGCTATGTCCTAACACTGGAAAAAGCATTGTTTTACTTGATGGCCATATTCACCTTGATAAAGCCTTAGTAATAATAAATTACTATAAAAATTTTACCATGGTAGAGTAGGAATTCAAATATTTTACACTACTAAGGGATTCGACGTTTTACCGATAGAATTACAAAATAATGCTATGGTTAAGGATGAATCATGGAAAGCCATGAGATTGCTGAAGTCCACGACCTTGCCATAGGGTGGAGGCTTTGGTTGGTTTGGTGGCAATGCCTTAACACACTGGGTTGTTGGTTTGTGCCTTGTTGCCTCATTAGTGAAAAATAAGGACTAGAACATTATGCTGAGTAAAAAGAATATAGCAATCGTTAACCACAAATTTTGACTTAGCAGACCTAGTTTAGTAGCTGCTCAAATTAATTGAATATTTATAAGATGTTGGGGTTCCAAGGATGGGAATAGTCTGCGTATAATGGGGTAGTATGAAAACGGTAAAACTATACTTACAACTGTAGGACCACTCGGAGTCGGGACACATTTTCCATATTGGCTTATGGATACCCGACAATGTGTGGACCCGGCTCTACCGAGTAGAGGCTAGAAAGAGGAGAGCAGTGCAAAATATTGTTTTCTCAAATCAGTCATGAGGGTTTGAGAAAACTTATGGGGAAAGCTAGGCAACTCTGTAGAGTCAAAATTAACAGTATTCGGATATGTCGTGCTTCCGATAAATGAAACTTGATAAAACCTCATTTTCCTTAAGGAGTTAATGTTTTATTATTTTATGGTCAAAAAATATTTACAAATAAAATTTCATCCACAAATATAATAATGAAACCATTTTTGAAAATCCTGGTAAGTAGTTAAATATCATTTCTCCATGTGACTTGTTAAGTACGGTTGTACTCATGCTTGCTTCGGAGACTTTGAGCTCTTCAAGGAAGCTTGGGAAGAAAATGAAGAACCATTCAAGGAAGACTTTGAGGATTCCATTGGAGTAGATGATGTTTGGTTCTAGGTCTTATCCTCACTCAGGCACGTCTGTGGTGTTTCTTTGTGATGTAATATAACTTTGGGCTTGGACGCTATGTAAAACTTAGCTGTTATGCCATAGTCTTGTAATAAAGTTTGACTTTTATGGAATAAGATTGTGTTGGCACAATGTACACACGACTATAGTACTCCGCAGCTGAACATCATGGACAGTTGCGAGGTTTTAGTAAAGGGTGCTTTAGATGGACGTGGTTCCAAATTAATGCCGGATAAAAAGAATTTTGGATATAGTTTTCCTTGTGATAGCTTAGGGCGCAACGATACTTGTGACATTTCTGCTTGGAACGTGTTTTATTTTACAGTTTTCTGGATGTTAAATACTATTGAATGGGTTACTTTTTATCGGCATTGGAAACTGTTGAGACCCAAATACGCAAATCCGGACCCTCGATGTATTTCGCACTAGTTTAGGATCATGCTAGTGCACACAATGTAACATAGATGAAATATCAACCATATACATGAAAAATAAAAAGAAAATGCTCAAATATTAATAATTACCAGAGTACAACCTTATGGTCAAACATACAATCAATTAGCCTAAAGGCTTAAAGAAACTAGCAGTAGAAAACAAAAGTAAGAATAGTAGCCATTCGACATGCCCACAGGCAATCGACTGAGAAGCGAAGTCCTAATCCGCGAGTCATCGAAGTATCCTCCTTCTGGCACCTCCGGCTGATATGGATCCTCTTCTTCAACTGAGCAAATATGGACATAGCCGTGACTACAAAGAGTACTCAGCAAGTCGTTTGTAATGAAGAATGCAATATAGTATGCAAGGCTACCAATGGATGGCTGAAAGGTTATTTTGTAGAAAGCAGCAATTTAAAGTAAATACAATAAATAGATTGAAAGCAAACTTTGAAAATCGTTAATATGTAAATAATTAAAGGAATTGAGAATAACCACAAGTGAACAGACCATTCACTCCAATGAACCATCCGTGAACTAACCATTCATATAATGAACCACCAGTGAATTAACGATTCACTTCTCAATTTAACCCAACCAAACTTTTATGAAAACTCTACCCCTTGTATGAAATCACCGAGCATTGTCCATAACCGGGGACATGACATTTGAATAGTTTTACACTCTACGGAGGATGCACAACTTTACCCACACGATGTGATCAACTTCACATTCAAGAAAATCATAACAAGACTTTTACAATACTCAATCTCAACCTGACCTCACCGGCTAAAGTTTCACCATCGACTAGGCTAACCACCTAGTCGATAATTGCCCACTTGTGCTTTCGGAAGATCAAATTCTAAAGAAAAAGGAAAAAAATAAGATTTACTGGATTTATTTTTCTAAAGGAAATCCTAATTATGACAGCAGCACTGACGTGGCGGGTTGACTGGGCATCTAGACTGACGTGGCACAAAGGATGGCTCGGGTGTGGATGTGGTGCTAACACGACATATTAGAGCTGACATGGATGCTTATGTAGTTGCTAACTCGATTGCTTGCGTGGCAGGGTTTACGGGTCTATGGCACAATACATCTGATCAATGGGTCCCATAGATTAGAGAGATGGCTCACGTGGACTCGATGCACGAAGAAGGCAAAAGGACGCGGTCGGCACAGTCGAACTAGCGTGGGCTGGTGCGTGGTTCGAGGCACCAGCATGTAAACCGAGGCGACGGCAGGGTTTGGCCAGCGAGGCATGATGGCGCAATCGTGGTGCCTCACCAGCGCCAGGGAAGATGACAATGATGATGAACAAACCGACGATGACAGCGATAGCAAACGGGGCGACGATGACGATAGTTGTCAGAGTGAAAGATGACAGCGGCTCAGTGGCAACAGTATAGCAAGGCGGTGCGCTGCACGGACGACAAGGGCGCACAGTGAGGTCAGCTGTGGGTGTGGAAAATGAGGTGCGTCGCTCTTAAATAAGCGCGGATGTCGAGGCATGTCCAGTGCAGAGACAGCCGAGAGTCCCAATCGGGCACGCACGCCGAGAAGGGATGAACGCAGATGGCAGTGACGGTGTTCGTAACGAAGACGGCGAATGAAATCTAGGACAGAGATGAAAGGCCTAGCATGTGGGCCCCACTTGTCAATGGCTCGGAAGGGACGAGCGGCCAAGAGGAGTGCGGGCGAGGCGGACGCTCCAGATTAGCGACGCGTGGCATGGGCAGGACCGGCCAGGCTAGGCCGAATAGCGGATCGGGTCAGTAGGCGAGCTTCGGTCCACTTGGCCTTTAAGGATTTTAGGGATTTTCTAATTTCAAAAATTCAAATAAATTCTTTTGAGCTCTAGAAAATAGCAAATAAACCAAGAAAATTCCTTGAGACACAAGGAACCCAAATAAAATATTTTAGCGAATGTTAAAGTTTAATTTAGTTATATTAAATCTTTTTTATTTCATAAAAATTCCATTCAAGCTTGATTAATTCTAGAAAATCCAAATGGTGAATTCTATTTAAAAAAGGCTTCAAATAACTCTGAAAAATAGGATGTTACAAACCTCCCTCCTTAAACGGAATCTTGACCCTGAGGGTTTGGAAACTCCGCTCTGAGATCCTCCTCATGCTACCTAATGGCTTCCTCCTCGGAATGGTTATTCCACTGAACTTTACAAAGACGAACTACCTTGCTCCTAATAACACGCTTGGACACTTCCAAGATTCTGATAGGACGCTCCTTGTAAGGCAGATCCTCATGAAGATCAACGGCTTCCACTGGCACTCGCAAACACTTCGTCAGCTGAGACACATGAAAGGCATCATGTATCCCACTGAAGATCGCAGGTAAGCAACCTCTCCCTTGCACTTTAATATCTTAAATAGACCCACATATCTTGGCCCAAGCTTTCCTTTCATCTGAAACCTCTTAACACCTTTGAATGGCGTAATCCTGATGTACACGTAATCATCTGGCTCAAAGCTCAACTCTCGATGACGGTATCCACATAACTTTTCTGTCTAGTCTGAGTAGTCCTTAACCTTTCTCGGATAAACCGAACCTTTTCCTCAACTTCCTTTAAACATTCTGGCCTAAAGATTTGACTTTCCCCTGTCTCTTTCTAATTGAGAGGGGTTCTGCACTTTCTCCCACACAAGCTTCAAACGGTGACATCTGCAAACTGGCCTAGTGATTGTTGTTGTATGAGAACTCTGGAAAAAGTAAACAACTGTCCCACTTGATTCCATGATCTAACACACAAGCTCTTAGCATGTCCTTAAGAATCTAATTCACACTCTCAGTCCAACCATCGGTCTAGGGATGATATGCTGTATTGAAATTCAAATGAGTGCCCATTGCTTCGTGGAAACTTTCCCAAAATCATGAAGTGAATTGCGATCCATGATCTGATACTTTCAACTTCTTTATATTTGGCACACACAACCAATCTTTAAACCACATGGTACCCTTGTCATCCTCTACAAAACTTGATGCTTTACCCTTACTCATATTAATCTTGATCTGCTGACTATTTTCATCCTCTACCTGTGCTTGATGAATCTGACTATCCAAAGTTGGCTGCAACTCCATTATGGCTAAGAATCCTTCCTCAATCAATTCTAAGCTAAGCTTCTGAAATTCCTCGTGTAGGGTTGGCTGCCTTTTCTTGATCATCACTATATTGCAATAACCTTTCTACTCAAAGCATCTCCTATCACATTGGCCTTTCTGAGATGATAATGAATTCCAACATTATAGTATTTTATCAACTCTAACCACCTCCTCCTGAGATTGAGATCGGCTTGCGTGAAAACATATTTCAAACTCTTGTGACTCGTGTAGATTTCACAACGATTACCCATGAGATAGTGGGTGCCAGAATTTCAAACTCTTGTGACTCGTGTAGATTTCACAACGATTACCCATGAGATAGTGGTGCCAGAATTTTAAATTATGCTCTACAGCTACTAACTCCAAATCATGCATGGGATAATTCTCTTCATGTGGCCTCAGCTAACGCGAAGCGTAAGCTACTACTCTTTTATCTTGCATCAACACACATCCCTAATCTTTGCAGGAAGCATCATAATAGATCTTGAAATCCTTGTTAATATCTGGCAGTACTAGCACTAGGGATGTAGTTAGACACTCCTTCAACTTTTGGAAACTCTTCTCGCATTCTGGTATCCAAACAAATTTCTTTTCTTTCTTTAGCAACTGTGTAAGCGGTCTTGCTATGCTGGAGAATCCTTTGATGAAACGACGGTAATAACCAGCCATTCCAAGAAATCTTCTGACTTGTGTTACTAACGTTAGCGTCTTCCAAAAGCACATCCTTCACTTTCCTAGGGTCAATTGCAACTCCTTCCGCCGACATGATGTGGCCTAGAAATGCAACTTCCTTCATCCAGAATTCACATTTGCTGAACTTGGCATACAACTTATGCTCTCTTAACTTTTGCAATACTAACCTCAAATATTTTTCATTCTCTTTCCTATTCTTGGAGTAAATTAGAATGTCATCAATGAACACAACGACAAACTTGTCTAAATACCCCATGAACACCTTGTTCATCAGGTACATGAAATATGCTGGGGCATTGGTTAAGCTAAAGGACATCACTGTAAACTCGTACAGACTATAACGAGTTGAGAATGTCGTCTTAGGTATATCCTCTTGTCGAATTTTCATATGATAGTACCCTGACCTCAAATCAATCTTGGAGAATATTCCAGCTTCTCTAAGCTGATCAAACAAATCATCGATTCTGGACAAAGGATACTTGTTCTTGATAGTAACTTCATTGAGAGTTTTGCAATCCACACAGATACGTTGACTACCATCGTTCTTTTTAACAAACAACACTGGCGCTCCCCACGGGGATGTACTTGGTCTGACCTAACCTTTGTCCAATATCTCCTGTAATTGTTTCTTTAATTCCACTAACTCATTAGCAGACATCTGATACGGTCTCTTGGAAATTAGCAAAGTGCCGGGTACTAGCTCAATCACGAACTCCACTTCCCTATTGGGTAGCATACCAGGAAGATCATCTGGAAACACATTGGGATACTCTCGGACAACTGACACATCCTCTAACATGATCCCTTTACTCTGGCAAACCAAAACCTTCTCTGGTTGACTCATGCTGGCTTCAGATTTCACTTTGCCCCCATCTAAACTGGTTAATGTAACAGCTCTGCTCCCCAATCCAACATTGCCTGGTGTTTCTTAAGCCAATCCATTCCTAAAATTACATCCAAAGATTGAATATCCAACACAACAAGGTCAGCGAAGAACTCCACTCCCTGAGTGGTTATCTTGACTTCAGGACAACCTAGGATTGTACTCAACTCAGAACCCGGGGATTGAACCAAAAGAACAGATCCAAGAGCAACAGTTTTCAATCGTTGCTTTAAGGCAAAACCTCGAGAAACAAACGAATGCGAAGTTCTAGAATCAAATAGAACTGTAGCACAAACAAAATTTACTTGGTACTTACCGATCAGAACATCTGGTGCTGCTTGAGCCTTCTCCGTGGTGACATGGTTCGCTTGTCCACACAAAATTGATTGCAGCGCTTGACTGGCTTAATCTAACACTTAAGATGCTTTGCGTCCTGGTCCTGAAGTAGGGGTTCGATCTCGCGTGGCTCCCAGATTGAAGCAAACTAGCGTCGGAGCTTGGTTCTATGGACATTGGTTGGCATATCGTCCCAGTTGTAGGATCAAAATCAACTAGAGGGGGGTGAATAGGAGGTTTTAAAATTTTCTTACCTCTTAATTAATTCTTTGCAATTTTAATGTGACAAGAGTATAATGCACTTGAGACCTACACAATTCTAGTCAAGTTGAGAATCTACAATAGCACTAGCACAAATAAATGATCACAAAGAGTTAAATAAACAAGTGCTTAAGGAGGACAAGAGAGAAACAAGTACACTCGATGTTTTATCGTGGTGTTCGGAAACTTACCGATTTCCCTTAGTCTACGTTGAGGTTAGCCCAAATGAATTGGACTGGCTCCACAAATTAAGCCTTCCACTTCAAAACACTAGTGATAGCTCTTCCCCGCTCCGGGTAGGTGAACTCCAACCTTCACACACACGCCGGGTCTACTCACAAGCTTCTTGAGAAGATCACCGGGTAATCTCCACCAAGTCGTCCAAGCGCCACCAAACACCAAAAGTAACAGATCTCAAGCTTCACTTGATCACAATTAAGTGCCAAAGGATCAAACTATTGGATGCAATGCACTTTTGGCTCAACCACCTCAAATGAATGCACAAGGAGTAAATGAGGTGTGGAATGAATGCTCAATGCTCAAAGATGTTCAATGAGGTCTCTTCTTACTGTCCTTGAGCAAAAGTACGTGTATTTATACTCTCACCAACCAAAAATAGCCGTTAGAGAGAAATTTCAGAAAAATTCAGGGCGAGCGGAAGTACCGCAGGCCAAAGGCCGGTACTTCCGCTGTGGCTCTGACGCGACAGTAACAGCTATGTCAGAGCTTCTAAACTGTAACATCCTAAAAAATTCGAATTTGAAATTATAAAGTTCTTAAATTATTTTACAATATGTTCTGTTGAAATTTGAATTTTATGGCGATTTTCTGAATTTTTGTGGAGGATTCAAAAATGTAAGAAAGCTTTGAAAAATAAAAACTACTATGAATAATGCCATAAAGGGGGAAAATGAATAGAACATGACAAAGGGCCTAGAAAGATGAGCAAGACGTAAAATATATTTATACAAATATATATATATATATATATATATATATATATAGGCTTGAAGGAAATATATACATGTATATAAAATGAATGTACAAATAAATAATATATATATATGTGCATATACAAAAATAGAAATGAATAAAAATATATAAATACAATATATATGTATATACACTTGTATCTACATATGTATATATATACACTAAATAAACAACTAAAAAAAGAATGCATTCGGTCGGCCGAACGGCCCGGCCCATTTCATTTCCTCCCCGCCCCCTTTTCCCTGCGCGCGGGCCCTCCCCATTCTCGTCGTTTCCTCCCTGGCCACTGGGCCCAGCCCCGCGCCTCCCCTCCCTTTCTTCTCTTCTTCCCCGAGCGCCGCGCCTTCTTTCTTTTTTCTTCCCCCTCCTCCCTTCTGAGGCTGAGCTAGCTCCACACCTCCCAGCCTCATCACGCCGGATTTTCCGTGATCTCCCTGCTTTGCGCCGCTCCTGCCCCGCTGCCATCGCGCGTGCTCTGTCACTTCACCCTGGCCAGCCCCTACGCCGCGCCGAGCCCCGCGCCCGGGCAAAAACCGACGGATTTCCTCCCCGCCGCCCAGTCCTCCGCGCCACCCCTAACCCCCTGCAGCTATAAGAGCCGCCGGCTTCCCCTCCCCCCCCCCCCCCCGCGCCATCCCCTTTTCCTCCCCATCCCAGGCCGAACACTCCTACGCCCGTGCGCAGGCCGCCGCCACCGGCGACCCCTTCTCGATTCCGCGCGGTGGGAGTGACTATTCGGTGCCTTGAGCTCCTCCAAGTGACGGCAACGCCCCTCGTCACCGGAGTTCTTCCGCCGTGGCAACCTCCCCACGCCGCCGCCCGTGCACGCCGCTGGCATGCCTCGCCACCTCCCCGGCCGAGCCACCACTATCAGTGAGTTCACCATAGTCGTCTCCATCTCTTGCTCCCCTTGGTTTTCCCCTCTACCTTCCCGGTCGACGCCGTGCCAGTCGACCTCACCGCCGGCCACCCCTCATGGTCGCCAGCCCTTCACCGACGCCACCAGGGCCCAGCCGAGACCTCCTGTGAGTTCCTGACACCGCCAGCAACCCATTTCGCCGGCCCCCTCCTCCACTCCGGTCACGCTCCGCCGTCGACGCCGCCGGTCGAGCGCCGCCCAAGCCTCCCCTGTTTGTGCTCCGTTTTGCCCAGGCCCGTGCATCGCTTTAACTATCTCCCCGTCCTCTTCTAATCAAGAAGCACCAGCCGCCCCCGTTGGCCACTAGCATCTGCCTAACACACACAGCCGAGATCTTGGGTTCGATCCCACCGATCGCACCCTTTCCATTTTGTTCTATTTCAATCTTTTTACCCTATTTTAAATAGTAATTTTAATTAGTAAAAGTTATGGACCAATTTGGGAATAACTTAGGGAGCACAATAAATTTAATTAGGACATAAGATAAGATTATTTGAGATTTAATAATAGATTAAATGTATATATCAGTAACTAATGTAATTGGAACATTTAACAAAAGACTAAGTTTTAATTAAAGATATTGATAAAAGATGACCTTGGTTAATTATCTGAAATTACATAAAGAAAAGTGGCTTGGGTTAATTGTTCCAAATTTAGTAAAAATACCCTTAATCATAATTAAAGCATATGTTCAATATCTAGCGCACTGTCATTTAATAAATCTTGGAGGTAGATTCTGTTAAGCAACAAATATTAAAAATATGGGACTAATCCGCGAGTAATACTAAAGTTTGTCAAGATAGAGATGAGTTTAGTAAATGTTTAATCCTAAATCAAACGAAATACACTAGTAACTAATGTGTTCCGAATATTTGTTTTAAAATTTAACTATTAACCAAGGGCATACTAGGAAATTGAGTAAAATCTTGTTTAGGTTATGCTCTCATGGAATAATGATTTAGCAAATGGAAACTTTAAGGAGCAAATCATACACTTATGTATTATGGTAAAATAGATAGAACTAGCCACCGCATAGCCAAACATAAAATGATAACCCTATGCCCTAGCATTTAACGTGCCGTCGTTAAACAAAATCTCCATAGTAGGTTTAATTGAGTAGCTATATTAATATATGAACTCGTATAACAAGCCGTGATAAATAAACTTGACAAAATAATAATAATAATAATAATAATAATAATAATAATAATAATAATAATAATAATAACAATGCTAAGCGTAACAATAACAAAGGTGTAGGCAAATAACAATGGTGCCAGTTATTAAATCTTAACATTTAATTTAGTAAACGATAATGTTGGGTATGAATAAATGTAGCAAGTTAGGACCCAAACCAATGGGTCCTAATTCAAAATAAGTTATACCTAGTAATAACTAAGTGTACATAAAATGTCGCTCCGCAAAATGCTGTCAACCCGAATTCTAACATTAATTCGATAAGCTAAAAACTGTAAATATCACTTCTATATAGCATATGCCTGAGTATGAGCACTCAACAAAATAATGCTCCGCATCTAATCTGATACATGGAATTTCCTTGATAAATACCAAAAATAATAAAAAGGGATTATTAATAAAAAAAGATCAAGTTATAGTATCCTACCACCGGCCTTGCCTCCAATCACTCGAATCACCTATTAACTTAAAGTAAAACTAAATTGAGTTTATTCGGATTTATTTGGATCTTTTGAGTTATTTGCTTTTATTTGGATTCAGCCGTTTGTCGTGTAATTAGAAATTGGTAGTGGTGAAGATTCAGTGGATCCAGCGTTGTCAGAGCAAAGAGAAGATAAAGAATAAAAGCTCAAGAGAACGCATCGTGTGAGCTCAAGTCCGCGGTAAACCACGCCAGGCGAGCCAATACTTTGATCATGTTGATCCTACATTTTCTGCAAATTATTTTTGTTTAAATTATCAAATTGCATGCTGATATTTTATATGCAAATACATGTTTAATTTAAGATTCTAGTTATATGCCCATTGTTTGCTTTGAATAATATTACACCTCCTTTGGAATACTTGAATATGTTGATTCTAGTTATATTCCCTAGCAAAATTATAATGGTAACTTTTCAAAAGTAAGTCTGTAATTATACGCGATACTGCTTAGATACTCAGGGGCGCTGAAACACCCAAGCATCATTACCATCTTTAATCATGAGAAACTGGTTTGGGAAGTCGTGGTGGTAATGACTGGTATATGTTGATATGATTATTTTATGTTCCCAAAACCCCAACTTGCTTAAATATATGGGCGGATGGTTCGAGGGTATGTATGTGGTGCAGTGGAAGCACAAAGTGGTTAGTGGTAGAACCGTCCAGATACCACTAAGGACTGAATCTTGTCATGATCTCCTATGTAAAACAGTACAACCACAAGTCTGCAAAGTACAACTTGGCTTAGTAGATTTACCGGACCCTGAAAGTCATCCTCACAGGAGGAGGTGGTGAGGTCGTGCAAGCGGATGTCTGTGTGACGGCTTGAATGGGACACTCGCAGAGGGTGAAGTTCTGCTGTGGCGGGCTAGCAGTTGGGGTAGCCAGCTGCTAGACGTTCAGAAGGAGAACATTCCGCACAACGTATGGGACCCACCGCAAGTGGGAGCGACCCATAGGGTGAAATGATGGAAGGGGCGAGGTACTTTGAACGGTTACTGTGATGGTCTGCTCAACCACATGACTAAGGAATCGTGTAGGGCAACGAGTTGATCGTCTCTTGTGGTGAAAGTGTACAAACTCTGCAGAGTCAAAACTATTCGAATAGCCGTGCCCACGGTCAAGGGCGGACATGGGAACTTAACTAGATGTAGTTCTACTTCAAAATGCTTTATGGATGTGTTTGGAAAAGTGAAGGGCAGTGGAATGCCCTGATTTGAGTTGTCCTAGGTGTCGTCCCAGTGGTAATGTAAGCAGTTATAACGCTGAAATGTTAGCATATGGTGCGGATGCCATGTAACGGTGAATGGAATCTGGATCGCTATTATTATTGCATTTGCTTACACATTATGTTTTTGTTCAAAACTGCTAGGTCTCAGGAAATTTCTATGTATTGTATTTCAAATAATGACACTTCTAATCTTACAAAATAAAATATGGAAGGAATAAACAGGGTCGTGAGTAAAGGAGATGGATGTTTGTAGTATACACATAAAGGTAATGGTGGATTCATGTCGATCATAAATAGGAAACGATAGTGTGGATTCTGGGATAAATAAATCGGTGGAGCCTAAATGACTATATAGACTAGATAGATGATTTAAATGATTTTGGAGATTTAGGGAGTGCAAAGGTAATTGTTGGATTAATTCTTTGGAATTGTTGGCGATAATAAGATTAATAGGCTTTGATCAATTACTGGATGGATGAATTGAATTATTGGGAATTTGGAGGTATGATAACAACTATTGGAGTATAAACTTGATCAATGATATTCTTGGTGGATGAATACTAGTGAATCATAAACCTGATTAATGATATTCTTGGTGGATGAATACTAGTGAATCGTAGACTTGATCAATGAAATTTTGGTGGAGGTATACTAGTGAGTTAGTTAGGGATAGATAATGGAAAATAAGGTTGATTATTGGAAGAGCAAATTATGGTTGTGGATCAATAACAAAATGATTGGATTTTTAGGAATTTGGAATACAAAAGATATTGGTGGAATGTATAATTGATGATAATCGTTGTTTGGAGTTTTAGACAGGACTCAATATAGAAAGTGTGTGTTCGATGGATTAATTAAATGATATTAGATAAATGATGTCACTAGCTGTTTGGAGTTTTAGGCAACAATTGATCGGTGGATTATATAAATTATGATACTCACTGTTTGGGGATTTGGGCAGCAATTGATTGGTGGATTGTATAAGTGATGATAATCGCTGTTTGGAGTCTTAGACAGCGATCAATAAAGAAAGTGAATTTTTGGTGGATTATGTCAATTATAGTAATCACTAGGCGGAGTTTAGGCGGCAACAATAACACTATGATTAAATAATAATAATAATAATGCTACTAAAAGCGATTTTTACCAAATAAAATAACCCGAGCCTCTCCTTTGATAAGCCATGCATACTATTTATTTGCATTCTGTGTATTGGCTCGCGGAGCACGGTGGTTTGTGCTCACACTCGCTTTCCCAACAAATCTAGAATCAGGAATCAGATCACTACGCTACAGCAACACTCTTGGTCATGATGGCAGAGAAGATGAAGATGTCAAGGGCTAGGTCGCGAACCTCCAGTTGGCTGCCTGTGGGCATGTCCTGAAGGTCCCACTTGTGTGCTTCGTTCTTCCGCTGCTGCAATTTATTGATTTCGGCCTAATCGGCCCATGAGTAAGTCTACTATTATATATTTTCGCTTCCGCATGATATGTACTTTGATAATCAGAACTGTAATCTGTGAGCACTATCTACTGATCCAGGGAATAGTGCGGTGGAATCACAGAGGAATCCGGATTGTAAAATCTGGGTCCTGACATGAACTAGCCGTTGAAAGTCGGCGCAGAACTACCGCCGTTAAAAATCCGGTACTTCCATTTTCCGTTAGTTCCGATGAGTCGGTGCGATACTTCCGCTTGGGCTGAAACCAAAAGATGGCGCTCTCTGGAGAAAAGATTCCGCCCTTACCTCCGAAGCTTCCGTGCTCCGGAAGTACCACTTCGGACTGCGGAACTACCGCTCGAACGGTAGTTCCGGCGTTGAAACTCTGGTACTTCTGAATTTCGCAAACTCTAAAATCATCCCGAGGGTGCTCTTTGGAAAAAAGGCTCCACGGATAGCCGGAGCTTCCGGCAAGCGAAAGTACCGCGATTTACACACGGTACTTCCGGTTGCCCGGATAGAGCACCGAGCACATCTGGGGGTGCTCTCCGGAAAAAAGGCTCCGCTCGGTTTTTCGGAACTTCCGGGTGCTGTAAGTACCGTTCAAGACTACGGAACTTCCGCTTACGGTAGTTCCGCCGTTAAAACTCCGGTACTTCCGTTTTTCCAGACAGAGCCAAATGGCACAAGAATATGCTATCAAGCTACTTTCCATGATCCCTCTTTATGGTACGATATTTAGCCTATAATCTGGTCTTCCATCCTTTCTTCTAAGACCGGTGAAAACAAAAAGAGGGTCCTAATCTAAGTATACCTTTACCTGGAGACACTTTTGATCTTCACATTGATCCTTAGCATGCGTCTTGTCATCATCTTAGAGACTTAACCTTTTAAACACTCGTCAGACACGTTAGTCCTATATCCACATAAATTCATTAATTGCCAAAACTATTTTTAGGGGCCTAGATGCTTTCTGCCGACCGTGCGTGGATTTTTCTCTTTTTTTCAATCTACAATGCAATCAACATCTACTCTTTTCCTATAATCTACCGATCGGCATTGTGCCGGTGACTTTAAGTCTGCTCGTGATAGATTAGAGCGAATTTGCACCATAGAAAATAATTTAGAAAGCAAAATCTGCGAATTTAGAGCGATCTAGATGCAGACAATTCAATCTACAATGCAATCAACATCTACTCTTTTCCTATAATCCACCAAGCAATCTCTCTCAGCTGACACCTTGCACCTGCTATCCTTGACCACCGCTACACATCGCCCAAGGAGACTCCAAGGCTGAGGCACCACATCACTTGCTGACATCTCCGTCACCATTTGTGAACCTCATCGAAGCCTCCCATGTCATCTTCCCTCAGCCACGCGCCACCGCCATAGTCTCAATGCCATTGCTCCGACCGCCTTCCTGACCCTATCAAGCCAGAGCAGCCTCGCCATTAGCTTCCATAGCTACTCCACACCGCCACTGTCACCTCCGGCCAATACGATGTTGGTTATAATATTGACATGTAAATAGTTTAAGAGTCTGCAGCAGTCGTGTGTTCGAGTACTCATGTGTACAAGTACCGTAGTAGTCGTGTGTACTTGTGTGGTCATAAGTCATACTCGTAAGAGTATTATAGCAGTCATGGTCGTAAGTCGTACTCGTAAGAGTACTGTAGCAGTCGGATTCATCCGAGCACTGCAGCGGTCGGAGCAACCGAGTATTGTAGCAGATTGGAGTCGTAAGTCATAGAAGGAGATGAGTAGCAGTCGTAAGACTGTGTATGGTCAACAGTGTGTGTGGTCGTAGGAGTGTGTTGTCTTCAGTTAGCGCAGTGTGCGCAGGTCATGGAAGGTGAGGCCAATAAAACTGAATCATAGGTAGTCAGTTGTTAAGAGGGCCAAGTCATGTGGATCGTGGAGAAAGTTGTAGCTATTTAAGCACTTCAATCAAATGAAATAAATGAGCCATTTGCAATGAGTCATTTATCTCCCATGGGTGTGTATTTGTCTCTTGAGAAAGATGGAAAATACAAAAGAGAGAAATCTTGAGAGATTTCCAACACTTAGTATCAGAGCGTTGTGCGGTCCCAAGTGATGCCGAAGATGATGCCGCACAGTGATGGCTCATCAAGTGGTACCGCTGCGAGTGGCGGCTTCAGCAATGCGGCGATGGCAAGGCTCAGTACCCGTAGCTGACAAGGACAAACTACGCGGCATGGGCTACGAGGATGAAGATCCTCATGAGAGCTCATGGCATGTGGGATGCGATCAATCCCAAGAGCTCGTCCAAGGTTGTTGATGAGAAGAAGGATTTGATGGTCTTGGCAATTATCTCCCAGAGACTGAACGATGAAACGTTGATGCAAGTTGTAGAGGACACCTCTCTTGAGGTCTAGACAGCACTGTGCTCCATACACATAGGCGCTGAGCGCGTCAGGGAGGCTAGGATCCAGACTGTGCTGAGAGTTTGAAAACCTTAGCATGCGTGATGCGGATTCGGTGGCCGATTTCACTGTAAAGATCACGGTGCTTGTTGGCCAGATTCGAGAGCTTGAAGAGAAGATGGAAGAGAAGTACGTCGTGAAGAAGTTGCTGCAAGCAGTGTCTGACAAGTTCATCAATATTGCTTCGTCTATGGAGCTATTTGGTAAGATTAAAAGCATGACCTTGAAAGAGGCCATTGGTTCCCTAAAGGCGCACGAGGAGCATCTCAAGGGACAAGAAACATGCATGGAAGAACATGTTCTCTTGGCAAGAGAATGTTACTCGTCGTGAGGGCGTGACCACGATCGAGGACGTGGAGAAGAAGGGCGCAGAGATAAAAGCAAAGTGTGTTGCTTTGATTGTGAAGAGTTTGGGCATTACTTGTACGAGTATCCTGCAAAAGGAAAGGAGAAGAAAGCACTTCTATGTTAAGCGCTAAGTGATGACGAACCAGCTCTTCTTTGAAGACATGTGGAGCAGGACATGTCAAGATTAGGGGGAAATTGTTGGTTATAATCTTAACATGTAAATGGTTTAAGAGTCTATAGCAGTCGTGTGTTCAAGTACTCGTGTGTATGAGTACTGTAGCAGTCGTGTGTTCGAGTACTCGTGTGTATGAGTACCATAGTAGTTGTGTGTACTCGTGTAGTCGTAAGTCGTACTCGTAAGAGTATTGTAGCAGTCATGGTTGTAAATTGTACTCGTAAGAGTACTGTAGCAGTCGGAGTTGTCTGAGCACTGTAGCAGTCGGAGCAACCGAGTACTGTAGTAGATCAAAGTCATAAGTCGTAGAAGGAGTCGAGTAGCAGTTGTAAGACTGTGTATGGCCGATAGTGTGTGTGGTCATAGGAGCGTGTTGTCTTCAGTTAGCGCAGTGTGCGTTGGTTGTGGAAGGTGAGGCCGGTAAAATCAGATCGTAGGTAGTCAGTTGTTAAAGGGCCGAGTCGTGTGGATCGTGGAGAAAGTTGTAGCTATTTAAACACTTCAATCGAATGAAATAAATGTGCCATTTGTAGTTAGTCATTTGTCCCCCGTGGGTGTGTATTTGTCTCTTGAGAGAGATAGAATACAAAAGAGAGTGAAATATTGAGAGATTTCCAACATACGGCACTCTCACCTCTAAGGAATCACCGGTAAGCCCAAAATCCCAATTCACCGCTAGCCTCTGTCATTCTTCAATTAATTTCACCTATAGCACCACTAGGGCCCCTTGAATCCAACCATGAGCTCACCTTAGCTCCTCCGACTCCGTAGCTCACCGGCGACGCCTTCCACTGCCAGTAGAAACCACCTCAGCGTGGGTAGCTTTACTAGGGATCTTAGGGCCTAAGCCACCGATGCCATGACCTGCCCCTTGCTCCAAGGATGCTTAAATTGCCCTCATCATTGCCAATTAACCCTCCCAAAGCTCTAGTGACATGGTCAACCACCAAGGAACTCACCTCACCATCGGCCACCCACAGTGGTCTTTGAACCCCACCGAACCTCAAAATGGACTCATAGGTGTATGCAGCCCCCACCCATGCCCTCCATACCCATCACTAACCTTTGCTCACGCCATATTTGCCACTATTTCTACTACTCTGCTCAGGTGCACTATAGCCCCAACGGAGGAAGAAGATGACCGCACAATGTTGGGCCATGGGCTAACACTAGTAGCCCATAACTCTGAAACCAAACAGGCTGAGGCCCAACACTGATAATCACTATTCATCGACCCAGATCAATACTGTAGCAATCCGACCCTCTATACACAGTAAACCCAACATTGTTCACAACAAACCCAATACGTTATTGTTTATAACCCAAACCCATTTATTGTTTCAGACCTTGTACTGTTCACCACCCGATCCGCAATGAACAGTACACACGGTATTGTTCACCAGAAACCCAATAAGCATATTTATATCCATTTTGACCGTTTTGACACCACAAAGCCCATTTTCAACTCTGTTTGGCCAAATTAGGGACCAGTAAAGCCCTAACCAGCTCCAATGCTATTTTGAAACCAAATCCAATACAGTCTAGGTCTGTTATTATTCATCTTTAACCTAAACAGACTTCGATAAAACTCTAACCAGCTCAAATACTATTTCGAACCCAGATCCAGTACTGATTAGGCATGTTATTATTCATAGAATGTCCGTTAACACACACAAATACACACACACGCCCACGCCCGCGCACACGCACACACACACCCACGCCCACGCCCGCACACCCGCACGCACACGCATATATATATAGCCATTTCGACCGTCTCGAGCCCACCTAGCCTATTTCTAACTCCATTCGACCAGACCAAGCATCGCTTAAACCCCAATCGTCCAAACCTATTTTCTTCATGTCCTTTTGGTTATTTTATTGCATTTTGTTTCTAGTTTGCGTTCTACAAAGTAAGAACTTATTCGTATTCATTTTCCTGCGCTAGTATTCGGACTCAACGAATTTGTCAACAGAAGAACTACAGAAGCAATCGAAGTAATCAAGAACAATCTTGAAGCTTACAGAGAAGACTGGAGACATCGGGAGAGGAGGCAACTCCTTATATTGATCATGTTGAATCCAGTTTTCAAACACAATATTTTTCTTTCAAATACAAATATATACTCGCCATTATTGTGTATATAGATTGCCTAGCTACACCATACAATAATACCTTTTATTTGCCCTCTTGATATTATTGTTCCTTGGTTACCATAGGATACTCATTATGGTAGTTATTGCCATAATATGGTTTTGCTTAGATATGCTCTAGTAGTAAGATTAAATGTGACATAAACATTGCCAATTAAAACCGAAAACATGATAATGGTAGTGGTAACATGGGTTACCACTGGAAACAGAAAACATTTTATAAAATGGTGAAGACTCAGGCGAGTGGTTGGTTTGAGACTGGTGCAGGTGCTACCCAAGGTCTGGATTGTCAATTTGTCTTGCCTAAAACGAGTAAGGACCGAATCCGTGTGCACTTATTTCTACACCTAATCATGCAACCACAAGTTTGCCATGGAATGGACCGACCCAACTAATTTGCTTTGTTTCGATATGGACTCCTACGCCAATCGGTGATAACCTGCAGGGTCATCGTCCGGGAAAATGTGATAGGAATGAACCTATAGGAATCACTGCCCAGAAGGGACCCGAAGGTCTCTACCCTGAGAGGGCACTCGACCGGTGAGCTAACAATAGAGGCCCTTAGTGCTGAGGGTTCATACCTCCGGAGCAAGGGAAAGTATCGGAACAAGCATTGTAAAGTCCTTATTATGGTTTTTCAGTCGCTCGTCTATAGGATAGTGTAAAGGCCAATATTATAAGATAATCATATTTATGGGTAAAGTTCTATACCTCTGCAGAGTGTTATAATCTATTCAAATAGATGTGCCCTCGGTAATAGGCAAATGGTGAAAATACTTCAGTGTATAGTTTTCATAAAAATGGTTACTGGTATGATATTATGGTAAAGGGTATGGACTGAGCTCCATGAATTGGAACATGGTAAATAATTGTGAGGAAAGTTGTTCCCACAAAGTCAATTGATTTTGGATATTTTTATTTAAGTTAAAAATGGCTAAGTCATAAGTTTAAATATTGGCTATGAGATAATATTTGACAAATTAACTTCACACAAAAGAAACATAATACCATTCTCTGGTTAATCCTTGCATATAAATAATAGCCATATAATTGCATTATGCTATACAGACATGCCAAGTACTTAGTGTTATCAATCTTGTTTATTTTTATCAGAACAGATGCCAGAGGAACAAAGATTGCTTCAAACTTACATTTTATGGTTACCTAGTTATGACAACGCTCAAGCGTTCTTGTTGGAATTTTCTTTGATTTTTTCTGAATGTAAATTGAGTTTTAGGCTGACACCCGTAAAATTTCTAAAATTGACCGCTATCATATTTTAATCAACCCTTTTCAAATATTCGTGAGCAGCATGATACTTTTTCTATCCACAACTGAGCTCCTAGACTGCTGCAGAAGGTACAACCAAGGTTAGAAATCACATGACCGAGGGGAATACCACCCAGCGACCGATAACCAAAAAAAACCAACCAAAACCGGACTGCCCAGCGACTAATAACCGAAAAACCAGCCAAAACAGGTTAAAGTTTGAATCTAAATTTTGAATTTGAGATGTGTTCGAAACTAGAAACTAGTAAATGGAACGGTTACCACCTAAAACCGGAGAAACCGCTAAAAACCAGCAAACCCGCTAAAAATTAAGAAAAAAATTTAAATTTAAGATGTTTTGAAGCATATTTGGTCCTTACAACTGGTAATCTAGCACAAATAAAGGCCTAAACCAACCTAAGAGGTGTATTATACAGTCACAAATTTTAATAAACATCTGAAAAATCCAACCAGTTTTTCATTTCCTGGTACCCATCGGGAAATCCGGTCACCAACGGTCACCGGCAGTTTTTTGAAAACTGGGTACAACGGCCATGTCAAAAATATGGCTGTTACCCTTCACAGAATCTTCAAACCGGATATAGGTACACAGAATCTTCAAACCGGATATATATGTAAGTTATTTGCAATTTACTCAAGAAAGAAAGTGTATGCTAAATAATGCTGCATTGGGGTTCTTTGATATTGTAATCAACAGTACCTCTAGATTATATGTACAACAATGGGCGGTAACATGCAATTCAGGTACAAGGGATCCCAGCATGAATTGATCGGCAGAAACCAAACTAGCAAATCTACTTGTCAAATATCAGACTGTTAACTGTTTTACCGGGGCTCCTCTCTTGACCTTGTTTTGGCACCACCATTAGCTGGTAAGACGAGCAAGAGACTTGAGCATTGCAAGATTACATATGTTCCAAGAACTTCAATCAAATATCTCTTGGGCTTCAATTTTGCTGTGCTGGCTGCAGGGTTTGATCAAAGGTGAATCATTAGCAGTGAAAAGTACAAATCAAATATGAGATTTTAGTGTTTGTACCTCAGTATAAGATTTATGAACATTATCAAAGTACGAGCATCAATGGTTTCACCACCTATAACTGGATTGGCAGTAGAAACCCCATAGAAAGGCAGCACAAATGGTAAAAACCAGAGCATGCATGCAAGCGAACCATGTGTCCATGTGAAAGAGCCGAATACTACGTGCACTTACTGTTCATCCTTGGAGACTCGGTAATACTTCTCCGCAAGCTGCCTCTGACCAATGAGCTGGGCAAACCTCTCATCATGAGTGATTACAATCAACTGAAAGTTCTCCTGGCCTTTCCTGCTCTCCATTATTCTGACACACACAGGGTAGAGAGAGAAGAGACAGATTCAGTTATGGTAGAAACTTCAGATAATAATGATAAAAATGCCCATTGCCTAAAAGATTACCTCAACAGGGCAGCAGCAAGGCTTTCTGCATTCGGCCCGTCTAGATTGGTGGTCGGCTCATCTAAAGCTAATATGCCGCAGTTCAGACAGAATGTTTCAGCCAGTGCCAGCCTGATTATAAGAGAAGCAAGCACCTGAACAGCAGTGGAGATAACTCTGTAAGATCCTCTGCCTGCTGAACGGGTTCACAAAATCATGCTAGCATTTATCCAATAAAGTTTATTGGTTAAAACAAGACTGCAGATGAGATGTTATATCAGCCGAAGTTTACAAAGACGAAAGAAACACAACAAAACTTACCTTCTGACCAGCACTGCATCTCCCTCGCATTTCCAGCTCTGCGTCACCTGTTTGCATGACAACCTATCAAAAAGTGCAAATGGGTAAATGCAACAGCAATCCAAACAAGTGAGTCGAGTAATCAAGGTGTAGCTAATTTAACCTACACGATAGCTGTAAGATCGAGTGCCAGCACCCTCAGAATCAGAGTTGATGCTTATGTAATCAATGTCTTGGCCTCTGTAAGTCTGTTGCCACAATTCCTTTATCATTTTATTTATCTCCTCCATTTTCATGGTGTGGAACCGCATAAGAGCCCTAGCAAAAAATACAAGCACATTATTACAAAAATGTTTAAGATAAACTGTTAAACATGGATTTGCTAGCAGCAACAAACACCTATATTATACTAGTCCCTCTATTTCAAAATGTAACAGCCTCTTGTAGTCATCTTGTTTGAAAACACAGAGCCCAAAAAAATAAGGGTGCATTTCATATGAGTTTTCCTACTTGTGCCACTGCTACGAATAATGCCATAGAGCAGTATTCAGAAATATGCCCAACCCCCCCCCCCCCAACCCAGGGTTCAAAATCCCGGCGGTAACCGAAAAAACCGGTCGGTATGAATTTTTGATTTTCAAATTTTGGCCGGTTTTTTCGGTTACCGGCCGGTTTTTCCGGTTACCGGTTTCAAAACATCTCAAAATTCAAATTTTGATTTTTAAATTGTGACCGGTTTTTCCGGTAACCGCCCGGTTACCGTTACCGGCCGCCGACCGGGATTTCTTCCGGTTCCAGTTTTTGGAACATTGGCCCCACCCACCCCACCCCCCAAAAAAATCCTCATTTTAGCTGTAACAGGAGTGTGTGTCGGGTAGTGTCACATGTCCATATGTCCGAAATATTTCATATTGGGAAAAATAAGTCAAATCGAATTCTTTAGCCTTAGAAAACCCTAGGGCAAACCAGAACCGCCCTGTGTCCGATTTTCGGAGCAATACCGGTTTTAAAAGAACATCTATTAATTGGGGTAGACATGTCCAATTTGTCTTCTTTCTTCTTGGTTTCACAATTTCTTAATCTATCTGAGATGTGAAATGAACTTCCTATGTTTTGGAATCAGAGAGGCTGAGAGAGAACCCTATAATTGATATTGGATACCCGCCTTAAAGAGATGCAACAAAGTGTTAGTAGAATATTAGTACCATATTGGTGGTGAACTGGTGACTACTAGGGTTAGGTCTTAGGATCTTAACTCTCTACCATAATAAGTTCAAGAACCAACCAATTTACACAAAGGCTTGGTTGATAGCATGCATGACAGGTAGTTGTAAGTCTGTTAATCCAGTATTAGTCCAGTACCGGTGGTAGCTATTATGGTTTGGTTTTATCGTCCAAACTCCAAACTCTGACACCATGTTGGGTTTTGTGCAGTGTGCACCCCATGATCAGTTCACCCAAAAGCAAGTCTTTTGATATCATGCTGAGTATGTAAGTCTGTTTGTCTAGTATTATAATAGCCAACTGGGTGACTATAATAATGCATCAGTCATCTTCCTATGTTCATAACTAATAGAAAGTAGTCAAAAGTACTTTGCATTTCCTGCCTAGTGAATTTGAAAAATGGATTCAGAAAGACGGGAACACAAATTGTGTGCAAATATGGAACATTTCAATGTTTTCAATTTGCAAGGCGTTTTGACGTGCACAAATCTGACATTGGCAACTGCGAATTTCCAAGAACAGAACTTGATATGATCAACAACATTTGGATGTCCAAAAGAATATGACATAAGAATAACTGGTGTAAACTGCCATATTTTCAGCCTATTACTACATCAAGGAAAGCAAGTCTTACAATGTAGTGAAGAGAACAGTGTTCAGGAAGACAGTAACTAATAGAATATTGAAAATATGGTAGCACAAAATGATGGTACAAGTTACTCACTTATCCAAAGCAGCATAATATCGGTCCAAGTCCTTATTTGCCATCTCAGTTGTCTGCAACATCGGTTTTTAGATCAAGCAATAAGATCACAGAGTCGCAGAAACTGAACCTGGAAATTCATGCCATCTACCTTGAGTTGAAGAAGTTGATTAAAATATCGCTTCTCGATATCCTTGTATTGTGTCTGTTTAAGTTCAAGCTTGTGCTTTGAAATATTACTTTGATAAACAGAAAGTGTTCCTTGACACCTATTATACTGCAGCATTGCCACAAATATCAATATCATGGTGTCAACCTTAGGTGAGTAGAATTTCATTTAAATTCAAACATGTGAGCATCACCTAATAAGAAACATATGCATTATTTGACCGAATTTATGCTCGTGATTTCACAAACAGAGCATAAGAAGAGAATAACATCTTATTAGAGGCAATTTTTTTCAATTATTTTGAATGAGAAACACAATACCTCTGAAAGAAGCCTCTCTTTTTCCTGAGAATGTCGCTTAAGATCAGCTTCTATAGTAGACAGGCTGCCGATGGAAAGCACCTTGTCTTCAAGTGACTCTATATCACGAGAAAGTTGATCCACTTCAGCCTTCGTTTTCCTGTAGTTCAGGTTGTCATCAATGTTTCTTTTCAACTGATCTTGGCTCCGCAATAGTTCTTTGCTCTTGTTTAACTCAGCCAATTTGTCTTGCATTCTTGCCTCACATGTCTCTAATTGGGACTGGGATTGAGTATGCCTTTCCTGTAATTCATTAAGCTTCTCTACTTTCTTTGAATCCAGGTACCTAAGAGGATATTTTGGGGGTAAAAAAAAGCAGTAAAATATGGACGAATTGAAAGCTCAGGAGTAAAAAATATATAAATACTCTTTGATCCGCGCGTTAAATGTTCCAAGTGCATCGATTTCTTGCTGGAATCCCCTTTTTCTTTCTTGCAGCTGATCATACGCCAGATCAAGCCTTTCCTTCAAAGCTTTATACTCTTGCAACAAGCTTTCTCTCTCTTTTGACAACGGACCAAGAGTCCCTTCTAAATGCTGCATCATTGAGAAATAAAAGAGTTGGCATGTATTATACCATCGTGCATAAGAGTTACAATGTCACTGATGCACAAAACATTGGTGTACAACGGAAAACAATAATGAGATTAATGAGAACATCCCTTCAGGGTCAAAATCTAAGCCAGCCGTCACAAGTATAATGTACAGCTACCCAATACTTCCCAAAATTAAACAACAATACGCCGAGTGAACCAAAAGCACATGACAGCAAACTGATCAAACTAGTGGATGGCCAAAGCTGTCTGTCAATTGGCAGTACAATGGTAACCAGCCAGTTAACATTTCTCAGTTCCATGTGATCAATGAACCACAACTCCACAAGTAGCACATTCAATATTTTTTTTCAAAAACCGCTCGTAAGTCACTGTAGTTGTTCTATATAAGTTTCTCAAATTTATCTGATGATCAATGAAGAGAGTTAGCATGATAGCACCTAGTGGGTGGCTTAACTAGATAAGATATGCCCCTTGTTGCCCTTGTTAACTACATGTGAATTTATCATATCATGGAACTCATTAAGGGTATAGATCTCAAAAATATGAGCCTTAGAATTAAGGAACAGTATTTCAACAAAGCAAATATTAATAAACCGATAGTGCAAATAAATGAAAGTCAAATGAGTACCTTCTCATCTAGGGTCAGTTGCTCTTTTTCCTCAGCTAGAAGTACCAAATCCTCTTCAGCTTTTTTAAACTTGTGCAATATACCAGAAGCTTTAAGCTTTTCTTCCCTAAGAGAATGCCATCGCATCTGAGCACTTGACAAATCATCACTAAGCATTCTTTGCTGATCCCTGAGATCATCCACTTCATTACTCAATGTGTCCCTGTGAGACAGATGGCAATATCAAATATAGTGGATCTTCCAAGCGTAAGTCATGCAGGAAGCACCGGGGAATGATTAATTCAATTGCTTCAAGGGTGATATTTTGAAGAATTAACATGTAGCATGTAGCCATGTACACAAGTATTTTGCAAGATGTGCCGGCCAAAGAACTTAAACATCTAACGGCCAAAGAATTAAACATCTAACAACCAGTTTGTGTGCTTATCTGTGTAGGTAGCCAGTGAAAATATGGATCTCTACATGCAAATATGTAACAGCAAGTTGCCTTTGTGGAACAGAAAAGCACTATCTATGATAAGGCAGGGTGCAGTGCACCTTCGCCAAAACTCTATTGATAGTTACACAAACCAACTGATCTGGGTAAGGGAGTGAATCACAAAATTATGTTTGTCACAGAATAATTTACTCCTTCATTGTCCACCCTGAAAAGCTTAAGCAGTAGGTTTTTTCTTTTTTGCAGGGCCAACAAAACGAACAATCTATTTAAACATAATAGAACCATCTACAGAAGATGCTTTCAGATATCTGAGAATAGGTTTTCTTTAATTCCCTTCCATAGCACCAAAGCCAAATTACTTAGATATGATGAAAACTAAGGAAATAGAATAATAAAAGAACACAAACAAGAACTGTTGTGCATGATAAATTTGGTTGGATGGTGTAGATCAAGGATAGTTGGTGTGGATCATGGACGGGATCAAGTGAGGGAGTTACCAAGGGCTGAGATTACTTGTTGTATTTAATGTAGTGACTATAAAGTATGTTAGGCATTTCCTCACAAACACGGACACCCCCCCCCCCCCACCACCACCACCACCCACACACACACAAAAAAGTATCCTCCACTCTTATCCATAAAAAATAGTTAAACTAAAGGGGGCTCAAATGGTAAAGGAGATCACTTTTCTAATTTCCTGGGATTAGTTGTGCATAAAACATCCTAGTGTATTTAGTTCCCTGAAGAACTCCTTTCTAAACTCCCAAACAGGGTATTATAATGAGTTCCTTTTCTTTTGTTTGATTTTTTTTAAGCCATGGAGTTCCTATTTGAGTATTAGTAAGTATGTTCCCCACTGAAAATCGGATACCTCGTCCGCTGCACAGAGTTCAGCTCCAACTGAATTTCTTCCAAAGATTTAACACCTTGTCCACGAGAATCAAGCTTATATTCAAGATCTTCAACTTGTGGTACTAACTTCTGTATTTCTTGTACGTGTCTGTCAATATTATCAATTGGTTGTAACAAGACTTCCACTGCATCCCTGTCCATTTTAACTTGGGCAAGGACACCCACAAACTGCAATCAATGAAGCATCAATTATACAAGTTGTAAACAAAACTGCATCTCTCCAAAGATGAAAACCTTTGAACAAAAACAAGAGAGCAAAACTAGAAAATGCATCATAAAAAATGTTTATAATTAACAACAGTACCTGTACTGGTGGCTAATTAAAAGTAGAAAGGTACGATTTCTCAGGATATAATGCACCTGTGCTGTGGTTGCAAAAGGTTTAACTCGTGTTTTCCCATATGATCGTGCTCCTATTTAAAATACCAAACTATGCCATCAGCTAACCAAAAACTACAGAAATTTTTCCCAATTTTGTAAAAGGAAACCAATCCTACAGCACCCAATGTAGAAGGGCTTTAGCTTAAGGCAGCTTCAAGCTTAAAACAGCCAAACAAGCCTCATGTCAATGTGACCTAGGAGATGTGTGAATGAATAATTTACAGACTCTCTGAAGAGGATAAAGCATTCCATAGCCTAGTCCCAAAGCATGAGATCTTTACAAATAGCAAGCTCCTTGCTCTTCACAAGTGATTTAGCACTACCTGACATAGAGAAGGGATCAGGGTTCAAAATCCCAGCAGTTACCGGCCGGTAACCGCCGGTTACCGTTTTTACCGGTGGAGACCGGTAACCGAAAAAACCGGCCGGTATCAATTTTTGAATTTCGAATTTTGGCCGGTTTTCCGGTTACTGGTTTCAAAAAATCTCAAAATTCAAATTTTGATTTTCAAATTGTGACCAGTTTTTCCGGTAACTGGCCGGTAACCACCCGGTTACCGTTACCGGCCGCCGACCGGGATTTCTTCCGGTTCCGGTTTTTGGAACCTTGGAAGGGATCAATATAATTATGCCACAGGTGTTGGGAATCATTTCGAGGACACATAGTAGAACTCTGAGATATTCCATTTTGGAGTTATTTTGGTCCAGAGAAACATAGGTCATCTAAGGCATCAGGTTCAACTGTCAGCTATTTGTTTTTCGTATGCAAATTAAAAATGGAGTGATGTCAATATAGAAGACTAACATCATCGAATGCCTGCGCCTTCTCACTTTCATCCGCCAAAAGTTGTTTCAAATTCTTCTCTGCTAAAGGAATAGTCGCTTCTCCCAGCTTCACATATTCATCATAGGTCACACGGAGTTTATCCAACTGCTCGAAAAAGGTTTCAGCATTTGACATTTCCATTGCCAGCACTTTCATGTGCTCTGCGGTGCTTGCACTCGTCGTCCTTTGCTGAAAGGCATAACAAACAGCAACATCAGAAAAGGCTTCCATTGCATGTGCAAAGTAACTCAGTTCTAACCAAACAAAAAGGCAACATGCTATTAATTATTGGATCACCCACCTTCTTTACAAACCGATCCTCTTCATCAGGTGTGAAAGCACGTTCACAGCACGGGCACATGTGGTGCTCACGAGCCACTTTTTCAAAAGGATCATACATTTGCCTCATTCCATTTGCATAATTGTACTGCCTGCACATAGATAGAAAGCATTGAATTTATGCATCTCAAGAAGAACAGTTTGAACAAAATAGTGTAATTAGTGTATCAACCTTTTCTGTTTTTCTCTATTATCCATGGCATCTTGCAGAACTTTGGGAAACGTGTCAATGTCAGTAGAAATCTCAGTCATGGATTCAAGTTTTGAGTCCAGAAACCTTTTCTTTGCTGTATGAAAAATGTCATTTATGTGGCATTCCACATGTGTCAATAAAACAGCACAGTATTTACGGAATAACTAAACATGTACTCCTTTTGTTAGTTTCACAGAAAATATTAGTCTAAATTTCAGAACCACATCAATTATTATCTTTTCTTGGCCAGACTCATGGTCGATGACCTAGGGCTTCAGGTTAGCTGTAACATCCTAAAAATTTAAACTTGGAATATATGGGTTCTTAATTGCTTTTGCAAATGTGATTTATTTGAATTCGGAATTCATGAAAAGTTTTCTGAAAAAATTTGGTGAAGGTTCCAAGAGTTAAAAGATTCAGAAAGAATAAACATGTGTAACTAATAGAGAATTAAGAATTTAGATGAGAATCTGAAAAGATGATCCACAAATTAAAAATTTCTGGAATTATAAATACATTTATATACACACTCAAATGCATACCTCAAAACAAAAGAAGAAGAAAAGGGAAAAGAAAATAAAAAGAAAAAGAGCCGGGTCGGCCATCATCCCGGCCCAGCCCACCTTCTGCTCCTCTCCCGCTGCGGCCAAAGCGGCCCGACCGCTCCCCGCGCACGCGCGCGGCCCAGCGCCCGCCAGCCCAGCTCGCCCTCGCCTCCGCCGTTGCCACGCGGGCCCTCACCCTCACTGCCTCCTCTCCCGCTGGCCGGTGGACCCGAGCCGTCAGGCCCTCTTCTTCCTCCTTTTCTCCCCGCGCGCCCGGACCCCCACCTCTCCTTCTCCGCGTGGCTCCGGTCAAAAGCCGGGGGACACGGCCGCGAGGTTGCAGCTGAGCAACAGAGAGGTGGTGACGCGAGCGTATCACCCCGAATCTCGCTGCCAGGCTGCGCCGCCTGCCATCGCCGCCGTTCCCGATCCGCGCCAAACCGTTCCTCCCACTGCCGCCCGCCTCGTTTTCTCGCCCCGCTCCGCCCAGCTTCCCCACGCGCACGACACTAGCTCCCTGACACTCAGCATGCGCGCGAGAGCGGTATCATACCGAATCCTCGTAGATCAACGGCTCTGCCGCAGCCGCCCGGCATTGCTGCCGTGCCGCACGGCTTTGCCCGTGGCCAGCCTCACCCCATCACCTATAAAACCTAGGCGACATCCCAATAGCTCCACCACACCCATCTCCACATCCCACTGAGCGCAATTGACCTCCGAACCCCCCAATCGCCGTCGCTCCCATCTTCGTCCCCAACTCCGGTGATCGAGCTCCCCGCCAAACCACACCACGAGAGTCCAATTCCTTGCACCCACCTCATCTCCAGCCCTCCGCGAAGGCATTCCCGGCCTTCTCCGGGCACCTCGTGGACCCTAGCTCGCCGGCGCCGAAGACCCTCTCCGAGCCACCGCCACCGCACGCCGCCGACCCCTCTCCGCCACTTTCCGTTCACCCTCGACCCCACCGGCGGCATCCACAACACTCCGGCAACCCATTTCGGCCATCACCCCTGACCCCCCGGTCCTTCCTCACCGGCGACGCCACCGCCTTCCTCCGCTCCGGACTTCCTCTGCTCGGCCCCTCCAGCAAATAGCATAAAAGGTATAATCACCTCATATGGGTAGGCAACACCCGAGAGTTCTGATGGTTACCAGCGCTATTCCTTCCCCCCCCCCCCCCCGGGTCCCTTGACGCGCGTTCGAGCCCCCGGCTCCGCAGCGCTGAGGTTGAGCCATTCTTTTTAATCTCGCGCTGACAGCCGGGCCCCACTCGTCAGCGGTTGCCAGTCTGGGAAGCCGCTGACATCTGGGTCCCACCTATCAGTGTTGACCACTGACGTGTGGGTCCAGAGCCCAAAGGGTCCCACCTGTCAGTGGCCGACAGCCCCTGTGGCCACTGACAGAGGGGTCCCACTTGTCAGAGACCATGAAGCTAAGGGTCTCACTGACATGTGGGCCCCACCTGAAAGAAATTTAATATTTTCTGGATTAAATTAAACTGAGAACTTCAAATGGGCATAACTTATTCATTTTAACTCCAAATTGAGTGAAACCAATTTCTAAATTCATCTAAATTCAAGATCTATCCAATGGAACTGGAACCAAGATTTTTAGAGTTCATTTGAATTTCTGGTGATATTTTGTTGATTTGCTTGTTTTCTTTTATCCAAATTTTCACGCACAATTAAAATAGCGTACGAGGCTCAGGAGGAAGAAGCTGAGGCAACAACCTTAGAAGCTCAAGATCACCAAGAACCAGACCACTGTGACCAAGGCAAGTTAACACTTTGACCATGTTGAACCTATGATTTTGCAAAGTTAATTTCTTTTAAATTATCAACATGCATGCTGTTAATTTATGTGGTAAATTTATCTTCACTTTTTAAGATGTTAGTTAAGCCCTAATATTATGCTTGCTAATAATATCCGTTGAAATATTGGATGTATGAACCTTGTCGCCGTAGCAAAAATTATATATATTGTGTTGCTTAGTTTGGCTAGATAATCGAGGGTACATAAATACCCCAAAAATTCATCACTTGCAAATGAGAAAAACAACTTGGGCAGTCTTGGTGGGAAGGACTGGAATATGTTGGTATGGTTATTTTATGTTCCCGAAAAACCCCAATAATGCTTAAATACCTGGATGGATGGTTTGTGGGCTGGTATGTGGTGCAGTAGACGCACAAATTGTGAAATGTGGTAGAACCATCCAGGTAACCCTAAGGACCGAATCTAGTCATGTTAACCTGTGTAAAACAGTACAACTACAAGTCTGTAAAGTACAACTTGGCTAAGTAAACTTATCGAAACCCCGGACTCATCTCACTGTTACTGGTAGTGGATAGAAGTGGATACGCACAGGCAAGGGGGCCCTAAGGGACACCGGTGTAGGGTGAAGTTTCCCAGCTGTTCTAACGTTGCGGGAAGTGGAGCCTGGCTGCGTTAGTAACTGTGGGGAACATCCTGCGCATAGATGGGACCCACCGCAAGTGGGCAGTTTCCGATAAGGAGAGATGACAGAAGGGACTAGATACTTTGAAAAGTCACTGTGATGGTCTGCTCAACCACATGACTAAGGAATCGTGTGGGGCAACGAGTTGATTGTCTCTTGTGGTGAAAGTGTACAAACTCTGCAGAGTCAAAACTATTCGAATAGCCGAGCCCACGGTCAAGGGCGGACATGGGAACTTAACCAAATATAGTTGTATTTCAAAAACTTTGTGGGTAGGAATGGAAAAGTAAAGGACAGTAGAAAGCTCTGGTTTGAATTGTCCTGAGTGTCGTCCCAGTGATAAGTTAAGCGGCTATAACGCTGAAAGATGCTATATGGTGCAGATGCCATGTAACGGTGGATGGAATCTGTGCCGATTATAAAATAGTCTTACTTCACAAACCTAAGTCATGAGTTAAAATTGCTAGGTATTAGGGATTTTTAAGTAATTGTATTCAAAAGCACTCTAGACAAAATAAAATAAACCCAAACCTTCCTTTGATAAGCTAAGCATGTTAAATATTGCATTCTGTGTGTTGGTTCGCTGAGCACGGTGGTTTGTACTCATACTCACATTACCAAAAACAGAAACAGGAACTCAAGGACATTACGCCTACGAGGAGGCTCCTACTAACGTTGGAGGAAGCAATGGCGATAATTAGGGCGTTACTTGCGCGTATGGGTCATAGACAAGAGGGCTTGATGGAGATTGAGTGCATATATATTATCTAAGCTTAGATAATATACATGGTACATAATTACCCACAGTCGCTTGCCTGTGGCAATGGATTCACTTTTGCTTTTAATTCCGCTGCTATGATGTAATGTAAACATTTGGCCTGAATGGCCCCTTTTGTAAAACTCTCACCCGATGTGGTGTATTTTAATTCAGTAATATTGCTAATGTTCATGCGATGTATGAAATGATTTAGCAATATACCTGTGTGCACTATCTACTGATCCAGAGAATAGTGCAGTAAACACAGTAGATTCTGGATTGAAAAATCCGGGTCTGACATTAGCCCAGGCAAATCAATCAAGTGACAGTTCGTGTGAAACGTTATTGGTTGGCCACTGCATTCAACAAATTGCAGCACTAGTTATCCTTGATTCCTGTGTAGCTAAGATCGGAACCACTCCCAGGTTTATACCACAGAGATCAAATCAAGCATGTCCAACAGTGCAATGTGGGGCATTGTCCAAGAGCATTTCTTGAACAAGAAAATTAAAATGGATCTTTCACATACTTTCACTTTATTCTGGCTAGGAATGTACTCTCTAGGTTAGCCTACAATTAAAGTAAGATTTTGAATTGCATACACTGTACTTAGTTGGCAGCAAATCTATCATCGTTTTCACATAGCAATTCAGAAGGATGATGCATTTACACTTGAAAAGCCAAGGAGACATGTAGTCCGCACCTCTCCAATTTTAATTTTTCAAATTCCAAATCATAGTGGAGCTTGTAGTTATCAAACTATATCAAAGAAAACTTTGCCAAATTGGCATTAAATAAGTAAAAAAGTGCTATCAAATGTAAATTTACCATCCAATTCTTTTTGAAGCTTTGACAAGTGGCTTCTAGCATCATCTACTTTCATCTGTACCAATTTCAATTCTTGTTCTGCTTCCCGGGATTTTGAGTTCAAATCATTGTATTCTGTGTCCACAGACCTGAGTAAACCAGAGTTTGTGGTGCCATTAATAAATACAGCAATAACAAATATAAAGTGTCACAAGTAATATACTTGCATAGTTGCATCTGTTATGGCAGAATGGAAGTATAATAGCTGAATAACAGGTTGGGTGTGTGCAGGCCTAGTCGTCCAAGCGTTAATTGACTAGATCCTGGAAATACAAATGAACGTTTATGTTTTAAAACTAACTTGTACACTTACATTGAATACATACTCATGATGTACATGATTGATCGAAGTGTATGCAACTACATAAACTACTACTACTACCCATCCGGTAGTCCACCATTGAAATGAATAGAAGAAAGAAGACTGATTGCATAGAAGAGAATAGTGCATAAACTACAGCTTTACATATGTAAATTAAGATTGATAATATGACCCAGAAGGACCTATTATGTACTAGAAAATCATTTGAGTGAAACATTTAAGTATATTAAATAAAGCACTGTGGCACAAACCCAAAGGCTTGAGCAATCTCCTTCTTGATATCCTTGTCAGAAGGAAGCCTCCCCTTAAGAACACTTCTGATTTTGTCCTTATGCTCATCAACTCTGCAGTTTGCAACACGTGTTATTTGAATTTTTACACGAAGAGTTTAGGATATTGGAATATAACAAAGTGTAACCATAATACAGAAAGGATTAAAAGGTGAAAGGAAAGAAACATGCATCTTCTTAAGCTTCTCCTTTCTTTCTTCCAACTCATCCTTCTTCAAGTCTAATTTAACCCTGTCATCAGCATCACTGGTTATGTTATCTTTCTCCCGCTGAAGTGCTTTTATCTTCTGATCCAAGCTAAATATCTCTGTGCGCTTCTGATTTATAATCAAATCATAGTCTCTTTCTCCCAGGGCAAGTGTCTTCCTCTCAACTTCAATTTGCTATTCAAAATTAAGCTGGGACATCTTAGTTTCTTAGAATTAAGAATGACACGTTGAGAGATTAAAGAATGTCAAGCAAAACAGAAGCCACGGGTGCAAGAGCCTTTAAATTGTACAGTTTCGGGGCATTTGTAGTGAAACTGTCCAGCGTTGAGACATTATCTTTTTCGATAAAAATGATAACAATGTGCAAAGAAATTGACCAGCTAAGTGCAGCTATATATCAATGAATGTTTCCAACATTTAAGAATAGTTAGGTCGAATAAATACCAGATGTCGCTCCCTTTCATCAATACGGGATAGACTATGTTTTGAAAGCTCCATTTCTGCAGCATCACGTTCATTCTCTTTATCTTTCATGCGCCTTGAAATACCTAACTGAAAAGTGCTTAATATATTAAGAAATGATATCCAATATATCAGTTACAGAAGATCATACTTGTGTAAATCCAGTGTCTTTCCATTACTAACCTTAGATTCAATCTTAGATTGTATCTGGCCAGCAACTTCAGAGTAGCGAGCATTTACTTTAAGATAGCGTCCCCACAGTAACTCTAACTGCTCCTCATTAGATTTCTGCTCAAGAAAAGAAATATGATTTTTGAGGCACATACTTGATAAGAATGCAGCGTTTCAGTATTGACTCATCCAAAATTTACTGCCTGTACTAGAGCAAATGCTTTGAATAGAGTATGGTAAGTTGGTAACATCCTTCCACCAACAAAATCATTTAGAAAATGGCATACACTCGTGCATCAACTGAGATGCCAAACCAAAAGGGGAGCAAAATTGCAAAGTAATGGGATGCAGAATAAAGCACACTTGCAATATGACCAAAGAAATATTAATTCTGAGGATGATTTTGAAAAATATTAATTAAGAGCAATTTCAGGTAGAAGTGTTCCCTTCCGCAACTAAATTCCAGAATACAAAGAATCAGTATTGTAACCTTCTTGTGAAGCAAATCATCCTCAAGATTCAACAGTCTTGCTTTAACTCTGTTTGTAAGGTTCATCGCAACGTCATTAGTAAAAGGAGCATCAGGCATTGGCCCAAGATTATGTTTGGTGAATATCTTTCTGATGGCAGAGTCTCGTTCATGCTTCACGGACATGTGAGCCTGAAAGCAACATACGTGGCTTTAACCTCATACTACAAAGTCCACTAGTTAATTATGAAAAGAACAATAAGTCAAAAGAAGATATAAAAGATTACAACATTACATCAGCTTCTGCCTGGAGCTTTCCGATTCCATGTGTTAAATCATTGATCTTCTTGGACAGCAAGGAACTTTCTGTCTCTTCATCATGCTTCTCTCTTTCTAGTTTACTGATTTTAGTTTCCAGCAATGCAATTCTTTCTTCAAATTTTGTTTGCCATTCCTTTAGTTCCTCATCAGTATCTAAACATAGTAAGGGTCAACTATCATTATGTTGGGGAAAAATATTAGGCTGAAGGGCATCATGAGGAGTTGCTTACCTTCATTTTCCTCAGAAAGAGCAGCATATTGTTGCTGCATAAGTGTAAAATATGTACTTCTAGCAGTTGCCTTGGTACTAATTTGCCCCTGAAGTCTCCTCAATTCATCCAAACTTGTGCCTGTATGCAGGATTTTGTTTTCAACACCTTGAATGTTTGTTTTCAATTCCACCATTTGGGTGTTTAAGGCATCTGACTTCTCTTGATCTTGAGCAATATTATCACGGAGCTGTGAAAGTAATGAGAATTAAAATAACACTAGGAACAGGGTGCTTTAAAGTTCAAACTAAACTATGAAATAAAGTGTAAAACAGATTGCTTTGAGTCAAGGTTTTTAATTTTGCTGCATGTGAATACTGACATGGGGACACGAAGATCTCCATCCATGGCCACCACCAACATGGTAGGGAAAGGGGTTGTTGTTGTTTGGTGTGGTACGGTCGTGTGGTTGGTTGGGTTGGAGTTGCTACAGGTCACTGCATGTTGTTTGGCCACGAGAGGTCTTGTGTCATGAACCTTAGTTCATGAGGGATAAATACCACCGAGAGGATGGCCGGATGGCGTCGGCGTAGAAGGAGTGAGGGAGACTAGGCGAGGAAGACTATGATATTATTCTCTGATGCCTCCCAATAGCATGTGGTAGCCTCCTTATATAGATGGCTTCCCCTAACAGATAGAATCTAATCCCAATTATATCTCTAACTCATATTATATCTCTAACTATATCTCTAATACAAGGAAATTAATCTCTAACTCAAATAGAAACCAATCTCTAATTCCTAATAATAACCCGACTGGCCCAAGGCCCACGTCTATGACATCTTGCTGCTGCTACCTCTTCCATTCCTTTGTTTCCTTTTAAGTTTTCCGCCGCATCTATCTAACCCCGTAGCATCTATCTTTCAGTTCATCAAAGCCGTGCAAGTCCACAAATTTTCTTTGTCAGTCAGCCGACTGCTTTGCTAGCCACGGTCCATCCTCTTGGATGAATATGGTCCTCTCCTTCCTTCGCATAGCCGCAACCGCCGCTCTTCTCTTTGAGCCGCTGCAGATCGTAGAAGTCTTTTGATGCCACAGCTTCTCTCTGAGTCACCGCCTCGAGTTTCTACTTTCTAAGGCCGCCGCGCTTCTCTTTCGCACCGCCGCCGTCTCGGGCTTCGATCTGCAATGCTATGCTTCTATCTATCTCTATTTGACCTGATTTGATAACTCTCTCTCTATTTATGTCACCTTCCATATCCTCTTCATCGTATTGCCACGATCGACTTTGCTCTCGCTTACCTCTACTTTCCCAGCCCCCTGCACTTTGTGTTTTATAGGCTGCTACACGATTCCGGATGGGCAAAGATCCTTCGGTACCCAACACAATTTTCCAAGAGCTGCACGCTATGACAACTCTTCAACGCGGACTTTAGATTTTTCCCTATTTTAGTGTCAATCTTTTCAAATACAACGCTATTGCATATGCCTTACACTTGAGGGAGTGTTCTTTTCCTATTGTCCTAGGGTTTAGGGTTGTGTGTCTCATGTATTCTACATATTGCCCCTTTGGGCTGTGCAATACAACTAATCTCTATGCATTCCTCCTCTCCATCAAACAACCCTATTCCCGGTCTTCAGACCTGTACCCAACCATTTACCATAACAAACAACCAAAAAATGTGGGAATTAGGAATCTGCTGTCAAAATTATTTCCATTTTATTAATTACCAAACATGTACATTGTTTGTGAATTGCAAGCATCATCATATTTTTCACCACTACAGTCAATTAGAGTCAGCAGAAAGTCCAAAAAATACTAATAAATCAACTCATTTTGAATTTTGATTAAAAACAAATAAAGGTAAAATACACTTGTTGAACGTATCATGAACATCTGACTGCAGCACATTCAACACTGCTCATATTTGGTCCTTGAGGTACTTAGCAACTGTGTAGCACGAGTGCAGGGCTGCACAAGCCACTACATAATTATTTTAATGTTGCTTAATAATTCATTTAAAAAAACATTGTTAATGTTAGATTATATCAAAAAGAACAGTCCAATCCTATAAGAACAGCAAATTCATTGAAAACACAAAGGATGTGTTGGCAAATAAGTAGGGAAACTTCAATAGCACAATCAAAAACTTTTGCAATGGCAAATAAGCAACTACAAAAGTTACTGCACCATCACAAGTCTACTTCAATTCAGTAGCATAAATAAAAATAAATATCATACAGTGGCAGTCTAAGATGAAAAAAAGATTATAGTACCCTATATGCTTGGTCTTTCAGAGTCTGAAGGTTCTCCAGCTTTAACCTGAAAGTCTTGATTTCTTGCACTTGATCCTTGTGAAGTTTCTTTATGACTTCGAGAGCTTTGGTATAGCTGTACATTCGATATGGAAATTAAGGTAGTCAGATGCTAGTTTTGACATCAGCTCAAGGATTATAAAAACATTAACCTCCAAAGAAGTACAGAGTATACTATATTTAACAGATTATAACATTTCAACTAACAAAAATATGTCTTTCTCAGAGCTTCTTAAGTAACCAAAAAATAGTAATGTATTCAAGTACCGGGTGGCAGAAAAGATGTCATCAAACTTCTTCTTAAGTGTTGATGGGTCCTGTAACGGCCAATTAGACTCATCTTGGTGCACAAATATAACATTCTCCAGAATAGCCTTTGAAACACCCATTAGGGCTGGAATCTCCCTATCCATATCAGCGCATCTGTAGCTGAGGCAAACCTTCTGAACTCAACAATAACAATAATGAATGACACTATGAGTACATACAGCATTTCAGCCTGAAGTATTCCAGAAAATCCTGTAACATTTTAGTGATACAAATGCAATTCCTTGTATAGAAATATTACTTAGAATCAACCAAACAACAGGTGTGAAAATTTCATCGTCTAGATTCACATGGATTTAATATTTTCTATGTGCAAGGATATCACTCTTATGTGAAATTGTGAATATAAAGTTATAAAAAGCAGAGAAGTGTTCTAGAGAAGATTTTCTATGGCCAGACACAAACACCAAGGAACAAAGGAAATCATATGATTCATATGCCCTTGCAGATACTAGAAATTTTATATGATTCACAAGATATTTTGATTGTTCTATCAGCTCAAAATCTTATGATATACTTCAATACGAAGGGGGTAAAAGAGTATTTTATTTCTCTTTTGGTATACATAAATTGAGATAAAAAGCACCCCACAACACTATGCACTTCCAGCAATCCTAATTTATAAAAACATTTGGAACCACCATAAAATCAAGCCAATATGTCCTTACTCCAAAAGGCCAAAATAAGAACGCTTGACCCCACACCCACAAGACAAATTGCATAATCATCAGGCCATCTATGGGCATCTCTGTATGTAACCATGGGGACAGCAGTAGCCAAGATAGCTCTAGAACAGATACATATAGCTATAGAAACTACAAGAGGTGATTGGTATCATGGTATGTTTAATACCATTTTAATGATACTAGAATTAGAAACAGCAACCAATACAAGATTCCTTTTTTGGGTTACACTTAGTGCAATAAGCCAAATTTAAACAGTAGGAATGACAAACTATTGCATTTCCATTCAGGACTGTAGGTTCAAGAATCTTTTGTCCTGAGTTTTGGCATAACCTAGGAATTACATACACAGCCCCACATATTGATATAATAGAAGTAACAAATCTGGAATGCAACGTTTATCTGAAGCAACTTAAAAGCCAAAGGAAAAAATGGAGGACCTCGCCCGTGTGTGGGTTTATAGTCTGGAGGACACTCTCGATCGCCTTAAACTCCATCTTTGATGCTTTCTGGGTAAGCTGGAAGGAGCGAATGCACACCACATCCTTTCCTGCTGCTGTCTTAAACCGCAGCTTAATCTGCCCTTTCGTCTCCGTCTCACCGGCCACCTACATCTCACAGCACCAACTAGTGTAAAAGAACCCCTAGTAAAAACATAAAAGAAAGAAACAAGTAAAAAGACAACTTTAACGCAGTCTTAAACCACAATACCCACCCTTCTCAAATTCAACTAAGTTCCTTCCCTGGAACAAGCATAGCACACCACAACTCAAAGGCATCCAAAATTTCCCAAATGCAGCAAACCCAACAACCGCTAGAGAAACGCAAATTCGCAATAGACCAGAAAATCCTCAAATCCCAAAGGAACCCTCTCTGATTTGACCCCAATCGAACCACCGGAGCAGCGAAACCCACACACACGGAGAGAGAGAAAGAAAGAGAAACCATTCCCAAATCAAGCAAAACCGCTCCTAGTCCAGGCCACCAGCAAAAGAGCATAGACTTCATTGACCACCCAACAGCGACAAAGATCCTGAGGTGAGGTGAAGAGGGGACAAGAAAACCTTGTGTCACCTTGGGGTCGTGGACGAAGGTGTGGCCGGAGCGGGAGTTGGGGGGCAGCTCGCCGGTGCAGGACAGCTTCAGGCACTCGATGATCGTCTGCAGAAAAAAGAAAAGAAAAACAAGAGCCCCAAAACCCCAAGAGGATCAAGCCATGCATTTTACTATCAGTATACATACATGCTAATATGCTATGGAAGGGGGGGGGAGTGGATTGGATTGGTGTAGACATACGGTTTTGCCGGCGCCGTTGGGGCCGACGATGAGGGTGAGGGGCTTGAAGAAGGTGATGACGTTCTTGTTCTCCGGGTCGAAGCTCCGGATCCCCTTGATCAGCATCTTGTCCACCGTGCTCATGTCGCCCCCCGCCTATCCCTTCTCCTCTCTTGCTTCGGTTCCTTCGGCTTCTCCGCCGCCGCCGGTATCGGTACTGGTGTCCGAGTGGTGCAATCTACCACGCCCGATGGGTGGTTATTCGCTATCCATCTATTGCTCCGCCATGGATGGAAGAGGCGTACGGAGGAAGGAGGAGGAAATGGAGGGAGGGAAGGGAAGGGCACGGACCGGGGGGTGGTGTTTTTCTGGTGTCGGGGTTTGGGCCTCTAGGGTTTGGACTGTAGAGCGACTGGTTGCTTGATCCTCCAGGTTCCCTGCGAATTATTTGGTGCCATTTCATCATGGGAAAAAAAATGATTCACAGCTTCCATTCGAATTGAACTTGCTCTTTTTTTACGTTGCTTCGAATACTTTTATTTTACTTTCTCGTCCTTTTTTACTCAACTTTCTAAAATATTCTTTTGTACTTAACTTCAAGAATATGTATCATCAAATCATTTAAAATTTAATCACGAATAGATTTAAAACTAGATTACTATATAAAAAATATATCATTAAATTTATCATTAAAAATATTTTTCGTGGTATTACAATTTTATTAGTATATCTTAGTGTAAAATTATAAAAAAAACAGCGGTCAAAATCGTATCTTAAAGACTATAAAAAATTATAAACGATGAGTAAAAAAGAACGAAGGAAATAGTATCTACCCAATATTAAAAAATTCATAAATGCCTCTTTCATATTAAATTTTGAAATCACTAATTTACGGTAACACTCGTCAAATTGATTCAAGGAAGAGCCGCACCCATGCCTATGCGTAATGATGCTACCGCATAGAAGAAAAATGCATCCACACATTGTAATACCACTAAAATGCCAAGGCAAAAAAGTGAGAAATGAAACAATCCAGGAGATAATAAAAGGAAAGAAAGTAGAGTTTTGCTGTAAAACTCATCGGCTTTTAGAAAGCCAAATAATAGTAGCACTCCCATAGGTTCCCAGACCATTCGGGGTTGGTCGGCGCCTCTCGCTATTGTGGGTTTCGTTATTCGGCAGAAAAATTTAGCCAACGCCCACTTTTACCAACGTACCTCCCGCTGTAAAAATGCCAACAGTACAGAACCCACCTGTTGTACCAAAAGGTCACTAAAGTGCACAGCCTCTTGAGAAGAGGGGTAAGGGATAAGAGGGGCACCCAGGTCATTTCACAAAGCCAGAAGGGAAGCAGCTGAATGCCTCTCCTTTGTAAGCCAGCCAAACCCCAGAGGAGGCCTCACTCCATTCATTTTTGCTCTGACAACTAAGAACACAACCAGAAGCCAAGCTAAGCATTCCTATTTCTCATCTCGTCTCTTTTCTTTTCCTCCACCAAGAGCAAAGCTCCAAAGTCAAGCACCACCAACCAATCAAAGCAACACAGAGAAGTAGTAAGGGAGGGAGAGAGCCGAAGGCGAGGAGTCCAAGAAGCAAGGGAAGACGGCGGAAAGAGAAAGACGATGTAAGAACCATCAAAGATCGTCGGGTACCCCGACCCTCGCCGTCGCCTCATCTCTTTTTCTAGTCCGGCAAAGGCAAGTAGGTCCCCTCGCACAAGCACCCCCACACCCCCGCTTAGCCGCAACACACCCTCGGTGGCGAGCCCGTAGGCACCGCCGTGCGCCCTTAGAAAGGAGAACATGTTCCCAGGTGCATGTCTCCCCACCAAATTCCATCGCGACGATGCCCATAGGCATTCCCAAAATCGGGTATAAGCACGATTAGAGTAAGACAAATTTAGCAACTAAAACAAAATGTAAGTAGTAAAACAGGCAAGTGCATGGTAGAGCGGTAGACCGTAGAGTTTATGAAATATGTGATGTTTACATGATACGATGATGCTTATATGGAATTGCAATGTGTACATGACATGATGATGCTTATCCAATGATGACAATGGTAATGGGACAAGGTAAGTAGCGATGCCACCCTACCAATGATAATACTAATGAGAATGACAATAACAATAACAATGGGTATATGCATTCGCATCATGTACACTCATGAAATGAGAACTGGGATCCACCTGGGTGAATCCCGCAAGACCTACTTTGGTAGGCCTCCACGGGAGTGGAGAGAACCCCGTGCCGATATGGGCGGGCCCAAGATTTTGGGTGAACATCGACGGGTGTTCACTCACCAATACCGGTATATACAATGAGATGAGCAAATGAGCATGTAGAGTAGTGCTGCATCGCACTAATGATATGACAATTTAGGAACATGAAATGAAAGTATGAACTGGATAATGTATGTGGAATATGTTATGATTGGTAAAATTGCTTACATGATTGGGCAGTGTTTATCGTTCTTTTGTGTACTTGCTAAGTTTTTGGACTCACCCTTGCTTTATTGTTTTTTAGGTGACCGTTGATGACGTCATGCACGGGCGGGAGTAGCACACGAATAATTTCATAAACCAGCAACAGTCCTTATACCACCTTTTGTCAGTATATTTTAGACTCTACTAATATGCTAGAGTAGTCGTAAAAAATACTATGATGTATCTGGTCGCTGCAACATACATAAATTAGTGTTGGTTTAAAATTTCTAGTAGATGATGCAATGGTAAAAGTATGCAATAATGGTAGCACTCTAGACCCAGAGGATGGATGGGGTGTTACACACATGCTACGATGGCAAAATGCTCCGCACCGACTTCGTGCCGCTGGGCCACTTGTCACTCCATCCATTGCTAGAGCCAGCTTCACCACATAGGAGAGGTTTGACCTTTGCTTCCCCAAACCCTAAGAGCAGCTCCAAAAGATGGGCTAAATTTGATCCCCCATAATCTCATTTTAGGGGACATGCAAAAAAGTTGGGGATCAATATAACTCCTTTGCTCCAACAGTTATCTCCAAAATTGGTCCCCTAAATATTTTAAATCTGCTACATGGGCTTATGGGCCATATTAGTTATAAATCGGCATCACAAACAAACATGTCCAGACGTGATCACAAATGGTTTCTCGTGTGCACGTCGCTACACATGCATGTCTACATACGTGGTCATACATGTCTACATGCATGTGTACATACGTCGCTACACAGGCTTGATGATTTCTCGTGTGCGCGTGGCTTGAAGATTTCTCATGCAAGTTTTGGATGCCGAGTCAAGTCCGGCTGTAGTCTCCAAGCACCGTTCAGATGCTTTTTTTATCGTATTTTGTTGTGAGTCGGTCTCGGTTACCTTTTCGGTTAGTTGGCCGGCGAGGGGAGCTCTGGAGGCGGCCGGCGGAGAGGCGCAAACAGCGGGGGCGCCGGTGGGGACGAAGCTGCCGACGCCCTCAGAGCAACTCACGCACGCGAAGGAAAAAATTGGGCGCGGAATCGCTACTCGCGCGCGGCAACGGTGATTGGGGATGCGTGGGGTGAGGCCAAATTTGGCTCCGGTGGGGTGAGATATTGGGGGTGTTAAAATTTTTAGTGGTGGTTTTGGAGATCTTTTGGAGGGGTTTTTTTTCACTAATCACCAAAATTTGTTTTAGGGGATGTTTTAGCCCATCTCTTGGAGTTGCTCTAACTAGGCACTTTTGTCGCCACCGTCGCCAATAGGGAAGAGTTTTTGAAAAAAAAGGGTACTTTTGGCTATATTAGACGCGTTATTTGCAAAAATAGCATCCTCTTAGCATTAATTGTAAAAAATGACACTACCGCCCAGGCTTCTTGGGCTAACACGTGGTATCTGCCGCCCAGTCACCAGGCGGCAGGCTTCTCGGACCGACACGACGCACCTGCCGCACCATCACTGGGCGACAAGTGCTTCAGGCCGATACGTGGTGGGTCTAATCTGCAGGGTGAGCCGCCACGTATCGTCTCGAGGCACTTTCCACCTGGTGATAGGGCGACAAGGGCACCATGTGTCGGCCTGAGAAGCCTACCGTCCGGCGATCAGTCGGTAGGTACCACGTGTCGACTTAAGAAACCAGCCTGAGAAGCCTGCCGCCTGATGATTTGACAACATGTAGTGTATTTTTTTGCAATTGATGCTAGGATGGTGCTATTTTTGTAAATAATGCATCCAATTCAACCATTTCCGCCATAACCCTAACCTTTGAATTTTATTTTAATTCAAATTGAAATTTCTTTCGAAATTGTGTTGGAATCCACGTGAATCAAGTCAAAATTTAACGAGTAGAATTTTTTAAAAATGGATCATCCTGATGTCGCAGGGGTGCAATTCCCCTGTCGAAGTGGACCAAAATTCCTCTGCCAAAAGTGCAATTCAGCAAACAGCACAGGTCAACGAAATAACCAATAAGGAATTAAGTGTCGTTCGCCTCAACACAGACACACACACACACACACAAAATCGCCTAGTTAAAAATATCGCCTAGTTCTATTCTAGATTATCACTTATTCCAATATTCAGTAAAAACTATTAACTCAAATGGACACAACTAATGAATACTCTGGATTAACACGAAAGAGGACAAAATTAACACATCAGCTGCTCATCAAAGACCAAGTTAGGGCTACATGTGAATAGGTGTATATTCTACAATTAGCGACCAATGTCCCCCTTTTGTTGCCTGCAAAAATAGTGGTCAAGGACAAGAGAATCCTCATAATTCGTCATTGGGCTTCTGAAAATCCCACATCCAACCAATTGATGAAGCCGGAACAATGAGAGGACCATGAAATGACATTCCTAGAGACGCCGCTAGCTTGCCCCTCATTTTGGACCAGTGCCTGCTGATGTGCGACCACCACGACCACCACCACCAAAATGGTAGCCAGAATCAGCTCCACGGCCCGAGCCACCTCTACCACCACTTCTGCCCCCATATTCAGATCTGTAACCGAACTCACCCCTTCCATAGCTCCTTCCTCCACTGTAGTTACCACGGCCTCTCATCCCTTCAGTTCTGAAGTTATTACCCCTGCCTGGTGCGAACCTTCCTCTGCTGGAGCCTGAAGCAAAAAAGGATGAAATATATCAATTGAAATGGCAAAAAGTTGAACAAGTAGATGAAGATCCGACAAGCGTTCATCTTGCATACTATATATAAGTAAATGGGGAAATATCTGGTGGAAAGCAATCTTTGGATGCCAACATTCTAACTTCCATGTGAACCATTGAATAAGATTTGGATGGGCAAGATTTAGGTGGACTTGAGAGTGAGATCCCTCAAAAATAACTTTGCAGTTTGTGAGGGATTACTCACACCCATGAGCTTTTCATGCCGATCTAAGTATAACCCATGCAAGTCACATCCAACAACTCACGTGGGTTGTTAGCCACTTGGACTTGGGTTAGATACCTCCCTTAGATTAAGCATATGCAGCCATTTGAATGGCAGTGCCTCATAGTTCTTACAGAACAAACATGATCGATTAAGGGAATGTCTTTGTAATCACATATTATAAGAGAAATTTCAAAGGAACACTCGACCAAATTAACCAACAATAAACTTCGAACCATGTGTATTATTTATGATCCACTAGTAAATTGCTCGTGCGTTGCAATGAAATTTATTGGAATATATAGAGAATCACGCTGTGGAAGAAGGCTACTCTAATCAGTTGAAAAGTGAAGAGTGATGAGAAGTTGAAAATAGGGTGGTTAGAGGAGAAGGGACGTACAACCACTAACTTGTTCTTTTATAATAGTAATGATTTGTTTCAAAACAGAACCATGCAGTGAATATGGGTCTGTTCTTTTTGGCTGCGGCTTATGGCTTTTGGCTGAAATTTTTGAATTTTGGCTGTTTACGGTACAGATTACGGAGAGACCGATATTCACTTATGATTTTGGCTGGTACAGATGTTAGGCTTTTAACGTGTACTACGTTTAACTTGTAGACCTCGTCTTGAGAAAATACTCCGTTTGAAAGTTAGGTACTGTAGCAAAAGCCAAAAGCCGACCGGCTTTTGACTTGCCAAACAGGCCCTATGATTCATGTAAGGCACTAGTCCTTAGTCCAGTAATATTGCTCTAATACTATAATTGGCATAACTGAAAGAAGCATGCAGTATTTTTTTATGGACTGACCTCGTGAACCAGGTGTCCTTTTTTCCTCTATGTAACATTGACGGCCGCCAATCACTACAGAACCAGCCTGCAAAGTCAAAAGCAGTTAGGAATTGACAACCTTGTCTGCAATTAAATGTGCCATCTTATAATACTCAGGTGCTAATTGCCAACACTACTACTTAAAAAATAAGAAAACCACCTCAAAGGCACTGCACAATGGTACTGGTAACAAAATATGAGTGAGCATCATTTGAGACTTATTATGTTTAGAACTTAGTATTAGACCTCAACTCATATTTGAAAATCATAACACCTAATCATCCATACAACTTGAATAATTAAAGAACATGCAAGCAAGCAATATGAATAGGATATACACCAGAGGGAATTAAGCAAAAGGACAAAATTCACAATGAAATAAATTAAAAAATATTTAAGCCTTTTCTCTGTTCTGTCCATTTGGACTTGGGCGGTTGGGCCCAAACCAAGGGAATCTTGTTATGTTACAAGGGGCAATATTTGCAAAGCTCATGACTGATGAACTCATAAAGCCTTAACTATTACAACCCTTACACCCGTCAACAGGGCTTATACATTAGTTTAATTTAAGTCCCCATTGGAACATAGAAATGCAAGAATTTTTCGATTAGCATACAGCAAATGTTGCCCCACCTACAGAGTTCCGGTGCCCCAAACCAGATCCAAGTAATGAGATTAAAAGCAATATATTTTGACTAACTCAATTTGACTATCTGGATGACATCAAAATGATCAATGTCTAATAGAATCATAGAAAACAAAGCAACAAGGATAGTACAAAACACAGCTTCCCCAAAATCCCAACAGTTGGATAGCCCAATCAGTGTGGCACCTCGTAATCTAGCTAACTTCATTCCCACCAACCACAGGAAGGGTGGGTTTTGTGCGGATTTTCCACTACGATTTCGCTGGATTTGATAGCATGATGAATTGTACACTTGCCAATTGTCCCCACTCTCAAAAAAAATTCAATAAAAGATAAACTTACAGAAATCAAACTCTCAGAGAATGAATACATCATGTAATGATCACCAAACGCTGTTACTAATACATGGTAATTTTAGGCACTATTAAACAATAAATAATTGTACACAGTGATAATGAATCAATAATGCTCACAGTATTGAATAAATGTTAACATATTATGAACAATTTGGTATCACAGAACAAACTGACAAGTTGACTGGTCACAATAGAAAAGATACCTCTATTGCACTTTGGACAGCAGTAGACTCCTCGAATTCAACAAACCCATAACAGAACCCTTGAACCTGCATTTACGCAAGTACATATTGAGGTCAACTTTTGGAGTCATGAATCGCTAAAAGAATGAACATCAAAAGTCCCCAAAACATGACTTTCACCACTAATTTATATTTTAATGTAATCATAAAACCTAATGAAATTACAATATTATGAAAGTACTTTTCAAGATAAATCTACAGGTATTATTTTCATTAATCTAATATAAATATTTATTAATATACAGATATCAAAAGTTTTTAAAGTTTGATTGCATGTACCCCAAAACATCACTCTTTTGTGACTGGAGGGAGTAATAGTAAGTACCTTATGGCTTCTGACTTGAATGCCATTGTGCTTGATGGTGCCAAACTTCTTGAACTCATCCGCCAATTGTGTAGGAGTGGCATTTAAAGGTAAATTTCGCACGTATATCGCATGCGCATCGACTTCAAAAAAAAAGGTACAGTTCAGAGAAGCTAACAAATTATGAAGTTTTAACTGCAACATTGGATTTAACTAACACCTTCTGGCTCTTGGATATTGCTGCTCTCATGGTTAGAACTGAAAGGTGGAACATCCGCAGCTGGAGCAGGAGCAGGATGAGCAGGAGCCTGTTTCTCTGGTTTGGGTAGTGCAGGCCTAGCCAGAGGTGCAGGAGCTGGCAATGGAGTTTCTTTCATGACTTTGACCTACAGCAGGAAAAAAATGTAATGTTAACAAACAAAAAAGCGCATATCCTAATTGAATTTCACAAGTCATTCAATTACACATCACCAAGCAAAGCCACAAATCATCATGGGCAACACAAACAAGCCTACTCAATGATTTCAAGGTCAACATTATGACTTTTGGAAGCATTACAAATGAAATAACATAACAATATCAGTACAACCATTTCCTTGTCAACAGATTAATGTTCACAAATACGGGGCACTAAATGCATATACCACGCTCACACGCAAAACTAGTATTGAAAGTATGGTTAATATAATGTTGACACTTAAGCCAGAAGCATCGTGTGAAACTCAGAAGCACCATGTGAAGCTCCAGTCCCAGAGAAGGTAGTAAGATTACCTAAGAATTCATATATAACAATAAATTTTGGAATACAATAGCTTACATCGGTGTGCATTCCAAAACTGCAAAGCATAAGGAATGAACAAATGAAAAATGCTTTGTCCATGATCAGATGTAAATGCATAAGAAAAAGCAGTTAAAGACATGAGGAAGTTTCTTTTAGAAACCTACAATTGAGGCGTACGACTTCTTTGGTGCCTCTTCGTGAGACACCGGGGTAGCCGTAGTAGTCATTACAGTCACCACATTGTTCGGGATTTCATCTATAACCTCAGGAACTGTTGGTTCCTCATCCACAACAGCCTCCTGTACATCCTCTGGCGATGGGTTGTAAACCTCCTCCTCCTCCTCCTCCTCCTCCTCCTCCTCCTCCTCCTCCTCCTCAGGCTGCACCAGCGTATGCTCCACGACAAGCTGCCCCTGCTGCGGCGCAGCCTCTACAAACAGAGAAAGACAGGCAATTTCACCATCTGCCACACAAATACTGAACAGAATTTTAGACTCTCACCAAACGCACCATGTTCAGGAGCGGCAGGCTCGACAGCTGCACCAGCCGTGCCATTGGCCAGGGGGGCGGCCGCTGGTGGGACCATGGCATCCGCCTCCGGCTGCACCTCGGCGGCGGCAGGGGCAGGGCCCTCCCCGACGTAGCGGAACATGTCGTTGAGCACAAAGTAGCCCTTCTCCTGCGGGGCGAGGAAGAAGGACTGAGAGAACTCGCGGCGCACGCCATCGCCGCCAGTGAGGTGGCCCGTCACGAGCACGGTGACGCCGCCGCCGAGCGACTCCTGCGAGTCCACCGTCCTGATCTCCGCCCGCGCCATGTCCATCGCCATGATCTTCTCGTTGATCGCCTGCCAAACCACACCAAAACCCCCTGTTAGCATTCCAACTAAAGAAAAAAAAAAAGAAAAGAGGCCGTCCTCGAGCCCTCCATCCTCTCTTAGCGCCAGATCTGGAGGCGCGGGCTCACCTCCATGGTGGTGACGGAGTCCATGTCGCCAGCGCCGCCTGCGGAGGGGCGGCCCAGGCGGCTGGCGTCCTGGTAGAAGTGATGGACCAGATCCGGCGACTGGTGGAGGATGCGGTAGTACTGCTGCACGAACGCGTTGCCCACCTGCAGAAGCAAGCACGCACGCACGCGGCGCATGGCAAAACCCCACCGCTAGATCAGCCCCGAACCACGGCGAGGGCCCCCGCCAATCTGAACCTGAGAGAGGCCGAAGCTTACCACTTGCGCGGAGGGCGGCGCTCCTGCGGCTGCGGGCGGCGAAGGCGCGGCCATGGGAGCTGGATCGGGGGAGGAGCCGGGACAGCTAGGGTTTTTGGGGGAGGCGCGTGCTGGCGAGGCGCGCGGCTCCCGTGCGGCGGCGGCGGCGCGTGCGTGCGTGCGTACCAGCAGCGCTTCGGGTCTCGTGGCAAAAATGGGAGGGCGACGCGAGGGGGGCGAGAGGGCAGGGGCCTATACGTTCGGCCGGATCTGGAGATGCGGTGCGGTGCGGTGCGGTGCGGTGCGGATGGATGGATGCTTTCCTTCTCGAATTTGGCTCCAGCACGGCACGCGACCTCGAGTTCCTCCTCAGGCTTGGGCCCCGTTTCGTGCGCTGGAATTTAGGTAGGAACTTGCAATGCATACCTGTCCACGAACCAAATTTCAGTCAAACTCCTGCAATTTTATCGCATTAAGGGTATCTGTAGTGTATATAACCCAAGGGGTCTTAAGGTAGATTCCATAGTGTATATAACCTAAGGGGTCTTAAGACGGTCCCACTTGGCAGATAAAGAAAAATTGTATTTTAATGCTTATGGCCAGGTCTTTAGCTTGAGGACCAGCCTTAAGCCTTTTTTACTTATAACTTGCTTAAGGTCACCCCTGTAATGTATAAGGTTGACCTTAAGGTGACTTAAGACCCTCTATTTTTATACACTACAGATGCCCTAATGCGATGTGACGGCGAAAAAAATGTCATTGTGAGCATCAAAATCAATTAGACATAGAATTATACAAAAATGAGAGTCTTGAACGGTCAAGATAATGTACCGCCGTACAGTTCAGATACCATAAACTTGATCCGTGTTTAGGTTATTCAGGATTCAGATATAGGTCCAGCTCGTATCGACTTGAGTTTTTGGTTTTTAGTTTATTTTTTACTATTTCTAAATTTTATCTTTTTCTAGCTTTTTTGAGTTTTTTTGCCGATTCTTTTTTTTCCATATTCGTTTGTGTTGTTCATGATAGGTTAACCTATTTTTTCTATTTTTAAAATTTTTAAATTTAGTTTAGCCAAATAAACCACCATTAGCTAAGTATAATTTCAGTCAGTTACAATGCAATTTTAGTCATAAGCCAGCTTATTTCAATCCAACTGAGCAGCATCATAAACACACAGATGGATAATGGATACAAAGTTAATCTGAACTAGGTTGATAGTAGATACTTATGATATGGGTTGCACGCAGCATTGGGTAGTTTGCTCCCTTGGCTAGGTTATGAATTTAGGGTTCCTACCCATAATATGACAAACTGAAAGTCTACATCCCATTTTCAAAAGATAGATTTTACCATATATACTATTAAATATATCAGGCTTCGCCATGACAAACCAAACCAAAGATATTGTTCCTCCGCTTTACTATATTGTAAAACAATATCTCAGGGCCTTGGGGTTTGAAACAAAGGCTTGCTCCAAATAACTTTAGTTTTTGGCTTAATTTGCCTTTTGGTTTATTTAAGCCAAAAGCCATTTAGAACGCGTTAACTTTTAATTTTGACTTTTTGGGGTTTTTTTTTACTTTTTTTCCTTTTCTTTTTCCCTTATTTCTTTGAATTGTCCATGACGATATAACTTTTTTTTTATTTTTTTTCTCAAAAAAGCTAACGCCCGCTACAGTGTAATTTCATACAGAAGCCAAAAACCAAAGTCAGAAACTTAAATCATAAGCCAGTTGAAGCGGGGTCAAAATGTATGTGCAATTCAATGTTTTTTTCCCTTTTGAAGTGTTCGAATTGTATGTTTACTTTTGAATGAAATTGATTGGAACCTTAAATTCAGAGGAAAACAATCATAAGATCTAACTTTATGTTAAGATTTACCCAGAGTTGAGATATGGTTTCTCTCTCAAGCTAAGAAACGTGTCCCATAGGAATTTGCTATTGTATATAGGCCAAAGGAATATGAAGTGTCAAAAGTCTATTTTGTTCAGATGGAATATTTGCAGCCATGCACGCCGGAAAAAGCTATAATCGAAGTACCATATCCTTGTGAAAAGTTCGTAAACGGAAATGTGAAGCGAAAACATCATGGTTTGTTTGACATTGGGAAATTTCATAGGATTCATTTGAAATTTATACTATTTAATGTAAAGTTCCTACGAATTTCCTGTTAGCCCAACCACATTGAGTATTTTTTTTAAGGGAAAAGGAACGCGTAGATGTCGTTTGGAAAATTCATATGAAAATAGTTCATTTTTCATAAAAATCAAAGAAACTTTCTATATTGGATATCTCGAAAATCAAGATACGAACCCTCCTCACGTACAGTTCACCCGACCCCAGAACCTATCCAACTATGAGGCAGCGTGTGGTAGGTGATGGCATTGGACCCAAAGGAGAGCTTCGGGCATTTGGTAGAGTTGCGTGGCATGATCAATGACAGCCATTCGCAAGGAGGCGATAGATCCGTGGTAATGTTGAACGAAGTATTTGTTGGAGTAATAAAGCTAGAGCGAAGAAAACCAGTCCTATGGGTTATTTTTTTTTGCGAGGGGGTGGGTGGGTCGTCCATATTTGCACCATCTCCCATGTAAAGTTAGGGTCTGTTTGGAAGAGCTCCACCAGCTCCAGATCTACAAAAAACAGCTCTACTCACTACTGGAAAACAGATCATTCCTCACGGTTCAAAACCGTCAGGAAAATACAAAAAACCGTCAGGTTAAATATCCCTGACGGGTTCCCGTCAGGCAAAACCCCTCAGGGCTGGCTGGTCAGGGAAATTTTATTTGGCTGACGGGAACCCGTCAGGGATATTTAACCTGACGGTTTTACCCGTGAGGGAAATCATTTAACCTGACGGTGCAATTTCCGTGAGAAAAATAAATTTTACTCACGGGCAAAATGTTACCCGTGAGGAAAATTATTTAACCTGACGGTACAATTCCCGTGAGAAAAATATTTAACCTGACGGTGCTATACCCGTGAGGGAAAAATTATTTAACCTGACGGTGCTATACCCGTGAGGGAAAAATTGATTTTCCTCACGGGCCAAACTGTCAGCAAAATTTATTTCATTGACTGTTTATGTTACCGTCAAGAAAATATAGGCTGACGGTCTGAACCGTGAGCAAAATTGATTTCCTATGGCAGAAAATTTTGCATTCAAAACATATTTTTTTTCAGCCACAATGAATTAGCAAATAAACATAAGCATTGATATCTAAATCTTACACATCCGTGCATCATATAATCAAATTAATCACAACACCATCCTTCATCGATCAAGAAACATGTAATTAAACAAATATATAAAAAGATCAGTTTTCATAAACAATCCCTACATTGATTCATGTTCACACAAGCATACCCATTCATAAACATCACCTCCAGATTGGTTCATCCATCCAAAAGACATCTAAAATGAAGTACCACATCCAAAAGACATCAATTTGCATTACATTCAAGTTCAGCTAGTCAAAAGAACTACAAGAGATCACTGAAAATCACATGGCAGCATGGTTGTTGTCGCCATCAATGTCGCCACTGCAGTTGTCCCTGTCGTTTCCATCAACGTTACCATCGACAGCACCGTCATCCGGTTGTGAGCCCACATGAGAGGATCCAGTCCCAAGCCCAGTCCCAGTCCCTTGCTGCAAAGTGAAAACATTATGTCAAGATCATAGCAACAAAAAAAAGGAGAGTTGGATAGAGAAATCCACATGACTATACGTAATCATCCCATAAATACATGTGAAGATCTAAGTGTTCTTGTTAATTCAACAAAAATTGTGCAAAGAAGGTAAGTATATATGCTACTGCTTTTGCTAGCTGCAGGTTGGCATGTACTCAAGATTAGTTTAGCTTCGTAAACAACTGACAAGTATGGGTGTACTAATTAGTAGAGAAGTCATTTGCCACCTTACCATCAACTATAAGTAAATGAGATTCAGGTTATGGCCATGTTTAGAACATTCAACATGAATCCACTCGCTCACTGCTGTACTGCTTGTTGACAGTCTGACATACCAAAAATGATTAGTTGTATAGTACACATGGTCGTTCGTATGACAAAGGTGATAGGTGGAAAGTACCACTTGAAGTTGAACTCTAGAACAAGACAAAATAATAGTTTGTAGGGAATTTTGTTTGTACACAAAGCAATAACTGTAGGTATTAAACGATATTACCTGTGCTTGTGTAGGTGTTCCACGGCGTAGCATCTCTGGTGGTGGTTGTTCACCCATCTTCTCAAAAAGCATCTACAGTTGGAAACTGATCAGTATTAAAGACAGTTACTAGTGAGGTGACTACAGATTGATGATATATATAAATGACGAAGCATGGAAGAGCAAGAAACACAAAATAAGAGTGCAAGACACTGATGCAATAGCCTGCAGGTAGTAACACTGGGCTACAGGTAGTAACACATAAAATAATCTCCACTATCTATAGTAAACTTTCTTTGAACCTTGACTCTGGTATATCTCTAGATAGTCTATATATTAGCCTGTTGTTAATAATATGAACTAAATTCAGGACGCCAGCTTCAAGTCCTCTTCCATTATATGATACATTAATTCTTAGAAGAAAACTAAAGACAAGAAATATCTGCCCTAAAACAAAATTAAACTAGTCCTCAGTGATATTTCAATTTCCACACCACGATACATTATTTTCTGCTAGTAAATAATGAACGATTGCAGCAGCAGATTGCAGCAGCCGAATGCAGCAGACAGCAGCCGAATGCAGCTGCATGCAGCAGCCGAATGCAACAGCCGAATGCAGCAGACAGCAGCCGAATCCAGGCATTTTGATCTGAGATTAATTTTAAGAATAAATATTTTTTTTGAAATTCTGGATGAATTGCACTTGTTATTACCTTTTGAGTAGTAATGTATGTAGTAGTAATACTTTCAGAAAACACTACAGCTGCATGCATGTATAGAAAACAGAATGTCAAATGTGTGTGAATGAACGTTATTACCAAGATCATCTGGCGGTGAACTTCTTGTGTCTGGAGTAGTTCTTGATTATGTCGAATCACATTTCGATAAGACATGGAATTGGATGGCCTGATGTATCTTGATTTGGCAGCTGCTAGAACAACATCCTTCTTGATAGCACCATTCCCTATTGGTACACGGCCATGGGGCATGCCACCATTGATGTTGTACAATATGCTTCCATCGAGTGGTCGCTGCTCCCAATCATCTTCGTGTTGAGCCATAGCAGCAGCAGAGTAATCATCCTAGAACAAAAGCAACATTTAAGCATCTTTCCTGAAAGCTAAGTTCACTTGTAATAATACAAACAAGGGAGCACTTACAATGTATTTCTGTGCTTTCTGGCTGCTGATTGGACCACTACTACCACTACTATCCACATTCTTCATGCCTGATTTCATTACAGCATATGTGTTTAGCCAAGTAGCCTTTTCTGGTCCATATTTGTGTTCCTACAACATGGTGAAACTCTAGGTTATAGCCTTGAAATAAGGACAGTGTTAACACAAAATAAAAACTTTTACTACCACATCCACCTCTTGCATCTTGCATCATCCATCCAAAATCCAACCAAAAAACTGTTAAGACAACTGTTGTCTCTCTATCACATTGGACAGTAAAGTAGTTAATTGTCTCTCTATCTTCATTTTCGATTGATACAATAGGTAAGAAAACTGTTGTTCAATTAAATTTCACATACTCACTAGGATCGCATTCATTTTTGTACTTAATAATCAATAAAAAGGATAACTGTATCTACAATGGCCCAAAATATAATGCTGAGATCATTCAACATATTGCAAATGATTCCGGGTGGGCTCTAGCCTACCCAAAATAGATATATGATTACTATATTGTAGTTCCACATAGAAGCTTGGTTGTATATATATACACATTACTCAACAAAATTTCTGAAACAAATATGAGAGTCAAAACGGCAATATGAGATTATTATCTAGGTTCCATCTCGCCAGTTCGCAGTTTATTTGCCAAAATAAATATGAGATAGATCCATGTCAATAATATACGTACACTAGCTAGGTCAACAATACTCCACACTATATTCTACCTGAAAAAAGATAATGTAAAATCATCTATTTCATATCTGCATGCATGCTGTTGTGGCCGCCGAAAGTATATGTTTAATTATGCTATATATATGAGCAAGGTACACAGGAATTTGTAAAATGTATATGCTGTAAAGATCTAGATTAGGGCTCCCATGTACTGACTCAAATAGCCGAACTGTTATAACTCAGCATACAGCATACTGTTATAACTCAGTGGTACCTAGTACCAGCAACCCCTTCAACAGCAATAGCAGAACTCCTGCACTTTTCAGATCAGCCGAACAGCAACAGCAGTAGCAGTGGATTCGATAGATTCTCATCTCCACGCCCAAAACAGCAGGTAGCAGTAGAAGAATAGAGATAAATAGCAGTAGAGATAAATAGCAGGTAGCAGTAGATGAATTCGATAGATTTTCAAACAGGAAGCAAACACCAAAAGGCTAGCCGAATAGCACAACTCCTGATAGAGCCTAGATGGGAATTCATGAGATCAATTCCACACAGCTTCTATGAGACCCTAGATGGGAATTCATAAGCAACGTAGAACATGATCATATGATGCCAAACTCAGATTTGACCATGCATGCAGACACGTCTAACACCACACACGTACAACTACAAAATAAAATACCTACAAAATCACGCAGGAAAATAAAATACCAACTTCTTTTTAGAAAAACAAGTGGAACTAGGTGATTCATACCAGGTATTGTTGGGTCTCCACGTATGGTCGCGAACCTCCTCGATTTTGAACAACATCATCAGATTTCAACCGTGCTTCCTGGCCTCTCTTTCGTTTAGTCTTGAATTGCTCGGTGCACCAATGACGACAAAGATGTGGCCATACTATGTCATTGCACCACCAAATCTTACCATCCAAGTATTGCTCATATTGGAGTTCCCTTGGACGTGCCAATGTGTCATCAAGATCCTCTCCTTGTTTTCTGTAGTACTCCTTGACTGCATCAACACGAGCTTGATACATCATATGCTTCACACGGTCCGCAGCATAATTTTCGAACACAAGATCTGCTTCTTCCTTGTCATTTGTGCTTACTTCGAACAAATGCTACATAGAGAACAAGAGTAGTTAGTACCATGCTCATCCTTCGACTAAAGTATTTATGTATATGAACTAACAAGTACATATTAGTTACCCAAAACTCTCGCTTTACTCGATCTGCAGCGGTTATTCCCTCATCGTCTTCATTGACATAATAATCATCCCATGTCAATGCAGGACGGGTATTGAAGATAGTACCATGCTCATCTTTGTCGTCCACAACACCTGGGTACTCATGTTTGATAATAACTCCAAGTTGTGCTTGATATGTGTAGTCTTTCTTGGGCTGGTAATTGGTATACTTGAATTGCCTACATAGGAACACGTCAGCATGGTTTTGCCAATTTCTAAAGTATCGATGGAAATTTGCAAATGCTCAAAAGCACCTAAGCTAGTGGCTATTATCAGTACATTAGGCACTGCTTTTATAAAGGGGAAACTATAACAAAGGCTTTCCTATATAGCATGATTGGATGTTCACTGGCACCAACGGTATCACAAGTGTCAAAAAGAATATCTCACACCAGGACTATATATGTTCAATATCTCACACCAGGACTATATATGTTCAATATCTCACACCAGGACTAAGAATATTGTGCTTACTGCAGGCTCATTCTCACGGTGGCATGTAGGACAAGCATCACCCTATATATAAAAACTAACATACCTCCAAAGTGTGGTCAGTTGACTTGCCAAATTTTATGGTCCCACTTGTATTCGTGTAGGATGGCAGATTGTAAATAAAAGGACAACAGAACACATTGGAAATACTGTATTTCATTAATGCAGTTTGTACTCACTTGTCACCCTGAGGTATTAGGGCAATCTTGCCGGCACGCGACGGCATATGTAATTTGGTCCGTGACTTCTTCTTCCTCCCCCTTTGTTCAGCAGCTTCATTGCTCCTTTGGGAGCCATTGCCACTACAATTACTGCCACTACAATTGGTCCTTTCCGAGGTACAACCTTCAGGTTGGCGACCTCCACGTCGAATGGGACGAATATGATTCATATCCTGCATTGTTATAATATGAAGTTAGTGCCAATATATCAATAATTACATATACAAAGCACAAAATAAAATGCAATCAAATGACCATTTGTTATCACCACATGGAAAATCAAAACAAAAAGATACCACAAAACAGAGAACAAGTTAATTGGTAGTTCCAATAGTCCAGCTCCAAACATCAAACAAACATGTACAAACTACACAAGGTATTTTACAAGAAACAATTCAAGCACAACAACAGGAAATTTAGAAATCATTTGGATCATAAGTTGGAGGTTGGAGCTCCTCATCTTCATCCTCCTCATCATATTCATCTTCAACAATTTCTTTTTGAGGATCAACATTCTGGTGTTGCAAAAATTCCAAATCTTTGGGATTTGTTATTTCATCTGAGATCAATGGAAGTGTAATTTCGAAGTCATTCCCTAAGTCGATGACAAAGGTGCCTTGCAAACCATCCTCCTGATAGAACTCCATTTGTTCTATTGGTCCTTCAGAAAGGTTGAAACCACCATCCGTACTATTTGGAGCAATATATCCATGTGGGGCTACATGATATGCAACCCACCATTCCAATATATCCGGTCTAGTCTTACACGGGTATGGCAGGTAATAGACTTGTGTAACTTGACTTGCCATGACAAATGGATCAAAATTTGAAAGCCTAGATGTGTGATTGACCTCTATCAAGCCCAAATTTTCAGTTCGCCTAACTCCATTTGGTGTTGGATCAAACCAATGGCAATCAAATAAAACCAGCTCAAGATGCATGCTGCCTTCCCAAGTAATTTTTATGATGTCTTCAATGACACCATAATACTCCAACATGTTGTTGTTCTCGTCAACACTAGACACACAAACACCACTGTTAGTTGTAGTCAATCCAGATTTCCCGCTCTCATACTTTGATGAGCGAAATCTAAATCCATTGACATCATAACATCCATAAGTGGCAACTCTTGTGCGGAAACCATAAGACATTTGGCGTAAGGTATTAGGAATGGTAGATAACTTCATGCACTGCAAATAGACAATTAATTGTATTTAGCTTTAGGTGATTTCAGATTGGTACAAAGATGTTTCTCAAGTGTTATAAGTTGAAGTGTTGACGATAATTACTTGAGTTTTAAACCAATCAAAAAAATTGGGCCCAGGATGCATAGGGCGGCTCGATTTCCAACCATTTAACCTTAAATCCCGAAGTTGCTTTTCAGTTGGTTTCATTCTGCTCTTCCAATGTTCTTTACAAAATTTACTACATAAAAAGAGTTAGTTGTAATTACATAAATATAATTAAAGAAATGTAAGTTGGGTTGCATAATTTCAGCACATACATGAAGTAATCATCCATCTCTGGCACATTTGTCAATATGTACAAGAAAGCAACCTTGTACTCTTCTGTTGTGAGATCACGACAGCCACGAGGGCTAATGCATCGACCCGGGTATTGAAATATGACAAGGTCACATGAACTTTGAAATGTGGAGGCACCATCATCGTACCGAGGTATCTTGTTTCTACTTGACCGAACTTTAGGGTTAAAATATAATGATAGAAAATTTGTAGCCTCCTCAACTAGATAAGCCTCAACAATAGAACCCTCAACTCGAGCCTTATTCCGTACTTTCTTCCTAAGTTTTTGTATGTACCTACATGGAGTAGACCAATTAATTACATATATCATTAGGCTAGAAAGATAAAATAGCGGTATTAATTATTTTACCTCTCATATGGGTACATCCAGTGGGCCAAGACAGGGCCTCCTAGTCGAGCCTCATAAGGAAGATGTATGATTAGATGTTGCATAGGATTAAAGAACCCAGGAGGAAATATTTTCTCTAGTTTGCATAGAAGCACTGCAACATTCTGCTCTAGTGAGGTTATGTCATCCTTGCTAATCTCTTTAGCACACAACTTCCTATAGAAAAAACTGAGCTCAGCCAAACATAACCATATATTTTCAGGAAGGCAGCCACGGAATGCAACTGGTAGCAAACGTTCCATGAATATATGGAAGTCATGACTTTTGAGGCCAAATATCTTCCTTTGTAGAAGGTTAACGCCTCGCCTAATATTGGATGCATATCCATCAGGAAACTTCAATGTTTGAAACCACTTAAGGATGGTTGTCTTGTCATTATTATTGATGCAAAAAGGTGCCCTAGGCTTGTGCCACTTCCCATTGCTCTTCAGCTCCAAGTGCAGTGAAGGACGGTGACAAATCTCAGCTAAATCTTGTCTGGCCTTCACATTATTCTTGGTCTTATCGGGTATGTCAAAGCATGTGTTCCATATTGTTTCAGCTACATTTTTCTCATTGTGCATCACATCAATGTTGTGTCGAAGCTTTAATTTATTGAAGTATGGAAGTTGCCAAAAGCAGCTTTTGTGGGTCCAATGGTGAAGTTTACCAAAGTTTTTCGTATCACTTACAAACTTGTCTATTTGGGCTTCGACTTCCTCTCCCCTTAAATGCCTTGGTGCCTCCTCAAGTACTACTGTGTTCTTTCGAAATGCATTACCTTGGGTTCTGAATTCATGGTCTCTAGGTAGGAAGCGTCTATGACAATCAAACCAGCAAGCCTTGCGACCATTACGGAGTTGAAATGCTTTATTGTCACCCAAGCACTCTGGACACGCAAACGAACCATGTGTGCTCCAACCAGCAAACATACCATATGCAGGAAAATCATGAACTGACCATAGATATGCTCCCCGCATTGTAAAGTTTTGCTTAAGTGAAGCATCCCATGTTTGTACCCCCTCCCACAACTTGATAAGTTCGTCAACTAAAGGTTGCATTAGAATATTTATTTTTTTCCCAGGATGTTCAGGGCCGGGGATAACAAGGCCAAGGAATATGTACTCCGGCTTCAACAGAATGCCCGGCGAAATATTTAATGGAGCCACAAACACTGGCCAACATGAGTAAGGAGCAGCACCCAAACTAAATGGTGTGAAACCATCTGTTGCTATAGCAAGGCGTACATTTCTAGGATCACTTGCAAAGTTTGGGAAGTCCTCGTCAAATTGTTGCCAAGCTTCCCCATCACATGGGTGCACCATCTTACCAGACGTTGACTGACTATGTGACCGCATTAGCTTTGCTGTCTCCTCGTGTGTATACAACCTTTGTAGTCTATCTATAATGGGTAGGTACCGTAATACTTTACGTGGGACTTTATTATGGCCTACCTCGTAGCGAGAGGTATCACATAAGTCACACTTGTCTTTATGCTCATTATCTTTCCAGTAAAGCATGCAGTTATTATAACACACATCAATTTTCACATATGGCATCCCGAGACCCTCTAACAACTTTTTTGAACGGTAGAAGTCCTCAGACAACTTAGACTCCGGAGGCAAAAGTTCATGAATTATTTGTAATACATCGTCATAGTGTGCAATTGACATATTGTATTGTGACTTCATAGCTAGCAAACGAGCGACAGCAGACAGACTTGAGTGTGTTGTGTTCTCATGGACTAGTTCGTCAGCGCTAGCGACCATTCTATAGAAAGCCTGGGCAGAGGCCGTTGGCTCCTCATCAATTCCCGGTGGATGGTCACCGCCCACGTCAATCAACAGATTGTCCATCCGATTACATTCATTGATTTCCTCGTGATCTATTGAAGGGTCATGTTCATCATGTGTCGTCCATGTTTGATAGTTTGACCTAAACCCATATTTACTTAAGTGCAACTCTACAATATGCCTGTTGTGCCTAAAATACTTCCTGCACATTGCACATGGACACTTAATGGTGTCACCTTCAACTATCCTAGGATTTGAGAATGCGTGATCTAAGAACTTTGTAGTTTGTTCAATCCATTCATTTGAGGGAGCTTTACCACGCTGCCAACCACTATACATCCATTCATAGTCTGCCATGAAATAGTTCTGTGTGCATAACATGAATATATCAGGCATAAAATTATATTTATTAAAACTAGGTATGTTGCATTTGTATACAATTGTATATCAGACACTATATTTGCATTTGTATATTAGCCACTATACAATTGTTTCAATGTATCAATTATCAATGGTCGATGGACAGATATGTGTATATGAATATACCAAGGACGAGATCTCACCGGCGGCTCCTCGTGGTGGGGGTGCCCCTTGGAGAGGGTGTACACTGCCAAGAGGCTGCACGTCACGATCCCAACGTCGGTGATCTTCTCCCACTTGGCCGTCTCATCTGCGAGAGAAGATCAAAGGCAAAATCCAAATCAAATACTACTCACAATAGCCCCTCTCGTTGAAAGCTACTCATGATCTGCTTTTCTGGACATAGCTTACAAATTAATTATGTGGCCATAGAAATTGAAGTTGAGGAAAATTAATTAGCTCGGGCTGGACAAGAATTCAGCTTTGCTTCCATGTGTTGTGTACGCATTAAGACCGGTAGATGATTAGCTACTACACTAGCTACATCAATGATGTGTTAGTGCTCTCCTTTCTCACTAATGAATTTCTGATCCAGCCTGGTCTTTTTTAGTAGTATATGTAGGAGTATTTGGAGTCATCTATACACATGGGTGCACTGAAATTTGTCTTTCAGTTAGGTTGCAGGTTTTGCTATATGCTCATGCATTCTGAAATGCAATGATGTTTTGTTCTCCCCCCTGTTCCCATACAAAAGGCCTAAGACTCATCAACAACGTACTCTATATCCTGCCAGTGTGTGCTACTATTAAACTCTCTTCTTTTGGTTTTTGCACTCTTTGCGCTACAACTCACTCCGTAAGAAACAAGCCACAATGCTTTGCTGGGGCAGACCTGTTACAATTTTCTTCACAGATGCAGCAGACCTGTTACAATTTTCTTCAAATCCTTTGCTGGGGCGGCGGGCCGGAGCAGGGGCGTCGGGGGTGGGAGCTCGGGAGGCAGTACTGCAGGCCGGAGCTGGGGCGTCGCCGCGGCGGGGCGGAGCTGGGCCGTCGGGGTAGACCTGGGGAGGCGGGGCGTCGGGGCGGACCTGGGGCGTCGGGGAGGAGGCGGCCGAGGGGATGGGGAGGAGGCGGGGAGCGCGCGAGGGTCTGCGGCGGAGGCGGCGGCCGAGGGGATGGGGAGGAGGCGGCGGGCGCGCGAGGGTCTGGGGCGGAGGAGGCGGCCGAGGGGATGGAGAGGAGGCGGCGGGCCCGCGAGGATCTGGGGCGGAGGAGGCGACCGAGGGGATGGGGAGGAGGCGGCGGGCCCGCGAGGATCTGGGGCGGAGGAGGCGGCGGGCTCGCGAGGATCTGGGGCGGAGGAGGCGGCCGAGGGGATGGGGCGGAGGAGGCGGCCGAGGGGATGGGGAGGAGGCGGCGGGCGCGCGAGGATCTGGGGCGGAGGAGGCGGCCGAGGGGATGGGGACGAGGCGGCGGGCGCGCGAGGGGATGGGGCGGAGGAGGCGGCCGAGGGGATGGGGAGGAGGCGGGGGCGCCCGAGGGGATGGGGAGGAGGCGGCGGGCGCGCTTGGGGCGGAGGAGGCGGGCGAGCGCGCGGCGGCTGCCAATTTTTGGGGGAAAAATTTGGGTTTAGGTTTCAGACGCGCGCTGCACCACATTACCGGCCGCGCTGGATCAGAAAGCCTCACGGGCTGGAAAATCCTCACAGGCTTATGTCCTATTATCCTCACGGTTCATGCAATACCGTCACAAAAAGAGTGTATTTCCTTGACGGTTAAAAGAGCCCGACAGGAAAATGTATTTTTGTGACGGTCATACGTGGGCCCGTCAGAAAAATTGATATCCCTCACGTTCTATGCGGGCCTGTCAGGAAAATTAAAGCCCGTGAGGGATGATACGCTTTCTAGTAGTGACTCCACGAAATTTTACCCAAACGCTCCAGCTCCGTGAAATCTGGATCCACCAAAATCCTGGATCTGAGGGCCAGATCCATGGATTTCATGGAGCTCCTCAAGGGGTGCTCCACCGTGGAGTTCAGTGGTAATTACCCACCAATGCCACTGGTTACACACCCCATCCCACCAAAAGTGGTCATTCCCACCAAAACTTCAATTTTGTGGATCTGGAGCTGCTGTACAAGCCAAACACTCCATGGTGGGATCCCAGATCCACGGTGGAGCTGCTGCTCCAAATCCACATTTTCAGTGCTAGAGCTCTCCCAAACAGGCCCTTAGATTTCTCTCCCAAGTTGTAAATGTAAAGGATACATCCATTCTTTCCTTAAGTTTTCCATGGACTCAGTGGCGAATCTAGAATGAAAATTGAGGGTGGGCTAAAAAATTATACATACTTCTACCAGATCATAAGCTTTTCCTAGAATTATTGGCCTTACACCTCGAGTGACTAAACTAATTTGTAAGAAACATAGTTTTGTATTCTTGTGCAATTAAATTCATAGTTTCATATATGAATAAAACTATAATAGCAAAGAAAAAAAAGAGATACAATGGAGGTACCTCACTAATGGCAAGTGAATTCCTAAAACATGTAAATATGATTCCGGTAGGTAACAATGTGTACATCAAAATAAAAAAATAGTGATACAATAGCAAATTGTATTTAATTACTTGAGAAATGGGATAATGAGTTTGAGTTGTATACTTACAAAGCAGTTCGGCACTTTGGCTGTACGGAGAAATTCAGCAATAATACTACTCGCCAAACCAAATAACAGCACTTCACACCATCACAATTCATGCGACGCAATCACGCTCACGCGGCCACTTAACCAGTTAACCCTAGTCGGCCAGTCCCTAGCGCAGCCGCACACATGACACAACCCGCACTCGACACTCCCGCATAGCATCCGCCCTCGCTCCGTCGCTCGCCCCTCCCCGCTTCCAGCCTCCCCGGGCCGGCGGGCCCCTGGCACCCCGGCGACCGGCGCGACCCCGCCTCCGGTCTCCCCTTCTCAGTCCGCGGCGCGGGCTTCAAATGGCGCGGCCCTGCGCCCCCGCCTCAGCAGCTCAGGCCTCCCCCCGCCTCGGCGCCTCCGGCTCCGGCCTCCCCGCCTCGGCTTGAGCACGGGTGAGCAACTTCCCACTCCTCACTGCCTGCCTACGTGCCTAGGTCAATTGATTGGGGATTTGGGGGAAAGGGGAAGGGAATGGATTGGGGATTTCAGATTTGGGGAAATTTCGGAAGGCCAACAGGGTACCATGTGGACCGGCGGGGATGTGAGCAGTGGGTCGGTGGGCGGATTGGGCCTGGCTGGCTTCGCTGCTTCTTCGGCCTTGCTCCTTCAGCGCTTGTTCTTTATTGCAGTTTGCTTGGCTTGCAGCGCCGGGGGAGCCAGGAGCCCTGGAACTCAGGGGGGTGTTCGGTCCACCAGTGGAGGGTAGGCTTCAGCCTGACGAAGCCTACCCGGTGGATTCGCCCCTGCATGGACTAGATATGCAGTGTGTTTAATTAGGCTGATTTTTTGTGGTTTATGGCTGAAATTACATTGTGCTGATGATGGCTTATTTGGCATAATTAAATTTTAAAATTTTAAAAATATAAAAAAGGGTTAGCCCAGCATGTATGATGCAAACAAATATGGGGAAAAAACCAGCACAAAAGCTCAAAAAATTTGAAAAGTCAGAAAAAAGATAAAATTTAGGAATAGTAAAAAATAACCCGAAAACCAGAAGCCCATGCCCAAATGAGCAAGGCCATGATTTCCTATACATCCGCAAGCAAACCTGCAGAGTAGGACGATGCTACGTGCTGGCAGCTCGCTCAGCAAGAAGATCCTATCTCCAATCTCCTTGGTCTTACACCTCTCTTATGAGGAGAAATCGATACATCTTGGATAGAGGATTTGTGGATTCAATCCAGATTGACCCTAATGGAATAGGCCAAGGCTTAGTGTACATGCAGCAGAGTAACATCAGCTGTTCGTAAGTCTTGTCATATAGTAATTATAATGATATATCGTCTAGCATATCATACAACTGTCCAGTATGGGATGGATTTGGCTGATTTATTTGTGATGTTTCAATTTTGGGCTGCTGCACCCTTCATTATTTTTTTGTTCCACATAAATGAAGGGTGCAGCAGCTCAAAAGTTCTTTTTATGCCTAAGATAGCAACCAAGCCTAGCAAACAACATGATAAGGAGGAAGAGACTCCGGCCATAACCTGAATCTAAAGTACCAGTATGTGTCATTAGCTTCATACTAAAGTGTGCAAAGAGACTTTTAGCAATAAGATACATATCTGAATGTTCTTATTTCTTAACAACTACATTAAGAACATTAAAATACATAAAATCAATCATGTGCCAATATTTATACTCATAGCTCAATGTTTATCGTCATCGTCGTCGACGTTGCTGAATGGGTCTGATGCTTCGAAGACCAGGGTAACTAAGTGTGGTGGACGAGTATCGAAAAGGCCTAAGGGCCGAATGACCATCACAGAGATTTCTTTGGATGGGGTCCCTCTACAATCGAAGAAAGCAGCGACAGCATTCCGGACTACCTGTGGATACTTGGAAGGGAACGGGTCCCCATCACCACAATGAATTGGAAGTTTTTGATAGATGTAGAGAAAAGGCAGCTGTGGGTGGAAATTTCAAACTCGTTTGAGATCCCAGTAGAAGTCCAGAGACTTGAACAATGGTAGGCGTTCCTTGTGATGGAAAAAGCATTGAAGACCTTTAAGAGCACGCTTATCACGCAGTACATGACCAAGGATCATGCGCCCTTCAAGAGGAATCCTTTCGTGTCATTAGAAACATGGGAGGCATTTGTGCGGATGAAGACAAAATCGAATTTCAATAGCAAAGTGTGGCGCACAAGATTCTCCAGGCATAAAACACTCACCCCTCACAGACCTGTGATCACTGGGTACATGAGTAAAATCCCGTAATGTAGGATGGAGTAGGAGGTCGCAATCCGGATGGAGGCCCCCCCACCATTTGCCGGGATCACAACGAGCGCACCCGAAACTGGTTAAGATCTTGGGTGTCTCCTCTTTCAAAAAACCCTGCAGACAAGGAACTGGCCCAATACTTGGTAAGATATGTTAAACTATCTAGTTATTAATAGCTCTGTAACTTCATGGGGTCTAAAATAACATGATTGCCTCTTACAACAAATATTGACTATTGAATGTTCCCAATGCTCATTCGAAGCAGTCAGGGAGAGGGATATACTATCCATGGCCCTGGAAAACAAGGAGCATCCAGGTTACGGTTTACGTATATTGGAGGCACGTATTCTCAAACGACTCCGAGGCGTATAGGAGTAGAAAGAGATTAAAGGTCGAGCGCGAGGAACATTTGAAATAGGAGCTTCGTATATAACTTTAGGAAGAGCTATCTGCCTCACTTCGAAACAAGATAACTGCCTCACTTTGAGGAGAGATAGATTTATTAAGAGAAGAACTGAGAGAAGTTTGCAACCAGCCGCAAGCCACCTCGTTATTGCGGTAGCTAGTCCCCTGATGTCAGAGTAGCCGCGCCTCCACACCACTTTCTGAATATAGCGATGCCCACTTACTTATTGATGATTTTCAAATAATGTACCTCTTTAAAATACTAACGCTGTGCATTCTCAGAGTCAGGATTGTTGGCTCTATTTCTGTTGATGCTAGATGGGGGTTGGTATATATATACCTACCAGGGATGCTGGTGCACGATGCTCAGTTAGGGACCAATTTCGCGAATGTCCAGGTGGACAAGATTAATGACGTTTTTAGGGCAGTCCACACATTCGTCTAGTGGCTCAAGAGGGACATCACTCTAGACCCTTCTGTGCCGCGATCTCTACACGACCATGTCTGTCAAATAGAACCCTCTATGACTCCACCTCAAGCTCTACTTCAAAAGACCACTGCATCGGATCCCATGGAGACGCCAATTGTATCTCAAGTAAGACACTAAGGCTCAATTGAAGAAGATTAAGGAGCCTACCAAGTTTTGGAAGTACAACCTCAGAATATCATTGATCCTTGAGTCATAATTACCTGGTCTTGGACTAGTTTGCAGGTCTTTACATGCTTGGTACATGTAGCGGTCCAATGACGGGAAAAATTGGCAGAGTGGATTCAACGTCAGATACATGGAGACGCATTTCTACAATGGCACAGGCTACATCTCGTCGCTTTTTAGATTCTATTATTTATTTTTAAATAATTAAAAGATCTCAGGTACAATCAATGCGAATAGTTCGATAGTCTCACGAGCAGCTCTGGTGTATGGTTGTATACGCCCTAACCCGTTTCCAACCCGTGTTCGGTGTTTCCTCTTTGCTGCCCGACCCGGGTCGGGTTCGCTCACATGACAAACGGGAAAAGCCGTTTTCCCCCGTGTCGCTGTGGCCTGCTCCCCAGCCACAGGTCTCCCCCGCTCCCCCCCCCCCCCCCCCCCCCCTCTTCTCCCGCCACATTCTCCACGACTCCTTGCCTCGCCTGTCTCGCGGCTCTCGTATCTCCGGCCCGCGCCTCGCAGGTGGCGGCCGGCCGTGGTGCTGACTCCGCCGCCGCCGCCGCCCGCGAAGGCTCCTCCAGCCAACTCGGAGGTAACTGGCGCCCTTCTTGATCTAAAATCCATATGCATGTACCCCAACGGAGACGAATTCGTGCCCAATGGCTGCCATTCTTCTTTCCTATAATTTCCTTTTCTTGCGCTTTAGTTTCCCCCCATTGTTTTTGCCCCCTCTGTCTTGCCTTCCGTTAAGGTTTGAAGAATGGGGAAATCTTCTTTTTCCCAAGGTAAATTCCTCTTAAATTCCCCCCTTTTCATTTGGAGGAGTTCGTTTTTGACGTCAGGTATTAGCTTGCTTTTTCCCTGCTCTTGCGTTAGTTTTGTTTTTTTGCAAGATTTGTGCCTTGTTTAACGGATTGTTTAGCAAACTTTGTTACAAAAAAGGGGCACGCTTCAGGGCGGTTTGCTTGGTTCACTGATCGCAGTTTGATAACTTCTGTGCTACCCTCAAGATTTAAGTTCACGGTAACCATGGAACGTTCTTCTTTCTGGTTCTCTCTCTCTCTCTCTCTCTCTCTCTCTCTCTCTCTCTCTCTCTGCGCAGAATTTGATCTGGCAGACTGTCACACAGTTTTGTGGCAGATATTTATTTCTACTTATTCTTCTTCATTTCTCTACGCATTGATTTGCTTCCTTTTGCCCCATGTGTAGTAGTATAAGGTTCCTGACATACATTTAAGGCTTTCTCCTCTTTCCTGTGGCGTAGTCAAAAGTTCCCTTTTCTTTCACGTGTCAAAGCTCGAAAGCGCTGGCGAAAACCTGTGCATTCTTGCGGTTTGTGAATTGGGCACTTTCTCCTCTCTTAATCTCATCTATGTTTTCTTTGGTTCGCTTGTGCCCGCGGAGCTGGAGATCCTTTCTTTTTGAATTTTGAGGTGTGCAGATTCAAATAATCAAAATTGGGTGGTAGTAGTAGTAGTAGTGCTGCCTTGTGGATCGAGTTGTGCTCTATTATGCAGTGAATATGATTCATGTTTCTTTTGCTTTGCTTTCTTGGATTGGAATTACGAATTGTCGTGTTCGTTGGACATGGTTCTCTCGATTATTTGTGCGCTTTTGGTATCAAATTGGAATATATGCCTTCTTTCTTGTGGGCGAATTAAGTAACATCGTGTTTACAGGCATCTAAAATGCTTTGATCATCCATGCCTGTCTTGCGTGCAGTTGCACCGTACATGTAGTTGAAGAAAACCGAATATCGCTCCTGCAAAAAAGGCTACATATTTTTTTTATATTTCTAAAAGTCCACGGTAGAAAGTTTGGGATGCAGTACAAGGTGCTAAGGCATTAACAGCAATCTACCTTGGGGAGCTTCTACGGTGCCCTGTAATCCTCACTTCATTTCTCTTCAGTGAGATACAATTGCAGCTCTCTTGCTTTTCTACGAAAGAAAGAAGTTCTTGTAAGACTTGGATTTATGTTATCTTCTAGGTTCTTTTCCGTACATGTGAAGATTTTGACTTTTCGTCTTCTTGGTGACTATGCTACGTAGCTTTTTCCAACATACAAGTCAAGTTCTATCTCATATAAGTGCCTTTTCCTTTACTTATTGGGTATTTAGTGTCAGCAGGCAAAAAGTCCTTGGTTGTTTTTGTGGTTCTTTGTTGTACATATTTATGATCGTTTTGCTTTATGCAAGTGTTGGTATTTGCTTTAAGTGCTTTCTTTTATATTGCACGTTGGCTATGAGCTGGAGGGTCTGAAGTCTACCGTCCTTTCCATATTGGTTTTAGCAAGGGAATGAAGAAAAGTACCATTCCTGAGTGTTCATCGTGATTCCGAACCAGTTTCTTCTCGTACTGGGCTCTTACTGTAGCATTGAAACTTCAAGCAATCCTAGGGTTGGTTCTTTCGTTTATGACATCTTCAAAAGATCGAACACATAATTGTTTGAAATCAACCAATATCTAATTGACCTCATCTTCTCTCTTAGCGCAAGGATTGGCTCTTGGATTTCAAGCAAAGGCAACCCAAGGTTGTAGTTCCTGATGAACAATGAATATCGAAACATTTATTTAGTGGTTCATTATATGAGTTTTTCTTTCCCTCTTTCTCATTCCTTCTTACTTTTTCTTATCTTTTGGATTGCAGGAATTTGTTCCCTGGTTATAATACTTCGTGTGAAAATATCCCACCAAATATGGTGGTGTCTATAGGCAATGTGAGAGGCTTGAGTTTGGCCATGTCATCCAGTGCATTCATCGGTTCGAGCTTTGTGATCAAGAAAGTTGGGCTGAACAAGGCTGGGGATTCTGGGGTAAGAGCAGGTTGTGCCTCTTCTAACAGCTATTTAATCGGAATGTACCCTTAATATTGTATAATGTTTTTAAGTGAAACTTTGAATGCTTGTGATTCTTATTGTGTATTAATGATGTATAAGATGTCTTTTGGCCTATTATATTGTATTACTTGTTGTTGTTGATGTTTTTTTCTTACACTGCACTGTAGGTTCTGGAGGTTTTTCATACTTGTACGAGCCGTTATGGTGGCTGGGAATGATAACTAGTAAGTGTGGATTAAAATCAAGCCTTCCAGCAGTTAATATTGTATACAATAATGCAAGTTAGTTGTATGCCAATTTGTAGCCCACGATAGTTCTACTCATTTTTTTATGTGCTCTTGTAGATTTTGTATCTAATTTATATGCTTTGCAAACTGGTTGATTTCCTAACCAACCAAGTAGCGGCCCTAATTGGTATTTGTGCTCTACTTGTTTATTTACCTTAACCATAAAGTCTTCGAACAACGAAAATATTGGATGCTGGGTTAAACTAAAGTATATCATCACACAAATGCTATAGATAAACATCAAAGTTTTGTGTATCCCGACTCCAAATAGATTAATCCGGATCACTCCAAAATATTAGTGTTACACACCTTTAAATTATCAGAAGATTCAGGAGTAGTTAGTTCATTTTCTCAATTTATAGGAAAATCTTGTAAAACTCACTTCTGCACATTGATGCTCTAACACCAGACTCACATAAGTAACAGTAGAACTTACTCCAGAGTTAGGGCCTCGTTCTGTTCTGATGGAGAACACAGTGGGTTTGGTTGATAACGGTGCAAATTGTATCTTTTTAAGAACCCCTCCTGCCCTATTTCCAAAAAGAGTTGCGTGATGGGTTTGAACTTACAAGTTGTAGAATTCCCATCACTGAACTTGTAACTTGGTGTACGACTAAAAACTCAACAAATAAGGATTTGATGAGCATAGGGACAGCTGTCACATTGTTAAATTTGTGTACTTGCACTTTTCCAAAAGTCATCAGAAAAATCGTGGATGTAGTACTTATATTTTTATGTGCACCTGCAAAAATTGGCATACAAATTCATCTACAGTGAAGAGAACCAAAAACGACATGTCATTTTTAGTTCACATGTGCAACTTGTCACATTTAGTTCTCTGTGGCACGGATGAATTAAACATTGAAAATTTGTGGATATGTAATAATACATCATACATGCAAAGTAGTACGTTTTTTTGGTCATTTTTGGAAAAATGGATCATGCGACGTTTTGGATTATTTGGCAAAGGTGGACAGCTGCCCATATGCTCAGCTGAGCATTTCCCAAAACTCAAAATGTGTGGTAAGAGTCTACCTACTTGTGTCATCATTATCTATTGCAATGAAATGCGTTTATACCATCTGACAAAGGATTGATTAAAAGGACATCTGAACCATACATCCTGCAAGCTAGATCATTGCCATGATTTTATCATTCACTGCTTGCCTTCATTAGTTTCATTTTCAACTGCAAAAAGGCAGAGATAGCATCTCACAAATGCCAGTAAAGTTCAAATCGACATTTCTGATAGTTTACGTACATGTGTAACAACATTCGTCATGATGAAATGGAAGCTCGAACACTCTTCCTACTCACTTTGGTTTACCTTGCAGTGATTCTGGGTGAGGTAGCAAACTTCGCAGCATATGCATTTGCCCCTGCCATACTTGTTACTCCTCTAGGAGCTCTGAGCATTATATTTAGGTAGCAGACATACCGTTTGCTTAATTTCCTTATGTATCACAGTATATGTTTCTGTTTAACCTTTGTCTCATGCAGTGCAGTGCTCGCTCACTTCATCTTGAAAGAGAAATTGCATATGTTTGGTGTTGTTGGTTGCATCTTGTGTGTTGTTGGTTCTGTTGGTATAGTTTTGCATGCCCCAAAGGAGAGAAAGATTGAATCAGTGAAGGAAATATGGCATCTTGCAACTCAGCCAGGTAACTACTTGTTACTTACTCCTGTCAAAACATTCCCATAGTATTTCATGCTTCACTGCTGCAGCGCTGCCAATTGTAGGATGATGTATTCAATACAAATGTTTGGTATTTCATGACTTGACCATTAGTTCTTATCCTAGGGAAAATTGGTAAACTATCTGAATTTTGCAGTTTTTGGTAAAAATATCTGCATATCTAGGATTTTTTTTGTTTGACAAATTCCCTTGAGCACTCGGTTATGCACCCACTTGTTCCTGGCATGTAACTTTTGTTTGTGATGGAGAAATTTTTTTGGGGGGGGGGGGGGGGGCACAGAACTTCTCAAGGAATGTTGATCAGAAGGACTCAATGTTTGAAAAACAGAATGTTTGAAAAAAAATTACTTGAACTTCATAAACCTTCTCCTCAATGGAGAAGTATTTTTATGCTGACCTTTTGCCTTCTTCCTATGTGAACTAGTTATGTCTCAGTTGACACGCTCCATATTGACATGTAAGGATAATTTCTGCAGGTTTCATTGTTTATTCATGCGTCGCTGTGGCTGGCGTCCTTTTTTTGATTTTCCGGATTGTTGAACGGTCTGGACACAGGAAGATGCTCATTTATATTGCAATCTGTTCACTAATGGGATCTCTCACGGTACATTAGAAGTACATCACGTTCGGATTAAATTATTCAATTGATTGAGTTAGTGAACGTTGATCAATAGAATTTTATGATCGGAACAGGTTATCAGTGTAAAAGCAGTTGCCATTGCCTTAAAGCTGTCATTTAGTGGATCCAATCAATTCATCTACATCCAGACGTGGTTCTTCATAGTTGTTGTCATTATTTGTTGTTTGGTGCAGTTGAACTACTTAAACAAGGTAACCATCCATAATGTCGAGCCCTTTTGTGTAGATTTACATTTTTGAGAAATTGGGTATGTAGAACCTTTGATTTGCAATCCAGTAATATTATCCTGGACTTACTGACACCTGATATATGAGCTTTCATGGTTCTTATGAGAATATTATTACGTGCAAGTTTTGTATGATTTCACTTGCTTTCTTCAGTATAGATGTTTGTCCATGCATGAGCCATTGTTGACTATTCTGCATCATTTTTCTAACCTGGTCTAATTATCCAATTTCATCACAGCTCCTTTAAAAAAAAGAAACAACTGGCTGAGCAAAGGACCACTCTGTGACATCTGACATGATCCAAGCCTTGATTTCCCAAACATATTTATTTCCTTATGTGTTTTGAACTGTTATTCTGAGTAAGCACAATTTCAATCTGACATATCTTGGTGAGCATGTTATTGATTCAAATGAAAGTGTTGCAGAGGATTTTTTTTGCTTTAGGATTTCCAAATGTAAGTGCGCATGTAACACCTGGGAATAAATTGAACCTTTCCTGTAATCCTTGCTAATTAATTGATTAGTCATCCAACCATAACTAGCACAAGTTAATAGTTTACCTTCATTTGAAAAGAAAAAAAAGAAGGGAAGATTATCAAGTATTCATCCAAACGGTGTTTTATTTTTCTAAAATGTTTAACGAAAGTTGCACAGCATTAAGGGCTGCAGAAAGGGGTACTTGTTCTAACCAGTTTGTCATCATGATTGTTTTCATCCTCTTCTTAAATTGTTGTAGGCTCTGGACTTGTTCAATACGGCTGTGGTCTCTCCTGTATATTACGTGATGTTCACCATTTTTACTATTCTTGCCAACATGATTATGTACAAGGTGATTTTCTTGTTTACTTGCAAATATCTTTACATGGTACCAGTCAGCGTGTTTCTTATGGTCTTGTTACCTCCCTGAGGGAAATCTCACTCCGCATTAATGATGATAGGCACAGATTAGATGAAACAATCTATAAGAAGTTATACACGCTGAAAGTTTTGTTACCAAGAATACAAGAAGCTTGATATAATTTTTTCCGTCTTTACATATTAAAGAATTACAGTAAGTTTAAACTGTGTTTCTGAGTTGCATTCTGATAACTGAATTATTTTCTGCAGAGGATATAAGATATAGACAGTGAAAATCTGCCATATTTGGTTAGCTCAAAAATATAGGTTGGATTCTCATTTTTTCTGATATTTGAAGGAGGAATTCCTGTAAGAATAGCATGTGATTGTTTTATTGGGTGCCAGGCATTTCCAGGCTTCTATAACTGTATTGAGAGTTTGAGACACAACCCCTAATTTCTGGCTAATTTGGCTATTTTGATAAGCACTCATTTGGAGGAACTTCAGCTGTTAGACCACAATATTGTTCATCATGAACTAGGATTGGTCAATTCTGACTTCAATGGATTCTGTAGTTCAAAATGCATCCTATCAGTAGGTATATAGTGAATTAGTGATATCTTTTTAGCTCTTGCTACTGTTGCAACTTGCATGTACATAAGGTTTAAGTTTTTTAAGCAGAAGTACAAAACATTTCAGTTTGATGTGCCCTTGTAATAACTGAAGCGTTTTGGCTAATTACACGCATTATTCAATTCATCATCTGTCTAATAGTACTCACTCGTACATCTGACATTTGGTCATCGTTTTCTTCCATTCCAGGACTGGGACTCACAGAATGCAACGCAGATAGCAACACAGTTATGTGGGTTTGTGACCATCGTTGCAGGGACTTTCCTTCTTCACAAGACTAGGGATATGGGGAATGCACTACCACCGCCACCACCTGACCAAATTTGTTTGGAAGGAAGGTGCTCCCAAGTGAATAACTAATTCTAGCTGAACATCTAATATGTACCAAAACATGGAATTACCAAGGCAACCCACATGTGGAATCTGAATAAAATTACATTTGACCCAGAGCCACACATCTAAAGATGCAGGCAGAGTTTTGTGCTTTTTGGCGATCTTGGTAGCTACATTATCATTTAGGAAAATTGAGCTTCCTGCGAGAGATTTGCATGGACCTTTTTTTTTCTTTCTAGTAGTAGCACTTAGACACATAGTGATAAAGGTTTTTTTTTTGAATTTTCTGTACTTAAGTGTTTGAAAACAGAACGTTTGACAGCACAGGACTTCAAAATCTACAAAATCTATGTTGATGGATAAGTTAACCTTTGTTCATTAGCTTATTATTTATCTATCTTATTTCCAGATTTCCACTGAGCATCGTGTAGTCATTCGGGATCTTGTTTCCCTCTTTTATATTCTCCTCACTTTCTCTGGTGCAAATCTATTATATAATAAGAACTAACGATGGGCGGTTTACAACTGCTAAAAAAATAAAATATGCTAGAAATTCTCATAAAAAACAATCCGGTCCTCTATTTTGTTGGCCCTAATTAATACTAATCTAGAACTACTAGGTTTCTTTGTGCTAAGATAGAACCTTTAGGTGTTATGTAGAACATATTCAAACATATAAGATATGACAGAACATTTTTAGTTGGAACATATTAGGACTATATCATTATATAGTTTACAAGATAAAAGAAAATAATGGATGTCCCAAGCAAATATAGTATAAGCCAAATTTGAATTGTGAAAGATTACTAGTCTATGTATAACATAAACCATGCCGTGCAAGCACGCGAGCCCGAAAAACAAGTAATCACTACTACTCTACTTCATTATTCATTCTCCAATTTCTTTTTGTAGATTTGTAACACCCTAGCTCTCCTCAAGCTCAGAATGCTACTACTACATACTTACCATCTCAATTTTTACGCCGCTAATAAAAATTTTGGCAGCACCTCCCTTTTTTTTAACGATTACGAATAGGGAGCAGTCAACATATACAGAATAATTGCAATATGACACGAAATCCATATCACAGATAGACATAACTGATTGCATATCACACTTAAACATAACATGAAGAGAGACTAGGGCTCCATGCCTAAGAAGGCTCAAAACCACGAGCTCGAGAACATACAACCAAAATTGGCAAGCATCATAAGACCTACCATTCGAAGTTAGCACTTTCTGGTGAAACTCATTCTCCTTTGTAAGTAAAAGAGAACCAGTCATGTCCCAACAACTTGCAATATTTCCAAAACGGCCTCAAGCAAAGGTTCTTCCACGTCACTGCCACGCCTCTACCATTCCATCAATGCCCGTACGCCTCGCCTTTCCCACCCCTGACACCCCCCTTAATTGCCCCTGGGTGCCTGTTAGATCAGCCAAGATGCAATTGGCCGCTGCCGCCCTATTCCTTTCTCACCGCTGCCAGGAAGCACCGCAAACCGCCTTGCCAGTTGCTGCCATGCCAAGGTACGGTCTGCTCGACACCTGACACCCTCATTTATGGCCGCAGCCCCCCACTTGATCAAACCGCCATGACCATTTCACCGCCGCCGTCTCACTAACCTCTCTGCTCTCTCAGCTCACTCACAGCCGACCTGACACATTGTACCTCCAATTGACCACCGCAACGCCCTGCCCGAGGTAGCACAAAGGTCATCTTCGCTAGCTGCACCGCGCCCTCCCGCGCCTTCCTGACTTGGCCACGTACCATTGCCACCCACACCCCCAATTGTCCTATCGACCGGAGCTTCGCTAGCGATCACCGGGAAACCCCCAAAGTAAGTCGATTTTCCATTCTGGTTATTTAGTCGATTGCATTTCAATTGCTTGCTCCTATAGCTTCCTCACACCTCTAATAACACTACCGTAGCATCACTGTGTGATCCCACGCCCCTTACTGCGCCGGTGACTAGCACCGTTGCCTAACCGAGGAGCCTCATCGTGGGCAGCTTGACTTGGTGATCCTCGACCCGAGCCGCCATTTCCCTAAGCTTCCCCTATTCCCAGTGATGCTCGAACACTAATGCTATTGCCATATTAGCCTAGCTATACCCCTGTGCCATGAAAGTGTCTGAGAACTCTCACCTCACCGTCGGTCACCTCAAGCTTTTTCAGCCACCCCTCATCTCTAAAATGGAATCCTTATAACCCCGGGAACTCATCCATGGCCTCAGATTCCATCGCCAACCACCTGAAGCCCTGTCAATTGCTGTCGCCAACATTGCCCTGCTTCGGTCGCTATAGTACTGGTTGGAGGAAGAAGGAGATGAGCAGTAGCGGGCCGTGGGCCAAAATAGTAGAATCCCAAGGCAGAAAAATCAAATCGGGTGGCCATGACACTGTTCACTACTGTGTGGTACTATTTAGCCAACCTGGTAGCAACAGTACAAGCACAACACTATAGCAACCCTACCCATCATGAACAGTGACAGACCGACATGAACAGTAGTAAACCCGTAATGAATAGTGAAAATCCATTACTGTTCATCCATACCCAAAAATACAAAATATACCCATTTCATCTGTTTCGAGCCCGTCTATCCTATTCTCAGCCCTATTTCCCTATATCAGACCCGACATAAATCTAGCGAGCCCAGATGTCATTCCAAACCCATGCCATGTCTAGCACTATTTTGGCCATTATTATTTACCAAAACCCTAAACACACACACACACACACATATCCATTCGGATCACCTTGAGCCCATCTACACCACTCTTAGCTCTGTCCTGCCATCCTAGACTCTGATAAAGCTCTAAACCACCCAGATGGTATTCTAACCCCAAACCCAATACTATCCACGCCCGCAGCCAGTCGCAAAAACCCATATAACAGTTATATACTTCTTCGACTATCTTGGAACTATTTAGCCCAATCCTAACTCTGTTCAGCCAATCCAAGCATGACCTAAACCATGACAACCCAAACATATTTTCTTGTATTATTTGGTTATTTATTTGTATTTTGTTCCTAACTTGCATTTTGCAAAGCAGGAACTCATTTGCATTCGTCTTTCGCATTAGTATTTGGACCCAGCGAGTCGATCAATAGAAGAACTACAAGAGCAGTTAAAGAAATCAAGAGCCCAACCAGAAGACTACAGTAAAGTAATCAGAGACTTGGATAAGGAGGCAAGTCACATGTTTTTGATCATATTGATTCTACACTTCTTTAATTATTTAATTATTAGTATTTTCATTATGTTATTTACGCACTATTATTTTGTGTATAATAAATATTTAGAATGATATGATGCTTAGTTATATCCTACCACAACTAAAACCCTATTTAATTTGATAGCCATATTCACCTTAATAAGACTTAATAATACTAAATATATTACTTAAATAACCATGGTAGACTAGGAACTCACTATTTTATACTGCTAAGAGACTTGGTATTTTGCCATAGAATTTTAAAAGTGCCTCGGTGAAAAGTAAGGACTATAACCTTATGCTAAAGTAATGAACATAGTAATCGCTTAACCACAAGCGTTGACTTGTGAAACTTGGTCTAGCAGCTGCTCAAATCGATTGAATATCTACATAAAGGATTGGGGTTCCAAAAGAGGGAATAGCCAACGTAAGATGTAGAGTTGTATGAAAATGGTAAAACCATACTAACTACGGTAGGTCCATCCATTGTGGGTCGCAGTACACCCAAATGTGTGGTTCCATTATCTACCGGGTAGAGTTTATATAAAGAGATGAGAGCAGTGAAATACCTTATTTTCTTAACTCAGACACGGGGGTTAAGAAATATTGTGGGTAAAGATGGGCAACTCTATAGAGTTATAATTAATGGTATTCGAATACGCCATGCTTCCGGTAAATGAAGCTGTGTTTAATGGGTGATTCCAACAATGAGGCATAAGTAGATTTGAAAATGGTTTGAAAATGTTGAAGTCTGGTAATCAAGATGTTGAAATGCCAAATTCCTTAAGAAGTATATGATTTGTTATTTTGTTTTATATTCAAAAATATTTACAAATAAAACTGCATCCACATAAAATGATAAAACCCATATATCGCCATCATTGAAAAATCCTGGCAAGTAGTTATATAGTATTTCCACATATGACTTGTTGAGTACGGTTAGTTGTACTCAGTCTTGCTTTAATTCATTTTCACTAAAACAGAGATCAGAAGAAGAAAAGACACTTCAAGAATTCATGTTAGGGTTACACCACACTCAAGCGTTCTCGTGGAAATTTTCTTTAGATCTTTTGAATGTAAGTAAATTTGGGCTTAGACGCTTTTAAAGTTGTTAAAGTTGACTGTTAGGTCTTATTTTAATCAAATTAACCCTTTTGAATGTTCGTGAGTATGCATGATACTCATTCTATCCACAACTGAACTCCTGAACTGTTGCGAGACGTACGATGACTATGTTCCAAGAAACGAGGGCATTATAAAACTCCCCTAAAAGACATGCTACTTCACAGAAGACACCTCTCCTCTTCCCACCGCTTTTCTCCCCTTTGCATCATCATCATCATCATCGATGTCACACCACCTCTTCTTGTATTGCACCACCTTCGCTAAAGACACGAATCACAATGATCAAGGCTTAATGTCAAACCCACCCCCAAATCCACTTGATGCCGCCCAATCAATCTACCACTCCACCATATAGCCTTCGAGCTCACATGATCCCCTCAAGCACGTAATCCTGGCTAGTTGTGCTCTCATGCAGCGACATGCTATAGCGTTGGTGGAGTTATTGCATGATGGCAGCACACAATATGCAGTGAGCTCGATAGGGTTTCAGACAATGAGAGCAGGAGACAAAATCAGGCAAGAAAAAGGGTTGGAAAAAGAGCCAGGTAGCGGGGGAGCACATTGGAGGTGACCGGCAGGGATACGAGCTGTCACCAGCATGAGTCGCCAGTAGAGGTGCAAGGGTTGTGTTGAAGTATAAATAAATTGTCTGTTTTCTTTATTAATTTAGACTTTTAGGTGAACTGGCTGGTGTATATAACTCAATATGATATAAGGGCCAAAAGATTTTAGGTTCAAAACTCGGTTGCCCAATTAAAAATAATTATAGTTTACTTCTATTCTATGTCATAGACCTGAGCGAGGCTCTCTGAACAAGCTCATGATGCTTGCATCTGGCCGTGGAACTGTGGTTTCATAATCCGTTGGTCATGTGCTTCTTCAAGATCCTCTGCCTAGCTTTGTTGTTAAAATGGTATGCGGTGAACAATACAAAGTTACACACTGATACGTGCGTACACGACCCCAAGAAATTACCTAAACAAAATTGATCACCGCAAGTAATAATAATTGGAAAAAAATACTAAGCCACATCACTAATGTTACAACCGTTGATCGGACCTGAGTAGCAACAGCATCCATCCATGAGGCAAAAGAAGGTTCAATTTATGTCACTACTACAGAAAATATTATCATAGACGGTTCAAAAATATCGTTGCAAATGGTTTCGTGAACGTCTGAGTTTGTGGGTCAATAATGACATGAGGTCATAACCGACGGCTTTCAAACAGTCTGTGATGCAACTATTACAGACGGTTTCAACAACAAACGATCTGTGATCATTGATGTATAACGGATGGTTTTAACTACAAACTATGTGTGATTGATACATCATGTATCATAGACGATTTCTACTAAAAACCGTCTATGATAGTCAACTATCACAGATGGTTACGATTTAAAAACCGTCTGTGATATTTTTCTATTCCTAAATCTATTTTTGTTTATTGGCTAGCATCAGAAAATGCTAGCCATACCCTTTGGAACAAGCAAATCAACATAGTATACATATAATTCACATTCATCCATTTCAGAAACAAGAACATCTATTTCACAAATCAATAAACTGAAATACAATAAATTATCCATCCTTGAACAAATACACACATGTACAATTAATTAGCTCAATCTTATCACAATCAAATTCATTCCACATTGTGGAACTTTCCATCTTCTTTTAGGACTTTAGACATCAAGAAAAACACACGCTGTTCTCGAATTTGTTTGAGATCGGCCTTGTTGTAGCTACGGGCTAAACAGAGAAAGAGGGGACTAGTGGAAGGAGAGGAGCCAGGTCTGTGTGGGGGAGTTGAGTAAGAATGGGAGAGATGTCCCCCTTTGCCCCTCCTGGGGGCTTATATATATATATGAGTGGGGTAGAATGGGAAATCCCCATTCTACCCCTTAGTATTTACAAAGGATGGGGGTACATTGGTATATTTACACTGGTATATTCCTCTACACTATTGGGTCTATTATATGTTGGACAAGTTGCACGGCCCAGTCACGGGGGGTTGGGCCACCCCTACAACAGTACTCCCTCGACAGCAAGCGCTGAGGTCCCGATGGGCGAGCTGACGCGATCAACCACCCCAGCCCCCCGTTCCCTGACAGCAAGCGCGAGGGTACCGATGCAACTGGTAGCTCGCAGACCCTATAGGCAATGCCTATGAAGAAATCAGTGAAGCGCCGAAGACGGCGGATTCGAGCGCCGAAGCCGCGCCGTCGAGCGCCGAAGACGTGCCGTCCCGCCGAGGCGATGCCTACGAGGCGGACGGCGGTGTCCAGGGGCGGACCTAGGACTAAAATTGAGTGGGGGTATGCATATCAACGCAGCGCTACGCATAGCCGAGAAGGCACTGCCGGCCTGCCGGCCTGTCGGCTGCCGCACTGGGCCACTGGGGGCATGCTGAGTTGTGGACTGGGGGCCCATGTGGATTAAATCCAGAGGATATACGTAATTAACGAAATTGACTAGGGGCCAAGGCCCCCACTAATCTTGCTTTGGGTCCGCCCCTGGCGGTGTCGAGCGCCGAAGACGTACCGTCCCGCCGAGGCGATGCCTACGAGGCGGAGGGCGGAATCGAGTGCCGAAGACGTGTCGTCGAGCGCCGAGGACGTGCCGTGCCGTCGAGGCGATGCTTACGAGGCGGACGGCGGAGTCTAGCGCCGAAGACGTGCCGTCCCGCCGAGGCGTTGCCTACGAGGCGGAGGGCGGAGTCGAGGGCCGAAGATGTGTCGTCGAGCGCCGAGGACGTGCCGTCCCGCCGAGGCGATGCCTACGAGGCGGACGGCGGAGTCGAGTGCCGAAGACGTGTCGTCGAGCGCCGAGGACGTGCCGTCCCGCCGAGGCGATGCCTATGAGGCGGACGGCGGAGTCGAGCACTGAAGACGTGTCGTCGAGCGCCGAAGACGTGTCGTCCCGCCGAGGCGATGCCTACGAGGCGGAGGGCGGAGTCGAGGGCCTAAGACGTGTCGTCGAGCGCCGAGAACGTGCCGTCCCGCCGAGGCGATGCCTACGAGGCGGACGGCGGAGTCGAGCGCCGAAGGCGTGCCGTTCCGCCGAGGCGATGCCTACGAGGCGGACGGCGGATTCGAGCGCCGAAGACGTGTCGTCGAGCGCCGAGGATGTGCCGTCCCGCCGAAGCGATGCCTACGAGGCGGACGGCGGAGTCGAGCGCCGAAGAGTGCTCGCGAAGAGCGGGCGCTTGCGGCGTGGGCCGAGGGCACTACGCACGCGGAGGTAGAGAGGCGAAGGCGCCGTTCCCCTACCTTCAAAGACAGTGCCCGCGAAGAGCGGGCGCTTGCGGCGTAGGCCGAGGGCGCTACGCACGCTGAGGTAGGGAGGCGTCGCCGCCATTCCCCTACCTCGAAAAACGGTGCCCGCGAAGAGCGGGCGCTTTCGGCGTAGGCCGAGGGTGCTACGCACGCTGAGGTAGGGAGGCGTCGCCGCCGTTCCCCTACCTCGAAAAACGGAGCCCGCGAAGAGCGGGCGCTTGGGGCGCTACGCAGCTGAGGTAGGGAGGCGTCGCCGCCGCTTCCTGCCTTGAAAAAGGGTGCCCGCGCAGAGCGGGCACTTGCGGCGTAGGCCGAGGGCGCTACGCACGCTGAGGTAGGGAGGCGAAGCCGCCGTTCCTCTACCTTCGAAAGTAGTACCCGCGAAGAGCGGGCGCTTGTGGCGTAGGCCGAGGGTGCTACGCACGCTGAGGTAGGGAGGCGTCGCCGCCGTTCCCCTACCTCGAAAAACGGTGCCCGCGAAGAGCGGGCACTTTCGGCGTAGGCCGAGTGCGCTACGCACGCTGAGGTAGGTAGGCGTCGCCGCCGTTCCCCTACCTCGAAAAACAGTGCCCGCGCAGAGCGGGCGCTTGCGGCGCACGCCGAGGGCGCTACGCACGCGGAGGTAGGGAGGCGTCGCTGCCGTTCCCCTACCTTGAAAAAGGGTGCCCGGTGGTGGCTGCCAGCGGCACTGAAAAATAGAATTTGTTAGTTTGAGAGGCAATACTACAAAGTGTTATAATGTGGCACAAAGTAACACTACAACTTTGGTTAGTGCTATTTTGATCCAACAAGATGAAGCCAAGGGGGGAGGGAAGTGAGGATGGCGAAAACAGAAAGAATGTAATCACTATGGCACATGAAGAAGACAAGGAGAAGAATCATGCTGGCCGCGACGAGGAAACCCTAGTTTGGAACCTTGGGTTAGATGGACTTATGCGTATATTATGTGGGCCTAATCATGGTGAAGAGAGAAAGAGAAAGTTTGTTAGGCTCAAGAGAAAGACACAACATCAATCAAGTTTTAGTGCTTGCAGTTCTGTGCACAAAGTTCAAGAAGCTTTGAATGCTAATTCTGAGGTCTCTAATGCAGACAAAATATATATTTGGAAAGCTAATGAAGTCTACTTTGCAATGAATTAAACAACCCTTGATTTGGAGCTTTCTACTTAAAGTTATGGCAAATTCATTGGATGATGCACGAGCTGTCTAGAGAGACGTGCGAGACTTGCCAAACATAAAGAGTCCGAGTATTGCAATGCAAGTAAGGGTAAAATCCGACCACACCATGACTTTTCAAAGGTTAAGAAGGATTTCTTTTTAGGTTCCAAATGGATTTGAAAGCCTCTTGAACAAGAAAAGAAAACATACAAAGATTTGAAGACAGTTCGGATTCGGTTCGGGTCAGACAGAAAGTCCAACATTAAAACGCCCATAACTTTTACAAACGGAGTCCGATTTGAATGTTCTTGGACTCGTTGGAAAGCTAATTCGAAGCCACATACAATAGATGAGGTTCTAGACCCGGAATCCTCATGGTCATGTTGCAAATTGAGAGAGAATCCGGTGGTAGCAGTTTAAATATTTCCTTTTTATTTCGTATTAGAGTTTATTTCGGCCTTAGGCCAGGTTGTGTGTAAGTTTTAGTCAAGGCTGTGCATTGTGCACCTATATAAGGCCAGGACTTAGCCCCATTTTAACTTAGGCTATTATATGATATGAATTGAGAAATAGAAACCAGAAAATCACCGTGGTTTTGGTGGCCATTGTTGGCGTATTCTTGAGATTTCCATCGAGAAATTGCTCTTGGTGTGTTGAATCTAATTGTGGGGTTGGATTCTACTCGCTGAAACTTCGGTTTCTCTACCCTTTGTTCATGTGCTGTGGTGTGCGTGGGAGAATGTTTATCTTGGAGGTGTATGCTGTTCTTGGGTGTGCAAGAACCTTAGAACAAGGAGGGCATCCAGCAAGGCGTATCGTGAAAGATCACGGCCAAAACAACGTGGTTCACCTAGCCTGGTAGATGGATCCACATCATGTTATGTATGATTAATGTGTACTAGCACATACCGAGAAATTTAGATCATGCCGTAGGACGTTGATCCCTCCCTTGGATTTCCGTACCTCTGCTACGTACGTGGCGAATAATCTACGTGATTCCAAAAAGAGCCTTCTTGGCTTTGTAGATGGTTTTGGGCAACTCGTTTCTCTCTGGAAGTATGTCTGCTAAAAGACCTAACAACGTCGTGAAACTCTTTTCGGACCAGCCGTTACTTGCCTTCAATTTCAGCTGTTCAAGCACGGTTGACAAACTCGTCTACTTTGACTTGTAGTATGTGAATAAAGGTTTCTCCAAGTCCTTTATCAAGCCTTGGAATTTAACACACTATCTCTCATCACAGTTCTATTCTGCATTGTGAAGTATCTGATCCAGATTATCATCACGCAGCTTATCAGAATCGGAACCACAATCAACATCATTTAGCTGTATATCATTGATTTCGTTGACGATGTTGTTATTACTACCTTCCTATGTAATCTGCTCTTCATCATGACTGGTCCAACGTGCATACCCCCTATTTGAAACCCCTTCAAATCAAGTGCATTTCAATCCGCACTCGGTTCTTAAATATATTTAGATTCTCACTATGAATGCATGGACAATACATATATTCCACCCCTTATTCAACATATCCTGTTCGGCAGCTCTTGTAAAAGCAGACATGCCATTAATGTACTCTTCACTCACACGGTTCCCAGCGTACATCCAGTTTCGGTCCTACGTTGCACATATAGCAATTTAGTATTAAATGTTAAATTAATTAATTAGTATACTAGATATATACGATCAAAAGTAATTATATGCAGTAAGAATAATTAATTAAATTGAATTTAGTAGAAATAGACTATAAATTGACTAAACCCTAAATTCTAAACCATGTTAGATGTAAATAATCTTTTCTCTATATCAAGCTAGGTAAATCTAAGCCATATTCAATTCTCCTTTCACCAAAAATTAGATCTAAATTATAATATAATTATGAACAAATTACTAATTATAGGTAGTCAAGAACTTAATGGATCTACAATCATTCTTGCCAAGTAGTCTCCTTTCATCAAATGGCCTTAAACCCCCGCCTCCTGCTTAAAGCAGCAACCTAGATTTGGAATTTAAGACAGAGGGTCAATGTGTCTACGTGCAATTAATATAGTGCAATTATCACAGATAGTTTTTAGCATGATGACTTAATTACCACAGACGGTTCAAATAAATATTACAGATGGTTCCTATTAATAACTATCTGTGATATTTCACAGACAGTTTTCACCGTGAACCGTCTGTGATATTACATATTCACAGACGGTTTTTAGCGCTCGCAGCAACACATACGGTTTCTAAACTAAAACCGTCTATGATTGTATTTAATACCGATGGTTTTGGATAATCGACTGTGATGTGACGTCCAGTATTTTTTTTTTGTAGTCGTGCGTTTGGACACACTTGTAGCATGTTAGCTTCTCCATGAGCACCCCAAATTTTTTTGTCCTGCGTATGACCCTAAAAGCTCGTCAACATAAAACTTGAGACGCATGCAAGAAACAAATTGTGCTGCGTATGACCCAAATTTTTTCTATACAAATAGAACAAGCTAAACCGAGAAGACGACGTAGATTGTGCTGCGGTGCAGCCCCAGCTGCTCGAAGGACCCGTCCGCCCGGCGTATCTCGTCGGAGGCACTGCCGGTGAGCCTCACCAGCCGGAACGTCCTCCTCGCCGTCGCGCCGGCACCGCCTCCTTCGGCGGTGATCACGGAGTGGCAGAACCGGAACAGCGCCGCGGCCGGGCGTTTCGCGCCGAAGCTCTTGCGGATCACCCGCCCGTCCGGGAAACGGACCCGCAGCGTGCACACCTCCTCGCTCTCCGCCTCCTCTGGCTCGTCGAGGGCCGTCGCCGCCGCGAGTTGATCGGCCAGGTTGCTGACGGCGGCGACACGGGAGACGTCGCGCACCGTGACCTCTTCCCTGAACGCGGCGGTGAGCTGCTCCAACTCCATGGGCTGCGGGTGCTTGCTAGCTTCCTGCGTACGCGCGCGGCCGGGGATCGAGCTAGCTAGGCGCTACGCCGACGACTGAGGCGGTTCATTGGGGGTGGAGGGTGCGGTGAATGGCTCCCCCCTGGCCCTGGTTTTATCGTTGTCGATCGAGGCGTGCGCGTTCCATGGCTCCATGCATCGCTCGCGTCCGATTCCGAGGCTGCTTCTGAGTCATATTCTGAGCTAACCGAATCGCAATCGGACTGCATTCGCACGTGACAATTAAGGCGGGCGGCAATGAGATCATTGTTATTGGAAATAATTTTGATTTTGAGTCCCAAACGCAGAAGAGTTCATTTTGTGTGTAACTTAAGTTGAAGTTGTGTCTAACTTGACGTACAACTATGTATGCTAGTAGAAGAGTGCAAAGAGAATAGAGATTCATAAATTCTTCCGTGTTTTCTCAGTTTATTTGTGATGTGTACGCTTTTTTCTAAAGCAAAACCAACATTTAGTATTAGAGTCGGAAAAAATCGTCTCTAGACGATCCGTTTCGGCATGCTCGTCTTGGCAGTCATAATTTTTTTTGCATATGACGGCAAACATAGAATACACATATGTTTCTTTATAGTTGCTGGTGGCACTGTAATAATAAAATTACATTCATAGGAATAGTCAGTTCAAGAGGTATTATTATGAAGTATAATATAGGATTATTGTATTACAAGAAATAAATGACCAACGGATGAAGTTTGATTGCTCTTAGATGTCGGCTGCACTCTATTATCATAATAAGGCCACCTCAACATGATTGATTCGAAGACTATTTGTGACAAATATGAAATTATCATTTACTTAAAGCACTACTTACTACCACTAACACAAAGCAACTGACAACTAAAAGAGATCATAGTTAACTGCAAATAACACCGACAAAATAAATAACACAATATTTCTTCTACTGTCTATTCATTTACACATCTACATATCACAATCACAAATTCACGTCCACAGTGCAATAAAGAGTAAATCATAGTTAACAGTTAATTTGAGCAACATATGACAAACAGAAAAGAGAAAGGGAGTGGAATTAGGGATTAACCAAAGAAAGAAGCACTAGCAGAGGAGGCCAAGGTGGAAGAAGTCGCAGTGGTTGTGGTAGAAGGAGAAGAGGAAGCAGAGGTCGATGGCACCATGGAGTAACACAGATAGTGAGGCAGCCAACTCGGTGGCATTATGGAGGGTGGAGTAGAGGGGGCAGTCGCTGGAGTTAGAGGGGAAGGCGGCGACACGGTGTGTGGTGGTGGTGAATGGAGGAAGGCGGCGCTCAGGATTTGGAGAGGTGATGATTCGGTGGCGCGGTGGATACGGAGGGAGAGCAGAGGACGGCGAGATGGCGGTGGCGTAGACCAGCGGCGTGGACTGGGCACATAGCTCAGCGTAGGAGAGGTGGATGCAATGGAGAAGGAGACTTGTTCTGTGTGGCGTGGTGCAGTGGTGCGGTGGAGCTACGGGTGGTGGCACACTGATCTGGTAGCAAAGAAAGCTGAGAAGGTGTGGGTGTATTGAGGAAAACCTAAATGTGTGCAAGAATAGTGAATTAGGTTTTTACTTTAAGTGTCTGTATATATAGAAGAATATTATCACAGGCGGCTCCTAAATTGAGTTGTATGTGATAAATCACAATACAGACGGTTTTCAAAAATAACCATCTGTGATATCTGACATATCATAGACGTCTAATACAAAAAATCATTTATGATGTATCACTGATGGCTTTTCACAAAAACCACCTGTGATAAGTCCATATATCACAGACGGTTTTTATTACGAACTGTCTGTGACATATCACATACATCTATGATAAAAAAAATCATCTATGATAAGTAGGTCATCACTGACGGTTCTTATCATCAGTTGCAACATAGACAGTTATGCTAGTAAAATCATATGAGATAACTATGCTGCAGTTTAACTGAGTGGGCTACCTGGGCTGGACCTTGTCAATACTACTCCGAACTGGGCTGAAAGTATTTGGGCTATACATTAGACATTTTTTGACACCCCAGGCTAAAGTCTGCCCTACCATGGGCCAAATTCCGCCCCTGGGTGGACCCACTTGCCAAATGGTATGTACCAGTCTACAGCACCTCATTCGCCACTCCATCGATCCAGGAGGGGGAGGTGTCATCGCTGGCCGAGGTCAAGGAATACGTGTGAGCCGCTGCCGCCCAATTTGCCACTTTTGTCATCAAATCAAGGTCGCATCCGACCACTGCACTTCCCGATTCGCCACCACTATTACCAGATCGGGTCGCATCTGGCCAACGTGCCACAATTCGCTGCAGGATCGAGGTCTCACCCCACTGGGCTACCATTACACCTGCTGCTTGATTCACATAGATATAGGTAGTGAGAAGTGGGGATTGTGTGTGTCGATTATTCACACAAATGACACTATAGTTTTTTTTAATTTAGCTTTCATACCTTTGTTTTTGCAAATCATTTTTAATTAGCACTAATCATATTTAATTAGCACTAACGAATTATGAGCGTTAATTAGCGCTAATCCATGACATTAAATGATGTGGCACCAAGTAGCACTACAACTTTGGTTAGTGCTTGCAGTTCTGTGCACAATGTTCAAGAAGCTTTGAATACCAATTCTGAGGTTTCTAACGTGCACAAAAGACATATTTGGAAAGCTAATGAAGTCTATTTTCCAACGAATCAAACGGCACTTGATTTGGAGCTTCCTACACAAAGTTATGGCAATTTCATTGGATGCTGCACGAGCTGTCCGGAGAGACGCGCGAAACTTGCAAAACATAAAGAGTTCGAGTATTGCAATGCAAGTAAGGGTAAAATCCGACCACACCATGACTTTCTAAAGATTGAGAAGGATTCCTTTTCAGGTTCCAAACGGATTTGGAAGCCCCTTGAACCAGAAAACAAAACATATAAAGATTTGAAACCGATTCGGACTCGGATTGGGACAGCTGGCAAGACCGATACTAAAACGTCCATAACTTTCACAAACGGAGTCCGATTTGGGCGTTCTTGGACTCGTTGGAAAGCTATTTTGAAGCCCCACATAATGGAAAAGGTGCCAGCCACGAAATCCTCAGAGTCAGATCGCAAATTAAGAGAGAATCCAGAGGTAGCAGTTTAGGTATTTCCTTTTTAGTTCGTATTGGAGTTTGTTTCGGCCTTAGGCCAAGTAGTGCGTGAGTTGTAATCAAGGCCGTGCATTGTGCACCAATATAAGGCCAGGGCCTTAGCCCCATTGTAAGTTAGACTTTGATTTGAGAAATAGAAACCAGAAAATCACCATGGTTTGGTGGCCATTGTTGGCGTGTTCTTGAGATTTCCATCGAGGAATTGCTCTTGGTGTGTTGAATCCAATTGTGGTGTTGGATTCTACTCGCTGAAACTTCGGTTTCTCTACCCTTTGTTCACGTGCTGCGGTGTGCGTGGGAGAAGGCTTATCTTGGAGAGGGCATCCAACAAGGCGTATCGTGAAAGATCAGGGCCAAAGCAACGAGGTTCAGCTAGCTTGCTAGTGGATCCGCATCATCTTGGTATCAGAGCGTGGTTGATCACGGTACGAGATTGCTGAATTTTTTTTTCTCTTGATGGCGGGTTCTATGAAGATTGAAGATGGCAGGGCGCGACATAATCATGCCGAGCGAATCGGGGAGGTGCCCCAATATGCGGCGTCTTTGCCGCCCGAGGTACGAATTGGATTTGAAGTGACACGTGACTACTTCTTAAGTTGTCACCAGAAGCTTGAAGGCAAAGTTGATGATTTGGGGGCGCGAATTGATGCTTTGACGGAGGAGATACGCAACCAGCCACCACAATTTCAGCATGCTAAACGGGAACCTCAATATCCCGAACGGCGTGCACCATATGAAGACGACGAACACGAGGAGATCTTTGATGGTGCAGCGGGCTTTGCTCCACAACCGCGCCATGCTCGGGACTACTGTGGTGCTGACCGTGGTAGGGACATGCGTGGCGGAGGTGGTGTCGGGTTTGCTCAGCGTGTTGCCGTGGATGATGGAATTGGGCGGATAAAAATTTCTATCCCATCATTTAATGGTAAAGCTGAACCGGAGGAGTACTTGGATTGGGAGATGCGTGTCGAACAAATTTTTGACAGCCATCACTATACTGAGGATAAGAAGATTCGGTTGGCGACAATTGAGTTCACTGGATATGCTCTTGTTTGGTGGAACCAATTGTGTCGCGTAGGAGCTCGTCCAGATACTTGGGCACAACTGAAGAATATTTTGAGGCGTCGTTTTGTCCCGGCACACTACACTAGGACCTTGTACAATCGGCTACAACAACTACATTAAGGTAATTTCAGTGTTGATGAATATTATAAAGAGATGGAGATGTTGATGATCCGTACAGGGACAGAGGAGCATGATGAGGCTACTATGGCACGTTTCTTTAATGGGTTAAATGAGGATGTGCAAGATAGGGTGGAGATGGTCCATTACTACAACATTCAAGACTTGGTGCATCAAGCCGAACGTGCTGAACAACAATTGAAGCGCAAACAAGCTAAGGGTGGACATGCCAACACTCAAACTAACCCATGGAGGCGTGCATCACAGCAAGGCGATGATGTTGGTTCACACTCCAAGGTGGCGACATCAAGCCGTTCAAATGGGGCTCTTTCAAGGGAGGCAAGCAATAGAGGTAAAGAAGCAACTAAAACTGATTCTAGTTTGCCTTCTAATGCTCGTGCTAGAGAAATTGAGTGTTTCAAGTGCAAGGGAAGAGGTCATATGATGCGTGATTGTCCAAATCAACGAAGTGTGCTTCTCAATAAAGACGGCTATGCTTCAACAAGTTCTAGTAGTGATTCTGAAAGTGAAAAATCCGATGATTCCAAGGAAGATGTTGCCTATTGTTATCCAGAGTTGAATGGTGTTAATCTTTTGGTCCGAAAGGTGCAAAGTAAAGAAACTGAAACAAAAGGACAGCGGTGGAGTGTTTTTCAAGCGGAGTGCAATATCAAAGATAAATCATGCAAGTTGATCATAGATGATGGAAGTTATACCAATGTGATTAGCAAAGATTTGGTGTACGCTTTAGGGCTGTCCACATGGAGGCATCCTCAACCACATCATGTGGAGTGACTACACAACTCCGGAAGGCTAAAGATAACTCACAAGGTGCGTGTTCCGTTTGTTGTTGGTGACTATGTTGACAAGGTGGATTGCGACGTAGTTCCAATGGATGCATGTGGGTTATTGTTGGGAAGACCATGGCAATATGATCGCAATTCTACGCATGAGGGCCGGTCCAACACATATACATTTGTACATGAGGGAAAGAAGCATGTGTTGAAAGCAAAATTGGAGAGTGCTATTCATGTTGATGAAGAAATTACAGCCAAGAAGAAGCAAGCTCCCAAGATTACCCCAAAGCCGAGGACGGCTTTGCTTCAAGGAGGGGAGGATGATGTGGCACCAAGTAGCACTACAACTTTGGTTAGTGCTTGCAGTTCTGTGCACAATGTTCAAGAAGCTTTGAATACCAATTCTGTGGTTTCTAATGTGCACAAAAGACATATTTGGAAAGCTAATGAAGTCTATTTTCCAACGAATCAAACGGCACTTGATTTGGAGCTTCCTACACAAAGTTATGGCAATTTCATTGGATGCTGCACGAGCTGTCCGGAGAGACGCGCGAGACTTGCAAAACATAAAGAGTTCGAGTATTGCAATGCAAGTAAGGGTAAAATCCGACCACACCATGACTTTCTAAAGATTGAGAAGGATTCCTTTTCAGGTTCCAAACGGATTTGGAAGCCCCTTGAACCAGAAAATAAAACATATAAAGATTTGAAACCGATTCGGACTCGGATTGGGACAGCTGGCAAGACCGATACTAAAACGTCCATAACTTTCACAAACGGAGTCCGATTTGGGCGTTCTTGGACTCGTTGGAAAGCTATTTTGAAGCCCCACATAATGGAAAGGTGCCAGCCACGAAATCCTCATAGTCAGATCGCAAATTAAGAGAGAATCCAGAGGTAGCAGTTTAGGTATTTCCTTTTTAGTTCGTATTGGAGTTTGTTTCGGCCTTAGGCCAAGTAGTGCGTGAGTTGTAATCAAGGCCGTGCATTGTGCACCAATATAAGGCCAGGGCCTTAGCCCCATTGTAAGTTAGACTTTGATTTGAGAAATAGAAACCAGAAAATCACCATGGTTTGGTGGCCATTGTTGGCGTGTTCTTGAGATTTCCATCGAGGAATTGCTCTTGGTGTGTTGAATCCAATTGTGGTGTTGGATTCTACTCGCTGAAACTTCGGTTTCTCTACCCTTTGTTCACGTGCTGCGGTGTGCGTGGGAGAAGGCTTATCTTGGAGAGGGCATCCAACAAGGCGTATCGTGAAAGATCAGGGCCAAAGCAACGGGGTTCAACTAGCTTGCTAGTGGATCCGCATCATTAAATGATGCCACTATGCTGGCATTGTGCAGCATCTGTTGCCGCAGAGGGGCGATAGATTCTAAGAAGGGGCTAGATTTATACAACAACAACAACAAAGTCTTTTGTCCCAAATAAGTTAGGGTAGACTAGGAATGAAACCTTCTCAAGATCAAAGAGATATGAGTTTTGAAAATAAAACCTACAATGCTAAAACTCTAAGCTGTACAACCTGCTATCTAAGCCAAGAGCCTAAAACACTGCCCCTAACTTTCTTATGGTTTCGGTACGTGGATCGCTAACTTCCATGCACTCCTATCCAAAGCTAATTCTTTAGATATATTCCAATCCCTCAAGTCTCTTTTAACTGCTTCCTCCCACGTAAATTTTGGTCGACCTCTGCCGCTTCTTACATTTTCAGTACGTCTTAAAATTCCACTACGTACAGGTGCCTCAGGAGGCCGTCGTTGAAGATATCCGAACCATCTCAAGCGATATTGGACAAGCTTCTCTATAATTGGTGCTACCCCCACCCTATCACGTATATCATCATTGCGGATGCAATCCTGCCTTGTATGACCACAGATGCACCACAGCATTCTCATCTTCGCTACACTTATTTTCTATATATGTTGTCTTTTAGTCGCCCAACATTTTGTTCTATATAGCATTGCGGGTCTGATTGCCATCCTATAGAACTTACCCTTTAACTTTTGAGGGACTTTTTTTATCACATAGGACACTAGATGCTTGGCGCCATTTCACCCACCCCGCTCTTATCCTGTGGCTCACGTCTTCATCAATCTCACTGTCCCACTGTAGCATCGATCCTAAATAACGAAACGTGTCCTTCTTAGGCACTACTTGTCCATCCAATCTAACATCTCTATCATCTACTCTAGCACCACTGAAATCACACTTCATATACTCTCAGTTTTAGTCCTACTAAGTCTAAAGCCCTTCAATTTTAATGTCTTCCTCCATAACTCGAGATTCCTATCAATATCTATCCTACTCTCATCAACCAACACCACATCATCAGTGAAAAGCATACAAAGGGATATCTCCTTGTATGTCCTGTGTGACCTCGTCCATCACTAGGGCAAAAATGTATGGACTCAACGCTGACCCTTGGTGTAGTCCTATCTTAATGGGCAAGTTATTAATAACACTACCACATGTTCTGACATTAGTCACAACATTTTCGTACATGTCCTTAATTAGGGTAATATATTTTGTTAGGACTCTTTTCTTTTGAAGCGCCCACCATATGACATTTCTTGGCACTTTGTCATAGGCTTTCTCCAAGTCGATAAATATCATGTGAAGGTCCTTTTTTTGCTCCCTATACCTCTCCATCAACTATCGTAGCAAGAAAATGGCCTCCGTGGTTGACCTCTCAGGCATAAAACCAAATTGGTTTGTCGTCACGCTAGGCACTTTTCTTAAACGACGCTCAATTACTCGTTCCCAGAGCTTTATTGTATGGCTCATGAGCTTAATTTCTCTATAATTAGTACAACTTTGAATGTCTTCTTTATTTTGAAAATTGGTACTAATGTGCTCCTCCGCCACTCGTTGGCATTTTGTTCAACCTAAAAATGCTATTGAACAACTTAGTTAGACAAACAATCGCCACTTCTCTTAGGCATTGCTACACCTCAATATGGACGTTATCAGGCCCCAACGTCTTACCCACTTTCATCCTTTTTAAGACCTCTCTTACTTCCGACTCCTGGATTCTTCGAACAAACCACTTATCGGTGTCGTCAAAAACATTATCCAGTTCAATCATACTATAGTTATTATCGTGATTGAACAACTTGTCGAAGTAATCTCTCCACCTATCCTTGATCTCCTCGTCTTTCACCAAAAGTCTATTAGTGTCGTCTTTGATGCATTTAACTTGGTTGAAATCTCTCATCTTCCTTTCTCGAATTTTAGCCATCTTGTAGATATCCTTCTCTCCCTCCTTTGTACTTAGTTTCTGATAAATTTCCTCATATGCCTTGCCTCGTGCCTCACTTACCGCTTTCTTCGCATTCTTTTTTACTGCTTTGTATTTCTGTACATTGTCATCGCTCTTATCATGATACATGTGCTTGTAGCATATCTTCTTCTCCTTAATAGCCTTTTGCACTTCCTCGTTCTACCATATCTTGTGTGCATAGTTCTAGAGAGATGGTGAGGTTTTTCTTTTTAATTTTATTGTGGTGGGACCTGTTCTAGCAAGGAGAGGTGCTACAGATTAAAGTGTCACACTGTGTATGCCCGAAGAGCATCTCCAATTTTTGCTTTGAGTCGCTACCAAAAACAAAGAGAATGAGTTGATAATACCATACACTAGACCAAAATCTTGAGCCACGCATAAGCTTAGGGGCCACTCCAAGTGGTTTCAGCTTTTGGCTTCTAACCATTAGGAACATATCGACTTCTTAATTTCGACCTTTTTTTTTACTTTTTTCAGATTTTTTTGTTTTCCCTTTATTCCTTTGTATTGTTCGTAAAGATATAACGGTGTTTATTATTTTTATTTTTAATCAAATAGTTTAGAAAAAACTCACAATCACTATACTATAATTTCAACCAATATTCAAAAACCGAAAGCCGCAGCCTCTGGAGCCGCCTCTGGTGTGTGCTTTTAGGCTGTACCGATAACAAAGCCTGGTACGGAAGCCAAGGGCAAAAAAAGAATTTGTGCCGCTGCAGTTGTTATTTTCTCTTGTTTCCCCCCTTTCCTCTTGTTATGGGATGGAAGACGATTGCAATATAGTACTCCCTTGGTTTCACAACATCTACTCATTTTAATGGGCATTATTGTTTCACAACATCAATCCATGGATACCTCAAACAATGAAACAAAAAAAAAATATGTCAGTAAGCGACTATAAGTGAGAAGAAGGTTTTCAATAATTACGTAGGCTAACGATGCTCCCTTCTTAATCATGTGGAAGCCTAAAATAGAGATCAAAGCAACAACCAAGAAAAAAGATTATACTCACACAGTGGCTAGCTCGAAGCAAACTTGTTTGAGAGAATAGCCAATAATAAACTCTTCAAGAGCCCGTTTGGGGGCTACCTACATGAAGGCACAGCAGGCGAGCAGATTGCTAAAGTGACGAGACATTTGCTCTTGCTGATTGGGGTACATCTGCATATAGAGGCATCTAAGTGTGGCACAAACCCATGATAAGACAATGAAAACCAACTTCAGTACGTACGACATAGCCACTGAACAACAAACTAGCACACAGAAATTAAGTTCGCAGCCAAAAATGCACAATCAATTTTGCCGGCATAACAGAAAAATGATACACATAATAAGCAGTGCATCAATGTAATCTGTTTGGCACATTCTGACTCTACAGGCATTTGGAGCTTCTGGGAAATGCTTTTAGCAATGAAGAATAAACACAGCACAGGCAATTTGGTTTTAGCATCTATATATGAACATACACGACTTGGGCATACACGCACGTAAGATTATTACAGAGAGGATGAAAATAATGTCCATGTTGTGAACAGTATTTTCACCGTAACGTAATCAATGACAAACATGAAAAGAATTGTTGCTCCTCTAGTTCTATTTGCCAAACTCCTTGGATTTCCACAGAAAATGTGCGACAGCAGACATGTATTCCTGCTGCAGTGGTCTCCATCACTAGCTGCCAAACTTCTTCGATTTCCGTAGAAGAACCACAAAGGCTTCCTTCTATGGTGGGGCAAAATTGCATTGACGAATGAATGAGTCGTCATAATCCACGTATTTTGTCCAAAGGTGCCTGAATTGGTTCATACCAATATCCAGCCAGGGCTTCATGTTACCATTGAAATGCACAACAGCAGCGTTTCTGATCTCCTCCATGCTGATGCTTGGATTGTACCCGAGCCCAAGAACATGCCAAGATTTTTCCAGAGGCTTTGTGGTGGAGTAGAATGTGATTAAACCTGGGGGCAGTGTTCCTAGCTTCCATAATGTCCGGTTCTCATTCTGAAAATAACACAATCAGCAAGGAAGTCATATACATAAATCAGATATGTCCTATTCAATAGAACAAAAAAAAAGAGTATTGACAGAGTTTCCCCAGTCAGAGTGAACTATGACATCTAGAATTATACATGGATTGACTCAAAATGCTACACATTCAAGGGGACAGAGAAATACTAACTTCAGTAATTTATCTTGCGGTCCTGCTAGGCTATAGCCATTGACCTTAACTCTTCGACAAGCCACACCCATACTATAACAAGATGGAAGCAGCTTAACAATATTCAATTAATTCTTACCATACAAAGTAATATTAGCCATCGTCATCGATCATGAAAAGAGAGCTATGCTGACCGTCAAGTCACAGAGAACAGCTTGGTTCCACATCAGTTATTACTACGAATAGAAATTCTTAAACTTCAAACAATAAAAGAGTTACTGTTAGGACGATCCAAGGAAACATACCATATTCTGCCAGTAATGGTACTGCTCAGTAGATTTTTCCCTCCTCCAAGAATCAAGATCAAAGAAATTCATGCCGTATGCCCATCCACATGCATTAGGATTGAACTTTTCTTTGATAAGGGGGTGCGAGAAGTTCATATACTGCCAATACCGATGAAACGATCCAAAGCATGTTTCTACGGCTCCATTCACCTTCCCATCCATGTCAATCTTCCACAATCCTGTAAGATCCCGCTGTACCACAACATCATCATCCAAGAAAAGAATCCGGTGCAGCTTTGGGTACATCTCAGGCAAATAGAATCGCAAGTGATTAAGCATTGAGAGATACTTGGGATTCCTAAACTTCATATTGCTGGCATCTTTGGTGGCATTCTCAAGCTTGTTCTCAAAATAGAATTTCTGGAGGTTTGCCGACTCCAGTTGCCGGAGCACAGGAACATATGAGGAGTTAAGAAATTTGTATTCTTCAAATGCTTTAACCTCATAGTGTGCACCTTTTAAATCCATTAGGCGGATTATCACCTGCGGATACATGACATATATCTTTCAACTCATTTTTAACAGAAACTATTAACGGAACCATAGAATATAGAACTGTTTTAGTATCAAAGGTAGAACAGTTAAAGACACACAATCTCAATGTCCCAAACAAGATCTAGACAAACTGGCAACAGTATTGCATGTTTGTGGAGTCAATATTGTGATTTTGAGTTTTTTATGGTACTTATTAGCACAACAGTATTTCCACTGGGATGACACCGAAGTAAAATCTATTCTGAATGCCCCAATCACTTTAGACACAAACTTTGCTTCAGGTTTTTTTTTTTCACTTTTCATCAGATACCAAGCTTGCACCAATTGAAGAGAAACTTGTTCAACATCACTTGAGATGGTTTGGACATCTCCAATGAAGACCTCTTGAGGCACCGGTACGTAGTGGAATTTTAAGGCATACTAAAAACGTAAGAAGATGCAGATGTTGACCAAGACTGACGTAGGAGAAAACAGTTAAAAGAGACTTGAGAGATTAAAATGTATCTAAAGAATTAGTTTTGGATAGAAGCGCATGAAAGTTAGCGATCCACGTACGGGAACCATAAGAAAGTTAGGGGTAGTGTTTTAGACTCTCGACTCAAATAGCAGGATGCATGGCTTAAAGTTTTAGCATTGTAGGTTTTTATTTCAAGGCTCTCAACTTTTTGATCTTGAGAAGGTTTCATTCCTAGCCTATCCTAACTTGTTTGGAACAAAAGGCTTTGTTGTTGTTAGTCAGATATCAAGCATGTTTACATAGTAGTTTTGTCTTTTGCAGATTGTCTGACCCTTCTAAGTTCTGTAATCATCAATATAATTAGATACTATCGACAAAATATATGCTAGCATTCAAAGGTACTGTTGCTTAGCCTCTGAAATATCGCATAACAGTGCTACCCGGTATCGACATCATTGTCATTGGCTGTTCCTTGTCTTCTCCTCCCCCTATTCTGCCATGATGCTCATTGTTGATCCAACATATAAAAAATACAAGTAGTCCCTCCTTGAGATCGGCATCAATCAATCCCCCGACAAGTAGTAACTCTTTACCACAACAATAATTCATTGATTGTTGACCAAAAAACATTGACGATGGTAAGCTCTGACACAGCAGGGAAGCTAGAATAGGTTCAGGCTTCCCTGGGGTCATAGGAAACTGTGGTGGTGATGGCGGTTCTTCCGTGGTCTTAGGAAACTGTGGTGGTGATGGCGGTTTTTCCAACGAATGAGTTATTCCGATCATGGAAAGAAGGAGCTTTTGTTTTGTAAATTAGGGCCTGTTTTATCCGGCTTTTGAAACCTTTTTGACTTTTGCTACAGTTTCTAACTTTCAAACGGAGTATTTTTTCAAGACGGGGTCTACAAGTTAATTATGGTACATATTGAAAACCCATTATCTGTACCAACCAAAATCGCATACGAGTATCTCTCTCCGTAATTTCTATTGCGAACAGCAAAATTTCAAAAATTTCAGCCAAAAGATATAAACCACAGCCACAAAGAACAGACTCTTAGTTTGTTTTTTGGTAAAAAACTAATTCTAGTTTTAACCTTCTCAAGGGTTAATGGATCGTTGTAGTTGACAGAGATGCTAGCACATCCTACACCTCACAAAAACCAAACTACATGTCCTTTCTTTTTCACCCTAATCGGCAGCCACTCAGGGGCAAAGGGGGTCAGGGGCCTGCCCCCCCTCCCCCCCTCATCAATCCAGGAAACCTGCAGGACCTAGAAAGCACTAATTGCTTTATGGTGTAGTTAACCCATTTGTTCAGCATCTTTTTTTTTCTTAGAAAGATTTGTTAAGCATCCTACACATGCATTAGGCTCTCCATAATTGAATTTCTGATCACAACTCACAATCATCAAGCCCAATGAGCTCCAAGCCCATGTAGTTGTAACAACTTAATCTTTTTCAGATTTTCATCTAGAAACAGATTTCCTTAAAAAAATCAGATTTTATGTTAACTTGGACATAGAACTACCCCAACTTGTTTAGGACAAAAGGCTTTGTTGTTGTTGGACATAGAACTACCAATTAAAGAGGAGCACAAAGTTCAGGCTACTCGTGGAAAAAGGAAAATACACAGGAGGATACTTTAAAAAAAAGACTAGATATTTTCTTTTGTATAGCCAAACATATGTTTTAGTGCTTGATTGTCCGCTTGGCCCCCCTATGCCTATATCCTGGCTCCGCCACTGCAGTCACTATGTCTAAAACTCTCAAAGGCAGAAATGAGAGTGAAACCAGCCAGTTACCACTGTCAACTGTTTTGATCTGCCAGGTTAAGAATTACCGAAATTTCAAAAACTGTTGTGAAACACATTACTTTTGGCATGTCGGATTTCTTAGAAATGCGCTAGATACAACCACATCTAGAGAAACCAATCTCAGTGCAGATGAGTGTGTCTCTACTCTCTCATACTAAAAAACTATACTTTTGCAATTCATCAAACAAGTAGCGTCAAATTTTCATCTTTGACATGGTTCACTGTTAATACACAATCATTACCCTCTTGTTGTTTCTGTAAGATGGACTTGTATACACAAAATGATATGCATAAATAGTAATTGCATAACATAGATGCAAGATGGATAAGCAGAATTGGGCAAACCTGCATGGCTCCAAGGTTCATTCGGTCGGTGACAACATGGAAGACGTGCTTGGAGGGGTCCTGCGAGTTGGCGACGGCGGAGCGCACGACGACGGAGGCCGCGAGCACGTTGTCGGAGAAGATGGCGTAGTGGAACAGCGCGGGATCATCAAGCGCCGGCGGCGGCGGCACAGGGTCCGCGTACTTCTCGGGCCGCGCGATCCGCTCGGCGGTGAGGCGGACGGCGAGGCAGTGGAGCGGCTTGGGGATGGACTTGGCGGCGATGAGGGAGGCGAAGGCGCCGCGCTTCTTGGCGCGCGCGAGCAGCTCGTTCTGCGCGAAGATGGCGTCCTTGAGGCGCTGGATCTTGAGCTGCGGGTCGAACAGCGGCTTCGCGTCGGCGATGGCAGCGCGCGCGGCGCGGATCAGATCCTTGGCCTGGAGGTCGAGCCGGCGTACCTCGTCGCTCGGGGACGCAGGCTCGGACGCGGAGGCCGCGCCAAGTTCCCGGAGCGTGGCGGTGAGGTTGCGGTGGAGCGAGGAGAGGAGACGGAGGTGGCGCGCGCGGTCGAGGTGGAGGCGTCGGGAGGCCGCGGCGAGCGCGGCGGCGGAGGCGGCCGCGTCCGAGGCCTGCTTCCGGATCTGCTCCGCCCGGAGGCGGTCGCCGTTCACCGCCGCGGCCCCGCCGCCGCCGCCACCGGAGGCTGCCGGCGCGGCGGCGGCGAGGAGGAGGAGTACGACCACGGCAACGGGAAGGGCTCTGGCGCTAGGGCTTGCGGCAGCGGCTGCCATGGCTTCAGAGCTCGCAAGCTTCGGGAGCTCGTCGCATTGGAGAGAGAGCACGAGAAATGCGCGCGTGTGTACTGTGTTGGGGAAGGAGAGGAGACGAGACGAGGATTTAATTAACTGGGAGGGGGATTAGTGCTGGGGACAGTGGCAAGAGGATTAATGGTAATGGCCGTGCTTAGTCGGAGCTAATCCCGTCGCCGACAGTTCAGTGCGCATTCGCTGACATGTGGGGTTACAGTCCGTGGGCCCGACGTGTCAGCTCCGGTGGTTAGCATTGCTCGGCGGACTCCGGTGGGGAGGAGCGTTCGTGGTCGTGTACCAGATTGACGTGGACTGCTGCTATAGTCCCAGGCCCACCTGTCAGTGGCGTAGCGATATTGTTTTAGGTTGTAATCACGAGCCGAATGGGAATGTTGGTTGGTTAAATCATGCGGTGGGGGGAGTGCGAGGTGGCCGGAGTTCTGGTACCGGCCCAATGGGAGAGCACGCGCACTCGCGGCAGCGCCGGATTTTGGAGGGAGGATCTTCTGCGCTGGTTCATCCCTGCACACTTCCGAGGCACCATTTGCCGTTCTGGCGTCTTCACAAATTTCACTATATACTAAGGCCCTGTTTGTTTCCACTTAAGATTATTATAATCTATCTTATAGGTGGGGAATTATATAAGCTAACTTATAATAAGTTGGTGGGAAATAAGCTGTCAGGTGTTTGGCAGTCTGGATTATCAGAGTTATGGATTGTTGTATTCGAATGTTTAAAGACCACAATGCCCTTGAGAGAGAGGTACGGGAGTTGGGGATGGATGAATGGCAAAGGTAGGTAATATTCCTAAAGTTTTATGGATTAAGATAAAAGGTGGATCTATAAGCTGAAATAAGCTCCTTTTTTGAGCTTATTAGATTACAATAATCTGGGCTATTAGATTATAATAAGTTACCTTATAATCTGAGCTGTTTGTTTCCACTTATGATTATAAGTTAGATTATAATAATCTTAAGTGGAAACAAACAGGGCCTAAGTCTGCTGAGATGTCAAGATCGTAGGTATCACAATTGAAGCGTTGAAATGCATGGGCACATCCCCAGACCTGTACTACTTCACAAACGTTTGGGACAGTGAGCTATTGGCTTTTGTTTTTTAATTTTTGGTTTTTTGAAAGTTAAAATATATAAGGCGATTTGTTGAAGTAGATCATTCGAATGATTTTCTAAGCCTAAAACTATATGTACCATCCACATCAGTATCTTCATAATATAAAAATCATCAGTTGTAGCCCAATAGAACATGGACATTAATTCCACAGATTGGGAAGTTATTCAATTGGGATTTTTCACTTTAGAATTTGATACTTTCGTGTTGTCAGTTAGCTTCCAAAGAACAACCGATTAATGTTTCTGTCGATTATACTAGCTTGTTACAAACAGTTGATTAGAACTCCTACGGTGAGAAGTTCCTTGCAATAGCCATTCTAAGTCTAGATTTGAGATTTTGTTGGGGTGATTTTTTGGTTCAATTCGCATTTTACCAACCCCAAAGTAGATAATGTGACGTCTCCATCACGATTGACTAGGTCAACTATAACGAAAATCGTCATAGTAGCATCAGGATCATCTAAAAAATAGTACTATGTATAAGTAGATACATTCATCGTTTAGTATACGATGTCTTATTCATATGACACAGATAGTACTTTCTTAAGTCTCGCTACGGTGTGAGTGCACCATCCCTCTAATTATTTTAAGTCTTCTAAGCTTCCCTCCTAATGGGTATTTATTCTTCGTAGTCCTGGACACTGGCTTCCCCGTAGGTATATCCCTCCACAACAGTATCATTATCAACAAAAGTTTCCACATCAACATAATTACCAATTGTCTCATCAGGGTTAGCACATAACACCATATCTGAAAAAACAACATAGAAGCAAGGCTGAGAACAGAAGTACTCAGTAGGGCACGGAAAAGTGATGCATACATTTGTATATATACTCACGGTCGCCATGGTGTTCTTCCAAAGTAATTGATATTCAAACCAATATATTTACCTATTTGTTGGAAAAAGCCATGTTTCAATTTAAAACTCTATTGGCGGCGAATGATGTGGGATTTTACATCCTGTGTTAGGAACTGTCGAGACCCGAATTAGCAAATCCAAACTCTCTGTGTATTCTACACTAGTCCAAGATCACGCTAGTGTACACAGTGGAAACATAGATGAAATATCGACCATACTGACGATTAACCAAAAAAAAGACTCAAATAGTATTAATTATCAGAGTTGCGACTTTATGGCCAAGTTTATACTTTAATAGTCAGAAGGGCTTAACAAAACTAGCAGCAAAGACACAATGAAAGATGAAGTGGCCATTCGATATGTCCACGGGCAATCGACTGGAAAGAGAGACCCTAATATGAGAAGTCGTTGAAGTATCCTCCTTCAAGTACCTCCGGTTGATATGATTTTTCTTCTTCAACCGAACAAACATGGATATAGCCATGAGTACATAGAGTACTTAGCAAGTCGTTTGTAAGAAAAATGTAATATAATTATACATGGCTTACCAAATGATAACTAGGTGATTCAAAGTAAATACGGTAAATAGATTGAAAGTGAGCTTAGAAAATGATCAATAAGTAAATAACCAAAGGAATTGATTAAACCACAAATGAAGTGATTATCCACCCAATGAAACACCCGTGAACTAGCCATTCATGTAATGAGCCACCATTGAACTAACTATTCACTTCTTAGACTTAGCCCTATAAGTTTTTATGAAATATCTACCTCTCGTGTGAAATCATTGAACATTGTCTACAATCAGTGACACGGCTATTCGAATAGTTTTACACTTTGCAGAAGTTGCACAACTTTACCCATATAATATGATCAACTCATATTGATACTAGAGCAACTCACTTCCTTGCACATGCTGACCAAGAAGATCATAACAAGAATCTCAACTCAGTTTTGTCTGCTAAGATTTCACGATTGAATAGACTAACCACCTAGTCAAATATATCCCTCTTATTCCCTATGGAAATGTCTAACCGACACCCACTGACATACCGATGGCGAAATCAAAATTGAAACATCCCAAAATACTGGAAATTGAAAAATACTACTATATTGTGGACCGGGTGCATGGAATAGGGTGGTCTACAGTGGACTCAGCCCACGAAACAATGCACATGCAGCGAGGCTTGCTGATGTGGCATCTAGGGCTAACATGGCATGACACATGGCATGACACGTGGGCACTAGGGTTGATGTGGCTGCTGAGGTGGCGAGGTGACGTGGCATGACATGTGGCTCCTAGGGTTGAGGTGTCTGCTGACTAGGACGACACCGGGCTAGGGCTAACGTCATCCAGCACGGAGTGCGAAACATCAATGAGATCTAACGGCTACTATCTTGTCACGTGGGTGAATTTCGGCCGTCGGATCAGAGTGTCAGTATAGATCTAATCGGATGGTCGCGATGGCGATGGGATGGGTGGGAGGTTGACGTGTGGCGCTCGGTGACTAGCTAGCGAAGGTGGAGCATCGGTAGTGGTCGAACGGGCGAGGTGGCGCAATGACGAAGTGGCCGTGCACATAGATCGAGGTGACGGTGGCTGGGGCTTTAGTTCGGTGGCATGCGACCAGTGGCTGGATGACAACCGATAGTCGGACAGTGGAGAACTCACTGGCGATGAGTGACTGACGACGATTCGAGGAAGATGAAGCAGCAGCCAGCTTTGTCAAAGACGGTGACGAAGGTGACAGTGACTCCGGCAGCATTGGAAAATGACGGCATGAGGAGAGATGAGCGACTGTGGGGTGCAAAAAATGAGTGGCAACTCAGCCTTAAATTGCGCGGATACCAAGACTCCAAGATGAGCATGACGAAGAGTTTGAGACGGACCGAACGCTGAGATGGCCATGACTCGGACGTAGCGGTGACTCCTAGATGGGGAAGATCCACAGTGCATGTACCTCTCGGTGCATGACACGTGGCCACCGAGGAGATTAGGCAGCCGGCTCGAGGCACGAGCCGGATGGCCGAAACGCGGACACACAGGAATCCGACGATTGGTGCGCTATGGGAAGAGGATGAGTGGGCCGACATGTGTCATGGTGGGGTGAACTGGGTCGGAGGAAATGGGTTTTGGCCCATTTGGCGTTTAGGGTTTTCTAGAGATTTTCTAATTTTAGAAATCAGAAGAAGTTCAATTGAGCTCTAGAAAATAGCAAATAAACCGAAAAAATTCTACAAAATTCAGGAAAAATCCTTACAGCACAAGGAATCCAAATAAAATATTTTCAACAATAATTAAAGTTTAAGTTAGTCAGATTAAATTTTTTAATTTGAAAAAAAATCAATTTTAGCTTTAATGAATTCTAGAAAAAAAATTTAAATAGTGAATTTTATTTTCAAAAGCTTCAAGAAAATTTTGAAAGATAGGATGTTACAAACCTCCCCCTTAAATGGAATCTCGACCCCATGATTCAGGCTTACTAAGAGAATAGGTTTGGAAACTCTGCTCTGAGATCCTCCTCGCGCTCCCAGGTTGCTTCCTCCTTTGAATGATTGCTCCACTAAACTTTGCAAAAGCAAATGACTTTACTCCTAGTCACACGCTCTAGCACTTCCATGATCCTGATATGGTGCTCCTTATAAGTCAAATCCTCCTGAAGATCAACGGCTTCCACTGGCATTGCCTCTTTTGGCACTTGCTAACACTTCTTTAACTGAGACACATAGAAGACGTCATGTATCCCGTTGAGAGTCACAGGTAGCACCAGCTGATAAGCAACTTCTCCTCTACAAAAACTTGAATGGTCCAACATACCTTGGCGCAAGCTTCTCTTTCATTTGGAATTTCTTAACTATCTTAAATGGCGTAATCCTGAGATACACATAATCATTTGGCTTGAAACTCAACTCTCGATGATGAGTATTTACATAACTTTTCTGTCTAGGCTGAGCGGTTCTTAACCTCTTCTAGATTAATCGAACCTTTTCTTGTCTTCCTTTAAACACTCTGGACCAAAAACTTGACCTTCCCTAATCTCTTTCCAATTAAGAGGGATTCTACATTTTCTGCCATACAAAGCTTCAAATAGTGACATTTGTAAACTAGTCTAATAATTGTTGTTGTAAGAAAACTCTGTAAAAAGGCAAACAACTATCCCACTTAGCTCCATGATCTATCACACAAGCTTTCAGCATATCCTCAAGAATCTAGTTCACACGCTCAGTTTGTCCATCGGTTTGAGGATGATACGCGGTACTGAAATTCAGATGGGTTCCCACAACTTCATGTAAACTGCCCCAAATTCTGAAGTGAGCTGCGATCCACAATCTGACACTATTTTCTTAGGCACAACCTGGAGACTTACGATTCTTGACATGTATAGGGCTACCAACTTATCGCTGGTATAGGTTGTCTTGATCAGAATGAAATGAACAACTTTCGTCAAACGATCCACAATTACCCAAATTAGGTCAAATCGTTCTTTTGTCTTTGGTAATCCTATAATAATGTCCATGCCGATTTCTTTCCACTTTCACTCGGTAATGTTTAGCGATTGCAACAAACTTGCTGGTCTCTAATGCTCAGCTTTAACTCTCTAACACATATCACAAAGCAAGACATACTCTGCTATCTCTCACTTCATACTTGTCCACTAATATTTGTCCTTGATATCCTGATACATTATAGTACTGCCCAAATGAATCGAGTACAGAGATCATGAGCTTCCTTGAGCAACAACTCCTTTAATTCTCTTTTGTTTGGTACACATAAATGCTTCTTGAACCACAAGGTGCCCTTTTCATCCTCGGTAAAACCCGAAGCTCTACCTTTACTCAGATTAGTCTTGATTCGTTGAACACCTTCTTTCTACTCAAGGCATCCACTACCATATTAGCCTTTCCTGGGCGATAATGAATTCTAACATTATAATCCTTTATCAATTCCAACCACCTTCTTTGTGTGAAAATATACTTCACGCTCTTGTCATCTATATATATCTCACAACGATTACCCATACGGTAGTGACGTCAAATTTTTAGGGCATGCAAACAGCGGCTAACTCCAAATCATGCGTAGGATAATTTTCCTCATGTGGCCTTAACTGACATGATGCATCAACACACATCCCAAACCTTTGCAGGAGGTATCACAATAAATCTCAAAATTCCTGTTGATATCTGGCAACACTAACACTGGTGCATGTGGTCAAGAATTCTTTAAGTCTTTGGAAACTCTTCTCACATTCTGGTGTCCAATCAAACTCCTTTTATTTTATTAGTAGCTGCGTAAACGGCCTTGCTACAATGGAAAACCCTTCAATGACGCAACAGTAATATCCTGTTATACCAAGAAAACTCTAACTTGTGGTACTAAGTAGGCGAATTCTAATTAAGCACATCCTTAACCTTTTTGGGATCAATTGCAACACCTCCTGTTGACATGGCGTGACCCAGAAAAGCAACTTCATCCAGAATGCATACTTATTGAACTTAGCATACAACTTATGCTCCCTGAGCTTTTGCAACACTAACATCAAATGTTTCTCATGTTCTTTCTCTTCCTTGGAGTAAATCAAAATGTCGTCGAGAACACAACAACAAACTTGTCCAAATACTCTATGAACACATTGTTCATCGGATACATGAAATATCCTGGGGCATTGGTTAAACTGAAAGATATCACTGTAAACTTATACAGACCATAGCGAGTAGAGAACATTATCTTTGGTTATCCTCTTGACGAATTTTCAACTAATGATATCTGGATTTCAGATCAATCTTGGAAAACACTCCAGCTCCCTAAAACTGATCGAATAAATCATCGATTCTAGGCAAAGGATGCTTGTTCTTGATAGTAACATCATTGAGTGCCCGATAATCCACACACATACGCTGATTACCATCCTTCTTCTTGACAAATAACGCTGGCACTCCCCACGGGGATGAACTAGGTTTGACATAATGTTTGTATTGCAACTCCTAAATTTGTTCTTCAATTCTGTCAACTCATTAGTAGGCATCCGATATGATCTCTTGGATATAGGCAAGGTATCAGGTACTAACTCGATAAAAAATTCAACTTCTCGATCAGGCGGCATTCCTGGGATATCATTTGGAAACACATTGGGAAAATCTCTGACAACAGACACATCCTCCAATATGATTCCTTTACTTTGGCAAACCATAACCTGGCTGACTCATGCTAGCTTCAAAATTCACCTTGCTCCCGTCTGTACTAACTATTGTAACGGCTCTATTTCCACAATCCAACACTACCTGGTGTTTCTTTAGCCAATCCATTCCCAAAATCACATTCAAAGATTGAATGTCCAACATGATAAGATTATAGGGAAAGTAAACCCCTTGAATGGTTATCTTAGCTCCAGAATATCCTTCGTTCATACTCAGCTCAGAGCCTGGGGATTGAACCAAAACAACAATCCAAGAATAATAGTTTTCAACCATTGCTTAACAACAAAACATTGAGAAACAAATGAAGGCAAAGCTCTAGAATCAAACAAAACTGTAGCAGGTACTGAGTTTACTAGGAATTTACCCATTGTAAGTTCAACCTCTATTAAGTTAGTTTTGGGATAATGACAAATGCAATTATGAGACTAACTTGTTTATTAACTATAATATTGCATAGTTTTATTTGGATGTGATTAATGACAAATGCAATTGTGAGACAAACTTGTTTATTGATTATAATATTGCTTAATCTCATTTGAATGAAAAGGTGAAAAATAAGATTATTACAATGTCTAGTCTCATTTGGATGTAAAGATAAAAATTATGGAGGTATCCATTTTATGTCATATTTCTTATATGTCTCATTGCATTCCTCGGATCCAAAATATAGGTTGAACCCCACCAAAAGCCTAACTTGAATATGTGCATATGTTTTTATTACATATTCTTGCATGCACACATTTAAAGAGAGTTCATTCTATGTTTTGTGGTTTCATTAGTATTGATCCATGTTCTTTTTCAACATATATTAAGAATATTTACTTTAAAATGTATCTGTTGAGTGTATAAAACTTGTGTAGTTCATATATACTCATGATTGATTTAAAAATCAATCATTTGCAATCTGGTTGTCAAATAGTTCCTCCATGATGTGTAAATGGTAGGATGATTAGTGACAACCGGATGAGTAAGCTTTGCTAACAATTAATCTCAAAGATAAACACTCATATTCAATGAGTTAATTACTTTGAAAGCTTATTCTAGAGTATACAATTATTGTGTACATGTTGTATACTCACAAAATCAATTTTTTATTTCATTATTTATTGAGATTGTTATCAATTAACAAAAAGGGAAGATTGTAGAATCAAGTCCATTCATTATAAGTTAGTGGTGAAGTTTTGGTAATTAATGATAATTGATTTGTAGACTAATATTTTCATGAGTTGGACGAATAGGTTAGGTTCCACAAATAATGACATGGGATGACTTCATGTGTTTAAGATCATCAAGTCAAGTTTTGGGATAGACGATGGCTTCATGAGTTGAAAGCCATCAAGTAGACAAGTTGATCAAGATTTCCAAGAGAAGATGATCATAAGTTGATCATCAAGTCAAGAGAACACCCATCATATGTTGATGGAGTTTAAGTGAAGGATGCATCATGGGTTGATGCATATCAAGACAACGACCAGACTTAAAGTGATGATGTGCGTTATCAAGCTTCAAGAGGATGCTCAAGGCAAATGTATGACTAGCTAGAGTTAAGAATATGTTCTAGTCTTTTACCGGTCTTGGTGTTTGGTTAGAAGACCGAGTTGTTAATATATATTGCTGTACTATTAAGATGAGTCATGTTTCGTAGCTTGAATTTCATCATATATTGATAGCTCAAATCTCACTTACTTTAGCTCTTCATGGCATGAAGCTTATATTTGTGAATGGGTTTTACAAATAGTTGAGACTCATGTGTTAAATTCTTGTAATATGGGACCATACATTGCGAATGTATTTTGCAAGTGTTTGAAATCTATGTTTCCTACTCCTTGTGGTATGAGGTTTATATTTGTAAATGTGTTTTGCAAATGGTTGAAGCTCGTATATAATCCTTGTAGCACGTGACTTAGGTTTGCGATTGTGTTTTGCAAATGTGTTGAGTCTATGTACATATTCCTTGTGTCATGATTCTAAAAGTGTTCAAATGTGTTTTGCAGCTTGGTTGGAATAATGATTTGATCCTTATGTGCATGATACTATGATTTGCAAATGTGTTTTATAAAATTTGTTGAAGTATATGTACTTTTCAGGAAAATCAGAATTACCGCTGCGTGACTGACGGTACTATCGTTGGGCGGTACTACTAGCGTTGGGATTATGGTACTACCGCATTCGTTGGTGGTCGAACTAACGTGGTCAAAATAATGTGGTTGAACCAATGTATTCGAACCAACGTAGTCAAAAATGTGGTCGGAGACCTATGTGGTCAAAGATTGATGTGATCGAATATCGTTGTGGTCGAAGACCAATGTGGTGAAAACAATATGGCTGCCCCCTATGGCCACCACTCCTTCCCCCTATGCCCCTCTCCCCTGTGTCCTTTTCCCATGCACCCTACTGCTTCCCCCTGCTGGAAAGAAGGGAAGGAGGGAGAAGAAGGAAGGAAGAAGGAAGGAAGAAAGAAGGAAGAAGGAAGGAGGAAATGATTTCTTGTGAGGACGACCTAGGTTTGGAATCCCCATCTTTCCTCTCTGTGTTTAGGATGATCTTAGGAATTTGGCTCGTCATCAGGGGTGCATCATCTAGGGGAAACCATCGTTCTGCGCTTAATAGGTGTTCTGTGCGTAGTCCGTTCGGGCGGTTTGGGTGGTTTAGGTGACTAAGATGATTTTTCCTGTAGAACCTATGAATAGGAAAGTTTTAGAGGACTCATAGACCTAGTTTCTATTTTTTTCATAATTTTTGGACAAGTGGATTGGGCGCAATAGAGGGTGGAAGTCTGCTGTGTAGCAGAGTTGTTTTTAGGATTCAATTTCTATTCGAGGGTAGGTTCAGAGGCACTAATGTTTTTTTATGAATTTTCTCATAATAACAAATGTTGTAGATAATTTTGTAATATAGCTGTTGGTAAAAGTTTAGAATTTTTTGAGCAGTGTACTATCGTTGGTGGTCTGTAGAAGTTTGCTGGTCAGAACTAAGAGGCAGATTCTGTCATCTGTTTTCGATTGCAAATTACACCCTTTTAATGACATAATAACATTATGGTATCTTTGTGAAAGTTTTAGCTTTAGTTTTGTAGATTTTAAAAATTCTATTTATTTCTGTAGTCCGTTTAGTGGATAAAAAGATACAAAAAGATAGGCAGCACTGCTGTAGTGAGCTGAGCGTCAGAATGCAGTTTGAGGGGGAGTTGTCAGGTTTCTGGCATAGTGGCACTTTACCTTTCATTTATGAATATTATATTGAGGTTTTGTGCTGAGTGGTGATTTGTGAACAGGTGGCTTCACTCTTGACCATGGTTGAGCCCTTCGCCCCTTCAGTAGAGGTAAGTAAATATAGCGGTTGTTGCTACAATTTAACTTATTAAATTTACTATCTTCATCATAATTATTGATGTTTGGTAATTAATCCACCTTTAAATAAAGATGCCCTGTTGTGCTATATGCCTTATTTTACATATTATTGCCCATGTGGTTATATTCCTAATGAATTAATCGTGGCTATATCATTCCTGTCATAGCATGTCATTTGCACCAAACCTATGTTGTCATATCTAGCCGCGACCGTCCTACGACATCGTACATTGCCGTAGTACGATGCACACTCTTGCATTGCCAAGTAAGAGTTAAGTGGATCATTTGCATATATATGCATTTCATGAAGATAATTCTTGTTATGAGATCTTAAGAGGTATTGGCTCGTGAGAGTTACTTGTGGCAAGGGGTATTATCTTGTGGTTGCTAGTAATAGGAGTTGTGGTTTTGGATATGAATGATGCTACAGGGTGGATGATGAGAATTAATTGTTAATGCTTTATCATTGTACCATGAGTCGTTAATTTGATGCTTAATCATCTGCAATTTAATTAACTTGTTAAACTGTTTGTTTGCTGAGATTTCATCTCACCCTTGTATTCTCTCTCCCAGGTGATCCTTGAGCATGCATGGAAAGGGTAGAGCAGCACAACACCATTACACAAGTCTTCATAAGTTTTGCTATAATAAGTTAAAGGATTTTTAATCATTTCTTTCTCTCAGTCGTTGAGCACTGTATCTTAATTATGCTAGATCGTGGTTAGTTTTAGTGGGGTTTGAGCATTTAAAGCTAGGTTGATAAAGGATGTTAGTGCATGGTTTTATGTTCTTATGCTATTTTACTATCTCCTATTATATATTATGTTGTCATGCTTTCGCATAGCCCCTTTTTTCTAGGGAGGTGTTGCTGGGTTTTCTTTGTAATTAGCTAGTCGTAAGTGTAGTTTGCTAGCATCCCAGAGTAATGTGGTTCGTGGGGTGTTACAGGTGTCGCACCATATCTACCACCTTCAGCAACCACCCTTGCCACCAATATCCTTCCCAACTTCCCCTCGGCCTTCTCCTCTGATTCCCCATCTCCTTCCTCTCTGTTCCTCTCCCAGGCGTCGCCACCCAGATCTCTCTTTCCATCTCCTTGCTGCTGGCCACCCCTTCCTCCTCTCTCTCTCACTCCCCCTTCTGCCAGTGCCCTACATCTACCGTCTACCATGCTGGCACCGACAATGCCACCTGTTGGCCATTCTCTTGGCTATGCTACTTTTGACACCGCCGCATCGATGACTCCAACTGACACGGTTTGCCGGCCTCCTCCCAGCGCTTATTCCACCATGTGCGCCGACCTACTTGGCTGCCGACATCACCCCCTTCGTGACACTGGTGACCAAGGCCCCGCTGAAGGCACTCATCCCAAGTCGGCCATGGCGAGCTCTCCCTCTACACTTGCAAGCTAAACTCTATCCTAACCCTTTCTCGCTCTCTACTGCTACTGCTCCGATTCAGATTAAATCCATAGAACTCTCTTTATGCAAAAGTTTTGGTTTCATGATGGTATCTGTTGTGGTTACAGACCAAACAGAGAGAGAGTGTGTGTAGTAGTGGAGAGTTGAGTAAATGAATGGCTTCCCCTTTCTCCCCGTGGCCTATGCCACATATATATTCACATGGGGAGTGCTTGTACAGTTATACCCTTACACATGAGTATTCCCCTCGGAGGCTCTTATGTCATTACACATGTCCTATTTTGGACCTAACAGGCCTACTGGGCTTAGGTGGGGGCCACCCCTACAACAGGAGCCTCTCATGGTGAAGGGCTTCACGGGCCGAAGCCATGCCGCTGAGTCCTTTGGCCCCCTCCGTCCCATCGGCCTGTGATGCTTAATGACTTGGATAGTTCGTACGTCCGCTCGTGCTTGCGCGAGGGCAGTCTTCGGGTCCCGAAGCTGGCGCGGCCTCGAGGCTGAAGGCACCGGGAAGGCCGGAGGCTTCGACGGGGCCGAGGTTGCGCTTGTGCGAGGGCCGTCTCTCGCACCCGGGGCGGGCGCGGCTTCGAGGCCGAAGGCACTGGGTCGGCCGAAGGCTTCGACCGGGCTGGGGTCCGGGCGTGCCCTACCTCGCGCTCCGGATATTTGTGGGCGAAGCCGAACTTGGTCGGCTACCCTTGGCGGCCGAGTCTCAGGAAACGCTTCGCGCGATGTGGCGCCAGCGCGGGGGGATGGTTGCTTGGTCCGGGAGTGCGCTTTAATGATGCCTGGAATCGCGCCGGCCTTTGTCAGGGGTAGGCTGGCACGGCTGCTCCGCCTGCCCTGCACTGGATGTGGGCACGTGGTCTGCTGTAATTGGAGCGTCGTGGGACGCCCACGTTCCCACGACCACGGCCGTTCGCCTCTTCCCCAGGAAAAGTGGCCACGCGGCAGGAACGTATCAGCACATTGGGCGCTGAGCGGCCACCTACCGCCGCTTGCCGCGGTTGCCAGCGGTTGCACTGTCCGATCGTGGGTAGCCGAACCGCTGTAATTCTGTCGTTCGATCTGCTGCTTGCAGGGGAGACGGGGGGCTTTATAAACCGCCCCTGTGGGCATGCAGTCGTTCCCCTTGGCTGCTTGATTGTTTGTGCGTTCCCTCCTATTCTTCTTGCGCGTCCTGCTGCTATTCTCGCCTCCGCGCCTACCCGCCACCGTGAGAGAGAGAGAGAGATGGCTGCGCGCGACGACCTCCCAGCTAACGTGGGTGCCGCCCTTGACGACCCTGCGCGTCGCCTTAGCGAGAGCGCCTCGTCAAGCCAGCGCTGCCTGACGCCACCACCGGCGGAGTATCGCCTGGTTCCGCGCCATAGGAAGCAAACTACCCACCGCTGGGACGCCGTGAAAAGGTCCAAGGGTCGCTGCTCCCGTGTGCTGGGGCGGAGCCGCGTCACGGAGGAGACCCTCCGAACCCTTCTTCAGGAGAAGAAGCTGGAGGAGCGTGCCGGGGCTCGCCTGCCCGGTCCTGACGAAACGGAGCCGAACCCGGGAGAGTCGGAGGCGATCGTCTTCGCGGCATTCTTCGACGCCGGGCTCCGAATCCCCGCGACACACTTTGTTCACGAAGTGCTGCGAGCATATGGGTTGGAGCTGGCGCAGCTGACTTCGACCGCGGTCGTTCGGTTGGCCATCTTTACTTGGGCGATGCGGACGGAGGGTACCCGTCCCCGCGCCGAGTTGTTCGCCATCCTGCATGACGCACGGTGCCAACCGAGGAGAGTAGAAGGGGGGGCTTACTTGAACTTCGGCAGCGTGGACTTCGTGCTAAGGCCGGAGTGCTCGCGCATGTTTCCCGCGTTGGCTACGCAGGAAAAGTGGGAGTCCGGCTGGACACGGTGGTGGTTCTACTACACCGTGACGAGCACGAGCGGCCTCCAGAGCCGTGGAGAGCCGATATCCTTCGATCGCTGTGCGAAGGTGACTCCTCGGCCCGGCGATGATCAGCAGGCGCGGAGACTTGCTGGGGTCGCCCTCCGGTTCAACATGCGTGACCTCGCCGAGGAGTTCACCATGTACGGGATATCCCCGCTTTCTTGCAACTGGAAGTACGAGCGGCGAGGGCCCGACCGGAAGGACGGCATCCACCCGGGGGTATCTTCGCTTCATTGGTTCTCCGCACCCTGTAAGTATCCCTGCGATATTTCAAGTACCACGTGGGTGGTTGCAGACCCTTAGGTATAACACTCCGCTTGTGCGTGCAGTACGCCGGTTAGAAGATGCGGAGCGCGCAGTGGCTACGATGCTTGGTCCGTATACGGCGAAGGAGCACAAGGCCCGCGAATCCGCGACTTCCTTGGCGAAGCAGGGGTGGATTAATCGGGTGTGCGAGGTTTTGGAAATCCCTGTTCCGGAGCGCCCAGTGCCTGCGGAATTGCCGAGCGGTGCGACGGTGGTGGCGCCATCCTCTCGGTGCAGGGTCCAATCGGAGGTCATCGCCCTTAGTTCGCCGGCCGTGCCACCGGTCGAGAACGTGAGGATGAGGGGCGAGACGGGCGCTGGGCTCGGATCGACCGGTTCGGGGGGCCGCGTAACCCCCGACGAGGCCGTATATGGTGGCAAGGCGACGAGCGTGCGCCTCGCCATTCTTGAAGATGACGCCTCGTCACTTCCAGCGGCAACCGCAGCGTTGTCGCTGACGACAGCTTCCGCGGCTGCCCAGGTAGCCACGGAGGCTTCACCTATGGCTCCGAAGGCAAAACAGCCTCGGGTGCAGTCGCCGCCATCTTCTAGGGGCCGGTTCAGCGTGGCGGGTCCAGTGATTGCGGCCCTGACGGCCAGCGGGGATGTTCCTGAGGCCGGGAGGGTTGTCTCTTCTCAGGCCAGCGAGGCGCCCCTGACCCAGGTGGAGGCCGCGGTGGAGGGCACCGGAGGTAGGCGTAGTTCGTTTTCGTCGCGCGACTTCGCGAAACTCTCCCCAATTTGCTCGCTTATTCCGTCGACGCCAGGCGAGACAGGGTCTCCCAAACGAGGGCAAGAATCGAGCAATGGGGGGCCCCGCGATGTTGCCGGCCTGATTGAGCCGGGGATTGTGTGTGCCCCAACTGCTGCGGAAGGCGCTGGGGCGGGGGCTCTAGGGCCTGACGTCTCCGACTTCGTACCTCGGTGGGAGGCGCTTCGCGCCTGGAGCGAGGTGGCAGAGTATGCGGGCGCCCACCTAGATCGACAGGCGCTGCACTCCCGCGGGGGTGACCTTTTGGCGCTCGCGCTGGGTGCCTCGGAGATGAGGGTAATGGTCTCTGTTTTCGCTGCATATCTCTTGCTTATCTGATAGGTAACGTTTGTTGTTACACTCGTGTAGACGCTTGCAATTGGCAAAGCCCTCGAAGAAACTCGCGCGCGCGAGTGGAGGGCACTGAAGGACCAGCTGCGCGTCGCGAACGACGCCAACGCCGCCAAGGATGAGCTCATTCGGGTGCTTATGGCGGAGCGGGACGAGGCTATTGACGATGCGCAGCTAGTGGGCACGAACACGAAGAACGCGGCAGTGGCCGCACAATGCGCGATGGAGGAGGCCCAGCGCGTTGCGACGGAGGAGCAGACCGCCCTTCTTCAGCGAATCTCCACGCTAGAGGCGGAAAAGGAACAGCTTGCTGCCTCCGTTGCGGAGAAGACGCTATCCTAGGACAACGCGTGCACCTCCGCGTGGAATGCGATGGAGTCTTTGGAGCAGGCCCTCCAAGGGCTTTGCGTGCACGTGGAGGATGCCACTCATGGCCGCCAAGACCTGATGGAGACGCTTGGGCGCATCGAAGAGTGCTGGGCTTGCCCTCGCCTTGCTGCACGCCGGTGGGTGCGAGCATGTCAATGAGCTGGTGAACCCTCATCTCGACTTGCCCACCCAGCCCGGGGTGATATCTGATGCCGTTCGTGCTGCCGAGCCCGCGACCCGAAGCTTCCATGACCGAATTTGGAATTATGTCGGGGAGGGCGCCGCCGCGGTTGCTTTACGGTGGACGCTGCGGAACGAGGGGGACGTGCTTCGCTGGCTCTAAGAGGTCCCTCGGCGCAGCGCAGGCGATGCGGGCACTCATCGCGGTGAAGATGGCGCGGACTCATAGGAATAGTTCCAGGTTTTGGCGCTTTCCGCCCCATGCGTGTGTCTGCTTCTGTAATGTAACTGTCTTGCTCGGGCCAAGCGACAATTCTCCCGTGCACTTGTTGTTATGTAATATGCTGTGAGCTGGGGGGTCGTGTAAAGCGCGGGTATCGTGTCGCCCCTCGTTCGGGTATCAGCAAACGGGCTTGCGAATACTTTGCGCCTCGGACCCCAGGCTAGTCGAGGTAGACGCGCAAGCGCTCCGTCCCCTACCCTTCGAAGCGGTGGCAGCGGAGCTGGCGTCTAGTCAAGGTAGACGCGCGAGCGCTCCGTCTCCTTCCCTTCGAAGTGGTGGCAGCGGAGCTGGCGCCTAGTCGAGGTAGACGCGCGAGTGCTCCGTCCCCTACCCTTCGAAGTGGTGGCAGCGGAGCTGGCGCCTAGTCGAGGTAGACGCGCGAGCGCTCTGTCCCCTGCCCTTCGAAGTGGTGGGTGGCAGCGGAGCTGGCGCCTAGTCGAGGTAGACGCGCGAGCGCTCCGTCCCCTACCATTCGAAGTGGTGGCAGCGGAGCTGGCGCCTGGTCGAGGTAGACGCGCGAGCGCTTCGTTCCCTACCCTTCGAAGTGGTGGCAGCGGAGCTGGCGCCCAGTCGAGGTAGACGCGCAAGCGCTCCGTCCCCTACCCTTTGAAGCGGTGGCAGCGGAGCTGGCGCCTAGTCGAGGTAGACGCGCGAGCGCTTCGTTCCCTACCCTTCGAAGTGGTGGCAGCGGAGCTGGCGTCTAGTCGAGGTATGCCTGGGAACCTCGACCATGCCCCCTGTTTTTTATGTTCCAGGGAGTGTGCGCAAGAGGCGCGCCTGCGCGTGCTTGGGAGTATCCAAGCCGCAGTTGTACGCCGTAAGTGCGCGGAGATAGCGTCCGCGTTGGGGTTTTTTGTTTTTGTTTTTTTAGACTCCAAAGAGTGCGTGGGATCGACAGCCACGTCTTATTTATACTCTGAAGAGTACGCACTGGGGCAACGCCCATGCGTGCGCAAGGTTCGCGTCTTGTTTATACTCCGTAGAGTGCGCAGGGATAGCATCCGCGTCTTCTTTATACTCCGGAGGAGTGCGTGGGATCGACATCCACGTCTTATTTATACTCCGAAGAGTACGCACTGGGGCAACGCCCATGCGTGCGCGAGGTTCGCGTCTTGTTTATACTCCGTAGAGTGCGCAGGGATAGCATCCGCGTCTTCTTTATACTCCGGAGGAGTGCGTGGGATCGACATCCACGTCTTATTTAGAGTCCGTAGACTGCGCGCGGAGGCGAGCCTCCGCGCGTTGCGGGCGGTGAAACTGCGTGCGGAGGCGGACCTCGACGCTACGTCTTATTTATACTCCGTAGAGTGTGTACGGAGGCGGACCTCGACGCTACGTCTTATTTAGAGTCCGTAGACTGCGCGCGGTGAGACTGCGTGCGGAGGCGGACCTCGACGCTACGTCTTATTTATACTCCGTAGAGTGCGTGCGGAGGCGGACCTCGACGCTACGTCTTATTTAGAGTCCGTAGACTGCGCGCGGAGGCGAGCCTCCGCGCGTTGCGGGCGGTGAAATTGCGTGCGGAGGCGGACCTCGACGCTACGTCTTATTTAGAGTCCGTAGACTGCGCGCGGAGGCGTCCCCCCACGCGTCTTTATTTATGCTCATGCCCAGTGCACACGAAGGTGACCCTTCGCGCGCTTTTAGTATGAAAACGGGAGAATTTGCATGAACGATGTACTTTATTAAATTCCCGTTTGCGCGGGTGAGCGGTTACAAGGGTTAAGGCACTAACTGTTAGCCGTTTATGGCCGCCGAAGCCATGGAAGGCCCTTGCCCTTGTGTGCTTGACTTAGGCGTAATACCGCCGTAGCCTGTCCGCATTCCACGTGTGGCGGAGCGTGTGCCCTTCCAAGGTGGCTAAGTGATACGCTCCCTTCTGCAGGGCCTCCGCGATGATGTACGGGCCTTCCCACTTGGACTCGAGCTTGCCTACCGTCTCCGCGGGAGTGCCATCTTAAGGACGAGGTCTCCCAGTCTGAATTCGCGCGGGTACAGCGAGCGATTGCGACCACGCACCATCTATCGCACGTATTTTATGACGTGCTGTGTGGCGCTTGTCCGGTCTCCATCAAGGAGATCCACGGACAATTGGCGTTCCTCGTCTGGTGCTTGGACGAGGACCCACCGCGAGCCAGCCTTTATTTCTTCGGGTGTGACCGCCTCATCATCGAAGAGGAGCTTGAAAGGCGTGAACCCCGTTGGGCGTGTGACCGTTGTGCGAAGGGACTAGAGGACGCTGTGGAGCTCGCCCGGCCACTTCCCCTTTGGTAACCCGATGAGGCGCTTCTTGATTGCAGCGGAGATGGCGCCGTTTGCCCGCTCCACCGCCCCGTTGGACTGTGGGTGTCCAACCGAAGCGAACCGGAGGGTGATGCCCATGTTGCCGCAGAATTCTTTGAATGGGGCTGCATCGAACTGCAGCCCGTTGTCGACGGTGATCTCCCTGGGCACACCGAATCGACATATGATGTTCTGCCAGAGGAAGCGCTGCAGCGCTGCCGAGGTAATCTTGGCCAGAGCTACCGCCTCCGGCCACCTGGAGAAGTACTTCTGGGGCCCTGGGAAGCGGTTCCACGACATCAATGCCCCACCTCGCCAGCGGCCATACCGAAGGTATGGGATGGAGGCTTGTCGGGGGCCTGTGGATAGCCCTTCCCATCCATTGGCAACCTTGACAACGGCGCACGAGATCCTGGGCATCCGCGACAGCTGTTGGCCAATAAAAACCCTGTCTGAAGGCCTTGCCCACCAGAGACCTCGGTTGGAGGAGCGAGCCGCAGAGACCCGCATGGATTTCCGCGAGGAGGCACTTTCCTTCTTCGCGCGGGAGGCACCGTAGGAGCGGTGCGCAGACCCCCTTTTTGTAAAGCGCCCCGTCGAGCACCTGGAAGGACCTAGCGCGGTGTTGCAAACGCCGGAGCTCGGTGGGGTCATCCGGTTCCGCGATGCCTTCCAGAAAAGCGAGAAGGGGCTCCCGCCAGTCACCCTGCTGGGTGATCTGGTGGACGAGGGTTGCATCCCGATTATCCTGTGTTGTGGCTGCCGCTGGCAGGGTTTCGTAAAATGCCCCTTCGGGAATTGGGAGCTGCTGACTGGCAGCCTTGGCCAGGACGTCGGCTTGTTCGTTGTCCGCTCGAGGGATGGCCTTCACCGTGACACCCAAAAAGTGCCGCTCCTTCGCTCGTACAGCTGCTAGGTACTTGGCTAGCTCCGGGTCCTTGGCTTGGTATGACTTGTCCACATGGCCCGCCACTAACCGGGAATCGGTGCGGACGAGGACTCGCCTTGCTCCCATCGCTTTGAGCTTCCCGAGGCCGAAGAGTAACGCCTCGTATTCGGCCGTGTTGTTCATAGCCGGAAACGCTAGGCGCGCCGAGTATAACAGGCGCTGCCCCTCTGGGGTGGTGATAACGGCGCCCACCCCTGCGCCCGCAACACCGTACGCTCCATCGGTGTTAAGTGTCCACACCGGGTCTTCGACCTAGAGGGCGGGCTGAGCTGGGGGGTTCATTCTGCGAGGAAGTCCGCCAGAACTTGAGACTTGATCGCCGTTCGGGAGGCGTATGTCAGGGAGAACGGGGCCAGTTCCGCCGCCCATTTACCAATTCGCCCCGTGGACTCCTTGTTGTGCATCATCTCTGCCAGAGGGAACGATGATGGCACCGTTATCGGGTGCGCCAGGAAGTAATGCCGGAGTTTTCTTGAGGCCATGACCAGCGCGTAAGCAAGCTTCTCGAGCTCGGTATATCGTGTCTTGGCGCCCTGGAGGGCTTCAGAGATGAAATACGCTGGCCACTGGAGCGCGCCCTCTTTCAGGACGAGGACGGCACTGACCGCCGTTGCCGAGGCAGCGAGGTAGAGTAGGAGGGGAGCCTCTGGTGCTGGGGCCACCAGAGTGGGAAGGGTTGCGAGGTGTTTCTTGAGGTCGTCGAAGGCCTTTGCGCAGTCGTCGTCCCAATGAAATCCATCGCAACCGCGGAGGGCCTTGAAAAATGGTAAGCCCCTCTCCGCCGCTCTGGAGAGGAAACAGCTCAAGGCCGCCATGCGGCCTGCCAGCCTCTGGACCTCCCGCGTTGTCTTGGGAGGTTCCATGCCTAGGATAGCGTCAACCTTGTCGGGGTTCGCTTGGATGCCTCGTCCAGATACGAGGAAGCCCAGTAGCTTGCCCGCCTGTACACCGAAGACACATTTGTCCGGGTTGAGCTTGATGCCCGCCTTCCGGAGGTTGTCAAAAGTCTCCTGAAGATCCCGGCCGTGGGAGGCGAGCTGGCGGGTTTTTACTACCACGTCGTCCACGTAGGCCTCCACATTTCGCCCGAGCTGGACGGCCAGGGCCAGCGCGACGAGGCGGGTGAAAGTTGCACCCGTGTTCTTCAAGCCGAAGGGCATCCTTACGAAGCATAAGGTCCCCACCGGCGTAATGAAGCTAGTTTTCTCCTCGTCGTCCTTGGCCATGTAGACCTGGTGGTAGCCGGAGTAGGCATCCAAGAAGCTCATGAGCTCGCATCCGGCGGTTGCATCGACCAGTTGATCTATGCGCGGTAAAGGGTAATCGTCCTTCGGGCATGCCTTGTTGAGGGCTGTGAAGTCGATGCACATGCGCCAGGCGCTGCTGGCCTTTTTAACCAACACCGGATTGGCGAGCCAGTCCGGATGTTGAACTTCGCGTATAACCCCCGCTCGAAGGAGCTTCGCCACCTCCACCTTGGCCGTTTGCTGCCGGTCCGTGGACATACGGCGAAGTTTCTGCTTGACGGGCTTGGCTTCAGGGCGGATCGCGAGGTTATGTTCGATGAGGGCGCGGTCCACTCCTTTGATATCTTCCGGGGACCATGCGAAGACGTCTATGTTGGCCTGGAGGACTCGGAGCAAGTCTTGCTCTACCTCCGGAGGGAGGTCTTCGCCTATGGATACGAACTGCCCCTCCGCTTGGAGCGGCACCCTCTTCACCCCGCCCTCCGGGTGGGGCTTAGGTGTCCAACCCGGAGCGGATGGCGTATCCGCCTGGTATTTATTGATGAGGGCGTGCACCTTGCGGTGCAAGCGTCCTGCTTCGATTTCGATGCTCCGAGCCATATCCTGATCGCCGAAGATGGTGATAACGCCCTGCCGTCCTGGGAGCTTCATGCATAGGAATGCGTAGTGTGGGACGGCTTCGAAGGAGTTGATGGCGGGCCGGCCCAGTATGGCATTGTACGGATATGAGATGTCCACGACGTCGAAGACGACATCTTCGGTTCTGGCGTTGTCAGCCTGGCGCAAGGAGACTTGGAGGTGAACCTGACCCAGAGCCTTCAGAGGCTTCCCTCCAAGGCCCTGAAGGGGGGCTTCCGAAGCTTTTAATAGACTCTGAGGTATTCCCATACGATCAAGGGCCACCGCGAACAAAATGTTGGCGGAGCTCCCTCCGTCGATGAGGATGCGCCGGACGTCGCAACCTGCAATGTCGGCCTGGATGACCAAGGAATCTTGATGGGGGGAATTCTACACCCTGGGCATCGACTGACGTGAAGGTGATGCTGCAAGGGGACGCCCGCTGAGGTAGTTGTGCCGAGGAAGTGCTCGACAAAGAGCCTCCATCGATGACATTAATGCCACAGCATTGGGTCTCTCCGGGGGACCCAGCACGGGAGGGACCGCCTTGCCTATGCTGTACGCGGGCTGTTACAGGGGTCACTGTCTTCGAAGCCCGTACATGGGCCACCGCCTGTCATAATGCCGCAACTTCAATGCATGCCCGCGTGAAATGGCCCCCGTAGCCGTGTACCTCGCACCATCTACCGTATTCTAGGATTTCCTGCTCCGCGCGCGGCTTGGCATCGTTGCCTCCTTCGCGTCCCCCTGCAACGCGCGAGGTTGACGCGGCCCCCCGGGGAATACCCTGCGCAGCCAAGATATGGCGGGCCTTTTGGGGTCTCCGCTGGTTACACCGGGGCTTACGCCTGTCGCCTGGTGAGGTTTGGTGCACCCCATCGTCGACGGGCTCACGAGTGTCACCTGCGGACACTTGCTTGTGGTCCGTCCTCAGGTTGTTTCTTGCGCTACTTCTTTGTGACAAGCCCTCCGCTTGCCCAGCGTCAGAGCCGTTGTCGCTGCGCCTCCGTACGTCCTCTTCGGCTCGGGCGTACGCTTCCACTTTGTCGAAGAGCTCTGCCTCCGACTTGAGTGGCTTCCGCGCGTTACATTCAGCGAGTGGTCCCGGGCGGAGACCTTGTGTTGCTGCGCTGATGACGGTTGTTTCGTTGACGTCCTTGACCTGGCAGCGCACTTTTGCGAAGCGCTTGAAGTAATCCTGGAGCCTTTCGTCGGGTTTTTGCTTGACCGCGAAGAGCTGGTCCGCATCGACACGCTTGACGTAGTTTCCCTGGAAGTTGCTGCAGAGTTGGCCGCGGATCTGCGCCCATGCGTGGATGGACTGTGGTGCAATGGAGAAGAACCAGGACAGCGCCACGCCTTGTAACGCAAGAGGGAGTCCTCTTGCCATCGTGGTGTCGTCTCCGCCAGCGGCTTCGATAGCGGTCTCATACATGCGCACGAAGCCTCGCGGGTTGGAGTCGCCCTTGTAGGCCTCGATGACGCTCGGGAACTTGAAGCCCTCGGGCCAAGCCGCCTGCTGCAGGCTCGCGGAGAGCGGGGACTCTGGATCTATTCGCCGCGATGGGTGGAAAAACGGATGCGCCTGCGTTGCCATCTCCGGGGTTGGTCGTCGGGGTGGTGCTGGTGGGGTCGGTCATCGCGTCGGTGGTGGGGTCGGGTGTTGCGTCGGTGACGGGGTTCGCTGTCGCACCTGCACCACCGCTCGTACCTGCGGCTGCTAGAGCTGAATCCCCAGTGCTGACGCGAGACCTCGCCGCTTCCGCCTTCTTCTTCGCCGCCGACGGTGAAGCTTTCCTTGGTGCCATCCTTCTTCAGATCTGGAGGCTTGTTCCTGTCCTCCCCACGGACGGCGCCAACTGTTGTGGTTACAGACCAAACAGAGAGAGAGTGTGTAGTAGTGGAGAGTTGAGTAAATGAATGGCTTCCCCTTTCTACCCGTGGCCTATGCCACATATATATATTCACATGGGGAGTGCTTGTACAGTTATACCCTTACACATGAGTATTCCCCTCGGGGGCTCTTATGTCATTACACATGTCCTATTTTGGACCTAACAGGCCTACTGGGCTTAGGTGGGGGCCACCCCTACAACAGTATCATTTGTTAAAGTGTTTTAGTTCCATTTGTACATAAGTTTATGAGTGGGATCCTGGGTTTGCATGCGTGTGCAGTGAATCCCTGTCAACATAATGAAATTTTGTTGTTGTATCAGAGAATCAGTAGCAAGCAATACAAGGTTCATGCATTGGCATGAACATGGTTGTAGATCATGTTAATGTTGTAAGCAATGTATAAGTGTATGTCTTGCCATGCTACTACTTATATGAAATATCCATGAATCAACATGTTGTGCCATGTGTTACTTTATGTTGGATCAATATTATTTACAATTGTTATTCAAGATTCTATTGCTAGTATCAAATCCTACAACCATGGTATTGCAACAGAACATCCTATCTAGGTGTCTCTTAAGAATCATGTGATGTCAGAGTGAATTTTCATGTAACTAGGCTCATGATGAAGTTCTAGACTGTGTTGAGTGTGCTGTGACCTAGCAGGAAGTAATATTCTTGTGTTCTACAATGGTGTGTCTATGCTAAAATAGTGAGTGTGCTTGTGCTGTTTGGGTCACCATGATATAGCTATGTGTCAAGCTTTCAAGTTATGTAGAATGCTGTTTAGCTCACATTTCTTGATGGAGTAGCTAGATTTGTGAAATGTGACTATTGTGAGTCTATTCTGGACCTATTTTTGATGTCCAACCAGAATACACGATTATCCTTGGTTTGTTGTTGCTCAATTATCTGCTGCCAAACAAATGTATTAATCACGTCTTATAACCATGGTAGTGCAATTTATCTATTGTTATTTCATTTTGTTGATTTAGGAAGGTCATCATACTCAGGAAGTAAATGCATAAGTTATCACTAGACACTTCCATTCTACACATCTGAATTAAAGCCATGAGTAAATGTATATTTCTAGTAGTGGTTTGCTAGTGACTGCCGGCTGTGAGATGGAGGTCAAAAGAATTGATGTTTGGCACCTTCTTTTTTGTATGAAGTGGAGGAATGGCAAGTAGGAATGGACAGCTGCTGTTGTTCTCCCTCCTTGCCAAGGCTGGCTGATGGCAGTAGAATGAGTAGAAGTGGAAATATGAATGTGAAAAGGGATAGAATTGCTAAGTGGTGTGTATTTGTAGTAATTGGACTGGTGGTGAAATTGTGGGTTGTAGTAAATCTTGTGGGCTGTGAGCTGGAAATTGGGTAGTGGGACAAGTGGCATACAAGCAACTCATCCTCTTCCTTTTGTTCATTTGCTACTGCACACTTGGTAGTGAAGAGGGTGTCCAGCTCTGTGGTGCTCTGCTGGCAGCCAACCGGTTTCTCCCCCTTCTAAAAATAGCTAGGGTTCTATTTGTAAGACTTTTGGGCTGATATGTAATTATTTTGTACTTGTTTGTAAATTTGGAAAAGTCTAAGGACTGAAATGTAAATATTATGTAGGGACTATTTTCAATTTTGATGAGTGTTTTTCTTTAATTGTTTTAGCTGTTTGATTTGCTTTCATGCGGTGATTTGTGACCTAATTGTGGATTAATGCATGCATGCCAATCATGCAGCTTGCCACTGCCCTTTTTCACCACTCGGCTGTGTACAAGTGGCCAAGGAAGGAGGGAGTCTTGGCTGGAGCATTGCTAGCAGCAGCTGGCTGTGGCCTAGGTGTGTGGGTCTTTGAATGTTTTGGACTATTGATATAATCACGAACATGTGATCCTATGAGTAATTATGTTCACCATGATCTATTTAGGAAAAGCAATTTACCTTACTGTTCAGACGTGACATGCTACTATATTTATGTGACTAAAGTCACTTCGTTGTATTGATCACAAATCAAGCGGGTTTGCATAACAAATTGGTACTCATAATTGGGATTAAATTATTTAGTGTGTCTAAGGTTTATTTCTACTTATAATAAAGATAAAATACATGGGTGTCGCAAAACTTCATGTCTATGAGCTTAAAGCTCTTAATGATCCTGGCTCATGATTTAATTGCCATGTATTTAGCTATTGAGCTTCAAAGTTTATGTTTTTTATGTGATCGCAGCATCAAAAAGAAAGTCTGAATTTTTCACGGAAGCCGGCTCAAAATATTTGATCTTAGGTGCATTTCCCTCTGGAATATTATTGTTCGGGTACGACCAGACTACTACCGATCAATTTTTGGAAACTTCTTTATAGACTTGTAGAGACCCTCTATGTAGTTGTAATTCTAGGGCAATCGATCTACTTTCCCATAGCCCTAAGGCTATGTCTCGACCTCCTACGCGCGAACGATAAGATACAGGAGACGGGGTCCTATGGTATTTGTCTTCGACCCTTGGTCTAATTCCACGACGGAGAGTCGGCGTGGTGTAAAGTGAAGATTGGGGGAATAGAGAGAAATCCCCATCTAGGGTATTCCGAAGGTGTAACCCATGCAACGAAAAAGGGGCCCGATACTTCAACTAAAGGAGCGACCTGTTGGTTCACCAATCCCCGACCCAATGTCACATGTTCTCCAGGTCCGAAGGGATCCAGTGCCCAACTACCGACTCCTCCCGGAATTGTGTTATCGGAGCCGAGCTAGGAATAGCCGTTAGTGGACACATACCACTTTTCACCGGTTAGAGAGGCCCTCTTTAATACATTAAGAAAATATGTTCACAGGGGCCAGAAAGACTCGGTCATAGGAACTTAGACCACCTATGTGCTGGTAAACGAAAACCACATCGACCGGATCTACCGAACGAACAAGGCCGCCCCGTCGAAAGAATTAACACACCAAAAGGGCCACCAGATTTCCCCCAAAAAAAGGGGAGATCCGCAGCTTACTGCTCACGGAAACATCCGACCTTATGGTCAAGTCGTCCGCCTATCTTTCTGGTCTTATGATATTAGGCAAGCAACGGTACAACCGTGTGAAAGGAACAAGGGCAGTTACAACCTCTTTATAGTCTTGCTAGCGAATGCTACACTGCCATAGGATAAACTTCGGGATCCTGGCTTTGAGCCACACCAATTGACGTACAAGCCAGCATTACTCTCCATGCAAAAGTGAGTCTCAAGTGCCAAGTTTTCTGATGGGGACGTGTGCCATCCTCTAGGCTTGACGTCCACCGCATGCATCCATCCCAGCTTAGATTGACTCCACCGCCACTACTAACCTAGCCCCCAAACCAGGTCCACGCTGCGCCAAAGACAAGGTTGACGTCACTCCCGAGAAGATGGTTCACTACGCTTGCTACCTTGGCCCTTCCAGTGCATCGATGAAGCTTTTTGAGCATCTTGAGAGCAATGGCTTGATACCAATGTGGTTCGATCGATCTTGATGGCTTCCCATAGCCGAACTTCACTTCGCCTTGATTGCACCTCCTTGACAGTGGACTTTGTCTAGCTCTATAGATAATCGAAAGATAACCAAATCACCTCCTTTCATTGAGGGTCACGCCCTCACTTGTAGAGCACTCTGTGCCTCGCAATCAATGCCTCGATGAGTTGGCCATGCAGGCTTCGACGAATCAACCACTTTGCATTTGGGTGCATATATCCTCAACTCGAAGGCTAGCGCTCAGTGAGTTGAGAACTCCTCGTGAGGTCACACTTAAAGATGAGTTGAGTATCCATCACTTTGGTGCACACCCGCTTGCACCACGGGCAACACCTCCAGGAGTCAGCTAATAGGCACTTTGGTACACACCTCCTCGCCTCACAGGCAACTCATCGGTCCATAGTACTTCATGCCCCAACGCACTCCTAGTTGTCAGGATAGTTTGCCTAGCAAGGGGCAACACTCCATGATAGCTTCACCTTTGTATGATACGACTCAACATGTAGGGCATTCCCTCGACCAAGCTCAACTCGATCTATCAGCATCCCCTCAGTTATGCATGCCCGTTGGATTGGTTACTTTACATTGACAAGTGCCAGCATGTCACCTTAGAATGGTGTGATAAGCCTTGAAGGCCATCCCTTGGCAAAGCGTAGTCTTGAGTCGGGCACTCCTTACTTCATGGGCCACACCCCCATGAACCAAGCACATGGAACGCTTCTAGAGTCATGCCTTGACAAGTGAGCAGACAACGGCTTAACACATATCCCTTCACCTTGAAGGTTGGATCTCATCAGGCTAGTCTCGGGTACATTCACTGGCCTCGAACATCTCAACGTGTTGGCACATCGCACCTCATATTAGCAGTATATCCACGCCTATCTCGATGAGTTCACACAATGATGAGTTCCTTCCAGAGTCTGACCCACCTCAACTTGGGTCCCGGGTGATGTGAGGCAAGAGCTTTGGGGGGTTCCAATCTTCGACGGTGCCCTTGGGAGGTAAGGACCCGGGGGTCCCAACGGGCACGAGGCGGAAGCCCCGAGGAAGCCCTAGACGACAGGAGGCAAGAGCTCTGGGGGATTTGGTCTTTGGCGGTGCCCTTGGAGATAAGGACCCTGGGGGTCCCAGATGGCGCAAGGCGGGAGCCCTGGGCTACCCAAGGTGAAGCAAGGCGGATGCCTTAGGGCACCGGGCAGTGCAAGGCGTGCAGTCCTGAGGCGGCTAGGGGCACAAGGTGGGCTGTCCCAAGGGTGGCCTGGGGTGCAAGACGAAGCAACCCGAGGCAGCCGGGGGGGGGGTGCAAGGCGGAGAGGAACCCAGGGGAAGTGCTAGATGGGGGAGCTAGCCAATAGGGGGTATACATAGGCTGGATGTGGTCCACTATGGACCATGTCCGTCCAGCCCCCCAAGTCCATATGGTGAATTGGCTCATGGCATGATGTGCACCTGGTCCACATAATAGTGCTTGTGAATAGTAACCTCATATTTCATGAGTAGCATCATTTCTCAAAATGCGTGCCTTCACCAAACCCCATCCATATCATGCCAATGACACATAGGACATGGGATAGCACCTTCAGGAAGGGTGTGAACCCACCTCGGATACCTGATGTCGGTGAGCCCAAGTCTGACCATGGTGACCAACGGATGACGTACTACCACCACGAGCCCGCTCCAATGCAAGGTAGCCTAAATGTCTTGTAAGCTCATTGTAGGTTACTGGGACGATCATTGGCACCCCTTCCTTAGGTCGGTGCACCAGCCCGGAGAGGCAACAAACAACCACCTAGATCAGTGAGAGGCTACTATTAGGGAATGCTCCCCATGCAACTTCAGGCCCACAACCACCCTAGAACAATGGCACCCGTTGGAACGTCTACACCTAGCCAAGTCCACTAGACCAACCTCAGAGGGGTCTGAGGCTGACCCCAGAGCGTTTGGGGCCAACCCTGGGCAAGGTAATAAGGCCAACCCTGGGCGAGGTACGCAAGTGTTAGAACATGTGGCTAGATCTAGAATATTTGTGATGATGAATAATTGGCAATGTTGCTTATTGATGTTATTTGAGGCGTGTGGCATGTGTGGACCTATGTCAGTCAAGTTGGAAAGAACTTGTGCTGGAAAAAGATGTCACTTTGGTCTTTGTATGTGTAGGGTAACTTAGAGGCGATCGTAGTCTATAGTGAGGACCGGGATGGATTGGTGCAAAGTCATGGTCCAAAGGGTCAAGAATGCTGGAGGAGACGGTCATGCTCGAGTTGGGGCATGTGGAGATCAAAGATGGGTGATGCGTGTTGGATCTATGGAGGTGTGGTTCAGAGGCTAAGACACGTTCAATTTAATTTTGTAATGAAAACCCGTGTTATGTAAGGGTTTCAGGTCTCTTATTTGTTAGAATTAGATAAGAACTTGTTTGGGCCCTAGATTATAAATAGAGATAGAGTTAGAGGCTAACCCTAAGGCTGGAGAGATGCAATGTTCGTGCTAGGGTTTTAGGGGTGCTAGGAGGGCACTTGTAGCCACAACATGATGATCCAACAGTAAAAGATTGATATGATAAAAAGGTGAGAGACCGTGTGGTCGTGACCCCATGTGTGTGATGAGTAATTGACTTCGGTTTAGGATAGTCGAGTTTGGTTTGTGTGGTCGGACCATGTCGTTGCGTGGTGCAATCGGTTCGGTCGGACTTGGTCAAACTAGTCAATCGTGTTTAGGATGGGTATTCCTTTGATTCGACAGGTTTGGGCTTTATCATGCTAATTTTGATTACATGTATCGAGCGGTGCTATTTGATGTGTTTCTTGTCTGTGTTGGCTGCAGGACATCGAGGCGGAGTCGTGGCGAGGCACGGGTGACCGGACTAGGCGCAGGTGGCGCTGAGGTCAGAACGGTCGAGGTGTGCCGAAGACGGCGAGGACTCGAGGACGTCGAGGCAGAGTCGTGGCGAGACACGGTGGACCAGACTAGGCGCAGGTGGAGCTGAGGTCAGAACGGTCGGGAGGTGTCGAAGACGGCGAGGGCTCGAGGTGGCTGCAAGGCTTGCAAGGCAAGAAAGGAGGAAGCTTCCTGGAAGGTGCGCGAGGGGCGTTTCGGTAAAAACGCAAAGCTGCACTAAAGGAAGCGGGTTTGGATAAAGCATCGAGTAGGTGGTGACCTAATGGGTAAATCATGTGTAAACCCATTAGTGGAGGCTATAAATAGAGAGGGTGTTCTCTAGTAGCCTTCAAGAATTTCAGCATGAGTATATGAGAGTATGGTTTGAGAGAGATGGTTTGGGGGTGAGTGGGTATAAGAGTTAGGTTTTCATTTGGTTCTCTCTATGTATGCAAAATTGGAGGTGTGAGCTTCTCTCTATGCTCTCCAGGCGTATGGGGACTTAGTGAGATTGTGAGAGATGAGCTGAACAACTATATGTAATCATTCCTCTATTTACAATCATTCATCTCTTTGCTTTCTCTGAGCAACATGTGTATTTTGGTTCAGTTTCGTTGTTCTGTGCAGCCCCCTGTTATTTCAGTTTGCATCTTGATCTGGTTTTGATTCTTGCTTCTTGCCTTTGTTTTGTGCCATCCGTTTCTTGTTTCCTGCTTGTACACAACTTCGGCTAGCTGCATGCTTATGCTTTCTTTCGGCCAGCATCTCATGTTGAATGTACTTGGCAGCAGTAAGTATATGCAGCTTGGCCTTCTTGCATTTCTTGCTTCTTTTTTGATCTCTAGTTTGAACTCTCGACAAGCATTAAATGATTGAAATGTACTCATTTTGCCCAAAGAGAGTGTGTTCGGCAGCTGCAGATTGCAGCTAGAAATTTGTACTCCTCTCGGCCAGCATGCTGTTGCAGTTCACTGAATCATTTGGTCTAAATCAGCTTTCGGCAGCACTCGTTTTCAGCAGTACTTTGTGCAGTTTTTGAGCTGTGTGGACAGCAAGCTCACTGCTGTTTGTGCTGCACAAAATAACTTCTTTTCAGCAGTATTTTGTGCAGTGTTTGAGCTGTTAGGACAACAAGTTTACTGCTGTTTGGACTGCAGAAAATAGCTTTTTTTCAGCTTTTTGCCAGCATCTTTTTGTGCCCTACTTTGCATTTAGTTGTTGGCAGCAAATTCCATTCTTAGTTGGCATTTTTTGTGTGTTATGGTTTCAGTCTTCCGCTCAAGTCATTTGTTTCTTGTCGGTTTTTTGTGAGCTTTGTTTCTTTGTCTTCGTAGCTTTCTATAGCTATCGGAGAACTGAGAAATTTCTTGAATACGTTTGGGGCATTTTTAAAAGTTAACATTCACCCCCCTTTGTCGCCGATTTCGACCCAACAAAAGGCGATGCATGGATCGATCTATTCTCTTGACGTCCTTTTCACTGTCTCACATCAAGCAGGCCGCCGTCGCCACCATCTTATCTCTTGGATTTTTGCTCCGAGACAACTCAGATGGCCATGCCCTTTTCTTAATGTTCTGCATGGCTAAATGCATGCAGGCAGATGATTTGATCATATCATTGCTACTTCTCCTTGCATCTGTACATGCATCTTTTTCTGCTACTGCTTTTCCCTTGCAGCACTTCGGCATTCTCTATTCCATCGTGTGTGCATACAGCGGGTCACACCGGGCTACAATAGTTTTAGCAGGTGCAATCTCTTCACGTGAAGACTAAGAAAGTAAAGAAGGGTGCATCAAGCATCACATGGTGACTAGGGGAGGTCCCATCGGTGGCTCGCATCGCGGGTCCCGTGGACGGATTCACGTTAGCATGTCACACGAAAAAAAAGGTAATACAGCAAGTAGCAAAGACAAGAAAGCAACACTAGGAGAAAAATTTCAATGAGTTCAACTAGCAACGACATCTCTGAATTTTTGGTTTCTACAGTAGTTTACTACATTACCCGAGCACTACTTGCTACAGTACACTACAGTATCAGATAGAAAAATATTTTTTCTTTCTTTCTACTATCTTTTCTTTTTCTGTTTTTGCTATGTGATAGGTTGGACAATCAGAAGATAGTAGATTTGAAGAAAACACTTCCGCTATGAATTGCAATCATTCACCCCTTCTCTAATTGCCATCGACGATCCTACAAGTGGTATCAGAGTAGGTTGCAATGGCATTAAATCAAGATTATTTTTCATGTAAGCCACTATTTTTTGATGGATCAGATTATATATATTGGAAAACATGCATGGAGGTTTTTCTACAAGCACAAGGTAATGCTATTTGGCAAAAAGTTAAAAATTCATATGAAGTGCCTCCTATTGTTACTACTGAAAATATTGCTGATGTTGAAGCTAATGCTAAGGCCATAAATATTTTGTTGCAAGGTCTAAGTACAAACGAGTTTGTCAGAATTGCTCATATTAAATCTGCTAATAAAATTTGGACTTCTCTAATTGATTATCATGAAGGTTTTAAGTCTGTTAAAGGTATTCGTCAGAACCAATTCAAAAAATAGTATTCTAAATTTGAGATGAAAGCTGGAGAATCAGTAGACACACTTTTTGATTACTTCAAAAAATTATTAGTGATTTGCAATCGGTTTATGTCATATATTCTGATTCTGACAATACTTGTCAAATCTTGAATGCTTTGGATATGTTTGTTTTGAATATGTAAGTCACTACTATTAATTATTCTGTTAACATGGAAAACAAATAGGATTGATGTTTTGGCCAGGATAAAAAAAGTCTAATTCTTTGGGTTTAGTGACTAATCAAGTTGATAGTTCTTGTATTTCCTCTATTGTTTCTTTGTTTGTACTGTGTTCTATTTTAGATGAACAATTAGAGGAGATTCCAGAAGAGAAGTTGTACTCTTCTCAAACAGGGTGACTAAGGCAATTAACAACATCAGATCAAGCTGGAGAAAAGGTCCAATCAGATGCTATGAATATGGTGAGCAAAATCATATCAATATGAATTGCCCTAAACTGAGGAGCAAGGAGGTCAAAGATGACAAGGCACCAACTCATCACTCTCAATTCAATATTGACCCAAGCAAGAAGCACAATTATCACAGGGCAGTCAACAAAATGCTTTTATAGCTTGATGAGATTGATTTGAGTGATGATGATTCTAGAAGAGATGATAAGGAAAATGGCAAGAAGACAAACGAGGTAGACTTCACAGGGATGTGTTTTATGGCAAACAGTGAGGAGCTAAACAATGATGATATCTACAGTGATCTTGATGAGGTAAAACCTTCTTATACAGATTTATCTCGTGCTATACTTAGATTGACATAGGAGCTCAAGAAGAATAAAAAGGAAAATTAAAAATTATGATTTTGTTGTTGAGAGCTTAAATTCTGAAATCAATAGACTTAGATCTTCTATTCCCGATGATGAATTTTGTGAGTCTTATCAAGTTTTGCATTCTAAGTTAAAGACTACTAGAATAATTAATACATCAAACTTGGTTCAACTTAGTGATGTAACTACTTAACTTGATGAATTAAGATTGGCACATGACTCTTGTGATGAAAAGTTAAAACTTACAATTGATAAAATTGAGAAGTTTAAGTCTAGTTCATCTATATGTTTAAGAAGTTTAAGTCTAGTTCTTCTATATGTTTAGTCAGGTATTTCAAATGCTCAACCTAAAACTTGCTCTAATTGTGAATTGCTAGGAGTTAGACTTAATGCATCTCAGGAATCAATTCAACAAATACTCTATCATGAGACACTTTCTTGCACTAACTATCCTAAGTTTAACACACAAAATAGAAGTATTGACTAGATAACTTAATGATATTGCTAAAAAAAGAAAAATTGGCTCAATCTATTGCTTCTAAGAATCTTGTGAATAAACCTATTAAACGCATAATTTGTCCCACTTTAGCTAAAAAATGGGTACCTTAAGGATACTTTAGAGAGATTTTCTTTTGGTAAGAAAAAAATTAAATATGATTCTATTCAAGTCAAAACTGAGTGTCAAAAATACTGATCTAGGGTTTAATGTTGTTAGTTATGCCAAAAATAATTCACCTAAGGTTGTTAAGGTCATTGGAAGTAGGCTAATTGAAACAAAAGGTGATCCTCATAAGACTGTGTTTAAATCTGCTCGTTTTGTGCAAAGTTCATTTAATAATGCTATAGGCGCTAGCTCATCATCTCAAAAGAATTCCAATTATGTTAAATTTCATTGCACATACTGTGGAAGAGATGTACACTTGTATAAATTTTATTATAGGCATGCTAAGAAAGAGAAGAAGGAAATATTGAATGCTTTAAGATAAAAACGTGCAATCACTTTTAATCTTAGAACTAATGTGAAAGCTAGGTTTTTAGAGAACTTTTACGATGATTTTAAATCCGCTTCACATGCTAGATTGGGATATAATTCAAATAATTTATGTTCTTTTTGGCGTTCTGATTGCCCACATGCTTGTGATTTTGGTTATAGTTTTGTTGTTGTTTCTCCACGTCGTGTGTCTCAGTACTGGATTCCTAGATCTTATTTCACTAACCTAGTACTATGACACCGATGTTTCCTGTAATGTAAATACAGCTGATGAGGAAAGGGAACATATGGCTAGTGGATTCAGGTAGTTCTAGGCACATGAACAGTGATTTAAGATGGTTCTCCTCCCTCAGTAAGGCATGCAGCGATGATTTAATCACTTTTGGGGATGTCTCAATAGGTATTGTAATGTCTAAAGGTATAGTGCACATTAATGATAAATTCATTCCCATGAACATTGCTTTGATTGCTGATGTTCTCACTAAGCCGCTTGATACCTTGATTTGTTCGTTATTTAAGTCAATAATCACAAAACAAGTCATGATGTGTATTTTGAGCTTTCTTGATCATGATTTTATATGTGTAGCTTAGCAATGCCATCATTAGCTATTTATTAAACTTTGTCAAATTGAACAAACAACATGGCAAGGCTAAATTCTTTGGCTAAGTTTTAATTGGAGTGACTACTTCATGAGATGTGTCATATTTAAATACCTAGTTAAATCCTGATTCTAGGTCAAGTCTAAATTTGAACCATTCAGTTTCTTCTTGGATCACTTTTAGCTTTTCTAGAAATATATGTGGCAAATTGTGGTGAAATTGCTAGTTATGTATGCATCTCAACAATTCTTTCCCATGAGACGGTTTGCCATTGCACTAGACATGAACTTGGAGGAGTTTTGTATGACCAAAATCGTGAAACCTTAATCTTTTTGGCTTGGTATGATCGAAAAGTAAGGTTTGAGATGCTACAATTAATGAAATGTGATTCAAGTTGACTCAAAAAGGTCATTATAAATATGCTAAAATTAATTTGTGCTGAAGCTCAGGAGGTGTTGTAGATGGCTCCTAGTATAGGACGTGCTTTACCGGGATAAGCCATAATCAAGTATCAATAATAGAGTGCTATGTGTTGAGTTATGTAAATCTATATTAAGCTCTATGCTTCACTTTGACACTTGTGGCTCACTTAGTTCTTGATTCTAGCATCTAGATTTAAACTATATTTTTAGATGGCTGTCATCTTTAGTGAGATCTCCAACTTAACTGGTTATTTTTGTGAAGATCTGCCATGTATATTAGTTTCCTTAATCACATTATAAGCTTCTTTTGCTTGCTTTATTATATATGCATGCTTATGATCGAGCAGACTTTATAAAAGCATGACTTTGTACACATCAATTCAATTGGTTTAAATAATCTTTTAAGTTTACATGGTGTGTTTTTCATTAAAATTTTTTGGATCAATGATACTTGGTTGTGAGTTCTCTCTTTGCTGTTTTCTTCATTTTGTGCCTTGATCCTTATATTGTCAAATGGGGAGAGGTTTGGGAGAGATTTGTTTTTCGGTAATGCTAAATGCTTTTCGGTATGCTTTGTGAGAGATTTGGGAGAGATTTGTGGTTTGTGGCTTAAAATACTTTTTTGGCTTCAGTTCTTCAGTTAATCCTGTTTGAAGTCATAATATCTTGAGGAGTTGTCAATGTAATGATTATAAGAGAGAGAGAGATTGTTAGATCATGTGGCTAGGTCTAGAATATTTGTGGTGATGAATAGTTGACAATGTTGCTTATTGATGTTATTTGAGGCATGTGGCATATATGGACTTATGTCGGTCAAGTTGGAAAGAACTTGTACCGAAAAAATATATTGCTTTGGACTTATGTGGCTAGGTCTAGAATATTTGTGGTGATGAATAGTTGACAATGTTGCTTATTGATGTTATTTGAGGCATGTGGCATATGTAGACTTATGTCGGTCAAGTTGGAAAGAACTTGTACCGAAAAAATACGATTGTGGTCTAGGACGAGAACCAGGAGATGGCTTGGTGCAAAGTCATGGTCTAGAGGGTCAAGGATATTACAAGAGACGATCGTGCTTGAGTTGGGGCGTGTGGGGATCAAAGATGGATGATGCGTGTTGGAGCTACGAAGATGCAGTCCGGATGTTATAACATGTGATAATTTAATTTAAAGTGAAAAACCGGTGTTACGTAAGGGTTTTAGGTCCCTTATTTGTTAGAATTGGATAATAACTTATTTGAGTCCTACACTATAAATAGAGATGGGGTTAGGGGCTAACCCTAAGTCTAGAGAGATGCAGACTAAGAAAGTAGAGAAGGGTACAACAAGCATCACACGGTTACAAGGGGAGGTCCCATCGGCGGCTTGCATTGTGGGTCCCATGGACGGATTCACATCAGCACATCACATGAAAAAAGGTGTTGCAGCAAGTAGCAAAGTCAAGAAAGCAACACTAGGAGAAAATTTCCAACGAGTACAACCAGCAACGACATCTATAAATTTTCGGCTGCTACAGTAGTTCACTATAGTACCCGAGCACTATTTGCTACAGTATGCTACTGTACCAGATAAAAAAATATTTTTTTCTTTCTTTTTGTTGTCATTTCGTTTTCCTATTTTTTGCTGTGTGACAGGTTGGACAATCAAGAGATAGTAGATTTGAAGAAAAAGCTTTCGCTACAGATTACAATCATTCACCCCCTCTGATTGTCATCGACAATCCTACATCAAGACCAACCCTAGAGGGTTAGGGTGTAGGATCAAGGATAACCGACTAGAGGGGGTGAATAGGATGTTCTAAAAATTCTTTCTCTAAACAATAATTTTAGTGATATGGAACTAAACAAGAATTCTAGCACAATTCAAACATAACAATTTTTGTTTCACTAAGGCACCACATGTAAAATCTCTACAAGTATGTTTCAAGCTCAACAAGATATGGGAAATTTAATACAAGAAATATAAATGTGGAATAGTTGAAACAAATAACTATCCAATATGGAGACTCGCAATATTTTTGTGGTGTTATTGAAGACTTACTGGCCTTCACTAGTCCATATTGAGGAAAGTCTAAATGTATTGAACCGACTCCACGAATTATGCCTCTACGCCTCAAATCTACTAGTTGTTCTACCTCCACTCCAGAGATGGCGAACACTGAGCTACTCACAAATGGCACTGGGCCTATTCACACCTTCTTAAAGAGATCATTGCGTAAACCTCCGCCAAGCAATCTAGGTGCCGGCAAACACTAATAGTAACAAACCAGGCAATCGCTTGAAGGAATTCAAGTGCCAAGATCAACTAATGAGTGAATGCACTTGAACGAGCCCTAACTACCTCAAATGTATGCAATAGGAGAAAATAAGGTGTGGAGAGAGTGCTACAAGCTCAAGGATATTCAATGAAGTGTTCTCTATCTGTCCTAAAGCTGGTGAGGGGTTATTTATACCCTTCACCCACCAATTTGACCATTTGAGGACAGAATTGGGAAAATCAGCAAATACGGTAGTACGGCCATGTCTTGACTAGTACTACCGCACCTAGGGTCCAATAGCTAAATTGTGTGTAACAAATGCTTATGAACTAGCCATTACTATTTGGTATAGTAGTACCATCCTCACAAGGCCCGATACTATCAGCCTACGGTAGTACCGTTTCTTGAGTGTGGTACTATCGTTTTCTCTGGGAGCAAAAGTGATCCCAAAGGTGTCTCTCTGGAAAAACATACCATCAATTATTTTTCTATCATTCTAGGGTGTGGTAGTACCATTTCTCATTTTCGGTGGGTGAAGTTGGGGTGATGGCGCGCGGGAGTGGGGACGTGGCCGGGGAGAGCGGAGGTGGCGGCTGGGAAGGGTGGCGTGAGGAAGGAGAAGGGCGCGAGGAGGAAGACGACGGCCTGACAGGCGGGCCCCACGCGTAGTGAGAGAGAGAGGGTAGGAGGCGCGGACGGCTGCGATGGCGACGCACGGCCAGGGAGAGATCGAGCGGGCGGGAGAGGAGAGGAGGTGAACAGGGCAGATGGGCCGGGCGGGGTGCGCGGCTGATCTGGGCTGGCCAGGTGTCGGCCCGAGGGGAGAGGGACGCGGAATCTCGGGCGGCAACGTGGATGGATCTGGGTCGTCCACGCGTCGGTCGGAGGGAGGGGTTTGGGGTTTTGAATTTTTATTTTTGATTTTAGATTTTTAGAAAACTCGAGGAAATTCAAAAAGGCTTAGAAAAATACCAAATTAATTCCATAAATTTCAGAACAATTCACAGAAGTTCCTGGAGATATTTCAGATTTAGATAAAATATTTCCAACTTAAGTTGGTATTTAATTTTCATACTTAAAATACTTTTAATTTCAAAACAGATTTTAAAACACCAGAAAACACAGAAAACCAAATAAATCCAAGTAATTAATTTGAATTAGGAATTTTATAGAAAATCAAAATTTCTTTTTATTTAATAATATCTTTAGGTTTTTACTTAAAATACTTTTCAAATCTAGCCTTTTCAAAAACAGAAATTCAGGGCTAAACAAAATTAAAATTTGGGCAACAAAATACATGTTTTTATTTTAAACCAAATTAATTTAATTTAATAAAAAAATTCACTCAAAAATTTGAAATAAATAGCTGGGCTGTTACAGGTGGTTTCTGCTAGGGAGAAGTTATATGCACTTATTCCAAACAATAAATACTCATGATAACCGCCTTGTCAGATAGATCCCCGATGCAATGGGTTCTGATAGATAGGATAGTCAAAGTTTGGCTTAGTCGTACGGGGATCTACGACCGCAAGGTGGTCGTAGGATGACCTACGACTATGTCATGGTCATAGGAGATCTTACGACTATGAGGTAGTCATAGGAAAGGCTTATGACCAGGGAGTAGTTGTCGCGGAAGAGCTTATGACTAAGGGGTCCTCGTTGAAGAGCTTACGACTAAAGGGCAGTCATAGAAGAGCACATGACTAACTTGTGAAATCTCTCCCTTATAGATAAAGAGTATACTTGAGAAATACAAAGGCGTAACCATATCATTTACATATAAATAATAATTTGAGGATTGGTTATATCCTCATCATCTAGCCCTCCAACTTCAAGAAAAAATAACTTACTTGAGAAAGATTGGTCGTAGACAAACGAAGATCGAAAGTAAAGTCTTTTCGATCTAATTTGACCAGAAATGAACTTGTTCAAAAATGTAATTTTGCTTGAATTGTAAAGACATGATGGTTTCGAACAGAGGAATTTTAAACTCCAATCGACTCTTGCTGATCTGTCCGTTTAGCGTAATTCCCGAAGAGGTAACAATCGTTGGGTTCCCAAGATTGGTAACTGACCCAAATGGTTATAAAAGCTTACCATGGGATAATCCTTTCGACTTCTTACTTTCCCCTTCTGCTCCAATCTCCTTCGAGTTTTCTGCTGCCAACCAAGCCTTCTTTTTTCCCTAATTTATTCCAAATCCAAACTGATTGCCTAAGAAAAATGATGAAGTCTTCTTCCAATCGGCCAGTGTAGGAAATGGATGTCACGAAGATGAAAGCTTTGGTCAATGCTGACAAGATCCCTTCAAGGCAATATGTGAAGTGGATTGAAACCGCTTGACAACATTGGCCATGGGGGAGATTGGGCAAATCCCAGTTTTTCAAGCCTACTGTGAGTGCGGACTTTGACTTCCTACTCACCTTTCTTATAGTTGTACTCGAGCACTTTGGGGTGGAATTGGTGAACCTAGTTCCCAATTTGATCACCATGTTAAATGTGTTCGTATACCTGTGCGAAGCCTATTTCGGGATTCCACCAGATCTGGAGCTCTTTTGGTACTACTACGAAATGAATAAACAAGTCAGGGTTGTCGGGAGCTGTGGTCTGAAGCTTCATCACAGCATAACAGAAGAATACATCCAGATGTTCACTCAGTCCTCATGGCCAAACTAGAAAAAGAAATTGTTTTACTGGGAGATAACCAGCAAAGATAGTCTTTCTTTTGTGGGGAAGGCCGCAAAGAGAAATTCTTCCTAGAACTCGGTCCCCAAAGACCTTACTTGGATAGCTCCCTACATCCAAGCCATCTATAAACTAAGGGAAAAGGGGCTTACGATTAGCATGTGGTGAAGGATTTCACCACTTGTCGTGTCAGCCCCCTGAACGAACGAGCACATCTTATGTGGGTGTACTCAGGGGCCAAGGATATGACCAGAAACTATGAATACGATAAGTAACAATCATACTTGTTTTCTCAGTTAGAATATGCATTTCAAGCTCTGTTTATTGACAACTTTTATTTGTCTATGCAGATCTTCACTGGGGGAGATTGACACCTGGGTCAAAGCTATCTATGAGAAAGCTCCAATACTTGATGTGGAGGCTCCTCGCATCTTGGTGGATGTATCTACAAAGGAAAGAGAAGAATGCCTAAAGGTAATCAAAGTTCGATCCCATCTTTAGGACTTCGTAGTCATAAGCAATGAGTACTTAACATTCTTCCCTCATGCAGAAAGTTGGCATGGAAAACCATCAGGACAACAAAGAGGTCGAACTAATGGTTATTGGAAAAAAAAGTGGAGAGCCAAAGCTCCTCCAGGCAAGAGGTGTCAACTAATGAAAATTGTTGACAAGCAAGTGGGAACTCAACTGCTACTCTTCCTCCTACTACACTGACTAGCCCCATCGAGCAATTCATTATAGAATGACTGCTGTAGAGGAAATAGGGGCAGTCACACTAGAGCAATAAGCTCCTAAGATCAAGGTGCCCTATTATTATGATGACAAAACTTCCTCAGTTAGCACTTCTCATGGCTTTGTTAAGCAACTCGAAAAGGAAAACTGGAATGAGTCAATGCTAGGAAGTTCCTTCTAGTGGGCAGGACCACGTGCGGAGAGGAGAGACTTCGACCAGGTGATGTTACCTTTCTTCTACCAGGTTAATCAAATTGAAGGTATTAATCTTGGAGTTATCTTTTTGTGGATACTTAGTGATCATATATTATTGCTAGATTTACATATTTCCTACTATGATTAATTGTTGTATTTGTGTATAAAAGTTTGAAGGGACTGAATATCGATGGATCTAGAATTTATGAGATGAGTTTTTGATAGTTCTTCTATATAGAATGATGCGATGAATTTGGTTGTAGTGTGGTTGAGACTTTTGATCAATGGAAGATTTCGATTCTTGAAGTTTTAGTGTGATTTTGCCTAAATCTAAAAATGAGGTGGAACAGTTGAATTTGTGTTTGTGAATATTCATGTGATTTACGAAGAGAAGTAGGTAGCAACTAGATTTCATGATGAAACTAGTTGATAACAATGATCTTTGGAGTGCGATTATCGTGTGTTGAAACTTGGTGTTGAGCATCACTAGGCCGCGGTGGCGGTGCGCTTGAGGTGGCAAGGATGAAGCAGTTCTGCTCACGCGCCACGTGTGTATGGAATCATAGACGGGCTAGTGCGGCATGGGAGAGAAGAAGATTGGGGAAGAAGCACAGTGCTTCACATTGATAGGTGGGACAGGGCCCACATGGCAATGACTGAGAGAGAGCTAGGCTATGGCATACGGGCGAGCAAGTGGGCTAGTGCGCGTTTAGGCCACAGTGAGAGGAGGCTGTGCTCAGTGTACAGGCCAGCTGGACCACAGGAAGGAAAAAGAGAGAAAAGGAATGCAGGCTGGTAAGGAAAAAAGAGGAAGGGTTGCCGGTTGGGTTTTTGCCCAAGGGAAAGAATTTGAATTTATGATTTTTGTAATTTTTCCTTGAATATAGTTTTAGTTTGAATTTGAATTAAATTTTTGAAATGATTTTGCAATGTAAGGGATGTAAATATTTTTGAGCAGCACATAATAATTTTTAATATTTTGCAAATTTGTTTTTTGAGCCAACAAATTTTATTTACAATTATTAAATTTAAGGCAAAGTTTCTGGAATTTTTTTGAAATGCAACAAAAGATTTTGGAATTCGCTAAATTTATGAAAATTTAAATTTGACCTAAATTTGGGTTGTTACATTCACCCCGCCCATCGTGCCAATCCCCTCCAAAAACATACTGAGTCAGGTCTGTTAGTTATGAGAGGCTATTTGGGCCCTCTGTGTCAGGGCTATTGCATGTCAGACTTTGCTAAAACCTGTAGCTCGGTGATACAAAATTTTCATAAAAATTTATTCCTGCGAAATTTATCCTGGGCCTCTTTGGTTTGAAGGAAAAACAAAGAAATTTTGGAGGAATCCATTCCTAAGGAAAAAAATCCTATGTAAAATGTTTGGTTCGAAGAAAAGGCTACGACAGTTCCTTTGAAATTCATATAGAATGATGCACTTTCATGGGAATTTTATAGGAAAACAAACCTCCACTAAAACCTCTTGAAAATTTTCTTTTGAGTCTATGGCAATCATGCCAATCACCAAAAAGTTTATGTTTTTTTTTGTCCAAACAAACAACATTTATTACACATTCTTGTATTTCTAATTTCTGTAACAACATTATACAGTTCTTACGTTTTTTTTTTCTTCTAATCTCATGTTTCTCAATTCCTACATTTGAAAGAGACTTAAACATGCAGTTCCTCGACAATTCTGACAACTTACATGCAGTTTTGCGAAATTCCCTATATTAGTTTCTACCAAACTAGAGTACCACCATTTGCAAACTCGTTTTCACTTCACGTGGAGCCAACGTGACGCTTGACTGAGACCAGCGAGACGCAAACAAAGGGCGCTCCCAACTCTGAACCTAGCAAACGAAAACAACCCGTTCGCCTTGGGTGCGGCCGTCAAACTGAGAGCTTGTGATCCAGATGGCAGCAACGTCGATTCTAGATGTGTGTGTGTAGTATAGGTTGGCAGTGCTATTTGGATGGGCCTGAGTGCCTGACGCCTTGCGTGCGGCCGTCAACTGCTTGCGATCCTGATGGCAGCAACGTCAATTCAAGATGTGTGTATAGGACGTCAAAATAGGATACTTATGCTGCCAGAGTACTATAGTTTTAAATACGGAAATTTAATATAAATTTGAATATATTTTTCAGAAACTTTAGTTTTAGAGTACATATTCATCTATAAAAATTCAAATAAACACACATATCTTTAAAAATATTACTCGAATTCAAAAATTTTGAACAAATTTAGATTACATGCTTTGCATATTTTTTATATAAAAACCAACGTATACCTATAATCAAACATAATAAAAAAGGTAACTGTAGCTCAAATTTTAGTTCAAACTTATTTGAACTAGTTAAACTCGAAATCTAAAATTTCTTATAATTTTTATACGTGATACATAGAAAAATACCTATTTCAGTCTGGTACCATGATGTCTTAATTAATTAAATCAATTACAGGGGATATCCGAAAAGAGCAGGGCCGAGAGATGCTGCGGGTCAAAAAACAGACGAGACGGGGCGGCGCTATCGGGGCCTCCGGCAGGCAGCGCCAACATTTGGCCCAATCGGCGCGTCCCTCCCGCCACCCGTCCAACCGTCGCCTCAGTTCCCGTTTTGCCCCTCGGAAGCCGCCCTCCGTCTCCTACCTCGAGATTCTTTTTTCATCCACCAACACAGGCGTCCACTTGTATCGCCGGTCTGTTATACTAGCATACCGTGATTATCTAGGCAATTAAGTTGCTTCCGAGTGTTTCTAACTGTTTTCGTCTAAACTCGTCCCGAACTAATACGGATGGAAAATTAAGCTAGGTTTGTAGGCGTAGTAAGATACTAAGTGGGTAGCTTTTGTGGGTATGTTTAAGATGCAGTCATGCAGACATGGGGAAAAAATTGAGGCAACAACTCCTCATAGTGATAGGAGCCCGTTTACTTATGGAAATGGACATGTACCATGTGTGGATAAACAATAGATGAAGGGAGATGAGGAGCGTAAGCATTGTAACGACATGTTCTAACAGTCAAAAGTACACCAAATCCTAAGGGGCACAGGGTTGTTCTTAAGCATCACTCATGGATATAATAAGAGAGCTTTTTTCACTTACAAGCTAGGCGCACGCACATACCAATACACACCTACATCACACGTACATAAGCGAATGCGCTCTCTTAGTAGACTCCTAGAAATACAAAACCGGGAATAAATTAACGACCACTTAGAGTTCCTATTAAAGCGCACTCACGTGTACGTAAATATGGACATCAGACTAGGAAAAACTTTTCGCCAAAAATTACCGATTATCGGTGGGTCCGATAAAAATTCAAACTAGTCAAAAAAATTTCGGATTTATCTAATTTTCATCAAATATAAAGGAAATTAGCAATTTTTCAACTTTTTTTTCTTTTTACATCTGAAAAATTCAAATTTCCAGTCAAAAATTTTGTAAAAAAATTTAAAAATCCTGTAGCCGCCGGTTCCCCGTTCTATCACTACCCACCAATAAAATTTTGCAAACCGCTACTGTTTTTCCTGCACGAGACTAGGGTCCGACAAAATGGTAATGCGTTAAATTGGATGAATGGGTTATAAAAAAAATTATTGATAATCATTCTCCTCGAAGTTCTAACCAATTAATTGACGTGTCCTTAATTAGGGAAAGGCCTTTGTGAGCATTAGAGTCTAGGACAAGGCTTCAATGTCGAACAAGGTCGCGCTTAAGTGTTTGGTTCCCAGGGCAAGGGGTGATGGAATGGATTAATCCCCGGTCTGGGAATACTCTCTCCGTATAAGAGCAAGTATAATAAGAGGCTGTTAGTAGGCTGTATGCTGAGGTGGAGGAGAGAGAAGAGAGGTGGGCTGTAAGTTTACAGCCAGCTGAAGCACAAGAGTCAAGAAACTTTGTGAGAGAAAAGGGTGGGTCATACAGCCTTCAGCTGGCTGTAAACTACTATATGAATAGACTGATAAGTGGGTTGTAAGTGTCCATACAGCCAGCTAAAGGCTGTATTATTAGCCTTGCTCTAAGACGAGGTGGGACGGACGCGATTAGCAACGAATAGCGATGAACATTGCCAATGATTAGTAATAATGAGCATGTTTTAATGTTAATTAGTGATTATTAGGGTAAGATTAGCATTAATAAGTGATAATTATTTGTAATTAGTGTTAGTGTGTTTGTGATTAGTGTATGATTAAATGTTATTAATGAAAGTTAAGTGTGTGTAGTTTAGTTAACTAATAATGATTAAAATTAATGTGTAATTTATATTATTTTTACAAAATTTCTCTAGTCTCATTGGTCAACTAAGCACTCTACGTTCTTCATATATTTTTTTCTTATTACATTTTCTCTCTCTAGGTTTTAAAAGAAGTTCTTAATGAGGTATAAACATGACGCTAGCAAAGTGTTCTTGTATACCGTTCTTCATATGCTCCAGTTAAAATCGAGGAGCAGCTTAGAAGCGTCTGAGGAAAAGAGTAGCAACTGTAGTTGAAATTGAGGAGCATCTCGAAGGTTTAGAAAAAAAAAGGTAGCAACTCTTCTTAAAATTGAGAGCAATTTGAAGGTTTAGAAGTTCAGATAAAAAGGTAGCAGCTCAGCTGAAATCGACCAGTAACTCAGAACTTTAGAGAAAAAGGTATAACTCACGTTGAAAGTAAGGAGCAACTCGAAGGTTCAGAAAAGAAATCCGGTAGCAACTAAGGAAAAATAAATGAAAAGTAAAACAACACCAATATGTGGACGAGGCCGTGCCTTGAGCTTGACGCTGCACCTTGAGTTAGGGGCTTACGGCCTTACGTCCCGTTTATTTAGGTTTAAGTTTCTGATTTCTAGCTTATTTTTTATTATTTATAAATTTTGTTTTTTGAGCTTTTGGCTTTTTGAGTTTTTTTGTCGGTTTTTTTCGTATTCGTTTGTATTGTCTATGATGAGCTAACATATTTTTGTATTTTTAATTTTTTTTTAAATTTACTTATGTCAAATAAGTCACCTTCAGTTACAGTATAATTTCAGCCGTAAGTCACTATTTTTCAGCCCAACCGAGTGGAACTTTAGTCGATGGCAACGAGACACCGTTGAGGCCACCTACTTCAGTTTAATGTGTCACTTAGGTTGGCTTGGGGAGATGATTTAGGTTGTGATCAAAATGGCTTGAGCTTTTGGCTTCAGCTTATTTTTGCACTATTCATAAATTTCGTCTTTTTCTGAACTTTTGGCTTTTTTTTGAGTTTTTTTACCGGTTCTTTTTTTCCTCGTATTTGTTTGTATTATACGTAATGGGCTAACATGTTTTTTCTATTTTTAAAATTTTTTAAATTTAATTATGGTAAATAAGCCTCTGTCAGCTACAGTGCTTTTTTCAGCCAGCTACAGTGTTTTCAGCCATAAGCCACGGGCTTTTCAGCCATTTTGATCACAACCTTAGACTTTGTCTTTTATTGCTATAGTAAATAATTTTTAAATAATATATATATTTAAGATAAGATCTATAGATATATTATAGTAAACATTATATCGAGTTTAGCTATATTGGTCAAAATCATATGTGACTAATTTTCTCTACGTATTGTCTCTTACGAACAGCTAAAATTCAAAAATAATAAATCAAAAGTTAAAATCGTTGCCACAGCTTAAAAAACCACGTGGAGATGATCGCTGCCTCAATCGATGTAGCTACACGCCCGCGGATATGAAACAAACGAAATCCACTCAGTTGATTCACCGCCTGATTTGCTTGTGCAGCATGCGGCCGCGTTAGCCGTGCTGGATCATGAGATAGAAAGAGATGAGAAGGGAAAACGAGTAACTTATGTGTCAGGAGAAGACAGAGGCCTATTCTCTTTCAACCTTTTTATAGTTTTTGGTTTCGACTTTTCTAAAAATTAAAATAAAAGGAGTAGTTTCTCTAAGCGGTTTTTCTAAATGACTTCTCGAGTCTAAAATCATATGTACCATCCATGTCAATATCTCCACTGTCTATCTCTATTTTAAAAAAATATAGACAAAAACATCGGCTACAACTAAAAAAACAGGACCAAAGATAGGAGAGTGTAGAGATGCAGGAGCGACATCTCTTTGTTATTAGATGGGGCCACCTAAGAGCAACTCCAGCAGTACTACTCAAAACAGGGCCCCTACTTTTCATTTGAGAGCTCCCCCTACTTTTGAGGGCCCAATTTTTTTGCTTCTACTCCAACAGCACCCCTCAAATTTAAGCCCTCAAATCCATTCCACTGCAACTGACACATGGGACCCACTCCTCATTCTCTCCCTCTCCCTCAGTCCAACTCCAACGCCACGTCCCAGACAATCCACGTCGATCTCCAAGCCGCCGGCGGCCGCCACCGCGTGTCCCACGCCTCGCCATGTACGGCTCCAACTCCCTCGGGGGCGGAGGCGCCGGGGAAGGGGGCGGCGGGGGAGGGGGCGGAGGCGGAGGCGGCGGTGGAGTGGACCAGATCTGCCGAGGGCAGCCGCCGCGCCTGATCCAGAGCGCCGCGCCTGATCTGCAGAGGGCCGCCGCCGCGCCAGATCTGTAGAGGGCCGCCGCGCGGTCCCACTTCGCCGCCGCGTTCTCCCCCTCCACCCCCGCCGCAGCCGCCGACGACCAGCAGCCCTGGCGGGAGGCGGCGGGCGTGCGCGAGGTGCGCGCCTCGGCCCCGGCCGCTTGCGTCGCGCTGACGCCACCCGCTCGCCCTCCCACGCCCGCTCGCTCTCCCACGCCGCCCGCTCGCCCTCCCACGCCGACGGAGGCGCCGGGGAAGGGGAAGGGGGCGGGGAAGGCGCAAGGAGGGAGGCGGGGACGGCGGGGAAGGCGCAAGGAGGAAGGCGGGGCGTCGGGGGTGGAGGCGGCGGTGGAGGGGGCGGAGGCGCCGGGGAAGGGGGCGGCGGGGGAGGGGGCGGAGGCGGAGGCGCCGGGGAAGGGGGCGGTGGGGAAGCCGGGCGCGGTGGGGGCGGCGGGGGAGTGGAGGCGCTGGGCGGAGGCGTCGGGTGCGAGCGGAAGAGGAGGAGGCGGGGGGCGAGCGGAAGAGGAGGAAGCGGGGAGCGGTGAATTTTCACGGAGGCGGGGAAAAACGGAAAATGAGAGCCAGAGTAGGGGGCCCCTGGGAATGAGGGCTTGAAGGCCTCATTTGAGAGGCCTCCTATTTTTGAGAGCCAAGTAGGGGGTCTGCTGGAGTGCTGTTTTTTGCTCTGGCTCTCAAATATGAGGTTTGAGGGCTCAAGTAGGGGGTCTGCTGGAGTTGCTCTAAGGTGTTTTCTATTTCTTGCACAGGATTGCTTCTGGTCGTCTAGTTTATATCTAGATTCCCATCACATACTACAACGCTATTAGGGGTGGAGCCAGGACAAAAATTAAGTAGAGATACAAACAACTTCGGGTTTAGATTTCTGCTTTTTTTTTACTAATTCTGAGCCTAGTATAAACACTTCTGTTGATTCGGTGAACGCACAAAACATGAAATTTTAACTCAAATAGACGAGCTAACAATTTAGTGGGAGCCCATGCCCCTACTGGGCATTTACTAGGTTGGCCCCTGAGCGCTACTACTAGTAACATAGCATTATCCATGAAGTTGAGATGAAATCTGGTGACATGTCTCTTGTTTTACTTTTAATTTTTTGTGAGATTGAATGTTTGATCGTGACAAAGTGAATATGCAATAATTACGACAAATTATTAATGTCGCTTACATGTAGGTGGAAAGACTCTCCTGCCCAGCGGATAACCAGCTCTCGGAAGAAGGTTGCTGTAAACAGCACCGGAATGTCCTAACACGAATAGCATCCATAATTTCCATATAGAATGTGACATATTTTATAACAAACCAAGAATCACCTTTCCATGTATGCTTTCATTTTGAAGGGTTTTTTTTTTTGCATATTTCAGTTGCACTTGAAAATTCGGCAGTTAATCCACCACCTTCAATTTTAGCATAGTTTCGCATGCATCAATCATGATTTGCCACTTTTGTGTCAACGGTCTAACCCTCCCAAATGTGAGCGCTACATTGGTCTTCTCTTTTCCTTTTTGACAGGGGCGAAGCCAGCCTAGCGCCGGAGTCCAGACAGAGCACCGAATAATCAAGACTGGATGAGTGGATGGTAATATATATTGACCACCTCACGAGAGTTCCGTCAGGGGCATGGTGGATGATTGCACACGTTTGGAAGGAAGTAATTGCTTCGTCGTCGTGCTGATAGAACCGAAACAATTTATGACCAAATGCCTAATTTTGCCATTAATAAGTAGAGCTACGTAAAATCATAACCCATTGTTAGGTTTTTTGGTTTTATAGAAAAGGGATGACACAACCACCAATCCCAGCTAGCCTACGACAATATGGGAACTGCCACTATGATTAAAAAAAAGCAACTCTGGCATAAATAAGCAATAGATTTTATCATATAAGTTTGATGAAATTAAGACTCCTTTTACCTTCCCTTGAATAAATAAATAAGATAGCATCTTCGTCGTCTTTTTGAAACAGCTTATCAGGATAACTTTATCAAAGCTGTTTATCGGCATTCCATTTGTTCGTACAAGTACTCATGCTAGAACTAAAAACTATCAACCACAGTTAAAAAAAAATCTACTATAAAACCGCAAACGCTTGGCAACAGGTGCAATGCTCTGAAAAATAATCCTACACGTATTTTTTCTGAAAGGGAATCCAACACTCGGCAACCGGTCTCCTCTCGAGGTCTTGACCTCGAAAAGTCCACTCCACACCCTGTCCAGCAGGCGCGGCTCTCCCCAACCGCAGGGGCAATCCCGTCATTTCCCCCTACGCCAGCAGCCAAAGCGAGCCAACCGGAGGCTATTTTCGTCACCAATCCTCTTCACAAAAAATAAAATAAAATAAAATACCACCGAGCGATTAACGGGAGGAGATAGAGCGAGATAAGACGAGTCGTCGAAAGGAGAGAGAGAGAGAGAGAGGAGAGAAACAAAGGTGGTAGTAGATGTGAGCCACCCTCTTTGTATCCCTCGCCAACTTCTCCTACCAACTTGTTTTTCTCCCCCCTCCCCTCCTCTCGCTGCCGCTGCCTCGGGCCGCTCTCCCCACCCTGCCGCCGCCGGTACGTGCTTGCCGCCTCTCCCCCGCCCCTGCCCCCTCCTGGACGTCGCGCTGCATTGATTCTTGCCGCCCGCGCGCGCCCGCGTGGCTCTTGAATTCCGGCCGTCAGGCCGTGTCTGTATGTAGGATTGGCCGGCGTTTCTTGGCCCGTGAATTCCGCGCCATCCTTGGTTGTTGCGCCGATATTTGCGTCCTCTGTGCCGTGGTGTGTTCTTGCTGGTTAGAGTTCTTGCGCGTTTGGATTGGAAGGTGGCGGTGGTTGGGGACGTGTCGGGTGGGGTGGACTTGCGGAGAATTCTTGTGTTCTTGAGGGTTTTTTTTAGATTGCTCGATTGGTTCTCGGGTTGGCGAGGGTTGGGTGGCTGAGGGGTGGTTGGGCGGGGCTTCTTACGACCCACCCTGTTTATGTTTGCGACTGATTGATGGCTTTTCGTTGGGTTGATGGTACTGGGTGTAATCAGGAATTGTGGCAAGAGAATCAGTTAGAATTGTGTTGGTTGTTATGATGATAGTTATGCCTAAAAATTGGGTTTTGAGGAGTAAGTCGCGGTTTTGTACTTCTTGGCTTGATGTTACATGATGGTAAATTCTGTATTTCTCAAAGTACTTAGTTTCATTGCAGGCTAAGGTGACATGTGATCAACAATGATTTTTTTTCTTCGTACACTTTACTGTTAGAGAAGAAGTATCTGTCTACAAGAGTTAATTCTGGGATATTTAGCAGGATTCTGTAGGCCCTGGAGTGTGCTTGGTCAGTTGTGCTAACCGGTAGCAGTGACAAGTACACCACCTTAATTTTGTTTCTATTTTTAGGGGTTTATTTGGTCATTGGGTGCTACCGCACTGCTGTTGATCTCACAATGGGGGGTCTTAGTTAAGCTGACTTGTGCCTCCACGTGATTGGAGTGGTACTTTTGTCAGACAATGTGGTGGTGGGACATTGTGTCAGAAAATTGGTCTATCGTTAGCATTCTTGTTCGTTTGTTGTCCTTTCGAGTCTCAATTTGTTGTGCTTGTAATAGTTTCAGAATGCCCCAATGGAAGTTGTGGGCCTTGTGACAGTGGATACTTGATTGGATGTGGCGGCTGTGAGGTTTTTATGCTGGGGGACTAAGGATAGCTCATATGAGTTGATTGGATTATGCATGCTATTGCAATATTTTTAATACTGCGATTTGGCCTTGTTGATTCCATTTTATTGGTTAGGAGCCTATGATACTAAGATATTTGTATGGTGTCTTCAGCATTCATTTGTTTGAGGTGATTAAAAGATGGTACAATGCTCATTGGATGAATGATGGAATACACTGAAAGAGCTATTTTATGGAACATATTTGGTGCATAAAATTTACTGCTCTTGTAGTTCTGGGTCCTGTGGCTACCTTTCTGTCTGAACTGAGTAAACCACTTGGTTTTTCTTTTGTGAGTTTGGCCATATTATTCTTCATGGACCTGAATTTTGTCCAGTTGTGCTTGATCCTTCCTCTTCTTAACATGTGTGCATTAGTTATTAAGCTTTCATGTGGTCCCTGCTCCCTGGACATGTAATTTAAGAGGGTGAAAAATATTAGAACTGTGGTTTATGCTTAGCATCATACTCCTCGTTATATTAGGAATTAGGACTGCCCTTTTATTGCGCTCTTATGTCCATTTTCCTTATATGTTGAACTGTTCCAATGGCAATTAGGTTATATGCTAGGATATCTTGTATGTACCCATCTGTGTACTAAGGGTGTGTTTGGTTGCTTGTACCAAGTGGTACATGTATGGGATGGTTCAAGAAAAAAGCCATCCATGTATTTAGTTACTTGAACCGAACCATCCCATCCTAGATGGTGGGATACAAATTTGTGGAATTCCGTCTAGATGCTGAACCATCTCATTTACCAAAAACAAATTGAACCATATGGTACAGGACCATCCCATCCCATTCAACTTCATCCCACCAATCAAACACACCCTAATATGACGAGACATATTTTTTACGTCTATGGAGGTATTGCACAAATAGTCAAAGGTTACTGTGTTGCTTCTTTGAACTACACATGTGATATTATTATTCATGAGCAAGAAAAAGTTATGGCCAATGAAGGCAGTGTTACACGATACTGGCATTGTTAGTATATGTTCCAGTATATTAGTAATGGACAGTATTACCAGAAGCCCTTGAGTTCTTACACGGCACTAATTGTTTTCTCAAAGTTTCTAATTTTGAATTCAATACTTTTTTCTTAACCAATTTTGCTGTATTGACTTATAAATTTTGTTCTGTATATCCTCATATTTCTGATCCTGTTGCAGGTGGCATTGCAAGTATGGTTAGCTTGAGGAGACGTCGACTATTGGGGCTTTGTTCTGGTAAGATAAACTCATTGTAATACCTTGAAAAATCTTGCTAAGATATTGTAAAGAATTGTTCAGAGAGTTTATGTTGTGAAAATGTGTACAATTTTTCTTTTCTTTTTTTTCTGTGTACGAAGCTATCAAACAATGTCTTTTGATCATACGTATCAATTCCATTCTGGTCTGGCTCTTGAAATGGAACCTTTCAGTATCATGCTATACCGGCGTACTGTTCCAGATAAAAGAATAAGAAATATATTGTAATGGTATGCATCCCATAATTTACAAATATCTTGTGCATAAAGTTATAGAGAGGTGAGCTTAGATTTATTGTTCTAGTACTACGTAAGGTACTCTTAGTCAAACTTCCATTCAAAAAATCGCAACCCCCCACATACATGTAGTAGGTTGCTGCATGGCCCATGTGTTAGCAGGATCGCATGGTTTTGTAAAGACTAAAGAGGGAGGTGTGAATAGTCAACGGGCCATAGAACATTAGGAGAGTGTGGATTTCCATGATCGGGAAGTTCAATTGCAAATTAATTGCTGCCAGTACCAGAATTGCCAGTACAAAGAATTTTGGCGGGAACTGCTGGTACCAACTGGATGGGACCATAATTGGAGGCGAAACGACACAGAGTATTTTCTGTTCCATTTTGCACGGTGGGAAGGGAACTAGATTAAACATTTTTCTGTTGATCGGTTTGCTTATTGTAAACACTTCATTTTTTAAACTGATTATGGAAATTGACAAGGCAAAGTTTTCTTCTTTGTGGTGCTTCTTCCAGGGTTCAAAATCCTGGCGGTTACCGGCCGGTAACCGCCAGTTACCGTTTTTACCCGTGGAGACCGGTAACCGAAAAAACCGGCCGGTATCAATTTTTTATTTTCGAATTTTGGCCGGTTTTTCCAATTACCGGACAGTTTTTCCGGTTACCGGTTCAAAACATCTCAAAATTTAAAATTTGATTTTTAAATTATGACCGGTTTTTCCAATAACTGGCCGGTAACCGCCCGGTTACCGTTACCGGCCGCCGACCGGGATTTCTTCCGGTTCCGGTTTTGGAACCTTGGCTTCTTCTACCATTCTTTTAATAATTCTTCTAAGGATTTATATAAATTCTCCTTTTGGGTTCAAATATTAATTTTGTTTAAACTTTAAAGAGTAAATTGCACTATGCACGATCTGTTTGTGCAAAAGTGGCAGCATGCACTACTTATAAGTGAAAACTCCACCTTCCGCCATGTAAATTTGCACAAATTTAGCGCTATGCACCAGGTTTAAACAGCGGATATCCATTCTGTCAGGTGGGGCCCACCCCAACAATGACCTAGCAATGGGTAGAGGCCATTTAGGATGCCATGCTGTCGGTGAATTTCTTCAGGACGTGTCTGAGCTGGCTTATTTGTCCACGCAGGAGGTGACTTTTCACATGGGCATCTCTGACCTGGCATTGCAAGGGCATAATGCGGCAGCTGAACCGTCTCACCTTCCATTTGGCTGCCTCCTTATGCCCTCACAAGTCATGTTGGACACGCCTGGGAAAAAAAACCCGCCTCCTGCATGGACAAAAAGGCCTGCTCAGACATGCTCCACAGAAATCTGCCTCCAACGTGGTGTCCTGCATGACAGCACGCCATTGCCACCTTACTGTTAGTGGGTCCAGTCCAACCTGTCAGAACAGACACTGCTGTTAAACCTGGTGCAGAGCACTCAATTTGTCCAAATTACATGGTGGAAGGAGACTTTTCGTTTGTAAGCGGTGCAGGCTGCCAATTTTGCACAAACAGATGGTGATTTGTGCAACTATACAAATCTGAATATACATGGAAATAAACCCTTGTAGTTACATCTGTACAACTTTACATGACTTTTAATGTTAACTGTTGGTTTGACTAATAATCACCCTTGTAGTTACATCTGTACAACTTTACATGACTTTTAATGTTAACTGTTGGTTTGACTAATAATCAAAGTAACAGACTGTTGGAAAATAAGATATTTAAAGTAACAGACTGTTGGAAAATAAGATATTTTAGAAACATCATTATGTTATTGTTCTCATTATTTTTCTTCCTGTAATAAGAACCCAAGATAGGATCAATACTATTCGGGATCATTGACGTAACAAGCGTATCTCTAGGTCAATGAATTCAGTATGTCTGTTATTTTTTGAACAATTAAATCTGTTTAGCTTTTATTTCAGGGAAAGATTCATTGCCAGTTGATCTTCCTAAACCTATTGAGAATGAAAAAACTGAGGAAGTTGCACACTCCAATGTGAAGCCCTTCAGTGTGCACCCGCTGCCCTTGGTATGTTTAACGTTTGAATGCTTGTACGACTTTGCTCTTATCATGTGCTGCTAAAAAAGTACCTATTTCTACATTGTGTTTGATACCTATGAAAACTATGCTATTATTATTTCTATTTCTAATTAGCGGCTAGTATAAACCATGGTCTATTCAAGTGTATAACTGAGTTTCGTTTTGGCGCTTACTGCATATTTTTTATCAACTCTATTTAAGAATAGTGGACATGCCAAGGCTGTCTGCCTGTCAGTCTGTCATAGAACATAAAATAGTACTTACCAAATAAATACCTTGTGTAAAACTAATTTTACGATTTTTAAAATTCACAAAATTGTAGGATTGAAAATTTAATTTTCAGACGATACTAACGGTTCATGCGACTTTCTCTATCATATTTTGAGATCAATGAACTCTAGGATCACAATATTTATTCACTTCATGCTTCATTTTACCTGCTGGTGTCTTTCATTTTCCTTTCAAATGGTGTTTCTGTCCCAGTGCCCATGCTGTCATAACTATGCCCTCAGCAGCTCAGCTTCAAGAGAAACGTTAAGTTCATCGATATTTTACCTTTCTTGTTTGGGTTCAAACCATTTGTGAGACTTCATCATCCAAAAGTTTCTGGGTTTGTAGAAAGTAGAAACCAATTTTAATTTGGAACTCTGATTTTACTCCAAGCTTGAAACATCTCGGAAAATATCTTTAGTTGTTCTGGGTTTGACCATTTGACAATACATGATGCAACTTGTGGCCTTCCACAAGGGAACATTAGTTCTGTACATTGATTGTGCTTGGCTGTTCCTTGTAGTTTTGATGGACTGCTGCAGTGCCACTTTTCAGTAGTAGCGTCTTGTATTATCTCCTTTCTTTTTCTGTACATACCTTGATGTGTTTTCTAGCAATTCATCCTAGAAACCACATCGTGTTTCAGATGCTGTTGAAAGCTTGCTATTTACAGTGACAAAGATGGTTTTGGTTAATGAGATGTACATTTTTGTTGCAGACAAAGACTTCTGATGTACACCCAGAATCCTCGAATGGTTCTGACTCTTTGAAGGAAGAGAAAAACCAGTACTATCCAGGTTCATACTTTATTCTTACATAATATTCTTTGTATTTATTTCTCCTTATAAAAAGTTCAGAGTACTTGTGGTAAATTTTTTGACAGATGATATTTTAGAATTCCATATAAAGTCTCCCATCAAAATAGGCTGTTATGAACCTTAGTTCATAACGGGTAAACACCACCAAGAAGATGGCCGGATGGCGTCGGCGTAGAGGGAGAGAGAGAGAGACTCAATGAGGAAGACTATGATAATTCTCTGATTGATGACAATAGCATGTGGTAGCCTCCTTATATAGATGGCTTCCCCTAACAGATAGAATCTAATCTCAATTATATCTCTAACTGATATCATATCTCTAATTATATCTCTAATACAAGGAAACCAATCTCTAACTCAAATAGAAACCAATCTCTAATTCCTAATAATAACCCGGCTAGGCCCAAGGCCCACACCTATAACATAGGCTTTCATTAACAGAAATTGTATCAGTTGTCATGCATTACATTTTTTCAAAGGTAATCTGAAGCTGAGGATAAAGTTGCAATCTCCTCACCAAAAAAGAATTTGTACAGTCTAAGTGAGATTTGTTAACTTCAGTTAAAAGCAAATTCATGTTTGGCTTTCTTTTTCAGTTTTTCTCATAGTGATTGAACGTTATAAACTAATTAATCACTTGACTAGGTGACTTGGGGATGTTTTAAATTTTAGTAGGGCTTTAAATCTTGCAAATTCATGTTTGGATTTCTTTATCTCATGAACATTATAAACTAATTAATCACTTGACTAGGTGACTTGGGGATGTTTTAAATTTTAGTAGGGCTTTAAATCTTCTTTAAAGGATTCTCCCTGTTCTTTGCCATGCATTTTTTTCAAATACAGAATCTCTTCATTTCAGATTAGCATAGCTTACCTTACCTTCGTCCTTGCTAAAGAATCCACAGCATGTGTGGTGAACATGACAAATTGCTCTATAGCTGATCAGAGCATTCTTATTCATTTCCTACGATTTTAGGCAAGGAAATCAGGCGCAGAAAGCGACATAGAAGAAAGCAGTATGTGGACCAAGAGCCATGCATAATGAGAGGCGTCTATTTTAAAAACATGAAATGGCAAGCTGCTATAAAAGTTGACAAGAAGCAAATTCACTTGGGTACTGTTGGAACACAGGATGAAGCAGCCCGATTATATGATAGGTATTAGCTGGACTAAGTTTTACCATACTTATGTATGATATGTTATTTCCATCACTGTGCCTATGTATGATCATGAGATTTCCATCTTACATATATTAGAGTGCTTTCTGATTGATTGTCATTCTGCTGTTTCTTGTCTACTATATTCTCTTGACATTTTTCACCAGCAGGGTGGTCACTATTCTCATATAATTTTTTTTTACCTTTTCCTACACAAGCTAATGTCCATAGCATGAAGATCAATATGCTAGATGGTATTAAAAGGAATGAGCTAGTCTGTAAAGTTCAATAATACTTCTGGCCTAGTATATATTGCTGAATTATCAATAAGATAGCCAAGAAATTTTAGTATTACCTTCTACAAAGCTATATAATTCTGCTTTATGAAATAAGTTTAGTTGGCTCAAATAAACTAAGATTTCATTAGTATAATGGTTAAACAATGTTAATACCCTAGAAGATCATAATTGCTCAATTCAATAATGGTTAAACAATGTTAATACCCTAGAAGATCATAATTGCTCAATGCTCAAGGGGTTACTTTTCCTTTGTGCAAGTGTATGCATAATGTTTTCAATGCTACGTGATGCTTTTGACAACAAGAAGTCAAGGGTTAGTCGTTCTGTGTAATGTTTTTTGATGGCATTTGATATATTTTTTAGTTAAACTTCCAGAACACCAAGTTGTGGTACATTTTGGCAGACACCGAAGCACTTATATTGTTTGTGTTCATATATCAAGTTTTTTTTAATCAACCAAAGGAAATCCACTATTTTGGGGTTGGTTAATGCTTAGACCCTCCCTGACAATTGGCTGGCACTGAAAAACATGCTAAAAACAATCAATGTAAAATCCATCTATTCCACCTGTAAGTTAACTCTTGTTATCACCAAGGTGAAACATGATTGAACCAGTTATACAGGGTTCTGCTAAGTGGTTTTGTAATGGTTTGCATCAAGTCCGCAATGCTTATTGTACTTCCCAGATTTGTGTAATTCACTTAATTTCATGATCATTGTCTGTAATTGCATCCCATGAACATTTTAATAGCAAAGAGGCATTTTGTTGTCCACTTGTTCTCCATTGTTGCTAGCGAAGTTCCCCAAATATTTTGGTACTTGGTCCTGAGTTGGAAGTATTAGTCTTGTCCATTCCAATGCCTGGAAAGGAAACCAAATAGCAGCCATTTCTCTGATACTTTCGTACTCTTGCTTCCTAATATTGTTCAAGTGATATGGGTGTGATGGCACATAGCCGTGTATATCTGCCGAGGCGAAGTGAGCCTAATTTGTTGCATAACTGAAGTTTTGTTACAAATCGACAACATTTGACATGTCAAGATTTTCCTGTACGTGCAGGGCTGCTTTTATGTGTGGAAGGGAGCCAAACTTTGAACTTACTGAAGAAGAGAAGAACGAACTGCAGAAGTACACCTGGGAGGACTTTTTGGCAATGACACGCAACACCATAACCAGCAAAAGTAAGACCCAAGTTTTGAAGTTTTTTTATATTTATTGCCTAAACTAGTTAACACTTTTTGGCAATGATTATAGTAACATGATTTGTGTTCATTTTCTCTCTCTAGAACAAAGAAAGGTTGGGTTGTTAAGGCGTAACAAGGCAGAATTGTTCATAGGACAGAGTGATGGTGATACTGAGATGGGCAATGGTGGTGTCTCTTCACACTGAGGCTGGAGATGTCGAGACATCAGCATCTTAGATCGCTGCCAGAGGTTGGACACCCTAATGGAGTCTTCCAACAGATTCGTTTCGATGAAGATATAATTTCCATTTAGGATTTTGTTTTCTCAATAATTAATTTCATGTGCATAAGGCCCTGGTGGTCTGACAAAGGTTAGAGAAATCATGCCATCTCAAATAAAATTGGAGATGGTCCATTATAGGAACAAATTTCTCTGAGCAATCATGTATACCAATTTCAGAACCGTGTATATCTGTCCATAGGTTTACCGCAAAATTACCCAACATGTAACTAGTTTACCATATCTTTTATCCTAAAGAATACTTTTCTTTCCGATACTTTATCTTTCAGCGACGCATCCATTTGTATATCAGTGGAATTTAAGCATTTGAGGTAACTATATAATGTTTTTCTAGAGGACATTGAAACCTGTATGTTTTGGACAAGTCCATGTATACAAATAAAGAACAAGGTTTAATCATTTTGTAGAAACTTGTCTGATGGAACAATAAACATAACAGCGAAACTGAGGATGTATTAAAGCATTTCATTTATCCATGAATGTTGATGATTGACGGCAATGGGGGTCTGCAATGGAAGTAGTTACTAGTCCTTGTATTTCAAGAGCCTGTGCTTGACGGCTTATAGCTGGCTAACACATTCCATTCTTATGAGCTGGCTAATACATTCCATTCTTGTGTATTTCCAAGATTATAACCACTGGCTTCTTAACAAAAAGTATCTCACTATGAAATGTGGGCCAAACACGGGCAAGCCAAATTTTGGCCTAAGCTTTGGCTATTATTTGGTTTGTCTATTTTTGATTAAATTTGCTCCGTATCATCGAGATGTCATGAATTTACAAAATGCCATCTTCGTCCAAGAGTGTGAAGTGACCATTCCACCCGCCTGCGCGGCCAAGACTACGGTGTCAAGCTGTCGAGCGCGTGGACTGGTCCAAAATTCATCGCCATCGCCGTTCCTCATCGCAAACTGAGCCCCCTCATCCTCAAGTGGTGGACCTTTGCCGACCTTGACGCCGTCGTCTTCAGGTCCGCCTCATCACCCGACGACCGTGAGCTTCCCTGTCTGCCGTCCACCATCACCTGTTGCCATGCCAACTCCAACCACCTCCGCGCGTCAATCGTGACAGATGGTCGCATTGCGTTGCTCCCGCGGAGCTCATGCGCGCGCCCATTGGACCCATTTGCCACCGGAGTTGCCGCCGGCGAGCGAGCTCCTTGCCTCCGTGCTGCGTGCGTGGTATGCTAGCTGCACAGGAACGGGGGCATGATGGCACCAGCAGGGCATGGCATGGGCACGGGGGCGGCAGCAACGAGCCCGTAGACATGATCGAGGACGTTCGCGAGGATCGCGTGATACGCCATCGAGCGTGCGCAGTGGCGGAGCCAGCAAAGTTAGGAATTTTGCACACTATTCGACTCTTGTGCACACAAAATTCCGTTTTTGGCCCCATAAACAAAAAAATTCAAATTTTGGACCCCTCCCGACCGCGCGTTTGTGTCGTCGCGCCACGCGTCCCGGTCATGCGGTCTGGTACCGCACGACCGGACTGTTCACCGGGTCATGCGGTACCAGACCGCACGACCCCGCTGCCATCCGCGCCGAGCGCGCGACCTCCCGGTCCGAGCGCACGACTCCCGTCCCGCGGTCGCCCGAGCGCGCGTCTGCCCCGCCGACCGCGCATCCGCCCCCCCCGAGCGCGCGTCTGGACGTCCGACCGCGCGTCTGCACGCCCTGAGCGCGGGATTGATTCCCCGACCGCGCGATTCGCTCGTCCGACCGCCTGTCTCGTGATGTCTAATCCCTCCGCCGAAAGCATCACGGGCTGGCTCTTTTTACGGCCGCTCGCACACGCGTCTGCACCCGGGTTGGCCCCTCTGCATGAGTGATATGGCCCCCCAAATTTTGCTGAATGGGTGAGGAGCGTTCGCGATAAAATGGCTTTGGAGCTCGCTTGGTGAGCAGATGCATGCGGTGAAGTCTTCTGGTTCGCAGTGAAAGCAAAGACAGAGCGAGAGAGGGAGTGAAGGGAGGAAAAGAAAGTGTGGAAACTCAGATTTTTGAGTTGCTTTTGTTTGGAGTCAGCAGGTTTTGCAAATACGAAAGTTGTAGATCGTCTTCTGAGCTTCAAGAAGAGGTAATTTTTGGCCCCGTGCAAGTATTTTTCTGTGAATGTCATTAGCCTGTAATTAGGGGAACCGTGTTTTGTTAATGTTCTTATAAGCCAATACGGTGTGTATGTTGTAGGTAAACATGATGCATGATGTATTGTAGTGTAGAAAATGTCGTATTTATTTGTTGAAGTTACGTAGTGTAATGTAGTTATTTTTTGATGAACAAACGTGCTTACATGCGTAGGTGTTGAATTTATGTTAGAGCATTTGTGGTTGATAGCAACAGTAGATAGATTAGAGACAATTTGTATAATTGGTAGGCTTATACAATTTTTGGTGAAGAAAAGTGAGAAGCGAAAGCCGGAAGAGTTGAGTTGTTTTCGTTTGGAATCAGCGGAATTGACAAGTACAAAAGTTGTAGATCGTCTCGTGAGCATCAACAAGAGGTAAGTTTTGTGCCCGTGCAACTATAATTTTATGTATGTCATTAGGCTTTAATTAAGGAAACCATCTTGTGTTACTGTTATTTTATGTCAATCTTTTATACGCTATGTATGTATAGCAAATCTTGCATATGTTAGGCATGATGTATTGTAGTGTATATAGTGTTTTCCTTTTTTTGTGAACATACGTACTGTAAAGTAGTTTCAGTTAGGTGAAAAATATGAAGTTGTAGTGTGTAGACGTTGAGAAAATACATATTTATGTTAGAGCAATTGTAGGTGATAATAATAGTACTAGGATTAGAAGCATATGATTAGTACGCTTAGGGAAGAACTACATACAGTGGGGTAGGTGGTAAAAATAAATTAGAAATAAATTTGGTAGATTAGAATTAAAATATAATAGCAGTCATAGAAAGTTATAGTAGAGCTACATAAAGACTATATTAAGTTAAAGTTAGAAAAGATTGTAGTGTAAATAATGTGTAGGTGTTGAAAAAGTAAATATTTATGTTGGAGCATTTGTAGGTGGTAAATTTGTAGTAGTTAGATTAGAGACAATTTGTATAATTAGTATGCTTAGTAAATGACCGTAGTATGAATGACCGTAGTGAATGACCGTAGTATGAATGACCGTAGTGAATGACCGTAGTATGGAAATAAAAATGATATGAATATTTAATTTGATGTATGGTACAATTTGAAAGTAAAATAGTTACAAATACATCGTAGATTTAGAAATACAAAATATATACTAATCGAAACTGTTAATTAGATGGTACGATTGTTACATGCTGTGTACTAAAATGGTTGATTATGCACTTATGTTAGGTACGCAATGGCTGGCATTCAACAATTGTTCGTGTTTTATGGGAGTGGTCTCGTACGTGATGGGCCGTATGGGGCGGACCTGTCAAATTGCGAGCGGACCGTGATCTCGGCACCCGGTCTGAGCGCCATGAGCTTGTTTGAGCTACGGTGGTGTGTCCGTTCAGCGTTCGATCGACACACCGCAAGGAAGAAGTTACGGATCGAGGCAGTCTATGCCTCAATGGTGGATGATGGAAGGGAGAGCATATGGCAACTTCTGAAGGTGACCAATGACGCGTCATGGGCGAACTACATGGAGGTCGTGTGCAACCCTGATGCTGCGATATATGGCAGGCCAATGGTGTATGTCGAGTTCGTGGAGAGGGTAGAATCATCAGCCATGATTGGTTCTGACGCCGCTGGTGGAGATGCAGTGGCTGGGTTCATCTCCGGCGGTCATGAAGACGCTTCTGCGGGAGAACATGTGGGCGAGGAAGTGGGTGATGAAGACGACAGGAGGCGTGTGGAGAATTTCCAGCCCAACGAAGGTGTGGACGAGAGGTGGTGGGCCGCCCGTATTAACTGTCATGAGTATCTTGGGGACCAAGTGGGAGAAGAGGGCAGCGAGGAGGATGAGGAGGTGGAAACAGGCAGTTCTGGAGAGGACGAGGATGGCGAAGGTGCAACTGGAGGGGTGGTAGGTCGTGTTGTGACCACGGACGGTGCGTACATGTCGTCCAGACTGGACGACACCGCAGCAGTAGCCCTAGTTCTGCCATAGGCGGAGGAGGGAGAGTGGGGCTTCAGCGAGGGCACACTCTTTTTGGGGCAGTGCTTTCGTAATAAGAGTGCTGTCCAACAGGCTATTGCTAGACATGCCGTCAACATAAGCCGAACGTATCGGGTCCACAAGTCAAAGCCGGACACGTACGTTGTGAAGTGTGTCGACGGGTCCTGTGGTGGCAAAGTTTATGCACAACGGTACAAGGACGTTGGCACGGAGTTCCGGATAACGGTGCTGCAAGATCACAGTTGCGAGCTTGCGGGGCCAGTACATAGACACCGCAATATGACATCATCCTATGTTGCGGAGCTGGTCACCCACCTCATCCAGGCGGATGTGTCCATTGGCCCGAAGGGTCTAATGGCAGAAGTAGCGAACACGGCGGGCTTCGAAGTGAGCTACAAGAAGGTATGGCGTGCGAAGCGAAAGGTGCTGCACTGTATGTTTGGGACGTATGAGGAGGCGTATGATCTGGTCCCAAGAATGCTGCACCAAATTGCACAATCAAACCCAGGCACGTACATAAACAGGCAGGAGAGGGTCCATCCTACGGAGGGTCCGAATTGTTTCATTCTTGACAGAGTGTTCTGGGCCTTCCATCAGGCGATACAAGGTTTCAGGTGGTGCCGTCCAGTGCTAAACATAGATGGGACGTTCCTATCCGGCAAGTACAAGGGTACTATTCTCATCGCAGTTGCAGCCGATGCAAATGACCAGTTACTCCCAGTGGCATTTGCAATTGTGGAGAACGAGAATACAGATAGCTGGCTTTGGTTCCTTTGTAATTTGAAGCATGCCGTAGTGCAAGAACGCCCTGAAGTGTGTCTTATCTCCGACCGCAATGCAGGCTTGCTGTCTGCGTTGCGAACGTTGCAGAATGGGACGCAGCCCCCCTTCCAGTGGAATGATGTGAAGAACCGCTGGTGCATGAGGCATATTGCAGCGAACTTCCACAGAAGGTTCCGTAGCAAGGACCTAATGAAGATGTTCAAGAAGCTATGCATGCAGAACCAGAAGCGGAAGTTCGACACCTTGTGGAGGCAGCTCGATCAGGAGGCTACCAAGCATGTGCATACAGAAGCAGGGGCCGTGGAGGGGGGCTCCACAAGAGTCGGGGTATTCACACAATGGGTTCAGTCCAATGCACCTGACTTGGAAATGTGGTCTTTGTTGCACGACACCGGTGGGGCAAGGTATGGGATCATGACAATCAACATGTCTGAGGTTTACAATGGTGTCTTGAAGGGCGTCAGATCCCTGCCGATCACGGCAATCGTGGCCGAGACTTGGAACCGTACCATCGGGTACTTTGTGAATAGAGCCATGATGACGCAGAAGCACCTTGACGAAAACAAGCAATACTCTAAGGTCATGCAGGCCTTCATGGACAGGAACATGGAGAAGGGTCGATCCCACATTGCTCAGCCCATTGATGGCTTAAGGAGGAAGTTCGAGGTCCGCCTAAGCCAGAAGTATGTCATGGGTCACATTAGAGGGGAGCCCAAGCAGGTATGCACGATTGGTGATGAAGCATCTTGCACCTGCAACAAGCCCCAGCTTCTGCACAAGCCATGCTCTCATGTGTACGCGGCCTGTGCTGTATGGAACCAGGTGTCGACACAGTACATCTCAAAGTACTACGACATGCAGCACTTGTATGCAACCTGGAGTGCAGAGTTAAATTCCTACGGGGTAGACATGCACTACAGGGAATTATGGCCAGGGGAGAGAAAGTGGGTGCCCAACGATGCACTCAAGCATGTCGGTCGTGGAAGACGACAAAGCCATCGCATCTGCAACGACATGGATGACAGCCAGCGAGGGGATCGTGTTCGGCGCCCGAAGTGTAGGCTATGCAAGACGATTGGCTACTCCCTCAGCCAGTGCCCAAACAGGCCGGCATCAAGCAACGCTCCGTAGTACCAACCACAATGTTCTGTTGTACCCATTGTGGCTTCCATGTGTTATGTGCGTTGCGATGTACCATGCATTATTCAGGAGGTGTACGCTGCATTGTTGGCTCCATGTATCTATGTCGTGCATATAACCATGTTATGTATGTTTTCGTACATTCCATATGTTGCCTTGTCGTGTGGGTCATATTCGTGTGCACATTTTATGTATGTTTTGGTACATTTCGTACGGTTCCCTGTCGTTACATTTGTTATTAATTATGTTGTCATTAGTTGCATATTTTTTTATAAATTCAGACTCACTTGTTATCCTTCTTTGGCAGGACATGGCGTTCGAGTTGCTAGACCCCCGTTGGGATGAGCACCACCGATGCCATGCGTGGTCGTCGGGAGACGCACGAGGGCCTCCTTGCTTCATCCTTAGGGGCCCCCAAGAGAACTGGCGTCTCGACCAGCGGTACATCCCACTACTGCGGGACACCGGGCTGCTGCCCATTGCCCGCATGTTGGATCTACCGCATGCGTTCCAGTATGATGCGCCGCTGCCTTCCGCTCTCGTTGATCGATGGAGGCCGGAGACTCACACCTTCCACTTCCGGTGGGGAGAGATGACGGTTACTCTGCAGGACGTGACGATGCTTACAGGTCTACCGGTCCGTGGTGCTGCTGTAGTGCCACCCCCAAGGCAGCAGATTGGAGGGTCCGTCCGGGTCACCGGTTCGGTCATCCGATCGCAGACAACGCAGCTGGTGTGCCACATGGATGGCTTCGTCGCTACATGACCTGTCCTGCAGACGCAGATGAGGACGAGGTGCGGACGCACTTAGTTGCGTACCTGCTATATCTGTTCGGGTGGATCTTGTTCCCTAGCACCACTGGAAACTCCGTGCAGCCTAGCTACATACACCTAGCGGAGTCCTTGGCGGATGGCTGGCCTGGTCAGGTGCCACAGTATAGCTGGGGATCAGCAGTTCTTAGTGCCACATACCGAGGCTTGTGTGACGCCTCGCAGCGTAGCGCGGCCAGCGAGCCGGTCCTAGCCGTCTGCTACCTTCTCCTTCAGCTGTGGTCGTGGGAACACTTCTCCGTTGGCAGGCCTGAGTTTGCTCGTGTTGTGCACCCTTATGACCTCAGCCCGCAGTTCTACGGCCTCGATGGTGGCGACGACCCCGTTGATGGGCCCACAATGGGTACACGTTGGACACATGCTCAGTTGAGGTGGGCCAGGGACAGACCGAGACGTGCATACACAGATTTCCACAACAGATTCGAGATTCTGCCCGACGACCACAGAGTTTGGTGGCCATGGACTCCACAGTTCATTATGGACACGGCCCCCCACTCGTTGTCATCACAGTGCGGGCAGGATCACAGCTACTGGTTGACGACCTGCTACTTGGTGTTCTCGCACTGCGTCGAGCCATACAATCCACACCGAGTCATGAGGCAGTTCGGACTGTACCAGCATGTCCCCCCCTGCCAGGACGCCCTCTTGCAGACAGCACCCACCGGTATGTCATTACACCATAAATTTAATTAATGAAGTAGTCTGTGCCCCTTCTAATTGTGTAATGTCTCAATGAACTTGCAGGCAATCGAGGAGAGGGTGAGCGACAGAAGACTGGAGAGCCAGACAGCGACGGTGGACAGACCAGTGGCGTGACCAGGCGGATACGATGGTTGTGGACGAGACACGGTCGGACGACCCCGCGACGTATAGGACATACCTTGAGTGGTACGCTCCACGCACCCGCACCCGCCACATCCTCCACTTGAGGTCGTTCACGAGGCCGCTCTACAGGCAGGTCCAGACCGTCATCTAGCGGCACGGATCGACCAGGCGGTACGAGATTAGTATGTCATTAAACAGTGTAGGATTACGTTTTAACTGACAGTTTGTTTCACTGCAGGTGGACCGCATGCATCGTATCGAGGACGAGGCTGCTGAGTCTATACGCTGTACGAAGTCAAATACGACTGAGCGGTGGGTCAGTTCGATGCGCACCATCTGGGATGAGGCAAGGGCTGCGATACGGTCCTTGAGTTGTGGTCGCCGAGATGACGTTGTTGCTACACGCGGTGGCGGACGAGGCCAGGGACCACCACCCCCCTCCGCGCCGCCGTCAGCACCACCATCAGCACGGCCATCGACGTCGCGTCCATCCCAGTCCGAGAGTCGGCCCAGCTACGCTCGCTCGGCCTCCACGCGCTTCGGATTGGCGGTTGGACAATTGCCAACTATTTGTTCATGCACTCATTTACCATTTATGTCTAACCACATGTTCGTCTTGCAGCAATTGCGACGGGATAGCACGTTGCTACGGGCATCGTCATCACGGAGGGCGACGGACGAGCGACCGCGCTCTCCAGGCCGACAGGGGCCCACTCCAGAGGGCGATCCTGACTCGCCGGACCAATCAGGGGGGCGATGCCCTCGTACACCCCTACCGTGCAGACCAACCTAGATGACCGGGACATGTGGTTTGGGCAGACCTATCAAGGCTTCACATCGCAGGAGTACATGCGCGACTACCCGTCGACATCGTCATTTCGACAGCCACATACCCCGGTATGCACTAACGTACTAAGCTAAACATGTATATTTCAAAGCCATCTAATTGCAGTCGCAAAAAAATGCAGGTTTACTCCGAGCACCAGGGCCATGACGTTCACGGTGGGTCATCCGCTTTTCAAAGTACCCAGGTAAATGCCTTGTGATATTAAGATTCATTACAAACATCGCTGCCCATGTCCTAATTCACTTGTACCATCTTAGCAGCCCATAGACCCCTTGTCGACCGAATGGCTCTGCGCTATTTTCGGGACGCGCCGTACGCAGGACCACCTCGGACGCAGGCCTCGCAATATGACCTTCGAGATGCACCGCACTCTCCTACCCGGTTCACCTTCTCGAAGGATCACATACGGCGTCTGATGAGATGACGACGAGATTGGTAATGAGTTAATTGTAATGAGGCGTGATCGTTAGACTGGTGATGTTCTTGAAGTGCTTGATGGTTTGATGTTCAAAGATGGTTTCCTGTATAAAAAGGGTTGCTCTTAGTTCTTTGATTTACTAGGGCATACAACCAACAGAGAGATGACAACTAAAATACAACACAACCGTACACCTCGTTGCCTATATGCCAAACAAGCCTCGTGCCACCCAACTACACGATAACAATAAGTATGGACGCATGTTGTAACTAACAGCATCCATTACACATACATACATTACCTCTCCAGCGGGAGAAGACACGATAACAACAAACACAAGAAAAACAAGAAAGAAAATAGCTTGACGACAACTTAGCATTAAACATTACCAACATACATGACGAGAACCTCCAGCACTACAACTTGAGGATAACAATAAACACAAGAAACAAAATAGCACACAACATTAAATTTATCTTCCACTCTAGTCTGTCGAAACGATGCCGCATCCCGACGGGGTCGCAACCCCCCACGACAACTCTCTCATGGCGAACATTGTCTGTCCTATTGCCCATTTCATCCTCCCACACCCAGAATCGGCAACCACGAGGAGCTTCCTGCGATTCCATGACAAGAAGATTTTTAAACATACCACCACGATTTGCATGAACCCGAAACAATCTGACTCACCGAGTGATAGGGGCACTTGTAGTAGTGTCGTCCAGGATTCGCGGCCGTCTGTGATGTCCTACGTCTAACCACCGTGTTGCAATTTGGGCAAATCACCGTGGGTGCCCATGAAGACATGCTGAGCTGACTCATTGCCTAGTCTGGGGGAGTGAGCACGAAAGAAAACTACACAGATTGCGAACAACTAAATCAGGAGGTGACTGATAACAAGGCAAGGGAGTATGTGAGGGATGGCTCCGTTTTATAGGCTGTGTTGGGGGGGCAGCCTCACGCACAAAGACCACAGACAACACAAACCAGACACGCACATAAAGGTGTAGTGAGCAGACAAAAAGGGGCACCTTTGCTCAGTGACATGACAAAAGAGGGCAGCTTTGCCCAGTGAGATGACAAAAGAGGGCACCTTTGCCTAGTGACATGACCAAAGAGGCCAGTTTTGCTCAGTGAGATGACAAAAGATAACAGCTTTGCCCAGTGACATCATAAAACGGGGCAGCTGTGCTCAGTGAGAAGACAAAAGATGCCAGCTTTGCTCAGTCACAACACGAAACAACGCATACATTGCACGTACATAAAATATAGCATGTACTACAACCATCCACACACCAACGACGGTAAACATGGAGGGTACATAACCAATACCAACGAACACAACAACTAAAACACAACACAACCATACACCTTCTTACCTACATGCCAAACGAGCCTCGTGGCACCCACATGGAGAATTGCTGAGGGGGTCGCCTCGGACGTGGCTCGCCGTCCTGGTAGTGGCACGCACATATGTAGCTCGGGTTCGCGCAGCAACATGTGGGATCATAAGAGCTTCCTATGTTCACGACCTTCTCGTTACCCCTCTCGCGTCGTATCTGTTGGCGGAGGTCGTTGTTCGCCTCATTGAGAGTCTCGATTCGGTCCTGCAACTCCAATACTCGATCCCATAATGTATCCACATAACGGCAAATATACCATTCATGAGGAGGGTCGATCCAGCTGGAGAAGTCGCATTTCGCCATCTACGGGACACGACGGTAAACATGGAGGGTCCATAACCAATAACAAAAAATGTACTATTAGAAATTTGTACCCCGGAGCGTGGGCATCGGAAGAAACGGCGTTCGCCATCAAACGAGCCATCCAGGGCCTGCACGACCGCGTACTCATTGTGTCTGCATTTCGGCCACACTGGTTGAGCACGCCGGCTTGGTATCAAGCGGTACTGTGGACCAAAGATCTCCCTCCTTTCGAAGGGAAGGTCTTCCTTCGGTGACCCAAAATTGACTGGCCCCTCAGCTTCCGACATGGTTTGTTCCAGCACGAAAGAGAGGGTACTTCTTTGTTCGATTTACACGGTTCTCTGTCTACAAAGTGCTGGGACCCCAACCGTGCTATTTATACCAAACGAGGGACATGACGAAACGAGCCAGCTTTGCTCAGTGAGATGATAAAAGATGGCAGCTTTGCGCAGTGACATGATGAAACGGGGCAGCTTTTCTCAGTGGGATGACAAAAGATGCCAGCTTTGAGCAGTGACATTACTAAAGAGGACAGCTGTGCTCCGTGACATGAAAAGGAGAGGACAACTTTGCTCAGTGAGATGATAACATAGGACAGCTTTGCTCAGAGACATGACAAAATGGCGCCTTTTGGCAGTAGTCTCGCAGCACTCTCATCTTTACTCACTGCTACGACCACGCGGACCAGCTTTACACGTACGAGTAGAGATAAAACGGACCCTATAAATTGGTGTGCATTCCATTTCGCAGCGAACATTGCACATGCAAACCCCATACTACACCGCGCTTCCCTCACCCAACCGGGATGGACAAAGGCAAGAAGAAGCAATGGGACAAGATGGTGAAGGATTGCGAGGAGACCCGTGACATGAGCAAAGATGTCAGCTTTTGCTCAGTGACATGACAAAAGAGGCCAGCTTTCCGCATTGACATGGCAAAAGAGGCCAGCTTTGTAAAGTGACATGACTAAACGAGCCAGCTTTCCGCAGTGACATGACTAAACGGGCCAGCTTTGCGCAGTGACATGACAAAAGTAGCCAGCTTTGCGCAGTGACATTACAAAACCGGGCAGCCTTGCGCAGTGACATGACAAAATCGGGCAGCTTTGCCCAGTTATGATTACTAGCCTCTGAGAAGGCAATGTTGTATCACTTATTTCGTGGAACGTACTGTTTCCTGCAAACGACTGAAAAGGCTACGTTGTACCACATACATTGAATGGTCCAAGCTCTGAATTTATTACGAGACTACAGGCTCAAAAGCCTTCGTAGGGACATTTATTGCTACACTGGAAACCTGCCTATGCTCAAAAGATTCCCATGTCGTCCTCTACATGGACTATGCCCAGTGCACCAGATAACCTGCCTACATAAAGGCCTCCTATGTCTTCCATACCACATCTCCTCCTCAAGCCATCACAATACTACTACACAACAATATCTTCCTGGAGGTCCGACCCATTTGGAGTGCCGGAGTGGCATGAGCGCCCGAAGTGCCATTGCGGCTTTAGGACGATGTTGTGCATCTGGACGGATCCAGTACAACGAGCCAACTACGGCCGTAGGTTCTTCAAGTGTCCAGACCTGGATGACGACTTCATGGTAACGACGACAACTAAATCCTTTGTTTCTCGTTATCGTTTTTCAACTTGATCCATGACATCTACCACGCCACACATAGCCTTGCGAGTTCATCGAATGGGTGGATCGGGTGCCGCCGGCATGGCCACGGAACCGGCCAATGGAGGTGGAAAACAAAGGACAATACTTTGTCAAGATGACTCAGACTCGCGAGGTCGAACGACATATGCGGCTTGAGCAAGAGCGCCGCGTGAGGGTGGACCAAATCCGTCTGAAGGGCAAGGAGGATGAGCTGCAAAGGAGGCGGGAGCAGTTAAGTCTGCGTGAAGCAGCCATCAAGCGTCAGGAGGAAGAGCTTCAAGCTCGTGAGGTAGCTCTCAAGACCAAGAGTGACAGGAAGAAGGATGCAGCGGAGCCATCTTCAGGGCGCGAGAAAAAGGGGAAACAACCACGCTACACCCAGTAGACAAAATGTAATAGACCCAGCGCCGAGCCTAGGTTGCTCCGGTCCACGGAGGAGTTCGACGCCGAGTGGGCAAGGAAGGGCAAGTGGCCCCGGTCCACACAGTAGGTGGTACGCGCAGTTGCGTGGGTTAGTCGCATATCATGCTATATGTTATGCATGTAATAAAAATGTACGCGGCATGTTAAGCCCAGCTCTATTATGAAGTTTAATATCTCGTCTTTTCGCATTCCATGATTCACGTAGCACCTCATTTACCAATATTAACATACCGGTTCTCACCGTACACGAATTCTCACTAACCTTCAAAATATCACTTACCACTTTATGTATCGACTGTTCTATGGTCAATCGTGCCTAAAAAATTTGGGTTAATTTTTTATGCATCTACAACTTCCAATGAATATAAACTGTTATTACAATTTTATCTGATTTTTACGCAGTTTATAACTACAAAATTGCCAAGACATACAAAAATCACGCGGATTGCAAACCCTAAAAACATACCAAACCCTAAAAGTCACTTACCACTTTATATATCGATCGTTCTATGCACAATCGTTCCTAAAAAAATTCCCAACATTTTTTATGCATCTACAATATATAATCAACATAAACTTGTTTTACAATTTTATCAGATTTTTTCTGATTCACAACTACAAATTTAACAAAACTTATAATCATTACAGTTCCTGCACTCATTCCCACGTGTTCAATATCACTTTCCTTCATTTCGTCCAATTGTTCATATCACATTTGTGCTCAAATTTTTTTTCATTAAATTGTTTCCAATAAAACAACATACCATGATCGAAATTTGTTATCGTCACTTCAACACATTTTTCATGGTCAGCAATATATGAAAATCACAAATACACTAATCGTTACTTCACACAAATTTCGTTCGTACTCTACCAACCAAAATTTTTAATTTTCAAAATTGCACAAAAAATTACACAAGCAGTAAAGTGGACTCCACTTCAAATTCATATTTTTTCACAAATCATTTCATATATACACATAAATTTTTTTATAAATAATAACTTTACAAATGCATAAATATATATACACCTAAATTAAAACAGTAAACCCTAGATGAATCGGTCGGCAAAGAAACCGCGCACGGGACTCGGTCGTGCGGTGAGGGAGGCGGTCGTCCGCTCGGGCAGGCGATCGTGCGGTCGGCCGGGAGGACGCGCGCTCGGGCGGGCGGACGTGCGGCCGGCAGGTGGGTCGTGCGGTGTGGTACCGCACGACCCGTGAACAGTGCGGTCGTGCGGTACCACACCGCACGACCGGGACACGTGGCACCACCTCAGAAATGCGCGCTCAGCAGGGGTCCAAAAATGGAAATTTTTTCGTTCGGGGGCCAAAACCGGAATTTCTGTTGTCCATGGGTCCAACAGTGTCCAAATTTCCAAAGTTAGCGAGTGTAGGCAACTCCAGGTCAACTTATTGTGCCCAGCTATGGCCCCACTCGCTAACATCCCAAAATTAGGATGTTTGAAAATATGATTTTTTTAAATGCATTTTGTTGACACTTGGATTTTCTAGAATTTATTTGGACTTTTCCTAAACTGTGTTATTTAAAATGAAACAAAGGAGAAATATACAATAAATATAAATAATGGTATTAATGATAATAAAAAGGAAAGACAAAAAAAGAGTAGCCAAATTTAAATCTAGGATAAATTCCTTGAGAAGTTGAAAGTGAAAAGAAAAATGAAATCCAGAATTGAATTCAAACCGAAATTCAAAATCCAAATAAATAAAACAAAAATCCTAAAACTACTCGGCCCCAACCCATTTCTTCTTTTTTTCGCCTCCCTTTATTTTTCCTTGGCCCATCCGGCCCATCCCATCTTCTCTCTCTCTCCTTCTCCATCTTCTCCCCTTTCTGGTTGCGCTCCCAACCCGACCCCTGCATGTCTGTTGTGCCACGCCCTTGCCTGCGCCGTGCCACTCACCTGGCCAAGTGTTGCCTTACCGCCTGTTGGGAGTAGCGTGCCCGTGCCACACGCTTGCGCCGTGATGTACGCTCCCGCGACGCTCACACGCCCCCGCTGCTCGCGTCTGTATCATCGCAGCACAACAGCGCATAGCCGCCCACGCCGCATGTCACTAGCTCCGTTCCATCGCCACCAACAGTGTTGTGAGACCATGTGGAGGTCACCCCATGGTTGTGATGAGTAATTGACTTTTGGATTAGAATTTGTATAGAGGTTGTGTTTGGTTTTTGAGATTTGTGCAGAAGTTAGCTCTTTGTCTGTAAAGTCTTACGATTTGGTAGTCGGCTGAGGCCTTACGACTTGGCGGTTGGTAGATGTGGTCGACAGTCATCCTTACAACCATGTGATCGACAGCCTGTGTTATGATTTGGCGGTCGTAGGCGCTGTTACGACTTGGTAGTCGTAGGCGCTGTTACAACTTGGCAGTCGATTTTACGGCTTGGAGGTCGGCAGCCGAATTTACGACTTGGTGATTGGCAGTAACTTTTATGACCATGTGGTCGGCAGTGGCATTTATGACCAAGTGGTTGTCAGATGATTTTATGACTTTGAAGTCAGCAGTCATTTTTACGACTTGGTAGTCGACAGTCGATTTTACGACTTGATAGTCGACAGTCGTTTTTACGACTTGGTAGTCGGCAGAGAATTTTACGACTTGGTGGTCGACAGGTGCTCCTACGACTTGGTGGTCATAACTTCTGCTGGTCGATAGTCGTAACTTTGACTGGTCGTGATTGATGGTCGTGGCGCTCTACCTAGCTAGCGATCGATAATCGTAGCTGATGTAAGCGGTGGTCGTAGCAATCATGGCGGTAGTTGTAGCATTCTGTATGCCTGTGCATTTGATGATCGTAGCTAGCTGCGTGGTGGTCGTAGCAGTTGTGCGTGTGGTCGTAGGCTGCTGGAAGGACCTTCTGGGCTACGAGTACCTCATTTCTTATGCATCCAAGTACTCGTAAGTTGTTTAAGATCAGTCTTTGTGCTGAGGTTGTTCACTGGATTTACTGGTGTTTTGATCAGGGTTGACCAGGGTGTTTGTTGCTTTGTGCACATAAGGATATTGCTTGGTTCTAGGATTAGAATCAGTAATTTGGGTGCATATATTTTGATTGTGCAAATTGATGATTCTTGTGTATTGTACGGTGCTATGTGATGGTTTGCTTGTTTGTGTTGGTTACAAAACTTCGGAGCCAGGTCATGGTGAGGCGTAGGAGGACCAGGACTAGGCACAGGGAGGTGTTGGGGTCCAGAACGGTCAAGGAGACACCGAAGATGATCGAGGCTGGTGAGGTGGTTGCAAGCTGGGACGACGAGGAACCGGATCAGGAGCTACCAGAGATGGACATGACGAGCAACAGCGAGGTGGACTGGGACTAGGCTCAGGAAGGAGTCGAGGTCCAGTCAGTCAAGGATAACGGGTGCCATCATACACGAGGAAAAGGACGTGGTGCACCAAGTGACTGGGTTCATTTGCAAGCGAGGATGGTTCGGTGGGATCCGGATGCGTGAGAGGCTTGACGACAAGTCATTGGGGCCACATGGAAGCTACTTTGAGAAACGTGCATGAGTAAAACCCGGTGTTAGGTAGGGTTAACGGGTTATCCCCAGTGTAGACTAATGGTTGGATCGATTAGGTCTAGGGTTCATTTGTGAGACTATAAAAAGGGGAGGGGTGGCAAGACTTACGGTTGAGTAGGTTGGCCAAGCCTTGGCAACTGGTGCCTCTTCCTCCCATGGGAGTTAGGTTAGAGAGTGAGTTGGCTCTAGGGTCAAAGCTTGGTCCTCCCGGGGGGGTGGCTATTTGAGAGTGAGTGTTGGCTCTAGGGTTAGAGCCTGGTCCTCCTGAGGGGAGTGGCTATGAAACCATTTATCTGAGCAATACATCAATCTTTGATCTTCATTTTGTGTATCTCTTCTCTGTTTGAGTTTGCTCAGGTTCAATTTGGTTCTTCCTCTGCGTTCTCTGTTCTGTTCCTCTCTCTTCTTGATCTGGAGGTTCCTCTCTCTTCTTGATCTGGAGATGTTCTTGGCTTGATTTCATTGATACTCTGGATCGCAATGACAGGTGGGAATATAACTGAAGCCATCTTGGCTCTCTTTGACCCATAAGCGGTTATGATCAACGACTTCGAGTCTTAAACTTAGTTCTTGTGCGCTCTTGATCAAATCACAAAATCTAGTTGATAAGTTTTGAATTCAAGATTGGAGTAGCCTCTTGAGACCTTAAGCAATTTGCGTACAAAGTTTCATGGCCATTTGATCTTTGAATCAAAAGTTCTGTGGATTTTGGATTTGGCGGTCGTGAGCTTTCTGCTTTCCTCTGTTCTTCCATGAAAGTTACAACCGCTGCCAGTGTTTCAACCAGGGTCAAGTTTCTGACCGCAGCGCTTTACTTTTTGACTGCATTCACTCTTTTGATTGCATTGTTTCTGACTGCTCGATGGTCATAGATCTCGTGGTTGTGTGCCTTTACTACCTTACGAGTTGTTTGTGACCGCAGTCGGTTACGAATGCTCGATGGTTTTTGACCACATCTGATGGTCTCGGTCAGGCGCCTCTAGTACTTCTAGTCGTTTACGACCACACTTGCTTTCTATCGCTCAATGGTCCTAAGTCGTGTGGTCACTCGACTTCTCTGCAACCTCTAGTTGTTTACAACAATACATGGTTTCGATTGCTCAATGGTCATAGATCTCTCGGTCACTCGCTGAACTGTTACGATCACATTCAGGTTTTGGACTGCATGTGTTTTCTGTGCGCACATTGGACATCAACAACGTTGGTTTCGACCACATTGGTTATGACCACGTTGGTTCCGACCACGTTGGTTACGACCACGTTGGTTTCGACCATGTTGGTATGACCACACTGGTTACAACCACCTAGGTTTCGACCACGCTGGTTACGAGCACGTTGGTTTTGACCAAGCTGGTTTCGACCATAGTGGCTTCGACCACGTTGTCTGCATTTCGACTACGTTGCTTTTCTCTGCTGACTGATTGCGTTCAGTTTGGCTGTCTTGTGCTTTCCGGCCAGTAGTTGTTATTGACCATGTTGTGCTTCCGTTGAGTGGTCGTATCTCGACCACATTGTGTTCTGATGTGGTCGTACGGTGATCTATGTTTCTCTGTTTTCAAGTAGACCTCATATCCTAGTCTTCATAGCTTTGTAGCTATTTGAAAAAAAAGAATATGTGAATATTTGGAGATAAAATTTCTAGGCACCATTCACCCCCCTCTGTTGCCTGTCCGGTCCTACAGGTGCCATGCTTCGCACTGCTCCACAGTGCTCACCACGCCCCATGCGCCATTAATGGCCTAGCGGCTAGCTCCGTTGTTAGCTATTGACGCTAGCAACCCCACACGGCTATAAAAGCCTCCCCGGAGCTTGTCTTGCTCTCCTCACACCACGACACCCCTCCTCCCTCACCAATTTGGTCTAAGCAAGCTTGGAGTTGAAGTCCTCTTTTCCGATCGCCATGTCCGCTTCGCCGTTCCGACCATCTTCAGTGAGCCCCCCTCAACCGAGCGTGTCACCCTACATTCCAATCCCCCAATTGCTTTCCCCCTCACTCAATTTCTTGCCTCCTCCTTAGGATCACGCTAGCATCGTTGTCTTCTTCCACTCTAGTCGAAATCACCGCCATCGAGGCCATTCCCTCTTCATTGAACTCCAGTCCAATTCCTTGCTCCTGAAGCACCCCGACAACCTCCTCGAGCTAACCTGTGCACCAATTCCTCCCCTCCTCTTTTCCAGTGAGCCACCACCGGTGACCCCCTTCGTACTGCCAGCCATCTCCAACCAACCTTCGGCCACACCGTCCCTACTAGTGAGTTCCCTCCACCCTCCTAATGCTCGTGCTCTCCTCATTCCCTCCCCTTCTCACTCCGACCGCCACCGCCCTTCTTCCTCCCTGCGCCAAGCTGTCATGCACCGTTACCGACTACCTCTGCTCTGCCCCAAGCCATAGCACTGCCTCCCAAGCTTCCTTCATCCCCTAGAGTTCCATTTTCATGGTCATCACCACCTCACCATGGACACCTCACCATCACTGAGCCCGCCTCAACCCCTGCTTTCCCCTATTTTGGCTCTGCCTCTGTTCTTCTCTTTGTCGCCCCCTCTCTGTTTCTCTCTTTCTTTCTTCTATTCCTAACAGTGGGCCCCACATAAGTAAATGAAAAATTGAAATATATTAGTAAAGATCAATTTTAAATGCTAAGAAAATCCAAATATAAATCTGATAAAAATATAATTCAGTTATAAATAAAAATAAGAATAAAATTAATTATGAAATAGTGATTAAATAGTTAAGGTAATCAATTTAAATAACATGTCACTAATATTTAACTGCAAATACAAGGATTTAATTAGATATTACCTTGAATATAATTAGATAGTTCTCATAGATAATTAGCGTTTAAATTGAGGTATCCATCTTCATTAAAAAAGATTATTTTTCTAAAAAAAATAGTTAGATATAAATAGAGGTTAATTGTGAAGCCATCAATATTTGTTTTAGAAACTCATGTATCAATTGAAGACCCTGTTAAAATATAATTTTTGTATAAATGATATTAAAAGTTATTAGCACACCTCTAGCACTTAAAATTTAAATGTAAATTTAATTAAAAATTATATATTAAAATATAATTGTGTATGACAAGCTAGGTCTCATATAATTAAATTTTAACTAAAATTAATTTATGCTAGATGGTAAATAAGGATAATTAGAGTATCAACAGTGTTTAATTTAAAGCACAACTTTAAAAAGGAGTCAGGTTAAAATACAACTTCATTAAAATATAATTAATTATCTCAATAAACCATGTACTGTTGGTCATTAATAATAAATTTTCTAAACTACAATTTGGTAATCTACGTAGTAGTAGGTCCTATTAAGTGGACTTTAAATAAACTAATTCACCAACATGTTAGTAAGCCATAGTCTCGAGGTCTAGTAGTACCATGCTAATATAAGAGATGCTATTCGCCCAAGTGCACATAAACCTTAAGAGAGTGTGGTTTGTGATAGAACCGCCTAGATAACCCTAAGGATTGATTCTTGCGATGACCTCTCAATATAAAATAGTGTAACTACAAGTCTACAATGGGTACAACCTAGCCAATTAATTTGCATCGACACAGCGCTGATTGCGCCATCTGGTAGAACACGGGCAAGTGAGTCGGATAGAGGCCTTTGATGTGATGGCTCAAGAGGGAGCTTTTAGAGCGGGTGGATGGAACCCCACAGTGGTGGAAACCTTAGTAGGTGTAGCTATTGTCACATCCCAAAATTTGGCTTTTTGAAAAATTTAAATTCAAATTAATTATTTTAAGGTAATTGGATTTTACTTGGCTTTTATTTGCCTTTCTGGATTTTTCTGGAATTTAAAAACTATTTTTAGAGCTTAAAAAGTAATTCAAAATATGAAAATTAAATATCAACAGTAGTTGGAAATAATTTTATTTAGTCCAAAATATGTCCAGGAGCTTCTGTGAATTTTTCTGGAATTTTTGGAGGTATTTTCATATTTTTCTGAGGCCTAAATAAATTTCTAGCATTTTCTGAAATTAAAAATCATTAAAAATCTCTCCCTTTTCCTCCAGCCGACGCGTGGACGGCCCAGATCCGCCCACGTCGCCGCTCGGCCGATCCGGCCCGCTTTTTCCCCTTCTCCCTCCGCCAAGCGGGCCCGGCCTGTCAGCCTCCCGCGTCTTCCCCCTCATTCTCTCTCTGCCCCTGGGCCCCGGCTGTCAGCCACCCGCGTTCGCATCCCGCCATCCCCTCCTCTTTGGGCGACGCGTGTACAGCCCGCCTCATCTCGGCCGTCCCCGCTTCGCCCGCTCTCGGACGCCCGATCCGCCTCTGGGTCGCGTGGCAGCCATCCGCGCAGCCCGCCCGCTACCTTCTCTCTCTCACTGCACGCGGGGCCCGCCTGTCGGATTCGTCGTCCCCGCGGAGCCGCCCCTTTCCTTTCTTTCCCCCCCTCTTTCCTTTCTCGCCGGCCGACCGTACCCGAGCCGAATCCGGCCCTTTCCCTCTGTCTTCTCTCCGGTTTTGGAAGCCCCGGACGCCGCCGCGACCGAATCCCCGATCTTCCGGGCTCCCCTTCCATCGGCGCCCCCTCTTTCCCGTTTCTCCCCTTTCCTTCCTTTTCCCGGCCGACACACCGGCGAGCGATTGCGCGCCCGTGTCCCCTCCTCCGCCCCTATAAAAGCCCCCCTTGGCTCCGCCTTCTCCCGCACCACCTCCTAGCGCCCTCCACTTCTCCCTTTGAGCCCCGAGCGCCGTCGCACCAGAAGCTCCCCGTGCGCGTCCGGTAAGTGCTCCGGTGAGTAATCGCCGTCGCCTCGGTCTTCCCCGAAGCTCGCCGCCGCTACCTCGAGCACCCCCGTGGCCGTGCGGTCCTCCCCGACGCCTCAGCCGCCCCTCCCCGCCGCCGGAGCGCCGTCGCACCGAAGGACCCGAGCCAGCTCCGCCTCCCTCTCGTCGCCGGCCACCTCCGCCCGTCCCCGAGCCCTGCCAACCCCTCCGTTGGATTCGTCTCCACTCCGGGTTTGCATTTCACGCGTCACCCGAACCCCTCCGCCACTCCCTCGCCGCCGACGACCCTGCCTCCGGCCACCTTCCCCGGCCTCCCCTCCGGCAGGTAACTCAAAAGGCTTGATTGCCCTATATGGGTAGGCAAAGCCTCCCCCTCCCCTCTGGTTAGCAGCGCACTCCCTCGACTCCCCGGTGCGCGTTCGAGCCCTCGGCTCCGCGCGCTGGGTTGAGTTTTTCGTTATTATTCCGCGCTGACAAGTGGGTCCCACCCGTCAGCGGCAGCCGACTGTGCGGGCCACTGTCATCTGGGCCCCACCCGCCTGTGTCAGCATCTGACAAGTGGGTCCAGATCCCAGTGGGTCCCACATGTCAGTGACCGCCAGAGGGTACTGGTCAGTGGGTCCCACCTGTCAGTCTCTCAGAATTAAAATAAAAGATTAAAATTTGATATTCCAGTGGGCCCCACCTGTCAGAAATTTCCGAATTTCTCGATTTATTCAAATCTGAGATTTTCAAATGAGCATAACTTTCTCATTTTAACTCCAATTCCAGCCATTCAAATTTCTAAATTCATCTAAAATCATAATCTATCCAACTATGGCCTCTGTTGAATTTTTGGATCTTATTTGAATTTTCGTTTGTATTTATTTGCTTTGTTGCCTCGTCTTTTCTCGCGTAGATTCCAACGTTGTCAACGAACCCTCTCCACAGCAGCAAGAAGACCCAGAAACCCTGCAAGAAGGCAAGTCTCCTTTGATCATTTCGAGCCTATGCTTTTGAAATGTTTTTAAAATATTTTAAATTATGTGCATTGCTATTTACATAAAGTCACTAGTTCAAGTCTTTAGGAACTAGTTATTCCAACTTGCTATGCCCTCCATTGAAATTGAATGCCATGTACTCTTGTCACCATAGAACTCCCTTTGTCTCATTAATGAGAGTATTTAATTACTTGTTGATGTTAGTATGTTAGTATAATGCTTAGTCATGCTATCTAATAACTTTGGAAACTCTTGAAAATTGGGAAATTATGATTTATTATTAAATCCTTGTGTTTGAAAGTGAAGTGGCAATTGGAGTTGTCACTGTGATTTTAAAATAAAATAAAAATGTGAAAGTTGGTTTAGATTAGGGTGGATGGCTGTTTGGGTTGGTGCAGTAAGCACGAGAACTTGTTAAGTGTATGTTCCACCCTAGTCAATTAAGGACCGACGCTTGTGTTTGTCCAAACTGAGCATTAACCGTACAACCACAAGTCTATATGGGTACGACCTAGCTAACTAACCTATAAAGGTGTAGTTTAGATATCACCAGTGGTGTATTGAGTGCCAGGGTGTACTGGTTACTCATAGTGAGGGACAGGGTTTACTGTACTCATATGGCGCAAGAGGGGGCTTCAGATTGGGCGGATTTAACCCTTCTGCGGTGAAACCTCAGCGGGTGGTCTCTAGCTATACTGGAGTAGGTGAAAGGCTTTGTGATATTTTATCTGGGTCTCATGCCAAAGGAAGCATGTTGACTAATAAGATAATTTATCTCTTGTGGGTAAAGTGTACAAACTCTGCAGAGGGTAAAACTATTCGAATAGCCGTGCCCACGGTCAAGGGCGGGCAAGGAATGCATTCACATGGTAGATTTCTGGTTTTGAATTTAAAATCAAAAGTTTTGTATTCCGAGGGTGGAGGGAACTCTCGGAAGGGAATCCTGGCGGATGGAGCCAGAGAGGGTGGATGGAACCCGCAGTTTAAAACTTGACCAATGGTAATTGGTTAGCTAGTGTTGGTAGTTGGAACCTTCGCTAGAAAGTTAATTCTGTTAAAACATTTACTTCATTAAAATAATGCCTTCGAAAATAATTAGTAGTAATTGAATTTTAAAATGTTGCTTTGTGCAAAAGAACCATATGGCCTTCTTTGTTAAGCCTTGCATCTATGCATTTTTCCCAAGACTTGCGGAGTACTTTATGTACTCACATGCTACACTTAAAAATAACATCTCAGAGGAAGTTGAAGCTCAAGAAGGTGACTACGACTACTGCTTCGCTTGTGGCTGTGATGGATTCTTCCCGGAGGACTAGGTCGCGCTTCCCCAGTCAATTGCCTGTGGCGAATTGATGGGTCATCCTCGAGTTTTATTTGCTTCCGCTCTATTTCTTGTGTGCGAGGTCTTAAACCTCCTTTGTAATAATGAGACCCGGTGGTCAGTACTCTTAATTATTGTAATAAATCGTTGATGGTGATGTTTTCCATTCTGTTTGACTGTGTGCACTAGCTTTGATCTGGGACTAGTGCTGTAATACACAGAGGGTCCGGGTTTGATAATCCGGAGGCCCGACAGCTATGTTGGGAAGGTGCATTGTAAAGGCCTTATGGTGATCTTTTTTATCTACATGTCTACAAAAATATGTGAAATATAACAAGTTGATTATCTCTTGTGGGTAAACTATGCGACGACTGTAGAGTAAAAACTGTTTGAATAGCCAGGCCCATGGTCATGAGCGGGTATGAGAACGTACTCGAGTTAGTGTCTATTTACAAAATGAAATTTGTAGTTAGGGTGAAAAATAGAAAGCGTGGTTGGAACCCTGACTTTGATTTTCCCTAGGTGGATGGAACCAAGTGATTATAAAAGGTGCTTGGAACCAAAGTACCAAAAATAGCATATGGTGGATGAAACCATGCTCTGTAACAGGTGGATGGAACCTGCACTACTATTATTATTGATACTCTTACACTCTTTAAAAAATGGCTTTTGTATTCTATTTGCAATGTGGCTTTTGTAAATAAAAGAACCTCAAGCCTCCCTTTGACAGCCTTGAATCTATTATTATTGCATTTTGTGTGGTGGCTTGTTGAGTACCTTCGTACTCACCATTGCTTAATTACTATCATTCAGTAAGTAAGAAGAAAAAGTCAAGCCCTACGATCATTTAAAGGAGTTGATAAGACTAGAAGATGATGATGCCAAGAACTAGGTCACGCCCTAGCTGATTGCCTATTGGCATATCCTGAGGGTCCCACCTATATGATGTTTTTGTTTTCACTGCTGCTCTTCAAAGGTTTCGGCCTGATTGACCCATGTGTAAGTCTACTATATATTACTTATGCTTCCGCAATATATGTATTTGATATTCAATAATGTATCTATGAGCAATATCTACTGATCTAGAGAATAGTGGTGGAATCAAATAGGATTTCGGATTATAAATTTGGGGTCCGACAGAGCTGGTATCAGAGTATATCGACTGTAGGTCATGACCTTATTTAGCATGGTTGTTAGTTTCATGACTAGAATTGTTTTCTTTCAAAATCTATTTTCGCTTGTAAAGACTTCGCCAAAAAACAAGAATCAAAAGATGCTTTCTTGGACCATATCTCTTGTGTGCTAAAATGTCATGCCTCTGATTGAATCAGAACACCATTGCTCACTAACTACACCTAAACATTTCAAAATTAAACCTTGGTCATAGATAATGGTAATAATCTTACACGAAAGATGCAAGAACCAGACGATGCAGCACTACAATAACACCCAAAATTTGGGAATGTTTGAAAATGCAAAAAAACAAAACTTTTTATTGCTTTTTAGTGTTATTCGAATTTTCCCTGGATTTTTGATTTGGATCTTACCAAACAAATTCAAATGGCAAAAGATTAAAAATAAAAATGTGTGATCAAGGAACAAAGCAATTGGAAATCAAACTAAACAAAATTTGAATTTGAAATTCAAATCGAAAAATGAAATCTGAAACCAAAATAAATAAAAAGCAAAGGCAAAGTAATATTGCAATTCTCATCCAAATGTTTGAGCCAAAAATTCAAATACAAATTCCAAACTCAACAAAGGAACATTCAATCGAAACCAGAATTCCAATTTGTCTGGCCATTTCTTTCTCTCTCCTTCCTTCCCTCACTGCCACTAGGCCCACCTTCTTCTCCTCTCTTCTTTCCTTTTCCTCTCTCTCTCTCTCTCTCTCTCTCTCCCTATTCTATTTCCTGGCCAACCCGGCCTCGACGTTGTCGCTCTCGTGCGTGCCCATGTCCGCACCAAGCGCGTGCTGTCAATGCCTTGCGCCGCGTATCGGCACTGCTACACCACATAACCCATGCCACATGCACTGCGCCTATGCCCATGTCGGATGCCGCACTGCATGCCTGACTGGCAGCCGTGCCACCTGCGCATGCGTGACCCTCATGCCGTGCCATCCCCATTGCACTGCCCTCCACTGTGGAGCAATAGTGTTGCACTGCGCCCCTGGCTATTTGAGCCCTAGGTTACCACTCTCTTCTACCCTATTGCTCCTCATCCCCTCTCCGTTCTTGAGCTCGCCACCATGTCGGAGCACCAATCATCGTGTCCTCCCCGCCATTTCGACCACTCTGGCGACCCTCTCCCCAAAGCGTCCATGTCACTTTACGTTCTACCACCTCAATTAGTAATCCCCTCAACCAATTTCGTGAATTTTCCCATCGGATCTCACCACGCCACCTTCTTCCTCCACTCTGGCCATGCACCGCCATCACCTCTCCGACGAGTTCCCCCTCGATTCATTCGGATTGGAGCATCCCTTCATTGCTCTCTACCTTCCCCAACTGCCGCCAAGGCTTCTCCCTCACCCCAAGTCGTCGGCACCACAAAGCTGCTCACGCCACCATCGGCTTCCATTGTCGAGCCACCTTGGCTTCTCCCCGTTGTTGTCAACCACCTAGTTAAGTACCCCTTGTGCACCTCTAGCTCATGCGCACCCTTTGTTGCCCCTCTTCCTCTTTGGCACCGGCCCTCAATGCCACTCTGCCCATGACACCACCTCCACTGGTCTCCTCCCCTCCCCAGGGTTCCATTTTGCCCACCGCCACCACCCTTCTGGCCACCGTCCACCACCAGCGAGCCTGCTCATCGCTCACCGTGTGCCTCCCCTTCCCCTGTTCGGCCACCCGTGCTCCTTTGTTTCCTTCCTGTGTTGCCACCTATCTATGAGCAATTGCATGACATGTGGGCCAACGCTATTTAGTGGCCCACCTATCATTACTTAATTCTATTTTTCCAACTAGAAAATAATTCAGGTAAATCGAATTAGCTATGAAAAATTCAAATAAAAATATAATGAAGTATAAACCAGTTGTAAATAAAAATTAAGATAAAGTTTAATTATGAAATGAGAATAAGGATTATGTAACTTGAAGATATTTTGAAGATCTAATCTTGATCAATTGTATGACAACAAGGGATAACAATTTACTTAGAGGATAGTCATAACTATTATATGATGAAATTATGAAAAAAAAAGATGAAGTCAATTTTGTAGCATGAGATGATCTTATTTTCTAACCGCACAAGATAATTTCAAACCAAAAAATGATTACGAATAATAAATTGAGCCAGTCTATTAAGATAATTAGCCCATATGTCATAATAACTTAAATTAAATTACACATCTAGAGTTAAAAGGTGATGTTAGAATATAATTTTGTGTAAATGATAATAATAATGAAACGTTACTTAGGGTAAAATAATGACTAATTAGGGAAACAAATTAACTAATATGCTACTTGAAGTATCCACCTGAATAATGACTTTTCAGGAAAAAAAATAGTTAGATCGAAGTAGAAGTTAATTGTGGGGCCATCAAAAAGTTAATTCAGAAACTCGTATGTCAATTGAAGGTCCTATCAAAATAAAACTTCTATATAAAAGATGCTAAAGTCATTAGCTCACCGCTAGCACTTAAGCTTCATTGTAGAAATTGAAATATAATGCTACCTAACAAGCTAAGCCCCACATAAATAGATTTTAAGTGTGACTAAGGACACATAAAATATCAACGGCAGTTGATCTGAAGCACAACTTTAAAAGCGAACCTTGTTAAAATATAACCCCCCTTGTTTCAATAATGTGCGAACCATTGGTCATTAATAACAATTCTACTAATCGATGAAATGATAAATTATGTGTATAATAGCAATTTGATTAAATAACAAACTCCTCATTTTGAGTTAATTATTCAAAATGTTAGCAATTAAAACCTTAGATAATATTACATTTTGAATTACCAGAAACATGAAGTCTAAGATTAATTCGATAAATTTAAATTATACATACCATGTGTAGAACTCACATCATAATCCTTAAATGTTATCACTCAACAAATGATACCTAGTGCCCCACATAAAACTCTTATACCCGTCCGTAGGTCTAACCTAATTCATGAAACTTCCTTAATAAATCTATAATAATAAAAGAAGCTATTAAAGATTAAGCCATAGTATTCTATGATCGGCTATGTCTAACCATCTTTGAACTCAAAGTGGGATATTCCTATAAATATTATTTCATCATTGATCTTTCCTTGACCTCCTTCCAGGCAAACTTTCTCAACTGTTTTCCCTTTCGCTCAAACCCTGTTTGACTTTGTCAAGCATCCCACACACGCTAAACCTTATCTCATATCACCAGCTCAATCATGATAAAACTCAATTAAGTTCATTTCATATTTATTTGGACTTTTTAAGCTCTTTGGATTTATTTGGATTTTGATAATTTATTGTGTAATTAGAAATTGAAGTCTCGAAGAAGCAACAGTTTGAGTGGGATTAAGATCCAGATAAAGACAAACATCAAGAGTTCAAGACTATTGATTGAGGAGATTTTGAGTAAGATCAAGGCCATGGTAAATTGAGTGAGACAAGTCATCACTTTGATCATATTGCACCTACCTTTTGAATGCCAATTATTTTATTTGAAAATATCAAGTTGCATGCTTTACTTTATTATGCAAATTATATTCGTATTAGCTCATAGTTAATTCCTTAAGGGCAATTGCTTAATTATAGCTCACTCCTTGATGTTGGACATAAAACCTTATCGCCCTAGAGATAATGGTAAACACATTAGTAATAAGTCTGTATCTATATGCCATGCTTAGTCTTACTTAGATACTTAAATGCATTAAATTGCGCTAACATCATTTCAAAGATGAAACTTGTATTTGGGTAGTCATTAGATATAAATGACTGATATTTTGAACTGAGATGATGTTTTATTCCCTAAACTCTAAAATTTGCTTAAATATCTAGGCAGATGGTAAGAAGTATTGGTGCGGATAGAGTATGAGAATGTGTGATTTGTGATAGCACCGCCTAGATAACCCTAAAGACCGTGTCTAGTAAACTCTTTTCAATGTAAAATAATACAGCCACAAGTCTATATATGACCTGACTAATTAATTTACATCGACTCAGCGTGGTTGCGCCACAAAGGTTGAACATAAAATGAGAGCTAGATAGAAGCCTCCGTGCGATGCAAGAAGGGGCATCTGAAGAGAGTGAACAGAACCCCACAATAAGTGGAAACCTGGGAATATGCATTATAAAGGCCTTATAGTGATCTTCTTGATTCACATGTCTAAGAAAATATATGAAATATAATAAATTAATTTTCTCTTGTAGGTAAAATTTACAATCTCTATAGAGTGAAAACAGTTCAAACTGCCATGCCCACGGTCATGGGCAGGCATAGGAACTTACCTGAGTTAGTATCTATTTACACAATTATCTATTGTGGGTAAACTACATAGCGATCTGATCGAACATATACTAACAGAGCATTCGAATTGTTTCCTAATACAATGATTTTAGATCGAATAAACAATTGTAAAGCAATGTTTACTATAGGAGATGTGGCCTGTTCACAAAGTAACAGAATACAGGTAACAAAATCTATTTTATCTATTCGGTAATGCAAGTGAAACTAACAACGATAAATAAACAAGACGGGAACCACTAGCCCCATTTTTAAACAGGAAAACACCTGAAAAATTGTAGGTTTGAGACTGTGGAAACATCTCATTGGCAAGGAACATTTTTTTATGACCTGGCATTTCTCTTGACAAACTGAAATTTAGGTGCGCTAGAAATTGTATGTAGGAAGCAGGAAGGCTTATTAAGACTATTCTTGTTCCTTGGATAGCGAAGCAAAACAAGTTAAATTGAGTATAGAGAGTCAATATTAGCATGGAAAACTAAGGGAATGATTCATGAAGATAACAACCTAAATACTGTAAGAACACATCTAATCTATTGACGTAAGAACATAAATAAGATGCTTAAGCACACAAGATGAAATGAAAGAAGTTCACCTAAAAAAGTAAGCGTGGCCCCAAAGCCTACAGCAGGAACCAGCAGGAGTCAAAATGAAACGGAGCACGAACATTGAATCCGCGGTAGGCAAAAGCAAAAGCAAGCACAGACAAGAGGCATGAGGAAGAAATGACAACCTGGAACCGAAACCTGAGGAAGCACTGACAGCTCCGAAGGACGGCAACACGGTTGGCTAGGTAAGGGGAACAAAGGAGGGGCAAGGGCGCCGAGAAGGCGGCGGGGAGGAGACGCAGGAGGGTAAGCGAGTCAGGCGAGCAGAGGCGGCGGACGTGCTCATGCGAGAGGCCGCGCGGGGCTCAAGGAGGAGTCAGCTAGGGTTTTTTTTTTTTTTGGAACTCGAGTCAGCTAGGGTTTTGGTCATGGCAGAGGTGGGAAAACGGATTAGGACCGGCCGTTCAGATGGCCGTGATCCGATGGTTCTTCCAAAGGGCGTTCTCGACTGTACGATCGTGATCCGACGGCCTATGGGCGCTGCTCCATCCGGGGTCCTGCTGGGTCGACGATTCCTACGCAGAGAAGGGCAATACACACATCGGGTCATGGAAGGAGACGAAGGCGAGAGGAAGCGCAAGAGTACGGGTTCGCTGAGGAGGCTCGAAATCTTCCGTGCATAAGAAGTCTATTATTATTATTATTATTATTATTATTATTATTATTATTATTATTATTATTATTATTATTATTATTATTATTATTATTATTAATGGCGTAGTTGCACACTTACGCCACCACCTAGCTAGCTACTATCTGTGAGGCTGTGACTGATTTGGCGACAAGAAAAAAATATCAACTCGATATAAATAAATTGTCTAGCTTTCTTTGGATAAAAGAATTGAAATGTTTTTTTTTTATCAAATAGCTTATGTCGATGATTCAGTCGGCACTGATGATGCAAAATAGAATATGTTGGGGGTACAATCGTTTTGTTCTAATTTGTCACGGTTCCATTATTAGTTACTGATTTTCGGCACCCTATATTGTAGGGGAAAAAATCAGCTAACGCCTGCAATATGCTGGTAAAGTAACTCGATAGTGATTTCTTGTAGCATTTTAACCTGCACATCCTGATCCTTCTGTGTTCTTTTCTATACAGCTGGAATACCAACGCTTATGTCACAAAAAGTAATAATTTATCCTGTGCATGGTTTTCTTTTCCGTGGGAATCAGTGGCCAGTACAGTCATCGTAACGCTTATAATGCACAGGCCACATGTTCAAATTCCAAAATATTATTGTGCAAAATCCACGTAAATAATCTATGTAACTTATGGGCCATTTTGATATGACTACGGTTTATAATTTTTAGCTGAAATTTTTAAATTTTAGATTTTTACGACAGAGATTACAGATAGAGATACTCGTTTGCGATTTTAGTTGATATAGATGTTAGGCTTTTAACGTGTACTACAATTAATTTGTAAACCCTGTTTTAAGAAAATACTTCATTTGAAAGTTAGATACTATAGCAAAAGCTAAAAATTATTTTTAAAAACAGTTAAAAAACAGATACTGTATTTAGTGGGCATTAAACTTCGGCCATCAGCCAGAAAGACACGGTGCTACATTGGTAGGCTACGCTGCGGTTGGCTTGGATTGCTATTGTTTGTTTACGAAAAAAAAAACAATCAAAGACCCTATTGATAATTCCTATGCTAGTGTGGCTAGATGATTGCAACTATTCCATTGGTTCTATGCTGTGATCTCAAATTTCTATCTGGTGCATAAACATTAATGATGTACTTGCACACCTACACCACCTAGCTACTAGCTGTAAGGCTGTGGATTTGGCTACAAGAAAATATCATCTCGATATAAATATTTTTTTTTCAAATAGCTTCCGTCGATGATTCAGTTGGCACTTATGATGCAAAATAATTATGTTGGGGGCACAATCATTTTATTGTAATTTTTCATTGTTTCATTATTAGTTACTGATTTTTATAGGCACCCCATATTTTGAGGAAAACAAGGACAAAATCAGTTAACAACTACAATATACTTGTATAAAGTATCGCGAATGTAATTTCTCGAAGCACTTTAACCTACACATCCTGATCCATGTGTGTTCTTTTCTATGCAGCTGGAATATCAAGACTTATGTCGCAAAAGTAATAACTCATTTGATACATGGTTTTCTTCGTCAAGGTGGGAATCGTTGGGTTTTCTCTAAACCCTAAATTGATTTTATAAAGGCTTTTCGATTTACTCTCTATTCGTCAGTTTTATCCGTGGTGCCACTCACAATAGCATCATGAGGCTAGAGGATAGAGACCTGTTTATAGACTCTACTTCCAAGAGTTACAAAGTGACTCATCTGTTTCCGGTATCCCATGAGACTTCTTAATCATGTTACTAACCACGATCAGGTAAGCCAGTTTTATGAGTCTAAAATATATTAGTCCCAAGCACATATGTGTGAGTCATGCACCATGATCAAATTATTTACGAGATCAATTCTATCTAATCATGTGGATTAATAGCCTACAGAACCGATTCTGCAAAACAAACCCAGCTATTCCACCCAGTGTTGTGCCCAGTGTAACATCCCAAAAATTCGCTTTCTGAAAAATATAATTTCAAATTAATTATTTGAACTTTATTTGAATTTATCCTAATTTTATTTCAAAATTTAAATCAAGAAAATATACTTTAAATAAATTATTAAAGCCAAAAAGAGTTTATTTTATTTTTCCCAACCTTCCCTAAATTTTAAATAATTTTTGAGAATTTTTTGGAATTAAAAATCAATTTTAGAAGTTAAAATGTATTTTATAAAATTATTAAAGGCAAATTTGAAATTAAAAATATTTTTTCTAAGTCTAAAATAGCTCCAGAAATATTCTATGAATTTCCTGGAATTTTTAGACATTAAATAGTAATTTCTAAGTATTTATAGTGTTTCTAGTATTTTCTGAAAAAGTAATCCGAAAATAAAAATCAATTTAATCTCAGGCTGCCACGTGTCGCTCTTAGATTGAATCCATATCTTTCTTTGATTTAATCCTAGCCATTTACCCCTTCACTTAAATCCAACGGCATTGATTTATTCTCTCGCCACGTGTCATCAATCCGACGGCCCGTACCCCTTCATTTCCCTTTCTCTCACCGACACGTGGCCCCCACCCGTCATATCCTTCTTCTACCTCACCTTCTTCCTCCTCTAGCTCTCTCTCTCTCTCTCTCTCTCTTCCTCCATTGAAGCCGAAATTAGAGCTCACAAAAACCGATCGTTTCTTCCTCTTAACTCCCGTTTAAGTGTGCGTTTGAATCCTTAATCACCCCCACTAATCACCGGCCGATTTCCCTCCTTTAAACCCCGAAAACCATCGACCCCATTTACTCCGGCGAGCTCCCCAAATCGCCGGCCGTTACCTCCCTTCCCCTCCTATAAACCCCCCTCGCCGCTTTCTTTTCCCTCCTTTAGCCTCTCCTCTCACCGCCGCCCTCCTTTCCCCATTCGGCCGAACACCGGAGCCGCCGCCCGAGCATCACCGCTGCCGCCTTCTCTCCCCTCGCCGGCCGGTAGGAATCGCCTCGCCACCACCTCCCCTCTCTCCGCCGCCTCTCGCCGGCCGTCGCCGGGCGCCCGTGCGCCGCCCCGTGCCGCCCATTCCGGCCTGGCCACGTCAGCCCAGCCCGTGACGCGTGGCCTCCGCGTGAGCGCCGCGTGGGGCCACGTCGGCCGAGTGTGCCACTTCGGCCACGCTGTGGTCCGTGGACCCGGTCCACGGTAGACCGGGCCCACATGTCAGAAATTTTAAAATTCAAATTTTCGCTAACGTCATAAATATGGTTTTTCAGTATAAAAATAAATCAGTAAAATAGTCTTTTTCTTTTTCTTTTTCTTCTAATTAAATCTTTCGGAAGCCATAACTTTCTCATTTTAACTCCGATTGAAGCCGTTCAAATTTCTAAATTTTTATAAAATCATAAACTATCCAAATATGCACTAGTTTTGAATTTTTTAATTTTATTTGAAATTTATTTGTATTTATTTGTTTTGTCTTTTCGCGCGTAGAATCCGACGTCGCCGAAGAGTTTGCCGAGCCGCAGCAAGAGGGACCAAACAACGCACAAGAAGGCAAGTCTCCTTTGAACATTTTGAACCTATGTTTGAGAAATACTTTTACTTAATTTAAATATTCTTGCATTGCTATTTACATATAACACTAGTGTCGGTATTAAGGTATTAATTAATCCAATCATTGTTATGCCCTCGATTGAAGTTGAATGCCATGTACCCTTGTAACCTTAGGATTTCCTTTGTGTCAATAATGAGATAATTATAAATGTTTGGTAAATATTAGAACGGTAGTAAAATGCTTAGTCATGCTATTTAACTTTTGTAACCTTGGAGAGGGAAATTATATTTCATTGTTCTTGTGTTATTATTCAGAAAGTAGTGGTGATTGGAGTTTCCACTGTTCTTTTAAAATAAAATAAAATATGAAAATTGTTTTAGACCAGGGTGGATGGTTAGTTTGGATTGGTGCGGTTAGCACGAGATCTTGTAAAGTGTATGTTCCGCTCTAGTCAATTAAGGACCGACTCTTGTGATTGTCCAGACTGAGCACTACCGTGCAACCCCAAGTTTATATGGGTACAACCTAACTGATTAACTTATGATAGTCTAGTTTAGGTGCCACCAGTGGAAAGTGGGTGCCAGGGATTTACTGGTCATTCACAGTGAGGGACAGGGATTTACTGTACTCATATGGCGCAAAAGGGGGCTTCTGATTGGGTGGATTTAACCCTTCAGCGGTGAAACCTCAGCGGGTGGTGTCTAGCTAGACTAGAGTGAGGAAAAGGCTTTGTGATATTTTATCTAGGTCTCATGCCAAAGGAAGCATGGTGACTATTAGGATAATTTATCTCTTGGGGGTAAAATTGTACATCCTCTGCAGAGTGTTAAGCTATTCGAATAGTCGTGCCCACGGTCAAGGGCGGGCAAGGAATGCATTCACATGGTAGATCTTTGATTTTTCGTTTTAAAAACAAAGTTTTGGTATCCCGAGAGTGGAGGGAACTCTCGGAAGGTTGTCCTGGCGGTTGGAGCCAGTGTGGGTGGATGGAACCCGTAGTTTTAAATCTTTAACGGTTAGAGCTGGTTAATTGGTGTTGGTAGTCAGACCCTTCACTATAAAATGCTTATTAGTTTCAGTTAAAACCATTACTTTGTTAAATTAATGTCTTTGAAAATATTTAATGTTATTTAAAATAAAACATTGCTTTGCGCAAAAGAACCATATAGCCTTCCTTTGTTAAGCCTTGCATCTACTGCATTCTTTCCCAAGACTTGCGGAATACTTTATGTACTCACATGCTGCACTAAAATCAACTCAGAGGAATATGAAGCTCAAGAGGGAGACTATGACTACTTCGCGTGTGGATTCGACGAAGGATTCCTGGAGTACTAGGTCGCGCTTCCCCAGTCAATTGTCTGTGGGTATTGATGGGTCTTCGCTGGATTTATCTTTTGCTTCTGCTGTGTTTTGTGAGTGTGTGAGGTCTTGAAACCTCAGTTGTAATAAAGAGACCTTTCGGTCTGTACTTTCTATTATTGTAATAAGCGTTGTTGGTTATGTAATCATCACTATTTGACTGTGTGCACTAGCTTTGATCTGGGACTAATGCTGTAATACACAGAGGGTCCGGATTCGGAAATCCGGGGTCTCGACACCCAGGTTAAATAAATGCATGCATATTAATTTCACTAGACTTGATCTCAATAAATATGTCTACCAAATTCCAGCACAGCCGTCCTTGGCACCTCGAGTATCATTTCCTTGAGTTAAATTCCGCATGAAAATATTCTCTATCACTTGCATCAATTATATGAATAATTCCACATTGAGTTAAGCAGACAATATAACCACAATAAATATTGAAAGCCACATAAAAATCTCAACATATCCCACTTGGCTGAAACATTTCAATCAATAAATTGAAGTCCCATGACTTAATCATGCTTAGAAAATAATTACTGACTAATTGGTTTAGTTAGTGATCTTCCTTCAACGTGTTAACTTTTATTTTGAAATAAATGACAGGTTGTAATACAGTTTCCACGACTTTAAGTGATGTAGGATATTCCCTTAGCCATACACCTTCTTTTGTTGCATCATATGTAGCAATGTATTCAGCTTCTATGGAGAAATCAGCAATTGTATACTATTTCCTGCTGCACTAAGAAATAACACCTCCTGTCAAAGTAAATAAATAACCAGAAATCATTTGCTAATCAACATCAGTATAACCTTGCAGCCGAAGATTATGACTATTAAAACATAATGAATAATTCATAGTTCCTTTGACATAACGTAGTATATATCTGATTTGTTTCCAATGCTCTTCGCAGGATTCTTTTGATATCAACTAAGAGTTCCAATGGCATGGCTAAGATCAGGTCATGTGAATAACATAGCATACATAAGACATTCCAAAGCCGAAGAATAAGAAATTCCATTCATTCTAGCTTTTTCCTCAAGAGTATTTGGACATAATTCGTCACTGAGTATAGTTCCTTTTTTCTTAGGAGTATTTAGACATAATTCCTCACTTAGTATAGTTTCCTTTACAATAGTTGTATTAACAGGTTTGCTATTTTTCATAGAAACTCGTTTTAAAACACTTCCAATGTTTGCCTTTTGGGACAACCCAAAATCTTTTATTCCGATCTCTATATATTTTCACTCCTAAAACATAGGAATTTTCTCTCATATCTTTCATATCAAATTTAGAAGATTACTAAGCTTTCATTTTCATCAATATATTTTTTATCATTAGAAGCAATGAGAATAAAGACAATAATTTAAAATATTTATCCATAACTTTTATATATATACAATGATCACCTTCCGTCATTCAAAACCCATATGACGTGATAGAATTATCAAATAGAATATACCATTGACGTGAAGCTTGTTTATGACCATAAATTGATCTATTTAACTTCCAAACCTTATTTTTACTTTCTTTTTTTCTTCAAAACCTTCCGGCTGTTTCATATATATTTCCTCCTTCAAAAGACCATTAAGAAAAGCCATTTTAATATCCATTAGGTGGAGTTCAAGATCATCATAAGCCATCAAAGCACTAATAATATGAATTGAAATAAATTTAGCAACAAGTCTAGCTTTATATTTTTCCACTAAACCAACTGCATTTAATTTCCTTTTTAAAAATTCATTTACAACCTATAGGCTTACGGTTGTTTAGTAGATCAATAAGTTCCCAAACTTTATTCCTTTTCATCGAGTTTAATTCTCCCGCATTGCTTCGACCCATAGTTTAGATTGTGAGCAAATAATTGCTCCTTTATAAGTCTTTGGCTCTTCCTCTAAATCTGAAATTTTAGAGTGAACTTCCCCCAAAAAAATAAATAATAATCATCTGGATATTACGGTGTACTTAAATTCCTCCTACTTTTCCTAAGCATGTTAGTGTTGGAAGTTTAATTTGTATTTCCTTCAGAAGTTGAACCTCCTTCAGTGTGAGAATTAACACTAGATGTATCCATCTGTGTTTGTGGTGGGGCTGCCAATAATTTCACGCTTACCCGCTTTGTATGACGAGGTGTGTTTTTATTTAAAAATATTGCATCCCTATTGTCCACCAGTTTATCTTTTTCTAGATCATAAAACCTATACCCTTTTGATTCCAAAGAATAACCAATAAAATTTCTAGCGTGCTTTTAGGCTGTAATTTTCCTTCTAGTTCACAACTCATAAAGAGTAACTGTTACAGCCTTAGATGATGAATAATTTAATAAATAAACAACAGTACGTAATGCTTCCTCCCAAAAAGACAAAGGAAGATCTGAATAAGTCATCATAGACCTAACTATATTGATAAGTTTTTTATTCCTCTTTTCAGCAACACCATTTTGTTGCGGAGTGTAAGGTATGGTATAATGATGAATAATTCCATATTTCTTTACAAAAATCATTTAATATTTTTGAAGCATATTCTCCTCAAAACTTTGATCTTTCTTTTCAATTGATTTTTCACTTCAGTTTTAAATGTCTTAAACACATTAAAACCTTCCGACTTTTGTTTAAGAAGATACACATATCCAAATCTAGAATAATCATCAATGAATGTGATAAAATAAATATTTTGACTTCTAATGGGAGTAGACATTTCACCACAATTATTGAAATGAATAATGGCAAGAGGCTCATTAGATCTTTTTGCCTTTGGAAAAGGTGCACGAGTCATCTTACCCATTATATATGTCTCACAAATACCAAAATCCTTTCACTTAAAGTGCAGAATTTTAGAATTTAGAAGTCTCTTAATTCTATTTTATATATGATCAAGTTGTAAATGCCATAAATATGATTCTGAGCATAGGTTCTTATCATTAGTGTTCCTCACTATGTAGTTATTTTCACCAACTAAGCAATCAATATGGTCTGCATTTAATAGTTTATTAAGAAAATAAAGACATTCATGATGAGTTCCACTATACACTAATTTTCTATTGAGCAACATTTTAACTCTTCCTTTTCCAAATAGTATGCTATAACCAATATATTCTAACTAAGCAACAAAAATTAAATCCTTTCTTTTGCCAACAGAAATTAAATCCTTTCTTATGCTAGGTGAATATAAAGTGCCATTTAATAATAATTTTCTCCATTGGGGAGTTTTAAGACATAATTTTCAATTCCAAGTACATCAGCTTTAGCATTAGTGCCCAAAAAGCTAAAAGCTATATCTATTACCCCTTGAAATTGTTTGCATAGAAGTAAAAGCTTTATTATCTCTAGTAATATGAGATGTAGCACAAGAATTGACAATCCAACTATTTAGAAAAGTAGTAGTAAGTAAAGATTCAATGTATACAAAAATAACTAACATACCGTCAGACAAAAAATTGTCTTTACGCTCAATTGGTTGATTGTTTTGATTCCTTTGCTTAATCTGCTTCTTCTTTTTCCTACAATCAGCTCTGAGATTCCCATGCTGACTACAGTTGTGACACTTAGAATTCTTGTACTTATCATTCATTTGAGCTGCGTGATAATTTTCATGACCATCGATTGCGTTTCTTGTTAAACTTTTATCTCAAAACAACATTAAGTTTCCTCTTTAGCCACTTCATTTTATTATTACCTTTTTTCACTCTAAGGTGTAACTAGAGTTGTGAGTATTTGGCAAAGAGTTTTAGAACAATCATGACCTGCACTCCTTGAGAAAAAAAGGATAGCCATCATTTTATAATTCCTCTGCTAAAACACAGAGTTTATTGAGATGCTTATTAATTGAAATGCTATCATACAACTTAGTAAAGATAAAGTGATTAACAAAATTGAGCACTTTAATAAGAGATACTTCATCAAAATCCTATTCCAGCGTGCGCATTATTTTCCACATATTCTATTCTCACTCATAGTCAGCAGCCAAAGAATTAGTCATCGATCCCAATATACAAATACGAGCCCTTTTGTTATCCCTAGTCCAATTCTCATATTCTTCTGCATAATTTTTCTTTTCCACAACAATGGCTTTTTTTAATATTTTTTGGTTTGTTTTTGTCTATGATTAATCTATTCTTTCAACAGAAAGTAAATAATATGATTTTTCTTTTCCAAATCATGAACTTTGATCTATTCAATTTATAAGATCTAAATAGTTTAGAAAATACACTGTTGATTACCATCATGAGAAATAGTGTTACCAGTTGGCGCTGGTTATTTACCAGATTATAGCTGCCTCCTTTCCGGCATGTGGCCTCGCTCGTTTTAGCTTCAGCTTCTGGCTTATTTTTCACTATTCATAAATTTCATCTTTTTCTATTTTTTTTTTTTGCTTTTTTTGAGCTTTTTTGCCGGTTCTTTTTTCTTGTATTCGTTTGCATTTTCCGAGATGAGTTAACATATTTTTTCTATTTTAACTTTTTTTAATTTAATTACGCTAAATAAACCACCTTCAGCTACAGTGAAATTTCAGCCAGATACAGTGTGTTTTCAGCTATAAGTCACAGCTTTTCAGCCCAACTGAGCAGGGCCGAGAGATGCGATTTTGCACACGGTAGAGGACCGAGGAAATCACCCGTGAGACCGAAGAAAAAAATTAGGTGCATCAATTTCCTCAGAATGCGCGACAAATTCTTGGCTTCCCTCGCGGACCGTCCGCAGGATCGATCACGTGGTGGCTTTGTTGGTTTTGGGGTGCGGCTCAGGTGCTGGGGGCACAGCACTTAGCGCGTGCGGGGGTGCCCCCAGCACCCGCCACATGTCCCACAAGACCCAAAAAAATTCCGAAAAATTCGAAAAAATACTTACAAAATCTGAAAATTTGTAAAAAAAATACTTTTTAAGTATAAAAGGTATTTTTTGGTAAGTACGTAATTTTTTTATTTATACTTTTATTAAAAAGTATTTTTTAAGTACTTAAAAATACTTTTTAATAAAAGTATTTATACTTAAAAAGTACTTTTTACAATTTTTTAGATTTTGTAAGTATTTTTTTCGAATTTTTCGGAATTGTTTTGGGCCTTATGGGACACGTGGCGGGTGCTGGGGCACCCTCGCATGCGCTAAGTGCTATGCCCCAGCACCTGAGCCGCACCCTTGGTTTTGATGTGTTGACCCGTGCGTTGTTGAGGCTGACGACTCCAATAATTGATGGAGTTGAAATTCCACCCGTGAAGGAAAAACAACTTGCTGAATGCATGCAGTCGCTCGGCCTGTTGGTCCGAACAAGCCTCTTCATCGCTTCCCGCGCGCGTGAAGAAACAAAGCAGACGCGACGCTCCGTGCCGGCGGTCGGCCTGAGGCGGCTGTCCCCGCGTCCTTCCCGCGCGCATGACCCGTGCGACTCCAAGGACCGATGCGCGTGAATCCACCGCGCTTCTTCGACGAGACGCTGCAGATGCCGCGCGATTCGACGAGACACAGCGTGTGCTGCGCACCATCTGATCACCGCCGCGCGAGACGAGTGTACAAACACGGCTCTGAGAGACTGATACCATTGGGTTTTTTCTAAACCTTAGTTTAATTTTATGGAGATTTTTCAGTCTATTATCGATTACTTTGCTTTATCTATGACGCCACTCACAATTACGTCATGAGGCTAAAGAGTATAAACCTATTTATAGACTCTACTTCTAGATGTTATAAAGTGACTCACCTGTGTCCAGTATCCTATGAGACTCATGAATCATATCACCAACCACGATCAAACATGTCATTTTTATAAGTCTAAAATATATCAGTCCCAAGCATACTGTGTGAGTCATGTGCCATGACAGATTATTTACAAGATCAATTCTAATCTGATCATGTAGGTTAATAGCCGATCCTGCAATATAAACCTAACAATTCCGTTCTGCGCTCAACACGGGTTGAATATACGCATGCATATTAAATTTCAGTAGACTTGATCTCAAAAAATATGCCTACCAAATTCCAGCACAGCCGTTCTCGGCACCTTGAGTATTATTTCCTCAAGTTAAATGCCGTATCAAAATATTCCCTATCACTTGCACCAATTATATGAATAATTCCACATTGACTTAAGCAAACAATATAACCATGGGCGGATCTGCAATAGGTCAAGGGTGTTCAGCTGAACACCCAAAAATTTAATAAAATACCAGGTATATAATAGGTATATTAGATATATATACTATTAGTTGTGTTAAAACTATATTTTTATGCCTACAAATAAATTCAGCCCGCACTCTCCGTATCTCGCGCTCAGCCCATGTAATACATTAGACCCATTTTTCTTTCCATCTCAGCCCTCCTCATGCCCAAAGAGGTAAATATATAAACAAAATCTTACCATTTGTTTCATTTCTCATCTTGTGGTTGTCTGTATGGGAGGCGACTTCGACCTTCGAGTGGCGAGCAGGCGGAGATGCGAGCTAGAGGCAAATGACGACCGGCGGACGCGGACGTGGTGCCATGATGTGACAACTATCATGCGTGAGGTGGCAGTGGCACGTGGTGCAAGGTGAGCGTGTGGCAGCGTGGGCGAGCAGAGAGATGTCGCTGGCAGTGGCACAACGAACACGGAGGTAAGGAGCGAGCGATAGGAAGGGAGCAGCGCGGTAGCTAAGAGGGAGCGTGGCATTGGGAAGTGAGTATCACCTTCGACTTATTGTCATCGTCCTCTCTTCAGATCTAAGTGCGCTTCACTCCACTCCACTTATTTCTTTCTTAGTCTGTTTTGCTCCATGGAAGGAACATACAATTTCCACTTCGATGGATAGTTCTTGCTGATGGAGAAATAGCAAAAAAAAAAGGCAAGATCAATAAGATATACAACTCCTATTTATCTCTATAATTTGTTGTTTAATTCATATAATTATGCTCGCCTTACGTCGTCCATTTCCTCATAAGAAATCATTAATTTCTGTAATTTATATATTTTTATTATGTATTTATTATATCTACATACACGTATCGTTGTATCAGTGTTTTGGGGGACGGTGCGCTGTGGTATCGATGTATTTGAGCAGCTTAGCTCCAAAATCTAAACACTCATCCTAAAAATCCTAGGTTCGCCACTGAATATAACCACAATAAATATTGAAAGCCATATAAAATCCCAACAAAAATCAACAGCCAATATAGTCACCGTAAGTCTATAACCCACAAGTGGTTCAAATCCTAGAAAATTATAGTACATAATCCACAAATAATCTTCCCATCTTATACTTGGTGGCAATGGGCATTGAACTTTGGCCATCACCCAGAGAGGCACGGTGCTACACTGGTAGACTATGCCAGTCTGCTCTCCAAAGGTGTTTGAGCTAGGGCTGTAAAAAAAAGCTCGAAGCTCGTGAGCTACTCGAGTTCGGCTCGTTCTAGGCTCGATTCGAGCTCGGTTCGAACTTTAAACGAGCCGAACTCGAGCTTGATCTCGAGCTCGCGAGCTTCACCGAACCGAGCTCGAATAGTTAGCGAGCCCCGATTCGAACTTAAATAGTAATACATATTAATTCTTACCGAGCTTTCTCGAGCCGAACTCGAACTCGAGCTTTTCTTATTATTAAAAATTAGTGTTTATTTGAATTATTTTGACTGTTATCGAGCTTACTAGAGCCGAGCTCGAACTTAAAATTTTTTATTATTGAAAAATAGTGTATAATATATTATTGTAATTGTTATCGAGTTTCAACGAGCCGAGCTCAAGCCTACTCGAGCTTAGACCGAGCCGAGCTCGAGCCCAGGTCCAAGCTCGGACCCCATCTCGAGCTCGGCTCGAACTTCTACCGAGCTTGAGCCTGGAAGGCCAAGCTCGCTCGAGCTCGGCTCGTTTACAGCCCTAGTTTGAGCCATCTCTAGGCCCTTGACTATTGTGATAAAATCGTCTCATTCACAAGGACGGTAGAGGTTGCTCTTCTGTACTTTAGCCCTCGCATATTGGCCATATTCATTTTGTCTTTTTAATGTATTTTGTCTTTTGATTTCTCTTAGTAATCACCGTTTATTAGACTAGTAAACACAGTTAAAAATTATAAGTTATTATCTAAAAGAATAGACCTAGCTAATATGGTTGTGTTTCAAGACAGGTGAATAGATGATCGAAGATGCATGCCCTTAGAGCTCCCAAGCCGCATGTTAGAGAACGACTCTTGTCTTGCACACCCTGCGGAGGAAAAAGTTGACAAATGTGTTTCTCGACTCGCGCTTCCTCCTGTGTTGTTTGGCTGGGGTCCACCTTCTTATGGGTCCCGTATTGCACCGAAACGCAATTTCTGTTCAACTAGGAATCGCATCTTCTGCCTCTGGGGCAGGAACGGCAGAGTTTGGCTTACTCGCATCCAAGCCATCCATCCCTGAAGCAACGTCTCACAGCTTGGCATCCCGTCGACAAAAAAAGATGGCACATGGGTGCAAGCAGGCGGCTGCTCCTGCGCTCGATGCTTCTTCCTCCTCCGAACGATCCCGCCCTCCACCGAATCCATCTCTCTCTCGCCCTCGGCGTCTCGCTATCTCGCCGCCGGCGGTGCCCCGCTTAGCCAGACCTGCTCTTTTCCAGCCTCCTCTTTTGCCCCCACCTGGTCAAATTTGCAGAAGGGTACACATCCGCCGCAAGGAAGATTTTTGCGACCCTTCTAGAAGCGATGTCCTGGATGGTGGGGCCAACGGGATGTCAAGCTGTGAGACAAATAGGCCTGTTCTTTTTGGCTGCGGCTTGTGTCTTTTGGTTGCGGCTTGTGATTTTTGGACTATTTGTACGAGAGATTACATAGTAACAGAAACTCACGTGCGGTTTTGCCGATATAAATGAAGTCAGTAAAATATGTACTACAATTAACTAGTAGATCCTATCTTGAAAAAATACTCTGTTTAAAAGCAAATTACTGTAGAAAAGCCGAAAAACAACTTTTAAAAGCTGAAAAGAACAGGGTCAATTATCTTTAGGATGAATGCTTGGATGTGAGTAAGCCAAACTCTGCCGTTCCTACCCCCAAAGGCAGACGATACAGTTCCGTTCAACCAGCTCTGTAGCGCACATTAGGTGGGACAACGTGTTTTCGTACTTTGAAGGTCTATAGGCCTTCGTTTAATTTCTAGTTTATATTGAGGATGTGTGTGCGCGTGTGTATATGTGTGTGTCTATATAGGTGTACGTGTATAGTGTATTAAGTTGTGTGTGAGCATGTCTTGTACCCATAAAAACAGTTCTATTGCCACCTCACCAATTTTTTTGTACGAATAATCTATTTTATTTGAAATTACAGAAATATACCTGTGAATTTTTTTTACAAAAATAGGCTCCAGTCGCCTAATGGAGGGCGACTCGAGCCTATCGTCCAACCGGGAGGCGACACGTGGAGAATATGGCAACGGTTGGACGAATTATTGCTGTCTCCCGAGTGTTAGGCGATTGGAGTTTCAATTGTTGTACGGTTGGGCGACTGGAACTCCAGTCGCCCAATGCCAGGGCGACAGGAGGGGTTAAAAAGGCAGCATGCTCGGCCGCCGCCGCCTTGCTCCTCATTTTTTTCACTCACTCGGCGCCAACAGAAGAAAGGAGAGGAGAAGAGAAAAGAAGAGGAGAGGAAGGAGGGGAAGAAGAGATGGAGAGGGAGAGGAGAGGGAGAGGAGGGGGAGAAGAGGAGAGGAAGGAGGGGAAGAAGAGAAGGAGGGGGAGAAGAGGAGAGGGAGAGGAATAGGACAGGAGAGGGAGGAAGGAGGAGTGGTAGCTATTCTATCCATTCAGGTCCTTAGATCCAGGTATTTTTTAGTATATTGTCTTTGCAGTATTTATCTTTATCAAATGCTAGTGTTAGTAAAAATTATAGATTTAGAAAATATAGTACAATTTTTAGTATACATTTTTTAGTATGGAACATTTTGAGTATAGAAATTTTAGCACAATTTTTAGTATAGAAAGTTTAGTATTATGCGATGTTATTTGACATGTCGCAAAATTGAAACATATATGCAGGCCGATATCAGCAATGGCAATAGCCACTATATTGAGAATGCATTACGGTGCTGGAACCGTTCGTGAAGGTCCGAATAGTGTGAATTTGAGCGGTTTTCCGTAAGTCACTCTAGTACATCCGGATGGCGAGCATGCTCGGATCTCAGATGTGTTGCATTGGCTGACCTGGAGTTTTTCGTTGGACCCCGAGGTGTGCAGCGTCGTCGTGCAAGGGCTTTGGAGCCAGTCTCCCACGGATATCATATGGGAATTGAAGACATTGTTGTGCACTGTTGTGTAGAAGAGCTTTGTGCAAAGGTGCCGGCGTGTCACATCCCAAAATTTGCTTTCTAGAAAAATTTAATTCCAAATAAGTTATTTTAAAGTATTTGAATTTTAATTGGCTTTTCTGAATTTTCTGGAGTTTAAAACCTATTTTTAAAATTTAATTCCAAAGAAGAAAGATGACAGTCTTCGCATGTGTGTGGACTATCGATCCTTGAACGACGTGACGATCAAGAACAAGTACCCTTTGCCTCGGATAGATGAATTTTTTGATCAATTGAAAGGTTCATGTGTCTTCTCCAAGATTGATCTTCGATCAGGTTATCATCAATTGAAGATAAGACTAGAAGATATACTGAAGACAGTCTTTGCTACTCGTTATGGATTGTATGTGTATACAGTGATGTCTTTTGGTCTAACCAATGCCCCCGCATATTTCATGAATCTGATGAATAAGGTGTTCATGGAATATTTGGATAAGTTTGTGGTTGTATTCATTGATGATATTTTGATATACTCCAAGAATGAGGAAGAACATGCAGAACATTTGAGGATAGTCTTGGAAAAGATCTGTAACACCCCAGCCAAACAATGACCTGGAATGCTACTAAACTAACAACATAATAAGGAAGAACCTATATTCACCTTACAAAATTTCGGCATAACCTCATTTGTTTAATGAGTAAATCAAAGGTTTCAACATGCATAGACAAATGATCTGAATAATAGTAAACAATAAATATCCAATTCTAAACAACTGAATTATGTTTGCCATCACAATCTTAACCACAATACTTAAATAAAGAACGTAAGCAATGTAAAAGTTCTAAACCTTTATTACATTCTAAACATGGTGATCTTTAATCAGTTACCACTTAAGCTATTCAACAAATAATGTTTAAGGTTCTTTATTTCTTCCAAGGTGAATGGACCGTGCAAGTACAACAAAGCTAATCCATCTTTATCCCCATGCATGCCGGTCTCATGAAGGTACCTAAAAAACATCCAACAACAAGGGTGAGTCCAAAGACTCAGCAAGTATAATAAATGGTAACAACAGCATATAAGTATGAAACCCATCAATTGCACTTCACAAATCCATTCATCAAATACATTACATACACATGATATGCAACATGCTCAATATGCTCAAGGTGCTCCTTGTCTTTATCTTTGTCTTTTTGCATTTTACCGGTAATGCAAAGTGCGCATCCGTCGATGCACACCCATGCCTATGCCATCTGGCACAGGGACCATTGCCCATACTCTGCAAGTATGGGGACCTAAGCCCATGCTCTTCAAGCATGGGGACCTTTAGCCCGTCATAAACATGACGGGGATCTCAAGAATTGCTGGGTCGTCACAGGACCAAGACTTCAATAAGCCAACATTATGCATATGTATGAAATCTCAAATTAATACAACATGCATCCGCATCAACATTGCATATGAATAACATATTCATACAACAAAAGCTCATATTCATAGACTTCATAACTTTCAAACATCCGTGATTAACACATAACTCATAGCATTAGCAACCATGAACATTACCAATCATATCACCATAACAATCATGAACAACTCAAATTCTCATAGAATTTATCAAACTATACCATTCGATAATATCTATTATATCCATAAATATACTTGCCTTAACCACGAGAAAACGGGGAATGAGCAGAAGGTGCGGCTCCTGGAATCCGTCCTCCTCCTGAACAATAATTATAATAATTGCTAAGGCAACAGTAACGAGTCTTTATATTAAACAAAAACACCCCCAAACTAATCCAACATGTTTAACTTGACTCAAAACCCCAAATCTTTTCGGACACCCTGTCCCCCTCTACAGACAGTCAACTTCAAAAATTCTTATCTAATGGTACAGAAGTCCGAACAGGGCGTTCTCAGATTTTCTGGTAAGATAATTAAATTATCTAACTAAATATAGTTGGTGAGTCTCCCTGATTCGGCCAACTTCTACCCGCACCATCTAACTTTCTAGAACATCAATTCCGTAACGAGTTCTCTGGACAGCGCACTAAAATTGTCATAACTTTCACCCCGAGAGTCGGAATCAGGATTTCTTGATCTTTCTGGAAAGCTAAGGAAACTATCTGAAACTTTCATAATATGGAGATCCTCTGATTCTCCTGATTTCTAATCGCCCAAACCCATCTACCGAAACCTGACAGGAATTTCCCCGATCTACAGGACAGTCCGACTAGAAAAATCATAACGTTTTCTACAGAGGTCCGAATGACGCGTTCTAGCACTTCATGGAAAGCTAAAGATGTCCTCTACAAATCTCTAGGATAAGACCAGACCTAAATCCCCACGGATATATATCAAAAAGACCGTCTAACAGAGGCTGTCCTGAGCAGATCCGAAAACCGACATTGATAACGCAATTAGAATTTACATCTACTAGGGGAAGAACATGGATTACCCTTGACGAACACTGAAGAATACCACGAACACCCCACGAATCTCTCCTCTCCTTCTTTTCCTCTTTGCCCCTTCTTCTTCCCTTCCTCCGAGTCCAATCGCCTAGCTGCGAATTATTCCTTTCCCCCGATCATTCGGCATCAATTGGAGGTCTTGATCACCGGCAATGGAGGAGAGGGGAGGAGGAGGCGCTGCTGGACGGCGCAAGGCAGAGGGGAGGGGCGCACAAGGGGAGGAGAGGGGGAGGCGCAAGGGGGGAGAGGGGGAGGGGCGGCTAGGGTTGGAGGGGGGAGGTGGCGCCCCCCTTTGCTGGCCGAAATCCCCACCTGGGCCAAGGCCCAGGCCCAGGTTGCCAGGGAAAATCAGAAAAATCCCCTCTAAACTTGATATTTTATTCTTCCCTTTAAGGTCCTTTACTCCGATTAAACGATTAACGGTCGAAACTCTTCCGGGATATTACAAGCTCAGGGAGCACAGATTGTATGCCAAGTTTAGCAAGTGTGAGTTTTGGTTGAAGAAAGTAGCTTTCCTGGGAAAAGTGATTTCTGCAAGAGGAGTGTCCGTAGACCCAGATAAAGTAAATGATGTGCTCAATTGGACACAACCAAAGTCAGTGTCTGAGATCAGAAGCTTTTTGGGATTTGCTGGTTATTATCGTCGCTTTATTGAAGGATTCTCCAAGCTTACAAGACCTCTCACCCAGTTGCTTAAGAAGGAAAAGAAGTTTGAATGGAGTAAATCGTGTGAAGATAGTTTTCAAGAGCTAAAGAAGAGGTTAACTTCTGCTCCAGTGTTGACACTTCCAGACATTAGAAAGGATTTTGAAGTCTTTTGTGATGCATCAAGGCAAGGACTAGGCTGTGTTCTGATGCAAGAAAGAAAGGTAGTAGCCTATGCTTCAAGGCAATTGTGACTCCATGAGGACAATTATCCAACCCATGATTTAGAACTTGCTGCCGTAGTGCATGCCTTAAAAATATGGAGGCATTATTTGATCGGTAATCGTTGTGAGATTTACACGGATCACAAAAGTTTGAAGTACATATTTACCCAACCCGATCTCAATATGAGACAAAGTAGATGGCTTGAGTTAATAAAGGATTATGATATTGGAATACATTACCATCCAGGAAAGGCTAATGTGGTAGCTGATGCCTTGAGTCGAAAGAGTTACTGTACCAAGCTGTGGATTAAGGACAGTATGTCTGTACTTCAAGAGGAATTCCTGCGGCTCAATTTAGAAGTAGTAGAAGAAGGATTCCTAGCTACTCTGGAGGTTCAACCAACTTTAGAGGATCAAATCAGGGTAGCTCAAATGGAGGACAAGTATGTCAAGGAAATCCAAGATAATATGAAGAAAGGGAAAGCACCAGGATTTTCAGAAGACGAACAAGGTACCGTTTGGTTTGGAAAAAGAATCATTGTACCTGAGAAGAAAGAAATAAAAGAGTTGATCCTGAAAGAAGCTCATGAAGCTAGATATTCAATTCACCCTGGGAGTACCAAGATGTACCAAGATCTCAAAGACAAGTATTGGTGGGCAGGTATGAAAAGAGAGATTGCCGAATATGTAGCTTTGTGTGATGTGTGCCAGCGGATTAAGGTTGAACAACAGAGACCTGCTGGAATTTTGCAACCATTGCAGATCCCTGAGTGGAAATGGGAAGAAATTGGTATGGATTTTATAACCGGATTACCGAGAACCAAATCTGGACATGATTCAATTTGGGTTATTGTGGATCGTCTGACAAAAGTCGCCCATTTCATTCCAGTAAAGACCACATACTCTGGGATAGACTCGCAGAGTTGTACATGTCAAGAATTGTGTGCTTGCATGGAGTTCCAAAGAAGATTGTGTCAGATCGAGGAACCCAATTCACTTCAAGATTTTGGCAAAAGCTACATGGACTTTTGGGCACAAATTTAAATTTCAGTACAGCCTATCATCCATAGACAGATGGTGAAACGGAAAGAGTAAATCAAATTTTGGAAGACATGTTGAGAGCTTGTGTCCTAACGAACAAGACTAATTGGGATCATAGTCTGCCCTATGCAGAGTTTTCCTACAACAATAGTTACCAATCCAGCTTACAAATGTCTCCGTTTGAAGCCTTATACGGCAGAAAGTGCAGGACACCGTTGTATTGGAAAGAAACCGGAGAAGGGCAAGTGTTTGGACCAGATGTGTTGAAACAGGCAGAGGAACAAGTTCGCCTGATCCAGGACAGATTAAAAACAGCTCAAACCAGACAGAAAAGCTATGTGGACAATCGTCGAAGAAGCTTAGAATTTGTACCTGGGGATCATGTTTATTTGAAAGTGTCCCCTCTCAAGGGAATGAGACGTTTTGGAGTCAGTGGAAAGCTTGCTCCTAGATTCATTGGACCCTTTCCTGTTGTAGCGAAAAGGGGAGAAGTTGCTTACCAGTTGGAACTTCCGCCTCAGCTGCCAATGGTGCATGACGTCTTTCATGTATCCCAGCTAAGAAAGTGTCTCAGAGTGCCAGAAGAGCAGATGCCTTTGGATGAAGTAAATTTGAAGGAGGACCTAACATATCCAGAGCATCCGATCAAGATATTGGATGAAGCAGAGCGTCGTACGCGAAGCAAGGTCATCAAGTTCTGTAAAGTGCAGTGGAGCAACCACTCTGAGTCAGAAGCGACTTGGGAGCGTGAAGAGGATCTAAGAGCATAGTTCCCTAACCTTTTTCCAAGTCCGTCCGAATCTCGAGGTCGAGATTCTTTCTAAAGGGGGTAGGTTTGTCACATCCCAAAATTTGCTTTCTAGAAAAATTTAATTCCAAATAAGTTATTTTAAAGTATTTGAATTTTAATTGGCTTTTCTGAATTTTCTGGAGTTTAAAACCTATTTTTAAAATTTAAAAAGTATTTTAAAGTATGAAAATTAATTACCAACAGTAGTTGGAAATAATTTTATTAAGTCCAAAATGTCTCCAGAAGCTTCTGTGAATTTGTCTGGAATTTTTGGAGGTATTTTCGTATTTTTCTGAGGCCTAAATAATTTCCTAGCCTTTTCTGAGATTTCCAAATGAGCATAACTTTCTCATTTTAACTCCAATTTGAGCCATTCAAATTTATAAATTCTTATAAAATCATAATCTATCCAAATATGACCTCTATTTGAATTTTTGTTTTTTATTTTATTTTATTTGTATTTATTTATTTTGTTGCTCTGTCTTTTTGCGCGTAGAATCCAACGTTGTCGACGATCTCTCCACCTAGTAGCAGGAAGACCCAGAGAGCGTGCAAGAAGTCAAGTCTCCTTTTATCATCTTGAACCTATAATTTTGAAATGTTTTAATTATTTTAAATTATGTGCATTGCTATTTACATAAAAGATTAGTTCAAATCCTAAGGTATTAGTTACCCCAACTTTGTTATGCCCTCAGTTGAAAATTGAATGCCATGTACCCTTGTCTCCTTAGGATTTCCTTTGGCTCTTTAATGAGATTATTATATTCAGTTGTGAATAATAGATTGGAAGTATAATGCTTAGTCATGCTAATTAATACCTTTGAAATCTTGAAAATGGGAAACTATGAATTGTTGTAATAACCTTGTGTTTCTAAAGTCTAGTGGTGATTGGAGTTGCCACTAATCCTTTAAAATAAAATAAAATTTGGAAGTTGGTTTAGATTAGGGTGGATGGTTGGTTTGGGAGAAAGCACGAGATCTTGTAAAGTGTATGTTCCACCCTAGTCAATTAAGGACCGACGCTTGTGTTTGTCCAGACTGAGCACTACCGTACAACCCTAAGTCTATATGGGTATGACCTAGCTGATTAACTCATGATAGTCTAGTTTAGGTGCCACCAGTGGAAAGTGGGTGCTAGGGATTTACTGGTTATTCACAGCGAGGGACAGGGATTTACTGTACTCATATGGCGCAAGAGGGGGCTTCGGATTGGGCAGATTTAACCCTTCTACGGTGAAACCTCAGCGGGTGGTGTCCAGCTAGACTAGAGTGAGGTAAAAGCTTTGTGATAACTTATCTGTGTCTCATGCCAAAGGAAGCGTGGTGACTGTTAAGATAATTTATCTCTTGGGGGTAAAGTTGTACAACCTCTGCAGAGTGTCAAACTATTCGAATAGCCGTGTCCACGGTCAAGGGCGGGCAAGGAATGCATTCACATGGTAGATTTCTGGTTTTGGTTTTAAAATCAAAGTTTTTGTATTCCGAGAGTGGAGGGAACTCTTGGAAGGGAATCCTGGCAGTTGGAGCCAGAGAGGGTGGATGTAACCCGCATTAATTAACTTGAACAGTTAGAATTGATTAAACTAGTGTTGGTAGATGGAACCTTCACTATAGAATTAATGATAGTTCTGTTAAAACAGTTACCTTGCCAAATTGATGCCTTCGAAAATAATTAGTAGTAATTGAAATTTAAAATATTGCTTTGTGCAAAAGAACCATATAGCCTCTCTTTGTCAAGCCTTGCATCTATTGCATTTTTCCCAAGACTTGCAGAGTACTTTATGTACTCACATGCTGCACTCAAAAATAAATCTCAGAAAAATACGAAGCTAAAGAAGGTGACTACGACTACTTCGCTTGTGGATTCAGCGAAGGATTCCCGGAGTACTAGGTCGCGCTTCCCCAATCAATTGCCTGTGGCGTATTGATGGGTCTTCATCGAGTTTATCTTTTGCTTCCACTTTATTTCATGTGTGCGTGGTCTTGACACCTCAATTGTAATAATGAGACCTTTCGGTCAGTACTCTCAATTATTTTAATACCACGATGCTGGTGATGTATTCATTTTTGTTTAACTGTGTGCACTAGCTTTGATCTGGGACTAGTGCGGTAATACACAGAGGGTCCAGGTTCGGAAATCCGGGGTCCCGACAGAGATGGTATCAGAGCCAATTTGACTGTAAGACGTGACCTAGAGTAGGAATGGCAACACCTTAAGGACTTATATTTATAAAAAGAGTATATTAAAAATATATAAGCCCCTTTGCTTCTACTCTCTCCTTACTTAGAATCTCGTTCTTGTCTCTAAATTCCTTTGTTAAAATCTTTTTACTAATCTTCACCTTTATTTCAAACTTTGTAGATAGCCGGTTCAACCTCCGCTGCCCCGTGGGACTACTACTCACATGGAGAGGATGCTGGAGCATTCGCTAGCCTTCTTCGGCAGCTTATGCAATGTCTGGAGTACTCTCAATTATTGTAATACCACGATGCTGGTGATGTATTCATTTCTGTTTAACTGTGTGCACTAGCTTTGATCTGGGACTAGTGCAATAATACACAGAGGGTCCGGGTTCGGAAATCCGGGGTCCCGACACGGCGCCGTCAATACGAGTGTGTCCTGCTTGTGCAACCGTGCTCACTAGAAGCTGTGCAAGGTCATGCGTCCGCCCTTGGTCCGGGAGGTGCTAGCAGCTCGGGCGGCCCGCATGTTGACGAAGATGATCAAGTTGCTCGTGATGAAGCCGATTTGGTACATGGAGGAGAGGTACAATGGTCAAGCCATACAGAGGGAACTGGACAAGCCAACGAAGGGGAGCATATTGAGTACATCGTACAGCAGATGGATTGTGATAACCAGAGGGCATGGGCTGAAGAGGAAGCTACACAAGACAACGACAAGGACAGTTTGGATGAGGATGAAGTTCCTATCCCACAGGAATGGAGCTGGTTTGACGCTGAGGGTTTTACCGCACATGATGAGCATGAATCAGCGTGTGAGTATCATGAGACAGAGGTTCGGTTGCATTCTATGTTTGCTGACAAGGCAGCACTGCAGGATGCCATCAAGCTGTGGGTCCTTTTAATGCAGCGGACATTTCGTGTGGTGAAATCAAGCCAAGAGCAGTACACTGTGAAGTGCGAGCAGGCTGGTTGTCCTTGGAGGGTGCACGCACGTAGACCAAAATATGAGACTCACTGGATTGTGTCAAAGGTGGAGCCGTATTCTTGCATTCTCAACAGTGTTTTGACGAGGCATCGTAACTTAACGTCCACCTTTAAGACCAATTTGATGTACGGAGAGATAGTGGAGAAGAAAGACATGGAGGCCACGCATATCGTGGTAGCTATCGAGAAGAAATTCAAGTACAAGATTAGCTACGTGAAGACGTGGTGTACCAAGCAGAAGGCGTTGGAAAAAAATTTCACGTCTTTTGAGGCGGCGTACGATAATCTTCCTCGTATGTTTAAGGTGTTGTAGGACAGGAACCCGGGCACGTATATCGCCGTGCAAGACAAGCCGTCCACAAGTCTACCAGGATATACGGTGTTGCAAAGAGTCTTGTTAGCATTTGGTGCTTGTATTGACGCATTCAGGCACATGTTGCCTGGTGTGTGCGTAATCCATGATCGCCACGCTGGGATTATAAAGTCTATAAGAAAACTTCAGGAAGACCCCGAGGAGCCCTTTTCTTGGCTGGACATGACAAACAGGTGGTGTATTCATCACTTAGGGGCTAACTTTTTCAAGCAATTCTCGAAATAACCTTTGATGAAGCTTTTCAAGAGGCTGGCTATGCAGAACCAGCAGAGAAAATTTGATGCTTTGTGGGCATTGTTGGATGAGCACACCAAGAAGAATATCGACGAGAGGAGCAAGGGGCCGGTCATTCCTAGGGCGGTACAACCGCAATGCTTGCCAGCACTCGATGAGCCTTACCCAGCTGATCAAAAAAGGAGGAACTCACGAAACATCAAATGCTTCTCGCAGTAGATCGAGGGAAAACCATTGGAGAAGTGGTCACTGTTGCACGACACGGACGGTGCAAGGTACGGCTTAATGACAACTAACCTTGCCGAGGTGTACAAAGGGGTTCTCAGGGGCCTCCGTTCTCAGCCCCTTGTCGCCATCGTGGAAGGTATTCTTCACAGCACAATCAATTACTTCTGGGAGAGGCACGCGAATGCCGCATTTCATGCGGCCAATCCCGAGCCCTGTATTCGTCGAAAATTACGACATACATGGAGACAAAGGCACAGAAGGGTCAATTGCACACAGTGCAGGTCATGGGCAACAGGGAGCATCGTTTCGACGTGGTACTCCGTGATAGAGCCGGATTTGGGACGGCTCGTTCCCTTGTTACCCATGAGATATGCCTTGGAGATCATGCAAACGAACCTAACTGCACTAGCAACAAGTTGAAGCTGCTACACAAGCCATGCTCTCATGTCCTCGCTGCATGCGGGACCGTGGGCATGGATCCTTCGAACTTCATGTCGGAGTACTTCTTTAAGGAGAGGGTACTGCAGGCTTGGTGTGGGGAGCTCCGGGGGTTCAGGGTGGTCGGAAACTTCACCACCTTGGACATTGCAGCGAGGACCTGGATTCCAGATGTTAACATGCTGAAGACTTGGACATTTCAGTAGGCAAAGCGGCATGGCGTGTACTACTAGTTGTTGGAGACTAGAACTAAATTTACATTGTAAACTATGTTTATTTAGTACGCACTTATGATGACCGAAATGCCGTACTAAATGTATCATATATTTCATGTACCATTTGTACAACTGCTATGTTACATCCCCTTTTCTGTAATGTACTAGTTCTATTTACTGTTAGTTAAAATGCGATATTTTTTGGTTCCTTATAAGTGCTAACTTGAACTCTTTTTGCAGATATAGCTCGTGATAACAACCGCACCAAAATAATAACCAATCCATTACATGCTTAACAACATTGCACATTATTTCGATCAACAGTCATACATACTACGGTACAACCATACACCTCATTGCCTATATGTCAAACGAGCCTTGTAGCACCCACATGGAGTATTGCTGAGGGGGCCGCCTCGGCCGGGGCTGGCCATCGTTGTAGTGGCACGCACATATGCAGCTAGGGTTTGCACAGCAACATATTGGATCGTACGAGCTTCCTATGTTGACAACTTCCTCATTGCCCCTCTCGCGTTGCATCTGTTGGCGGATGTCGTTGCTCTCCTCATTGAGAGTGTCAAGTCGCTCCTCCAACTCAAAGATTCGATCCCATAATGTATCCACGTACCTGACAATATACAGTGGATGAGGAGGGTCGATCCAGCGGGTGAAGTCGCATTTTGCCATCTGCGGGAAAGGACGGTAAACATATAGGCTCTATAAGCAGTAACGAAAAATGTACTATTAGCAATTTGTACCCCGGAGTGTGGGCATCGAAAGAAACGTCGCTCGCCATCGAAATGGCCTTCGACGACCTGCACGACCGCATCCTCATTGTGTCTGTATTTTGGCCACACTAGTTGAGCATGCCTGCTGGGCATCAAGTGGTAGTTAGGACCGAAGTCCTCCCTCCTTTCCACGGGAAGGTCTTCCTTTGGTGACCCCGCTCCGACTGGCCCTTCGGCCTCCACCATGGTATGTATCTGCACGACGGAGAAGGTACTTCTTCGTTCGATTTACAGGGTTCTTTGCTACTACCTTCAAGGGACCTCAACCGTGCTATTTATATAGAACGAGAGGACTTACTGCAATGGAGTATTGTTGACAAAAACGGACAGCTTTGGCCAGAGATATGACAAAAGAGATCAGCTTTGCGCAGTGACATGACAAAAGAGGCCAGCTTTGTGCAGAGACATGACATAAGAGTGCAGCTTTGCGCAGTGACATGACAAAACAGGGCAGCTTTGCGCAGTGAGATAACAAAAGAGGTCAGCTTTGCGTAGTGACATGACAAAAGAGGGTAGCTTTGCATATAGACATGACATAAGAGGGCAGCTTTGCGCAGTGACATGACAAAAGGGGCAGCTTTACGCAGTGACATGATAAAAGGGAGCATCTTTGCGCAGTGATAAGGCAAAAGAGGGCAGCTTTGCGCAGAGATATGACAAAAGCGGTCAGCTTTGCATGGAGACATGACAAAAGAGGTCAGCTTTGCACAGTCACATGGCATGACGATGTAGCCTTTTGCAGTGACATGGCAGTACGGCCCAGCTTTACTCAGTGCCAGGACCACACACACCAGCTTTACACGTACGAGTAGAGAGAAAACGAACCCTATAAATCAGTGTGCGTTCCATTTCCCAGGGAACACTGCACTTCCAAACCTTACACTACACCGCGCTTCCTTCACCGCACCAGGATGGACAAAAGTCAGAAGAAGCAACGAGACAAGATGGTGAAGTAATAGGAGGAGACCCGTGACCTAGCACGATCAGCTGCCGCCCTCAATGAAAAAATAAGGGCTATTGCGGCCTGGGCAGAACAAGCCCAGTGTGCTACGAGGTCAGCTCCCCGCAATGAGGGGCTACGTAGCAACAACCCTATCCCGAACGTTCCCACTGAGCGTTCGCCGCAACTCCCACCCGAGGGGGAGACACCCTCCTTTGTTGGTGCAGTGACAAGTGCAAGTTCTTCAAGTCTAAGCACCGCATCAGTCTATGTATGCGTTACTGGGGTTGCGCAAACTACTCCAGTGACTACCCCGACCGCCATCTAGACATCGCAACCTATCGGCAACTAGTAAGGACCACATGCACCATTTTTCCCTACCTTTTCTCTTTCACAGCACACACTAACAATCTCTCTCCTGTATTTACCGTCCCCAGAATCCCTATATGCCTACCGCAGATGGATCGATCTTGAGATCCACCCTGAGGACCAATGGGCCCTCGAGTTTGAGGAGTGGAATGTCGTAAGGTCATCGAAGATGCGGGAGAAGGAGCGCCGCAAGAAGGAGCAAACCCTGCGTATACAACGCGAGACGAAAGCTCATCTCGAAGCGTGCACACGTAGGGAGCGGGAGGCTCACGAGAGGGAGCGCGAGAGAGCCAAGCGGGCAAGGAAGGGAAAGTGGCCCCGATCCACACAGTAGGTCGTACGAGCAGTTGGGTGGGTTAGTCGCACATGATGCTATATGTGTATGCATGTAATAAAAAGTACGTGGCATGTTACTCTCAACTGTATTATGAAGTTTATTTCAATTCAGACAAGCTTATTATCTCATCTTTTCGCATTCAATGATTCACATAGCAAGTCACGTAACAATATTAACTTACCGGTTTTCTCCGTACACGAATTCTCAGTAACATCAAAATATCACTTACCAGCGTATGTACCGATCGTTATACGGTCAATCGTTCCTAAAAAAATTTCTCAAAATTTTTTACGCACCTACACCATATGACGAACATAAACATTTATTACAACTCTAGCAGATTATTTCCCAGTTAAAAACTACAAAATTGACAAAAATTAAAAAATTCACGGGGGACTGAGTGCAGTTGCCCAATAGGGGGCGACTGAACTGCAAGTCGCCCAATGGGGGGCGACTGGTTGCAGTTGCCCGAGGGTAGGGCGACAAAGACTCTGTCGGCCCCTGGTTGGGCGATTAGCTCTAGTCGCCCCCCCATTGGGTGATTGGAGCCTATTTGAAAAAATTATTCGTACAAAAAATTCGCCGCCCCACTACTCCACTTGAAATGCCCTTGTGCCATAATTTCATCCATCTCATGAATACAAAAAAGTGGGTTTTGTTAAACATCATCCGAATGTTTTCTTTTTAACTATCTTCTAAATTTATGACTGTTGGATTAGATATCCAATGGCTATAAATTCTCCCCCTCCCCCTTTAAAAAAATCTCTCTTCTTCAAAAATAAGGAGCCACTTGATCTCTAATCTAAGAGTTACAAATTTAGATGATAGCTACAAAATTAATATTAATCATGCTCCCTCCGCTGCAAATTATAAAGCGTATTTCGAGTGAGAAGAGGGGTTAAGAAGGTTACCAAACCAGAATATACATATATAAAATCAAAGGGTAAATGAACATGCAATCCCTACTTACATACCCTGGAAATATAAGAATTTTTGTGATAATGTTACTTATAAATGCAAGAGGGATAAAAATATGATAAATAGGAACCGGCCTGCAGTTGATAATTGAAGAGGTGGCGTCTTCCCGTCGCCAACCCGGGTTCGAATCCTAGGATTCGCCCGAGAGCTTATCTAGGTGGCGTCTTCCCATCGCCAACCCGGGTTCGAATACTAGGATTCGCCCGAGTGCTTATCTTCTTCGTAAGTGAATGCTAGAGCTCTCTTGACCAAATTTCAAAAAAAGAAAATAAAAAGATATGACAAATGAAGGAAAAGTAGGGAAAAACATCAATAAATTTCTATGCATGCATGTTTTATATTGTTTAACAAGACGAAGAAAAACTATATGCCTTATAAAAAGAAGACCGGGCCGGGTATATCCGATCAAAATTGGTTCCAGACCGTCGCACACTTGCCACTGTAACAAGGGTTTAGCAACGGCTATAAAATCTCATGCACACTTGGGACTCTTTTAAGCACCGTGGGCTTGTGATTAACTCATGCCAAGCACCTCAAATAATCGATCTAGCAACTCATCACCATGAAAAACTTTTTCGTCGCCGTTGTTGCCTTGTTCCTTGCCGGCACCATCCTCCTCAAAGCGAAGCAGCTCGAGTTACGTTTGACATGCTACTCGGACTCGGTCGGCTCCATGCCTTCGCACCCAGCCACCTCCTCCTGACCGTCTCCTTCCGGCCAGCGTAGCTGCCCTATGCATGCTTCCGGCCAGCGTACCTTCATCGAGCATGCTCAGCTGGTGCCGCTCCTCGACGATCGCAGTGTCCGCTTCATGAGGCGCATGCTCGACCGCAGCGGCACCGGCAGCGACTAGACCAGCCTGCCCCCTGCGGACCACTATATCCCCCCTACCGTAGTTTCAACGAAGTCTGTGTTAAAAAAATCTTCACTTAGAGTTTAAATCGAATCCAAGATACAGTAGAATCCGTCTCCACATGTTATTTAAGTTTAAGTACGTATATTAGTTGAAGAGGATTAGCCTATATAATGTAAAGGTTTGTAATCAATTTTGTAAGAAAAACAAGAGAATAAGGAATTCAGAAAACTCGGCGACGCAATTGCGGCCATGACAATTCTCCGACGCCCCAATGTGAGGAACTTGATGTTCGCCTGCGTCCAACGTGGACTTGTGCAAGCGTAGCCACACCGGCTGCATCAATGGAGAAGACATAACTATGATGTGCACACTATCCTGAGCAAGCTATCCCCACCAAAGCTTGCGCGCCGATGGTCAGATGCTAGCTTTGTGCTACTGCTATCCCATCGTCATAGCTTCCTGCGCACCAACGCCGCCAAACCGTATTAGCATCACCGACCCAGGATTGGAGCACGCCCCGGGCTAAATTTGAACCAAGTAATAGTCTAGCATATCACAAGTCTAAAACTATATTATGATATAAGGAAAAATATGCTATAAATGTATCATTGATATGAAAAAGTTTGTAATTTGTATCCTTAAACCTTTTTAGTTAGTTCCTAAATAAGTAAATAGTAAATGTAAAACATTAAATATACAACATTTCATCTAATCATTCATATTTGTTTTAAAACATAAGAAAAAATTGCTGCTTCACCTCGCTCTGCCTTGCGCTGCGCTGTCTCGGTCCTCGGCCGGTCGGTCAGTCGGTGAGTGGAGTCCTCGGTTGAATGATTGAAGAAGCGACTTCACTAAGCGTCTCAGCGCTCAGCCCCGTCCGCTCGGCATAAATCCACTGGCGGCGTGGCGTCCGAACCCATCCGCATTTCTTCATACTTCAGTTCACCACTTCCGTCCGCATTTCTTCAGTCTCTTCCTCACGGCCTCGCCCCTCGGTAGTCTCGCCTGCGCTTGCCGTCCGCTCACGGCTCGCCGTCCGTCCTCCACTCCTCCTCCTCCCTGCTACGGGCTGCGCTCGCCGTCCTCCACTCCTCCTCCTCCCTGCTCCGGGCTGCGCTCGCGGCCAGCGGCTCCCTGCTCGGCGCTCGCCTCAGTCGCCTGGCAGTGGCAGCGCAGTGGTGCTCGGCCGCTCGCCGTGCTCCCCGCGCAGGAGAGGGGACGCCGACTCGCCGTGCTCCCCACGACCACGATTGGCGGAGCGGCCGGCGGTGGAGGCTCGCGCAGGCAAGGCGGCGGCCGGCGGTGGGGGCGCGCGCAGGAGAGGGATGCTGAAGTCAGATCTGATGGGGCGATGGGCGGCTGGGGCTGGGGGATTGCCGGGTTGGGGAATTAGGGTTTGGGTTTGGTCTGTGGATGTCTCTATGCAGGTCTGCCGACTTTGCTTTGCTGTGGGTTGTGCCGCTGTGGGCTGGATTGTTGTGTGGGCTACCTCGGGTTGGGCTGTAATGCTGATTTTTTTTAGGATATATTAGAGGAGGTAGTATTACTTAATATTGCTGGGCCTCGGGCTATAGCCTACCCAGCCCGAGGCCCAGTTCCGCCCCTGCCCTCACCCTCATCAGTGTCGGCGCCGCACCCCACACCCTTCTTATCATCACCAATTCTCGCTGTGCAGCCCGCCACCGTCGCAACTACTACACGCGCCATCGTCAATGACTCCCGCAAGCCATGGCTAAAAACTGCGTGCCTTCATTGACACTGCCACGCTGATTTGGCCGACTACCACGGCATGCGTGCCTTCGCCAACTTCGTGAGTCCGTGCTGCCCGAGCAGCAGACTGTTGCCATTGCAGCAACGTCCACCGTCCATTGCTTTGTCATCGTGGAAACTCCCAGGCTACAAGATCATAGAACCCTCTTCCGTTAGTGTGGTGACCTATATGATCTATGTGAAGTTGTGGTGATAAGATTAGTTATATATTGCTTGTCTAAAGTAAGTTGTGGTAGGCTATTGGGTTCAGGACGAAAGTGAGGATGAAAGTGTAAGCATAATGTTATGCATTCATGGGCCTGCTCCACGGTGGGTTGAGCTTTAAGTGGATTTTGGGTTAGGGTGTTACAAATGGTATCAAAATATCAACCTTAGCTGTACAAGCGCGTGCAGGATAGGGGCATAGGTTGTGCGCACGATGTGTATGGGCCTGAGTGGATACACAACATGACATATGTGTCAGTACTGGACGTACGAACGTATACCGAGGGGTTCTAAGCATCTAACGTGTATGTTGTGTGTTGCCGAGGGCGTCAGGCATTAAGGGAAGGTGAGTGTAATATCCAGCTCGTTAGTGTGGTGCCATGCGATTCATGTGAAGTTGTGCTGGTGTGATTAGTCATATATTGCTTATCTAAAATGAGTTGTAGTATCATATAATACCTGTTGTGTCCAAACATAGCACCTTTGGGTTAACTCTTTTACATGAAGCAAGAACGAAAGTGTAAACATGGTGTTATATATACGTGGGTCGGCTCCACGGTTGGCTGAGTTTTGAGCAGGTTTTAAGCTAGGTTGTCAGGGAGATATTTCTAAACATGGTGGTTTTCATTTGGGGAAGAGCTCTGAGATTTTGTTTTTGCCATGTATCGATTTTCCAGGAGTGATGCCTTACAAGCTGTGACACTGCCATAGATTTTTTTCCTACCCATATACTCCATTCGTCTAAGTTTATATGACATATTTTTGAATGGTCGTGTCTATAAATATAGGGTGTATTTTATATTTCAATACAAAATTAATGTGATGTTCTCTTTATACCCCTAATAAATATTAGCTTTATTTGCTACTCTCTATATACATGCATGGAATATAGTGCTTAGAGATAAAACAATTAGGGGTAATCTAGTTATTTTCATCTCTCTTTGGTTTATATGATAAGAGGAAATATGCCTTATAAACTTGGATGGAGAGAGTAATTTTTATGTTGACAAGAAAGAAATTAAATTCTACATATACTTTCTATGTTGAGAATGATATGCATGACACCATTGAAATCATAGCCGTCACCTTCAAGAGACCCTGTTGTGTGTACGGGTACTAACACACCAACGCATGATATTTCTCCACTGAACGTATGGACTCAGATAGAGATATTATTGCACGACACTGGTTTGCACAACCAGCTTATGGAGATCTGCTACCGTGAAGAAGCCAATCGGCTACTGAGGACGCAAGATGATCGACTACTTCAACTACGTTGGCATGGATTTCATTAGATCGGCTACTTCAACTCTACTTTTGTTATACTGTACGTCTAGTAGTAATGACCTATTAACTCTTATTTACATGTCTTTTTTTTGGTTTACACGTATTTTGCACTAGCTTAACCCATCGGTATACCAACACACTAACCCATCCATCCAAGAAAAGAAAAAACAAAAAGAAAGCAAACAAAGCAAATAGAGAGACGGAAAAGAGGAGCAGCTTCTCCAAGGAGAGGGAGAAGGAGATCCTCCTCCCGCTCTCGCCGTCTTTCCTTCCCATATCCACACTCCCTCTCGCTTTCCCCCTCCCACATTCCCACCACCTTTCTTGCTCTCTCCACCTCTCTAGTTCCTTGACCACCATTCTCCCTGTACCTCAGCTTCCTTCTTCCCCACATGCGGCGGCGCTTCCCTAAAGCGGCGCTCTGGCTCGCCGCCGTGGCGTGGGCGGTGATCGTGGCGCGGCCGGCGGGCGCGGCGTGGTGCATCGCGCGGAGCGGGGCGCCGGAGAAGGCGCTGCAGACGGCGCTGGACTTCGCGTGCGGCCCGGCGGGGGCCGCGGACTGCGCGCCCATCCAGGCCAGCGGCCTCTGCTACCTCCCCAACACCCTCGCCGCGCACGCCTCCTACGCCTTCAACTCCATCTTCCAGCGCTCGCGCGCCGCCCCCGGCGCCTGCGACTTCGCCGGCACCGCCACCATCACGCTCACCGACCCCAGTCAGTACACTTCTTTATTCCTATTAGCGTTTGCCTTGTTTACGTTCTGCACTGCGTGATGCTTCTTTTTCCTTGTGAACTCCGTATCTGTCTATCCGTCCATCTCTTTTGCTTTTGCTTTTTTGCTCGGCCTCAGAGTACTGCTGTCTCTTTTGCTTTGTGCTTCGGTGCTAGGGTCGGTACTACTACACTACTAGTTGCTTTTCCTTTTGGAACCTTTAGGTTTGTTTCTTGTATGATGCCTTTGCCCTCATTTGGTTCATCCCGGTCTTCTTTGTCTAGTTTCTTTTCCGTTTTCTTTTGCTGGTAAGTAATCATGAGTTCGCTAATAAACCAATGCCTGCATAGGAGAACAGCAAGGTGAGGATTTTTTGTTTTTGAGTGTTACGTCAATGTGCATTTCACAGATGAGAAGCGCAATGCGTGAACAAATCTTCTTGTGTTCTTTTCTTGTATTTGGGCTGGGGACTTGCACTTGCTTCCCCCGGTCTGAGAGGCGTCATAGAATTTTCTTGGAAATGGATCGCACGGTCCATTCTCCATTCAAGTTTGCGTAAGCTAGGGGGCACCTTCTGTGCTATCTGCACATATCTAGCTTTGGGGAAGGAAGGTGGCGGTGAAATTTACATTGCTACATTAATTTCTGATAAATGAATGGCATTGGCATGGTCAAGAACCTGAACCCGTTTTCATCCTCATAGGCTCGGTTTTTCTAGTCCATGGCATGTCAGTGCTCAGTGCTGAGTGCCCCTGCCCAATTCTACGGTTTTCTGCCGTCTATAGCATTGTGTCCAAGCCAAATAGGTTCAGATGGATGATATAGAGAGTAGAAAACAAGGCAGAGTAACAATTAACAAGGCAGAGTTTTAAGGGTTTTTAATACCCCAAGCATTTAGACGAATGGTAACCCATCTTCTGTGATTCTGTGTTGCACAGCGGATCGACATATGTCTCAGCTTTGTTTTCATTAAGAATTGTTTTTTTATCAGGTAGTACGACGTGGGCTTAAAAGTTTGGTTGTTGGGTTTCTTTGTTATTCATCTCAGAACATGTTTTTTTTGTCTCATTTAAGCTCCACAACACGGTTAACTAATTGAAGATAAGCCAAAATTCTGGAACTATAAGATGCCAAAGTCATAAATGGGTTGGCATAACGTGATTAACATGACTAGCGTATTTCAAATGACGCTGTAACACACGCTAAATAAGCGGGCTGTCAGCTACAGTGTTTTTCAGCCAGCTACAGTGTTTTTCAGCTATAAGCCACTCAAAAAAAGCCATATTGAGGATAGCCTAAATCGTTTATTTTAGGTTTTAGCCTTCATATTTATGTTCGAATATCATTGGCTCTAGGTCGATTTAGGGAGAGTAAATAAATAAGCCCAAGGGCTCACTTGTACTAGTTCACTTGTTAGGGAGCCTTAATCCTTTTGGTGCTACCTTGTCGGTAGGTCGAGCTACATGAGATTTCCAGACAGAGAACTTGGACTGCGAATTGAGATGGGAAATGGGCTACATGGACGTATTTATACTCATCCCAACGAATCTACTTCCGTTCTATGTTCAAGCGATCAAATCCAAACTAAACAAGATAGATTATCAAAAAAGAGTTCATAAACTTCTAATCATTGATTGCCACCTGCCAGAGTCTTATCCTGTTACTTTACTTGCAATTAGCAGTGTCAAAACTAAGCTGGAGTTCTGAATTCTGACGGATTCAGCTACATGTTTGCATTTTTTTTCAAGTGTGTGTACATCTAGCTGCCCAATTTGCATATTTTTCCTCTTTTGAGTAGCATAATACATTAATGTTTCAAGGTTGGTGCAGATATTTTAGATCTGTGTGTTCTGAAGTTCTTCATTGTGTATTTGTGTGCGTGGCTGCATGCTTGCATCTGGTTGCCCCTTTTTTTGGGTCTTGTTTATGAACCCTGCTTTCTGTGCCTTCTTTTTCAGATATCTTTAAAGTATGTGGGGGTATTTACACATGTCTACTTATTCAATTTGTTCTTGCATTTCAGGTTATGGATCATGCACCTACCCTGCATCTCCAAGGTACGTGCACCACACTGTACTTGTTTCCATTCGTAGCACTGCAGGAACAATTCAGACAGCATCCAGAATTTTTGTTCATCACTTCATCAAGTCATTCAGAAACTTTGTTTGTCTTTCCTAATTCAAACACAGTCCAATAAACATTGTCCATGTCTTACAAAACATGTCGCACCCAGAGGTCGTAGGATGAGGTTCAACCTAAGTTTATATTCTTATTTGAGTAGTTCAGTGATGATAAAATATGATTTGCTGCAAGAAATACAAAGATCCATCTATACAAAAGAGCAGAAGGACAACATAAATTTAGTGTGCGAATTATGCATCATCTTTGCAAAATTAATTTGGAGTTTGTTTAATTCCAAAGAATTATGTCAAGTTAACTCTGCAAGCTAAGTCATTGTGCAAGAAGCTAATTCTGCAGTATGGATGTTGTTAAGGGTATTAGAAATAAGAGTCCTATTCTATCTCTAATACCTGTATTAGAGATAGAATAGGACTCTTATCTCTAATACCCTTAACAGATGTTACATACTAGGGATATGTCTTACAATATAGGTGGTGTTACAAAATGAGATAGTTTTTCCTAATATTTTGAAAGTGTTTTAATCAGGACTTGATTAAAAAAATTTGGATACCTTTTGTGTAGCTCCGCATTTTTTATTGCACACATAAATTAGTTTCACAGTTCTATTAAGCTTTATGCATACCAGAAATTGTGACCTTAAACTTTTAAAGGTGGTGTTCAGCATTTTGGCTCATAGATTAACAGAATTATGTGATATATACCCAACAGATCGAATTAAGTAAGAGACTGCTGAATTACTGAGCATGGTGACTTCCTATTTGCAGCACTGCCGGGCAGTCAGGATCGCCGAGCACACCTACGTCTCTGTCACCGCCGGGAACCGACAATGGCGATAACGGTGGTGCCGGTGGCTTGAGCACACCTGACTCCGAAGCTGAAGCTCGCGTCCCTGCCGAATCTCTCCTGTCTCTTGCTCTGTCCTGCTTCGTGTATTTGCACCTTCAGTGGTGGTGACATGTGGATGAGATAGTTAGGCTCTGTAGAGCGCTGCATTGCATTGCGTTTGCGCTGCATCATGATGTAAGAAACCACCACAGTTTTGTTTTGGGGAATTGGTTGGTAGGTGGTGGTAGCTGTTGTAACCTGCCCGCCCGTTCAAGCGATAGGGCTAGAGTGGCAGTCAGTTGGATTCTGTCAGTTCATTCGGCTGTTCTTTCTCTTTTCTGAATCTTTCACGTTCTGCTGCTTTAGATTTCGACTTCGTTTTGCTCATTTGTATTTTCATGAATGCGCTGCCAGATTTTTTGTTGTTGTAACATTGGTCTCTCCTTTTTTGATACCAAGTGAAACTAGGTCGACCGCCAGCTGTGGTAGGATACAAGTGCAGGGACAGCTTGTTAGAGTAAATTTCACTACGAACAGACCTGTTTGGACCAGGGAAAACTCTTCGTTTTGAAAAAAAAAATCCCCTGGCAGCGAAAGGGATGAAATTTCATTATTTTGTTCCCAAATTTGGACAAAATATTCAAACGTGTTTGAATTCTTTACTGAAATTTAGCCAAAATTTGTAGCCAGATCAAAATTCAAATGAAAATGAATTTACTTGACTGGATTAGTTTTATTTTGAAGGGTATTGAAATGGACAAAAAAATTTGCCAAAATTTCACTGAAATTTTGAACCCTGATTTGGACCGCATGAATTTCACGAGGCTTCACAAAAAATTCAAAAGCAACAATATATATCCTATGAAAATATGTGAAAATTTTTTGTATTTCAAATTGTGCGTTCACACGTCTACTAAATAAGGGCATCTCCAATAAGACCACTTCAGTCGACTCTTTAAGGCTTGCTAAATCAATAAAATCCTAGGTGGAGGAAACATAGCAAAAAGAGAGTGTAGGACCGGTATATCAATAGAGGGGGTGAATGATGTCTTTAATTTTTTTTCTTAAGTATTCACCGATCCTTCACTTAAATAACTATAGAGTTATTAAGATTAGAATCAAAAGACAAAAACTAAAACAAACCGCTCAAGAAACCAAAATACAAAGAAACTCAGGCTTCAAGCAGTCAAACCAACTACTAGGGGTGGTCTAACCGAGCCTGGTAGTCAGACCGCCAGCCACAAGCCGATCTGACCTACCTTGGTGGTTGGACCAATAGGAGAGAGGTCTAACTAGCCTCATTGTTTCAAAATAGCCCAAAGCGATGAAACTTTTGACACAACTCCAAATGATATGAAATTTTTACACACCTTATTTAAGGTCTCAGGAATCTATTCCAATCAAGAATCACACGAAACCATGTCAAAGTTCACACCTTTCTCAATATCAAGCAATATCGCACCAAAATAGGGCAAAGCCCGAAAACAAGAAATAAGACTTGTTCGTGAGTAGAAGATAGCAAAGATGACTCTATATGTATTCTCACATGGCACAACAAGTAAGAACACCAAAAACAATCAAGGCAAAAACACTCGGATTAAGAAATCAATCAAAGAGGCCAAATCCAAACAAAATCAAGTAACTTTATGTTGGATCGGAAACAGCGACAGAAGGGGGGGGGGGTGAATGTCGCCTTTAAAAACAAAACTTCCCAAATTAGTACTCACTTAAGCAATCTTTTCCGATAACAACGAATGCTATGAAGAAGAAAAGAATGGTTATGCCCACTGGAAACCTAACCCTTCTGAGGAAAAAGCCTAGGAGAAGCACTAAGGCACAACAAGAAAAAAATACCAAAAGAGAATAGTCAAAGCAGCTGGGGCCAGTCAGACCGCACAAGGTAGGCCGGTCAAACCGCCCTTTAGGCGCCGGTCAGACCGCCTGGGGCACACCGGTCTGACCGCCCATGAGGATCCGGTCTGACCGCCATTATGGGTCCAGATTGACCGGTCCCATGATCCCAGAAAGAACAGAGAGCGCAGACTGAAAAAACTGAAAGACGAAAATACTGCAGAGCTTCAGAAACTTGAGAAATTGGGGGTTTGCACCCAATCTTTTCAGCCCAGAGCAGCACAACAACAACCTAAATATCAAGAGGGTCTTGGGAAACAAAAGAATCCAACTCAAGATCAAGAATTTCAGATTTGAGCAAAAATCTGAAAAAGTACAGAGAGTTGCACCAAAATCCAAAATACTAACCAATCTTTGGTTCTTTGTTCATAAAACCAAAAGATTAGCTAGAGAATAGCCTTAGGACTCAGAAACTCAAACTTGGGCACACTCTTTTAAGGGAAAAACAGAAATCACATCAAACCCTAGAAATGAAGCCTGAAACAGAAATGAGCGCATGAGGAATAAAAAGAGAATCTTTGATTCCTATGATGAGCTCTTGGGATTTTAACTGATCAAATGATCTTGAGACCTAATCCCAACATAGAGCAACCCATTTTGCATCTTCTTAGCAACAAACAACTCCAAAACACAAAAACACAGAAATCAGACAGAGCATCAATACGAGGAAGAAAACTGGAGACAAAAGCAAACCAAGTCAAATTGATTCATCCCCATGAATGATTGAGTATAGAGGAAAGATTACATGGAATATAAACTCATATCCTCTCTACTGCCCCATACATGACTGGATTGAGAACACAAGCTACATGCTTCACACTTGAGCACTCCTCTCTCCAAGAACACACGAGCACACACAGAGTGATGGACCATGTGGAGGTGACCCCGAGTGTGTGATGAGTAATTGACATCGCTTTAAGAAAGTCGAGTTTGGTTTGTGTGGTTCGGACCATGTCGTTACGTGGTGCAATCGGCTTCGGTCGGACTTGGTCAAACTTGGTCGAAGTGATTAGGTGCATATTTTGTTGATTCGACAGGTTTGGGCTCTTTCTTGCGTAAGTATGTTTCATTGATGCTATTTATGATTATATGTGTCGAGCGGTGCTATTTGATGTATTTCTTGTATATGATGGCTGCAGGACGTCGAGGCGGAGTCGTGGCGAGGCACGGATGATCGGACTAGGTGCAGGCGGTGCCGAGGTCAGAACGGTCGAGGTGTGCCGAAGACGGCGAGGACTCGAGGTGGTTGCGAGGCTTGGACGACAAGGAATGCGGAAGCTTCCCGAAAGGTGCAGGAGGGGCGTTTCGGTAAAAACGCAAAGCTGTACAAGTGGAGCGGTTCCGTTCGGGATTTAGCGGGCATAACGGGTTGGAGACCCGTTAGCCAAAGGCTATAAATAGGAGAGGATGTCTCCTTGTGGCTGCATGGATTCAATGCATTCAAGGGGTGGTTAGGGTTTGCTTTAGTCAAAATGGCCTTTGGAGAGGTTGTTTGGCTTTAGGCTTTAGTGGTTGGGAGAGACAGAGAGCTGTTGGTTCATGTCTCCTTCGTTGCCTCCTCTGTGTGTGTGCATGTGAGTTCTTGGTGTTCTTGAGATTGGGAGAGAGAGGGAAGGAGTTGATTCCTCATGTAATCAGTCCTCTCATATCAATCATGTATGGGGACTCCTTGTAATCCTTGATTGATTAGGAATGAAAGGTCTAAGGTTTATTTTCTGGCCGTGCCCTGTTTTTCCCTTCGATGCTTCTTTGGCTTGATTTTTGAGTTTCTTATTTTTGGCTCGATTCTTGATGAGGAGTGGCAAAATGGGTTGCTCTGTGGTGGAATTGTATTTCTAGACCCCTTGGTTAGCTAATTCCAAGATCATAATGGTTGATTTGGAAGAATCAAATTTATTGCCTCCTTGTGACCTGTTCATCCACTGTGTTTTATTTCTAGGGTTTGATGTGATTTTTGATTCCCTTCATGAGATGGCATAAGTTTTGGGCCCTCAAGTCCTAAGACTATTGCTAATCTTTCTGCAAAAGCTCATGAGCAAAGGTTGAGAGATTATTGAGCAATTTGGGTTTTTGGTTCAGATTTTGCAAAAGTTCAGTTTTTGTCAAAATCTGGAATTCTTGCTCTTGGTTTGTTTTTCTCTTGGTTTCCCAGCCTCTGCATGCTATTTAGTTCATATTCTTGCCTTTCTGGGCTGAGAAAACCAGAGGGAGGCTGCTATTTTACCTGATGTGAGGTTTTGTGAGGTAGTATGATTTTTTCAGTGTGCTGTCGGGGTGCTGCCTGGGCAGGACCGGTCTGACCGGTCACTCAAAGGCGGTCTGATCAGGGGATGAATGGCGGTCAGACCGGCCCCAAGAGGTCAGACCGGCGTGTGCCGAGCGGTCTGACCGGCCTGGTTTAGGCGGTCTGCCGGCCAGGGTTTTGAGGAGCAATGTTTTCCCATTTTGTTTTGGGCTCTTCTCCGTTGTTTTGTCTCTCTGGTAGATTTATATTTTTTAAGGTTCCAAAAGTGTATTTCACCTCCTTCATAGCTCCTCATAGCTATTGGAGAGGAAGATATCTTATGGTTACTTTTGGGGGCAAGTTTTTTTTAAAAGTCGACATTCACCCCTGTCGGGACCCCGGATTTCCGAACCCGGACCCTCTGTGTATTACAGCACTAGTCCCAGATCAAAGCTAGTGCACACAGTCAAACAGAAATGATTACATAACCAACAACGCTTTATTACAATAATTGAGAGTACAGACCGAAAGGTCTTATTATTACAACTGAGGTTTCAAGACCTCACACACACACAAAACACAGCGGAAGCAGAAGATAAATCCAGCGATGACCCATCAATACGCCACAGGCAATTGACTGGGGAAGCGCGACCTAGTACTCCGGAAATCCTTCGTCAAATCCACACGCGAAGTAGTCGTAGTCTCCTTCTTGAGCTTCGTATTCTTCTGAGATTTATTTTTGAGAGCAACGCATGAGTACATAAAGTACTCCGCAAGTCTTGGGAAAAATGCATAGATGCAAGGCATAACAAAGGAAGGCCATATGGTTCTTTTGCACAAAGCAATATTTGAATTCTAAATTACTACTAATTATTTTCGAAGGCATCAATTTAATAAAGTAAATGTTTTAGCAGAAACTATCATTAACTTTCTAGTGAAGGTTCCATCTACCAACACTAGCCAACCAATTACAATTGGTCAAGTTTAAAAACTGCGGGTTCCATCCACCCTCTCTGGCTCCAACTGCCAGGATACCCTTTCCAAGAGTTCCCTCCACTCTCGGAATACAAAACTTTTGATTTTAAAACAAAACCAGAAATCTACCATGTGAATGCATTCCTTGCCCGCCCTTGACCGTGGGCACGGCTATTCGAATAGTTTTACACTCTGCAGAGGTTGTACAACTTTACCCACAAGAGATAAATTATCCTAAAGGTCAACACGCTTCCTTTGGCATGAGACCCAGATAAAATATCACAAAGCCTTTACCTTACTCTAATCTAGCTAGATACCACCCGCTGAGGTTTCACCGCAGGTAGGCTAACTGCCCGAACCGAAGCCCCCTCTTGCGCCATATGAGTACAGTAAATCCCTGTCCCTCACTGTGAGTAACCAGTCCATCCCTGGCACCCACTTTCCACTGGTGGCACCTAAACTAGACTATCATAAGTTAGTCAGCTAGGTCGTACCCATATAGACTTGTGGTTGTACGGTTAATGCTCAGTCTGGACAAACACAAGCGTCGGTCCTTAATTGACTAGGGTGGAACATACACATTACAAGATCTCGTGCTTCCTGCACCAATCCAAACTAACCATCCACCCTAATCTAAACCAATTTTCACATTTTAGTTTATTTTAAAAGAACAGTGGCAACTCCAATTACCACTAAATTTGTAAACACAAGGGTATTACAATAAATCATAATTTCCCATTTGCAAGATTTATGAGGTATTCAATAGCATGGCTAAGCATTGTTCTACCATTCTAATACCAACAATTTAATATATTACTCTCATTAGTGAGTCAAATGAATTTCTAGGGTTGCAAAGGTACATGGCATTCGAATTCAAATGAGGGCATAACAAGATTGGATATAACTAATGCCTTAAGATTTGAACTAATATTTTATATAAATAGCAATGCACATAATTTGAAATAATTAAAACATTTCAAAATCATAGGTTCGAAATGATCAAAGGAGACTTGCCTTCCTGGACGCTGGTTGGGTCTTCTTGCTGCGACTCGACGAGTTCCTCGGCGACGGCGGAATCTACGCGCGTAAAGACGGACAAACAAAACAAATAAATTCAACCAAAATTTAAATAAAATTCAAAAATTCAAAAAGAGTGCATATTTGGATAGTTTATGATTTTAGAAAAATTTAGAAATTTGAACGGCTCAAATCGGAGTTAAAATGAGAAAGTTATGGCTTCCGGAAGATTAAACAGGAGGGAAAAAGGAATAACCGGATTTCGGGAATTATTTTTGTACTGGAAAATACTAATTATGACGTCACCAAATTTCGAATTTGCTGAGCGGGAAAATGTATTTGAATGACGGGTGGGTCCGGTCTACCGTGGACCGAACCCACGGACCACGGGCCTTGCCGACGTGGCGCACCGGCCACATGGCGCCACGCGGCCGCGAGGTGGCGGCCACACGGCTGCCACGCGGGCGGCCACGTGGGCGAGGCCGGCCACGCGGGCGGCGCGTACGGGAGGCGCACGGGAGATGGCCGGCCGGCGGGAGGGCGGCGAATGGCGGCGGCGAGTGAGGGGAGGCGGCGGCGGCGGAGGTGTGGGCGGCCGGCGGCGGCGCTAGGAGGCGGCGGCGGTAGAACTTGGAGGTGGCGGCGGTGGGGCTTGTGTGGCCGGCGGTGGAGCGCCGGGAGTCGGCCGGGAAGAGGAGGAGGAGGCGCGGTGTGAGGCGGGGTGAAGGAGGGGAGGGGAAGGGCGGTATTTATAGGCTAGGGAGGAGGGGCGGCCGGAAATGGAGAGCCTCACCGGAGTTAATGCAAACCGTGAATAGGGGGCGAAATTTGAGGGGAAACGGCCGGAGGAATGGAGGTAATTGATTTGGCATCCGTTACCATGTTTTATTCGGGAATTAAAGCGAGTAAAACGGCCGCAATCAAAGCTTCATTTTCGGGTTAATGGAGGTGGAGAGAGAGGGTGGGAGGAGGAAGAAAGGAAGGTAGAAGAAGGATATGACAAGGGGGCCCCATGTGTCATAGAGAGGGTGAAATGGTGAAGGGGTATGGGCCGTTAGATTCGTGACACGTGGCAAGTGGGTGTATGAGAGGCTTTGGATTTTATGAAGGGGTAAGTTGTGGTGGATGGCTAGGATTAAAACGTGGAGAGAGGTTGATTTAATCTGAGGGCGACACGTGGCGGGCTAGGGATAATTTGATTTTTATTTTCGGAATAAATTTCAGAAATTACTAGAAACTTTATAAAAGCTTGGAAAATTAATATTTAATGCCTAAAAATTCCAGAAAAATCATAGAATATTCCTGGAAGTATTTTAGACTTACTAAAAATATTTTTAATTTCAGATTTGAATTTTATAATTTTATAAAATTCTTTTTAACTTTGAAAATTAATTTTAAATTCCAGAAAATTCTCTAAAATTACTTAAAAATTTAGGGAAGGCTAGGAAAAATAAAATAAACTCTTTTTGGCTTTAACAAAATATTTTAAATACATTTTCTTGCTTTAAAAATTTAAATAAACTCCAAATAAAATCCGAATACATTAAAATAATTAATTTAAAATTAAAATCTTCAGAAAGTGAAATTTTGGGATGTGACAACCCCCCTCTGTCGCCATTTCGGTCCAACAATTGGTATCAGAGCTGGTTAGCTCTTCTCAATAGATCTTAACCGGTCTCTAGAGCCATGGCGACAGACAAGTACTCGACCAAGCCCCCGATCTTCGATGGAATCGACTATCCCTTCTGGAAGAGCCAGATGGAGACCTACATCCAGGCTTAGGGCTACGCCATCTGGCGTAAGGTCAAAGTACGGTATGTCATTCCTGCCGATGAGAACATCAACGCTAGAAACATGCACGATGTTGAGGCAAATGCGAAGGCAAGGAACATCATAATCCAGGGGTTGAGTCGAAGCGAGTTTGACCGCATCTCTCATCTTACGTCGGCTTTCGACATCTGGGTGACCCTCGATGCATACCATGAGGGCACCACCCAGATCAAGACAGTTCGACATGACCAGTCTCAAGTGCTAACATGACATGAATTAATTCAAGTTGTGCATTCTTAATTAACTCATCATGGCAAAGACTAGACTACACATATAAAGTCATGATAAATTTAGCAAGTAAGCACGGATCATGGCAAGATGTAATTCAGCGAAACATGTCATAACAGGATAATAATCAAGGCTCCATGTAGTTATAGTACAATGCAAAATGAAATGCAGAAAATCCAGCTCCCCCTCAACATGTGATGCAACTTTAGTTCAAGTTGAGTTATGTCAACATTAAGATCTAGAAGCTCCCAAATGGACTCCCCCTGAACCAAAGCAATAAAAACGAGAAGCTGGCAAGAAAAATAGAAAGGGCAGTCCTTAAAGCATAGACAAGATATAGAGGATACGACAGCTCAGACTGACTCTCATCTACCCCATATGACACTAGCACTATTAGCTGGTCATCTAACACACTAAGGAGCAAACACGTTCCCTGTCTACCCAAGGGTGGCCCAACCCTTGCTAGAACCTACAAGAAGTGAGTGAGCTCAACCTAGTGAGAAGAGAAACAGCTAACAGCAGCATCCTAGAATCACAAGATGAGAGAAAGAAGTCTAAACAACTAGACAAGAGAAATACTCTAACCTATGCTGGAAGGACTAACCCTAATGCACCCATATGCAATGCAACAGAAAGGAGTAAGAGCATAATAAACAAGATAAATCATGAAGCACAAAACTCCCCCTCACAACAGTCCATAAGGACAAACCACCCCAAGCTCTCCCGTTAGAGCTGAAACCCTAGAGCTATCCAAAGGCTTGGTAAAGATGTCGGCTAACTGGTGGTCACTCTCCACAAACTGGAGCACTATGTCACCCTTCTCCACATGGTCTCGAAGGAAGTGATATCTGATATCAATGTGCTTGGTCCGAGAGTGTTGCACTGGGTTATTGGCAATGTTAATCGTGGAAGTGTTATCACAAAAGAGTGGAACACTGTCGATAACTAACCCAAAGTCCCGCAGGGTCGAGACCATCCAAAGCACCTAGCTGCAGCAACTGGCGGCCGCAACGTACTCGGCCTCTGCGGTGGACTGTGCAACACCGGACTGCTTCCTAGAAGACCACGAAACAAGAGAAGTACCAATAAATTGGTAGGTGCCAGAAGTGCTCTATCTATCTATCCTACAGCCAGCAAAGTCTGCATCCGAGTAGGCTCTCAAGGAAAGACAGGATGAGGAAGAGTACCAGATACCATAGTCAATGGTAGCTCGAAGGTACCTAAGGATATGTTTCACCGCCTGACGGTGAGATACGCGAGGAGAAGCCTGAAAGCGAGCACACAGACACACAGCAAAGTGTATGTCTGGTCTCGAGGCAGTGAGGTACAAGAGGGAGCCAATCATGCTGCGATACTCCTTCTGATCAACTGGCTCGCCGTCCTCATCTGGGTCAAGAGAAGCTGTGGATGCCATGGGAGTTGACACAAGCATACCATCACTCATGTCAAAGCGTCTCAGGAGGTCACGAGTATACTTGCCTTGATGCAAGAAGGTACCCTACCGAGTATGCTTGATCTGGAAGCCAAGGAAGAAGGTCAACTCGCCCATCATGCTCATCTCAAACTCGGTACACATGACGTCCGAGAACTGTGAAACGAGAGCATGGGAAGAGCCGCCAAAGATAATGTCATCCACATAAATTTGGACGAGCAGAAACTCAGCGCCATGCCGACGAATGAACAAGGTCTACTCCACCTTACCCATCTCAAAACCATGACTCAAGAAATAGGACTTAAGCCTCTCATACCAAGCTCTAGGGGCCTACTTAAGTCCATACAAGGCTTTGGAAAGCTTGTACACATGGTTTGGGTATTTGGGGTTCTTGAAACCTGAAAGCTGTCTCACATAGACTTCTTCCTCAATAAAGCCATTGAGGAAGGCACTCTTGACATCCATCTGGTAAAGCTTGAAACGTTTAGAAGCTGCGAAAGCAAGCAGAATTCTAATGGCCTCAAGTCTAATTATAGGGGCAAATGTCTCCTCAAAATCTAGACCCTCAACCTGGGAGAAGCCCTAAGCTACCAGTCTAGCCTTGTTTCGAACAACCACCCCATCCTCACTCTGCTTGTTCTTGAATACTCACTTAGTCTCAATGACATTGTGACCTCGAGGGGCTCAACAAGCGACCAGACCTTGTTTCTCTCGAAATTCTCTAACTCCTCATGCATGAAATTGACCCAAGACTCATCAGAAAGGGCATGACTAACATCTTTGGGCTCAAAGGTGGCAACAAAAGCAGAATGGACACAGAAATGTGACATGCCAGACTTTGAGCACGTGACTCGCTCAAAGAGGTCTCCAATCATCTGCTCGGAAGGATGGTCTTTCTGGATATGTCGGGGAGGTCCTGGATGAGAAGAAGTGGCCTCTACCTCATGAGCTGAAGAGGTAGGAACAGAGCCACTAGCTCCAGAGGAAGCAGAAGGCATGGGCTGATCACCTGGAGGTGCAGTGGAAAAAGGCACCTCAGGTGAAGGATGATGAACTGAATCGGGTAGACAACCCTCATCTCCATCATCCTCATCATCCACAAAGATGGGCTCGAACTGCTCTAAAGAACCAGAGATATCGGGCCTAGTCCCCGGACTGGCCTCATCGAAGGTCACCTCACAGGTCTCTACCAACTTACTAGACTCGCAGTTCCAAACCCTATACACCCGCGAAGAAGTCGAGTAACCTAGAAAGATACCATCACAAGAACGTGACTCGAACTTGTCTAGGTTCCCGGACTTCAGAATGAAACACTTGCAACCAAACACACGAAAATGAGAGACACTGGGCTTTCGCCCGTATCTCAGCTCATAGGAAGTGCGATGCAAATGTGCCCGAAGAAAAACTCCGTTTGAAACATGGCATGCGGTCGCTATAGCCTCAGCCCAAAACTTCCTAGGTGTAGAGTACTCATCAAGCATCGTCCTGGCCATCTCGACCAAGGTACGGTTCTTCCTCTCCACGACGCCATTCTGTTGTGGGACGTGCGGAGATGAAAACTGGTGCTCTACACCTGTTTCATCGCAAAACCTCTCAAAGTAGGAATTCTTCAACTCCGTGCCATTGTCACTGCAGATCGCTCGTAAGGCACCCGGAAGCTCAACAGAAAGCCTACTAAAAAGACCTCAGAAATGTGTGAACGTCTCATCCTTCAAGGCTAAGAAAAACACCCAAGAGAACCTCGAGAAGTCATCGACCACGACAAGAACATACCACTTCCCTCCTGTTGACTGCACTCGAGCTGGTCCAACTGTGTCCATGTGGAGCAGCTGTCCTGGTGCATCGGTCATAGTCACTGTGACCAAAGGGTGAGAAGCAGCAACCATCTTGTCGTATTGGCAAGGAGCGCAAACAATATCTTTGACCATCTTGAGTTTCGGCAGACCACGAATGAGATCGTGGACGCTAACTCGGGTCAAATGGTCAAATCCAACATGACCAAGTCTCCTATGCCAGAAAGTAAGGTCACGGGACTTAGAAGCAACTAAACACCGGAGAGGATCACCAGAAGACTCAGAAAAATCAGCGTTTTGCAAACGTTTTTCTTAAAGCTCACCTCAAAACCGTCATCGATAAGCTGAGAAACGGAAAATAAATTATACTGCAGCTTACTAACCAAGGCAACGTCTTTTAAAATAAAAGACTCATTGACGCGCACTGTACCTTTGGGGATGACGCGCCCAGACAAAGCGTCTCCGAAAGTGATAGTCTCATCACCTGGAGCTCGAGCTAAGGAAGAGAACCAACGAGAGTCTCCGATCATGTGTCGTGAACACCCGGAGTCTACGAGCCACACCTCTGCCTTCCCTGCCCGGCGAACCTGAGTCAAACAGAGAGTAAAGGCTCAGTACTGGGATAAATCAAGAGTGATTTTGGCACCCAATACTGAGTAACACATCGAGCTGCAGAACTACTCAAACACGACTCACCTCTAACTACCCTACGCTCTCTGTCGCTCAAAGAAGCAGAAGGTCCACGAACAGACCTGAAGCTGTGGTTGGGTCCGACTGCTATGGGAGAGCGAGTCGGAGCACCAGCAACATGCTGATCACGCCGCGGGTAGCCATCTCGACGGGAGAAACGAGATTTACCCTCAGAATGGTGGAAGTCATCACCAAAGGGAGCATGAGGACGAAAACCAGAAAACTCAAAAAAACCAAGTCCTCAATGCTGCCCAAACCCATCGGAAACAAACCTAGACCTCGTGTTGGTCTTAGGTGCACTCAAGTTCTGGGGTTGACCCTGAATACGCCTAAGAGCCTCAACACGGGCTCTCCGCACGATCTTGGCGCGCCTGAAGCATCGCTCGACCAAATGTCCATCCTTCTGGCAGAAGGTGCAATGATACTTCACCTTCTGAGAGGTAGAAGTAGCACGAAGAGGCTTCGCCTTCTGAGAGGCCGAAGTAGCAGGTGGACTCACCTTGCTGTCAGAAATCCCTTGGACAAAGCCCGCTGACTTGAATTGAACTTTCTCAGTCCTGGGCTTGACCTCGATCACACCTGCGGCTAAGGGTCTGAGCACAGCAGGTGGATGCTTCCTAACATCCTCCAGAAAATCATATCCTAGACCATGATTGAATTTGCAAATCTTGAACTGGTCTAGAATAAGATTTAGCTTCTTCTTGCCTCCTACAAACCTTTCGAGAGTGTTCATAAGATACTGACACTCCCAAAAGAGAGAGAGGTGCAAGAAGAGCAGGGGAAGGAGAGACAGCAGAAGGTAAGAGAGTAGAAGAAGAACAAGTAGCAGAAGAGTGAATGGCTTGTGCACGCACAGCCGACTCAGAAGGGACAGTCCTACTGCTAGCCTTTTGGTCCACATTGCTAAGCGTCTCTACCTTACCCTTGGGCTTCTCCCCCACACTAGCACACACATCACAACAAGATTGTGGCTTCTCTAGTAAATCCTTAGTCAGCTTCACATATTTTTCTTCCAAAGCAATCAAGACAGACTTTAGTTTATCACAATTTTTGCATGGTGAGCTAACAGGGTCCTTAGAAGCATACTGAGCCATTTTCTTATTGTAGTCAATCATTTCTTGAAACTTTTTTGAGACAGATTCAAGTTCAGCAGTTAATTTAGGACAGTTCAAACATGAAGCAATAGGCTCAAGTAATGAAACTTGCAATTCAGCAATTTTGTGATCTGCCCTTTTTAGGCTCATCTTCAAATTATTGCAATTTTCACAAGTCTCGGGCAGATCAAGAAGCATGGTATAAATACCTCTAAAAGTATTGTCGTTATCCTCACATGAGGTGCAAGATGTAGTCTCAGCAACAGGGGATGAAAGAGTAACTACCCTACTCATCTCTAGTTCAACAAGTAGACTAATATTCTCAACCTTAACCATGTCTAACTCAGATGACACACTATCATGCAAGGTCCTTAGCTTCTCCAAGTCATCGAGCAAAGTAGTACAAACATCACAATCGTCACGGGAGGGAGCAGATCTAAGTAAAGTAAACTCCCGTGACAAGCTCTCTACTTCCTTCTCCAACTCGCTAACCCTAGCTCTAGATCTAGCATTAAATTTCCCTAGCTTAAGAAAAACATCATTAAGCTGGTCATAGGAAGGGTATACCTCATCGGAGTTGAAATAGAGCTCACTGTCGCTAATCTCGCCCTCAAGGGCCATAAAGCACATGCCGGAGAAGTCGTCACTGCCCTTGGGGTCTTGCTCATCCGTCCCATCGTCGTCGCTCCACCCCTCCACCTCGCTGAGGTCGAGGTCGTCGAAGGCGGTGAGGACGCGGTGGAAGAGCCTCTTGGCTTTGCCAAGGTCGCGGAACTTCTTCTTGCCTTGGGCATGAGCTGAGGGCTTCTTGTTGCGGTTCTTATCGACCGTTCTTGCTCACACCGCCGTAGTCGCCCTTACTCTTCCCCAGCTTGGGGCAATTCGCTCGAATGTGGTTGGGGCCACCACACTCGAAGCAAATGATCAGACCACTCCTCATTCGATCTCTCACCCTCTTGTATGCGTGGGAAAACTTTCAGGCTAGAAGGGCTAACTGATCCTCTGGTAGCTGCTCTAACTGATCATCAGTTACGTCACAGAGAGCAGCTAAAGAAAATCCGCAAATCGACTCAGAAGAAGGTCCAAAAACCAGACTGGGATCGATGACTAAGGCCATCGACTGCGACTTTGACCTACGAGAGACTATGTCAATCTCGTGAGTCTTGAGGCGTGAGTACAACGCGTCAAGAGTCAGGGTCGAGAGGTCGGTCGTGTCTTTAATCGTGGTCACCTTCATCTCCCAAACGCGCAAATCGAGAGCAGAAAACATCTGTCGAGCGTTGTCCGAGTCGGAGTATGTGAGACCGATTTCTCGGAGGTTGCTCAGAATCTTGTGAAAACGCGCAAAGCACTCATCCAAGGACTCACCAGTGAGCATTTCAAACTTGTTGTAATCTCGCTTGAACTGGTCATGTCGAACCGTCTTAATCTGGGTGGTGCCATCATGGTATGCATCGAGGGTCTCCCAGATGTCGAAGGCCAACGTCAGATGAGAGATGCGATCGAATTCGCTTCTGCTCAGGCCCTGAATCATGATGTTCCTCGCCTTAGCGTTCGCCTCAACATCAAGCATATTTCCAACATTGATGTTCTCATCGGCAGGAACAACATATCGCACCTTGACCTTGCGAGATGGCGTAGCCCTGAGCCTGGATGTAGGTCTCCATCCGGCTCTTCCAGAAGGGATAGTCGATCCCATCGAAGACCGGGGGCATGGTCGAGTACTTATCTGTTGCCATGGCTCTAGAGACCGGTTAAGATCTATGAGGAAGAGCTAACCGGCTCTGATACCAATTGTTGGATCGGAAACGGCGACAGACGGGGTGAATGTCGCCTTTAAAAAAAACTTTCCAAATTAGTACTCGCTTAAGCAATCTTCTCCGATAACAACAAATGCTATGAAGAAGAAAAGAATGGTTATGCCCACTGGAAACCTAACCCTTCTGAGGAAAAAGCCTGGGAGAAGCACTGAGCACAACAAGAAAAGAAAATACCAAATGAGAATAGTCAAAGCAGCCGGGGCCGGTCAGACCGCACAAGGCAAGCCGGTCAGACCGCCCTTTAGGCGCCGATCAGACCGCCCGGGGCACACCGGTCTGACCGCCCTTGAGGATCCGGTCTGACCGCCATTATGGGTCCGGTTTGACCGGTCCCCTGATCCCAAACAGAACAAAGAGCGCAGACTGAAAAAACTGAAAGACGAAAATACTGCAGAGCTTCAGAAACTTGAGAAATTGGGGGTTTGCACCCAATCTTTTCAGCCCAGAGCAGCACAACAACAACCTAAATATCAAGAGGGTCTTGGGAAACAAAAGAATCCAACTCAAGATCAAGAATTTCAGATTTGAGCCAAAATCTGAAAAAGTACAGAGAGTTGCACCAAAATCCAAAATACAAACCAATCTTTGGTTCTTTGTTCATGAAACGAAAAGATTAGCTAGAGAATAGCCTTAGGACTCAGAAACTCAAACTTGGGCACACTCTTTTAAGGGAAAAATAGAAATCACATCAAACTCTAGAAATGAAACCTGAAACTTAAATGAGCGCAGGAGGAATAAAAAGAGAATCTTTGATTCCTATGATGAGCTCTTGGGATTTTAACTGATCAAATGATCTTTATACCTAATCCCAACATAGAGCAACCCATTTTGCATCTTCTTAGCAACAAATAACTCCAAAACACAGAAATCAGATAGAGCATCAATACGAGGAAGAAAACTGGAGACAAAAGCAAACCAAGTCAAATTGATTCATCCCCATGAATGATTGAGTATAGAGGAAAGATTACATGGAGTATCAACTCATATCCTCTCTACTGCCCCATACATGATTGGATTGAGAACACAAGCTTCATGCTTCACACTTGAGCACTCCTCTCTCCAAGAACACACGGGCACACACACAGAGAGGGCTCAACAGCCTCTGCCCTCCTCACCAACTCATACCAACTAAAGCAAAAGAGAAGCAAAGCAAAAACAAAACCCAAAAGCATGAAGACCATGCAGGAGACACCCTCCTTTTATAGCCTCCAACTAATGGGTTTGATTCTCTCTTTACCCACTAAGCCTCCACCAACTCTTGTGCTTTATCCATAATCCGCTTCCTTTAGTGCAGCTTTGTGTATTCACCAAAATGCCCCTCCTACACCTTCTGGAAAGCTTCCGTATTCCTTGTCGTCCAAGCCTCGCAACCACCTCGAGTCCTCGCCGTCTTCGGCACACCTCGATCGTTCTGACCTCGGCACCGTCTGCGCCTAGTCCGGTCATCCTGTGCCTCGCCACGACTCCGCCTCGACGTCCTGCAGCCATCACAGACAAGAAACACATCACATAGCACCGTTCGACACATGTAAACCTCATTAGCATCAATGGATCATACTCAAGCATTAAATGGCCCAAAAGCTCAAACAGGAAGAAGAATACACCTCAAGTCCGACTAACCAACCCCGACTGAGCCAAATGCCATCATGACACGAAACGCACAAATCAAACTCAAACTTTTCAGAATACTTGTCAATTACTCATCACAAGCATGTGGTCACCTCCACATGGTCTCTCACTTTATGAACCATGAGTCATCTCTATCACTTATACATCCTTAGCACAGCACAATCAAGAAATAGAGAGAGAAGAATGAAAATCAACAAGATCAAGAGCAAATCAATCAACACAAAAAGGATCCACAAGAGAAAGACAAGTTGATATATTTTTACTTGAGGATGAAGGTTTTACAACTACTCTACCTAGAGGACAAGAGAGCACACCACATCACTCACACTTCTCAAACCCTAACCCTTGAACACTTCGCTTCAATGGCAAATATTGGATGGTTAACTAGTAAATCTCCATCCTAATCTATTAAATAGACAAGACAACCAGCCCCATCTAACCTTAATAGATACTATCCACTTAGTACATATGGGGGAAATCCGTTAACCCCACATAACATGGGCTTTACTCACATACTACACTTATGCACGCTTTTCAAAGCTCAAAAGCTCAAATCCACTAAGTCATTGACTTTTGATCCAACTTGATCTTCTCGGCTTCTCCTTGACCTAAACCTATTTTCTAAGCATTGTGGTTTTGATCTAAAGTAGATTCTGGTATTTGGTCAACTTACCAAAATACCATTTCTCGACTCGGTTTTCATCTTCCCTTGCAAGCAATCGTCGTGCTTGCCACATGTAGGTGAACTACTGGCTTGCCACACATCGGCAAGTCTCTTCCATTTCGGTTTCACCGGACCATGTCTTACTTGGACTGACCAAGGCACATGGTGCAACTCAATCGTTCAAACTTCCCTTCGACATTTCCCATATCTCTCGTGCCATGTTTGTGCTCAGCCATCTCACTTAGCATTCTTGATCGTTCTGGGCCTCAACTCCTCTATTATCGTAGTCTTGATTGTTGTTGTTGACCATGGTTGATTCCAAGCGCCCCTGCACATCCAAAAACCATGGAATTATTTTCAAGCACAAGTTCTTCACAACTTGACCCATGTTAGTTATAACATGCATCATGCAACACATATGCACTGAACTAGGTCAAACCAAATCATCCCATGACACATTCCCAAAATTCAGCCGAGAGAAACACTTCTGCCAGTCTGGCTGCATGCTTAGGCTGGTTAGACTAGTACTACCTAGTGGTCTAATTGGCCACGCCGAGTGATCTGATTGATTCTGCTGACAGACAGCATTGAGAAAATTAGAATTTTGCAAAATCCAAAAATCTACTCTAAAATAGTAATAGTTCATCACAACAAAACTCTGGACCTTCTCACATGGCCATTCAGTCTCTCTCTTGATATATCCATTGGCAATTTCTCATAAATGTAAATAGGAGGTGATTTTAGAATTTAGAGAGGGAATTTTGCAAATATATGTTCAAAATGGTCACACAAGGATTGCAAAGACCAAAAATAACCATATGAACCATAAATAGGGTGAAGCTTCTGAAAATGGCACATTTTCAACAAAAAGTTTCAATACCACTAGATAAATTGGGAAATCTCACTCTAGATTCACATGAAAGAATAATTATTCTATTTGACCTTGAACATGGTGAGTAGAGAGAAAAAGATCAAGAGAGTCATATCAAAATATTAAAACTCCAACTTAGCAATATTTTGCACAAAAACTCTAAATTATGCTTTAGATATGCATTTTTTACCAATCTTTCTCCTCTTTTGACAATGGAATCATCAAGATGCATGTAAAAAGATAGAGTATAAATGAAATAGAGTGGTTTGTAATTTATTTATTTTTAGCATAAGAAGCTATGAAAATTATCAAAATGACTATACAAGTACTACACCAAGCCGTACAATGTGACGAAGCTACTTAACCATGGAAAACCATATATAGCAAAGCTAAAACCAAATAAGCAGTAATTTAAAATTAAATAAATTTTTAGCATTTTAAGTTGCTCAAAATCATAGTGTAACGAAAGGTATCCAAAAATAAGCCTAACCAAGCTAATAAACTAAATAGAACCGAGAAACTACAACTGAGTTAATTTATAGTGTTACAAGTTCAATGTTGAATCATTTTATTCAACCACTTGGAATTTGAGCATAGCTAGCATAACTGGTAATTTTTCAAACATATTTTAGTCTTATCTTAGTAAAGAAAGTTCTAAACTATGAGCCATCCACAAATGCCTCATAAGATTCAACCATTTTTCACATTTTTACTTTCTTAGCCATGTGCTAGATCTCAGGTTTACTACGACCATCCCAAGCAAGAAGGTTAAAATAGTGATCTTGGTCATCTAAAACTCCCCTAAGTTCATGTCTAATGTAATGGCAAGCTATCTCATGAGAATTGGTGAGATCAGTTTTTTAGGTTTAAGAATTGGTGAGATTAGTTTTTTCGTACAAAAAGATATCATTTTTCAAATTTCATTTTTAGTTTAAGAATAATGGGCTACTACTTAGTCTGTAAGCTATACCCAACCCGAACTACAAAAGCCTAGGAGAAGTAAACTTATACGTCAATAAAAAACTAGCATAGCTCAATTTAGGTTTATGACTTAACTTAGTCCAGCAAAATTAGTCATAATATCCAATATTGAGAAGATTTAGTTCAAGTTTTTCATATTTAATAAAGTTAGCATAGCAAAAATTAAGCTACACACAGAAAAATATGATAAATCTAGTAAACTAGCATAAGATATGGTAAGATGTAAAGTAAGATATTATGTCACATAATGATAATAGTCAAAGCTCCATATAGTTATATTACAATGCAAGTTACTAAAATTAAATATGCAATATGTAACAATGGATGCAAAAGAGCCAAACTCCCCCTCAAAATAGGCCAAAAAGACTAATAACTCCCAACCCCCTATAAAGATGCAAAACAAAAAGAATCAAGAGTCTTATTGGAAATATCTGCAACCTGCAGTATTGACTCCATAAAGAGAAGCATAACATCACCCTTCATTACATAGTCTTTAAGAAAATGGTATATAATGTCAATGTGTACTAGAGTGTTGCATTGGATTTTTGGTAATGTTTATAGCACTAGTGTTTTCACAGAAAAGAGGAATACTATCTAAGAACAACCTATAGTCATGTAGAGTAGATAAAATCCAAAGAACCTGAGAGCAACTACTAGCAGTAGCTACATACTATGCCTCAGCAGTGAATTATGCAATAGAGGACTGCTTTCTAGATGACCAAGAGATAAGAGATGTGCCTAAGAAGTGACAGGTGTAACAAGTACTCTTTTATCTATTCTACACCCACAAAATCAGCATCAGAAAAAAGCCTAAAGAGATAGTGAAGAATCAGAAGAATACCAGAGTCCAAAGTCAAGAGTGTACTAAAGGTACCTAAAGATGCAACGCACTGGTTGATGATGTGGGAATGAGGGGAAGCCTGAAATCGAGTGCACAAATACACAACAAACTATATGCCCAGCCTCAAAGCCATGAGATAGAGGAGTGAGTCGATCATGTTGTGATACTCCTTCTAGTGCACAGGTTCTTCATCCTTATCAGGATCCAGCATAGTATAAGTGACAATTGGAGCAGACATTGGCTTGCTACTTCCCATGTCGAAGCACCGAAGGTCCTTTTTGTACTTACTTTGATGAATGAAGATCTTTTCTTTCAGTTGCCTGACTTGAAGACCAAAGAAGAAAGTCAACTCATCACCATACTCATTTCAATTTCCTTGCTTATAGAATCAGAAAATCTGGACACAAAAGCACGAGACGAAGTATTGAATATAATGTCATCCACATAAATCTGAACAAGTAAGAAGTCATTGTAATACTTGAGAGTAAATAAGGTTTTATTTACTATTTCTATTCAAAATTATTTTTAAACAAAAAACTCTCAAACCTATCATATCAAGTTCTAGGGGCTTGCTTCGATCCATACAAGACTTTGGAGATCTTGCAAACATAGTTTAGGAAATTGAGATTTTTAAAACTTGGAGGTTACTTGACATAGACCTCTTCTACTATGAAATCATTTTTGACATCAATTTGAAAAGCTTAAACTCCTTAGACGCTATGAATGCTAGAAAAAATATGAATGACTTCTAATCTAGTTGCAGGTGCAAAGGTCTCTTCAAGTCTAAGACCTCTATCTGGGAAAAACCTCGAGCTATATATCTAGCCTTATTGCAAACTACCAACCCATATTCACTTTACTTATTTTTGAAAACTCATTTTGTTCCAATTCCATTTTGATTAGGGGGAGGTTCAACTAAGTTCCAGACTTAGTTTCTTTCAAAATTTTCAAGCTCTTTATGCATAACATTGACCTAAGAGGAATTAGATAAAGTATAGATGATATCTTGAGATTCAAAAGACACAACAAAAGTAGAATATGCATGAGAATCTAGAGATATAAACCTAGAGTGAGTAACTCGCTTGTGGAGAGCCCCAATCATCCACTCCTGAGGGTGTTGTCGCTGAATCTGAAGAGGGGGTCCTAGTACACGTGGCATCTACCTCATGGGCTGTGGAGGTAGGAGCAGAGCCACTCGAAGAGTTGATGAAGATGGGAGGAGGCTACTCTGCTGAAGCTAGAGTAGTGAAAGTAGGCTCTCCAACCAACTCAAGAGCAATTAAAGGAGGGGATTGGGTCCTTATCCTCTAAGTCAGGGTCGTCATCGATGAAGATGCTCTCTTGATCACCGTGTACCTGTGTACCTGCACTATCATGTCTATTATCAGGACTAACTTCATCAAAAGTGACTTCACAAGTCTCAATAATTTTGCTAGTATCTAAATTAAATATATGAAAGTAACAAGAATGACTAGAATATCCAAGGAAAATACTATCATAGCATCTAGATTCAAATTTATGCATGTTGCCATGTTTAAGAATGAAGCACTTCCAACCAAATATCTTAAAATGAGATACATTAGGCCTATGACCAAATCTAATATCAAAAATAGTCTTGCCTATGGACAATGTTAAGAAAACCCTATTGGATACATAGCAAGCAGTAGAAATCACCTCAGCATAAAACCTCCTAGGGAGCTATGCTCATCTAGCATGGTCTGAGCTATCGCTACAAGAGTTCCATTCTTTCTCTTTACAACCCTGGGGACTCTAGGTGAGGAGAACTGGTGCTCTAATCTTCTTAGTGTAGAAAGTAGCAAAAGATGAGTTCTTAAATTATGTGTCATTATCACTCCTAATGGCTCTCAAGGCTCCTAGGAGGTCAATTGCTAATTTAAGGGCTAACTCTCTAAAATAGACAAAAGCATCATCCTTAGAAACTAGAAAATACACCTAAAAACACTTAGAGAAGTTATCTACAATGACAAACACATACCAGTTCCCTTCTGCAGACTTGACGCTAGAAGGGCCAACTATATCTAAGTGTAAGAGTTCTCCAGGATCTTCAATGATGACTAAGGTAAGAGGAGGATAAGAAGCAGGAACAATCTTACCATTTCTACAAGGTGTGCAAACTAGGTCTCTATAGCTCTTAAGCCTAGGCAATCATCTAATAGGGTCCTTATTACTGAATCTAGTCAAGCGATCAAAGCCTATACGTCCAAACCAATGATGCCATAATACTAGATCAGAAGAATTAGAAGCCACAAGATACATAGGCCTAAAGATAGAAGAGATACTAAAATCAGAACTAAAGATGGTCTCAAATCTAGAGATCCCAAAGACACCCACCCAAGGAATCTATAACTCTATACTCACTATTCTTGAATCTCACTTCTAGACCCTCATCAAGAAGCTGGGAAACAGATAGGACATTATACCATAGCTTACTTACCAAAGTAACATCGTTAAACATGAAATTATTGTTGACACGCAATGTGCCCTTAGCTACCATGGTCTTATAGAAGCATCCCTAAATGTGATCATCTCATTGTCAGATGCATGAGTGAGGGAGAACCATCCAGAATCTTCAATCATATGTCGTGAACACTCAGAGTCTACAAGCCACACATCCTCCTTCCTCGCTTGAGGGACCTACAGGGCATAAGTAGGAAATATTTCTGTCTCAGTACTAGGGTTAAGAATGAAAGACTTGGAAATCTAGTACTGAGCCACATGATGTCTAGGAACAGAGGTAGGAAAAAATGATTAACATGAAAATCATGAGGATGCACATGAGAACCACCTGTCTAAATGCTGCCCGTGTCACCCTCATGATATCCTAACCTAAAGCGTTGCCTAAAACCACTAAAGGAGTCAAAGAAATCATCTACAAATCTAGGCCTATGTCTAGAAGACAAGACAAGTTGTTTAGCTCTAGAGACACTCACAGGTGAAGGAACTCCTCTAATAGACCTCAAAGCATACATCATCTGTTTTATCTCAATCTTAACTCTACGGAAGCATAACTCAATAATGTAGTCATCCTTCTTATAGAAGGTGTAATGGTACTTGACGTTTTGAGTGGTTTGACCTACTAAAGTAGAAGCACCTGACCTGCTTGAAGGGGTTTGGGCAAAACATGCTGACCTAAAGACAGTCTTGGATGACTCAGGGTTTTTTTACCTCAAACTTGTTACTCTCAACAACTCTCAGAATCTTAGGTGGGTAGTTCTTGGTATACTTTAGGGAATTAAATCCTAAACCCCTCTTCTTCATACTCACCTTAGATTAGTTAAGGATCATATTGAGGTTCTTCTTTCCACTAGAAAATCTCTCAAGAGTCTTTTTAAGGTAGTCATTCTCTTGGGTTAGGCTCTCACATGTGGCACACTCATTTGTTTTGGTTGCCCTATATAGGATCGAGGAGGCCGACTAGAGGGGGGCGAATAATCATTTCTAAATGTTTCAATTAAATTCTATTTAAGCTGTTTGGCTAAAACTAAGTATATAATGCGGAAGCTAAATCAAATTGGTTTTAGCACAAACAAAGCCTAAATCAACTAGGTTCATCTAAGTTCACCAACAATCTAAGACTATGTCAAAGGTTTGCAAACCTAGGATGATAAGTAATCAATTTAAATCTATGAATATAAATTGCTTGAAAATAAATTGAGCACAAGAAAACAAATCACAAAGACACAATATCTTTTTACTGTGGTGTTCGGAGACTTGCCGATCTCCCCTAGTCTACGTTGAGGTTAGCCCAAACGAATTGGATCGGCTCCACGAATTAAGCCGAAACACCTCAATCCACTAGGTTGATCTTCTTCTACTCTAGAAATGGCGAGCACCACACCACTCACAATTCACCGGGATTTCTCCCAATCTTATTTGAGAAGCTCACCACGCACGATGCCTTCAACACCGTCCAGGAGTCGGCAAACTCCAAGAGTAATAAGTCAAGCTCCTCGCTTGACTCTCACCACGTGCAACGAATGCACAGGCTCAAACGGATACTAAGTCCAACTCTAGATGTAACACATGCACTCTATATCACTCTTCTTGCTCACAAGGTGTAACACATGCACAATTAAGAGTAGAGGATCACACTAGCTTAAGAGAATAGAAATGGGTCAAGCAACTACCTCTCCAACAGGTCACAAGAGGGTATTTATACCCCACATAAGAAAACTAGCCGTCGGAGCCAAATTCCTAAAAATCAGGGTTATCGGAAGTACCGGCGGCAAAACTACGGTCTTCCGCTCCCCTTGCAATGATGAAAAACTAGCCATTAAAAGCAAAGGACCAGTCGAATCCAGTAGTTTTGATGTATATTTTCAGTAATTTCGATCATCAGAAGTACCATTCCCACATGCGAAACTACCGCTCTCGCATTTGCGAGTATACATCATATACACAACACTTGTATACTCTAAGATAAGCTTTTAAAACGAAGCTTACTTATCCAGTTGTCATTAATGATTCAACCATTAACACACAATGGAGAAGTTAGATAACAACCTAATTGCAAATGAGTATATATATAAACTACACAAGCTGTATATACTCAAAGGATGTGTTTCAAAGTAAAGATTCTTAATATGTGTATTAAAGGAAATATTGATCAATACTTATGAAATCTCAAAATATAAAGTGAACTCCCCCTAAATGTGTGCATACAAGTATGTATAATGAAGATATATGCACATATTCATTTTGGACTATTTGTGGAGTTCAATCTATATTTTGGATCCAAGAAATGCACTAATATATAAGAATGTGATTTCGAATGCATACATATTTTATTTCACCTTTTCACCCAAATGAGATTAAGCAATAACATACTTAAACAAGTATATTAGTCTCACATATAGATTTGTCATTTAATCATATATTTGGATATGAGGAATACAACAAGATTATAAGAAAGATATCGAATGCATACCTCAATAATTTCACCTTTTTCATCCATATGAGACTAAGTAATATCATAATCAATAAACAAGGTTAGTCTCACAAATGCATTTGTCATTATCACCAAAACCTCATAATATTATTTATCATTATCAACAAAACCAACTTAAATAGAGTTTGATCTTTCACCCTAGCATATATCTCTTTATAGACAACTACCTCTAGTTTCAAAGACTCACAAGACATACAAGGAGAATTTTTAATCTTATCCAACTGCTCCTTATATTTGACTTTAAAAGCCCAATGTATACCATCTAAATCCGTCCTAATTTTAGTATAAAATAAACATGAAATATAATCAATTACTTTCTTAGATGTAGTTAAGGACATGGAATTTTCAATTTTATATGTATCATCAAGTGTCATGTTGAGAGTATCAATCTCAATTGTGAGCCTATAACAATTTTCACAAGAAACATTTTAGCCATTTCTTTCATTTTAATTTTGCTATCCTTGTAATGAGAGTAAGAATGATCATGATTAAATTTGAGTAATTCTTTAGTAGCACTATCCAATTTAAATTCAAGCAAAGCACAGTTTTAACATGATGAAAGAATAGCATCTAAAGGAATCACATCCAAGGCAATAACATTTAAGCAATCATGATCGTTACTAGATTTGAGAGATTCTAGTTCATCTAGAGCATCCTTAAATTGACGAACAACAAAGAAATGAGTACTTTTCACATTAGCCATTAGATCATTAAGCACAAGCAAGATTCACACTTATCATCAGGATTCATAAATTTGAGCCTAACATTCACACTTATCATCACTCATCGGGATTCATAAATTTGAGCCTAACACCTTCTAGATTCAAGTTGTTAATTATAATATCCTAATTCTTAATCATTTTAGTTTATTTCTTCAGTTTTTGTTCAACAGCAACAAGAGCATGTTTTTCATCTCTTTGGGATAACTGTAGCGCTCGCCGTTGGAGGAGTTAACGTCTGTGCTGCTGTTGGCCATGAAGCATATGCCGGTTAAGTCTTGGTTCTTCTTCTTACTGTAGGAGTTACCCTCGTCGTCCTCCATCCCTGAGTCCACGTCGCTCATGTCGATATTCTTAAGAGCGGCAAGGACTTAGTTGATGACATTGTGGCAGTTGATCTTCTTGGACTTCACGTCATGAGCTTAAGGACACATTTGAAAGTCCTTCTCCTTCTCACCCTTCAGCTTGGGGCACTTGGCCCAAATGTGGTTTGGCTCACCACACTCAAAGCAAGTAATAGGACCACCCCTCACCTTGTTATATACTCACATGAATTTTGTGGATATGAAGGCCAAGTCATCCTCAGGAAACTTCTCTAGCTGCTCATCGCTCAAAGAATGCAAAACTATAATGAAAATCCAGAAGATCCAAAATCCAAAGAACTTGAAGAACTACTCTAAGAGGGGTCAACCACAAGAGTCATCAACTCTGTATTGAGGAGACGCGAGATAAAAGCAATGTTATGCATCTTTAACCTTGAGTAGAGGTTATCTATGGTAAGCTCACTCATACCAGTGTCATTGATGGAAGGGACCTTCTTTCTCCAAACCATCATATCAAGTGCACCCAATATCTAACGTGCATTCTCAGAATTAGAAAATATCAAACCAGCATTATGAAGATCATGAAGAATCTGTTGAACCTTCCCCAAAATTCATCCAAGGATTCTCCAGGTTTTTATTTAATCTTTGAGTATTCTTTCTTCAATTGGTTTTGCCTCACTTCCTTGATCGTGGTAGAACCCTCATGGTAGTCAGCAAGGGTCTTTTAGATCTCATAAGTAGATCTCAAGCAAGAAACTTATATCGACTAAACCCTTGATTCAAAGAATTATGAGCCTTGTTGTTTGCCACTACATCCGGTATAATTTGATCTTTGGCCAGCACAACATAAGGATTCTTGATCTTAATTCAAATTTTGTGCTCTTCGGCCTCGATATAGGATTGCATATGAGCCTTCCAATAAGAGAAATCATCTTCATTGAAAGTGGGTGGCGTAGTTGAATACTTGTCTCATGTATGGCTCCTAAGACCGGTTAATATTTATGAAAAGAACTATCCAGACTCTGATACCACTTGTAGGACTAGTGTGGCAACATAGGGGTGAATGGTACCTTCAAGTTTTCTCCAAGTATTCACCGATCCTTCACTCAAATAACAACAGAGTTATTGATATTAGAATCGAAAGCCAAAAACCAAAACAAATCACTCAAGAAACCAAATTTCATAGAAACCCAGTATTCAAGCAGTCAAATTATCTACTAGGGGTGGTCTAACTAGAGCTTGGTGGTTAGACCGCCGGCCATAAGCCGATCTGACTAGCCTTGGCGGTTGGACCGGAGGAAAGAGGTCTGACCAGCCTCCCTATTTCATAACAGCATGAAGCCATGAAACTTTTGATGGAACTCTAAAAATATAATTCCAAATGAAATAAAATTTTGCACACACCTTACTTAAGATCTCAGGAACTTATTCCAACCAAGGATCTCACGAATTCATGTCAAAGTTTAGACCTTTCTTAAAGTCAAGCAAGATTGCACCAAAATCAGGCAAAAACCCAAAATGATAAATAAGATTTGCTCGTGAGTAAAAGATGGCCAAAATGGTCTAGATGTATTCTCACATGTCATAGCAAGCAAAAATACCAAACAAATCGAGGCAAAAACACTCTGATCAAGAAATCTTGGTGAGGCCAAATCCAAACAAAATCGGGCAACTTCATGAACTTGCAAACCAGATGCCTAGATAGATGGGGATTGATATCCACAAGTCATCTCCATCACTTATACATCCTTGGCACAACAAGATTAAGAAAGGGAGAGAGAAGAATGAAAACCAACATGATCACGAGCAAATCAATCAACACAAGAGGGATACACAACAGATAGATAAAGTTGATATATTGCTACTTGAGGATGAAGATTTTATAGTCATTCCATCTAGAGGACAAGAGAGCAAACCATAGCACTCACACTTCTCAAACCCTAACCCTAGAATACTTGGCTTCAATATCTAAGATTGGATGGTTAACTAGCAAGTCTCCATCTAAACCCATTAAATAGACAAGACAACAAGCCTCATCTAACACTAATGGATACTATCCAGTTAATATATATGGGAAAAACTCGTTAACCCCACACAGTGCAGGCTTTACCCACATACTACACTTATGCACATTTTTTAAAGCATATAAACCCAAATCCGCTAAGTTCTTAGCCATTGATCTAACTTGATCTTCTCAGCTTCTCTTTGACCTAAATTACTCTCCCAAGCATCGCGGTTTTGATCCAAAGTAGTTTCCGGTATTTTGGTCAACTTACCAAAATACCCTTTCGTGACCCGATCTTCATCTTCCCTTACAAGCTATTGCCGTGCTTGTCACGTGTAGGTGCACTACTGGTTTACCACATGTCAGCAATTCGCTCCTGTTCTAGTTCCACTGGACCATGCCTTACTTAGATAGACCAAACCACATAGTGCAACCTGTTGCTTGAATTTTTCTTCAATATTCCTATCTTTCTCGTGCCATGCTTAAGCTCAGCTATCTCACTCCGATATTTTTGATCATTCTGGGTCTCAGCTCCTCCATGAGCATAGCTCCGATTCTCGCCGTTGATCATATTTGACTCCAAGCGATCCTGTACATCCAAGACCAAAATAATATTTTTCGGGCACAAGTTTTTGTACAACTTGACTCACGTTAGCTGTAACATACATCACATCATGCGACATATGCATTGAGTTAGGTCAAACCAAATCATCCCATGACATAATTCCGAAAATTCCCAAAATTCAGCCGAGATGAACACTTTTACTGGTCTGACTGGCCAGGTTGGTCAGACCGGTACTAGTATGACCGGCCATGCCGAGTGGTTAGATCGGTTTTGCTGACAGATAGCACTGAAAAAATTAGAACTTTACAAAATCCAAAAATCAGCTCCTTCAAAAATGGCAATGGTTTATCATAACAAAACCCTAGACCTTCTAAGATAGTCCTTCAGAGAGAATCTGACATCTCATATTGAAGAGACAACTTAAACATGTAAACCATAAGACAGAATTGTGAGCGAGTGTGAGGAGATGAGTTGTGGTGAAAATAATAAAAAAAGTAGTTGTGAGGTTGATGACAAAGACAAATTGTTGGAGTTATCTCCAGTGTTCTCTCGGTGATGTGGATTTCTTAGACAAACTTAAAAGATAAACCATTATGCGTGCCCTTAGAATGAAGTTCAAAGGTGACTACTACCAAACTGAGAAATTCTGAGGAAAAAAATAAATCTTTAGTCGGAAGGTGTCTCTGCTCCAGATTTAAACAGAGTTCATAAAAAAGAAAACGAGAGAGGACGACGCCCAGCCAACTCCCGTAAGGCCCAATGAGGCCCAGAAAGCGCATCGCGGTTCAGTCTAGGGTTTTGTCTTCGCATCCTTTCGCACCCCCGCTCCTTCTCTATATAATCCTCCGCCGCCGCTTCCGCTACCCTTCCCTTCGCACCGCCTCCATCCCACCCCGCCGCCGCCGCTTCCCCGCTTCGCCACCGCCACAGTCGCCATGGGTAAGCCGCCCTTGCCAGTCCATCGTTAACGGAGCGCCAGTCTTTTGAGATCTCCCGCTCTTCTTCTTGCGGATCTGACCGTGTGCGTTTTCTTTTTTTTTTCTGCGTGCGCTGATGCCAGCGCGGATCAAGGTGCACGAGCTGCGGGGGAAGAACAAGACGGAGCTGCAGGCGCAGCTCAAGGACCTCAAGTCGGAGCTCTCCCTCCTCCGCGTCGCCAAGGTCACCGGCGGAGCGCCCAACAAGCTCTCCAAGATGTACGCGCTTTACCGTTCTCGACGTCTTTGGTGTCCGTCAGTCCTCGCGAGTCGGATCGAATCGAATCGAACTGAATCTGTGGCTTTCTTGGTTGTGCAGCAAGGTGGTGCGCACCTCGATCGCGCGCGTGCTGACGGTGATCTCGCAGAAGCAGAAGGCGGCGCTGCGGGAGGCCTACAAGAAGAAGAAGCTGCTGCCCCTCGACCTCCGCCCCAAGAAGACCCGCGCCATCCGCCGCCGCCTCACCAAGCACCAGGTATAGCATATACTCCTACCCCCCATTAGGGCTGGAAACGAGCTGAGCTCGAGCGATCCTGAGTTAGTCCGAGACTGGACCTAGGCTCGAGCTCGGCTTGGCCCGGCCCAAGCTCCAATAGGCTCGGCTATGCTCAAGCTTGGCTCGAGTAAGCTCGTAACAGTCAACAATTCAACGTGCACTAATTTTTAACAATAAGAAAATCTCGAGAAGCTTGTTAAGAGTTCACATACAGCAATATTCAAGCTCAAATGGAGCCCTGACGAGCTATTCGAGCTTGGCCCATTGAAGCTTGCTAGCTTAGGATCAAGTTTGAGCTTGGTTCGTTTAGAGCTCGAGCCGAACTCAAATCAAGCCTAGAGTGAGCCGAGCTCGATGTAGAGCTCGAGCTGGATTCAAGTCTAGAGCGAGCCACTCACAAGCCTTGAGCTTTCTATTACAACCCTAACCCCCACCAATGCAGTCAAGTTTCTTGCATGCTATTAGATGTTGTTTGCTTCATGCAAGCTTAATGCTGTATGAAATGGTTCTAACCCTTTGCATAGATGACTTGGGGGGATGGCTAGCGCTTCTGACACTTTTGTACGATTTGTTTGTTGCAAGCCTGTGATTAGATTGGCTTTTTTGAATTTTGTACAATACATTGTAGTGTGGTGTTCCTAGTGATACCATTCGGTTTAAGGATAGTATTATTGTAATCTTTATGATTGTATTGGCTCCTCTATGGAGCTCTTAGAAGATGTTGATTAGCTGTGCTTGTATCGTGTTATTAATTGTTTTCACATGTCCGGGTTGTGTTTGCAGAGCACATACTTGGGTTTTGCGTGGTATACAGTTACAGAGCACATACTTGGGTTTTGTGTGGTATACAATTGAATAATGTCCTCATGATTGATATAGAGATGAAACTTAGCGCCCTGGGTGTGTGAAACAAGCCCTATTTGTATGGTAGTGCACTAGTGCTTGCATGCAAGCTTGTGTTTGGATGGATTTCAAAATGAGTCCTTTTTGCTTTGATCAGGTCGAAGATACCAATAGTACTTGCTTGCTAGAAATTGTTTTGTTGGAACAAAGATGCATGAGCAATAAGAGTCTAGTTTCATCAGACTGTATTTTTTGTGTTACTCATGCGACCACGACAGTACTAATCGCTAGCTAGCAAAATATATGGCAACGTCCTTGTTAAAAATGAAGCCACATATTTTTCATGTGAATTATATGAGCTAGCAAAAATACAAATACACGATACTCAGATGTAACATAACATTTAGCTGAAGTTATGCTCAGTCAGAACATTCTAATAAAAGTTGAAACGGTAAGTATAAACATGTAGTCTATTATTTATGGTTCTAAACTTTAGCTGAATTTGTTTTTCTTCTACTTTTTCTGTACTCGCTTCTCTGTGCCTTTGGGATTGTAAGAGGTCAGTTTGGGCCTCTATTCTGAAATTTTCATTGTTATATCACAGCTTTCTCTGAAGACGGAGAGGGAAAAGAAGCGGGAGAAGTACTTCCCCATGAGGAAGTATGCCATCAAGGCGTAGGTCAGGAACATGAAACGTTACGTTTAGCGCAACACCGGACATTTTATTTGCCTGGCAGTCACTTAAATTTTGATGTTATTATGCATGGACGCCCCTTGTGGTACAATGTGATGCGTCCAATTCTGTCAAATGCCTAGTCTGGTTTGAGTTCTTGCCTGTTGACATTGATATCTAATTTCATATTAGCGTCTTATTTGGTTGTAGCGTGTCCTACCATCCCCATTTGTCAAATGATGAAAGTTTAACATAATGTGGGTGTGCTTCTTCTAGTGTTCTAAAAGGCGGTATTAGGCTGTTGCCTAGGCGTTGGGTGGAGCCCTGTTGTTGTACTTTGGCCAAAATCGGTGAGCTAGACGTTCAACATGCCTAAGTGGTTGTCGGTGGTCGAAGGTGCGGTGAGAAGATGGTTCAAGGCAGACGCAAGGCGGTCCGGGGAGAGGCGCCTGGAGATCTCTTGTCGGCATATGTGTTGCCGACGCATTTGTAGGCCACTGTCGTCGTAGATGGTCTTCATCGTGCCAATGCATCAGTAGGTTGTCGGCATCATGTATAGCACCGTTAGTGATTAGATCCAACCGGATCTAGCTAGATCTAGATGCTGTCAACATCTCTGGACGGAGAATAGTGGCGGGAATATCGCGGGTCGGCACCTTGGCGGTGATGAAGAGGAAGCGAAGGCTAGAGCAAGGGCGGAGACACCAACAGCGGGCGAGGGGCAATAGCCAAGGGTGGAGGTGTTGGTGGCGGGTTAGGGTTGAGGGTGGCGGGCGAGGGTGGAGGGTGAAGAGCCATCGGCCTTGACGATGGGAGAGGTTTGAGAGCGGCAACGCGTGTGAGGAGAGCTGGAGAGGTGAGTTCGGGTGAGGAGAGGAGAGGTATGGGTGAGAGCCTGAGATCCAAATCGGGAGAGGGAGGTGAGGTGAGAGGAAAGGGGAAGGAAGAGAGGCGTGAGGGTCTGAGATCCAAATCGGGAGAGGGAGGTGAGGGGGCGTTAGCCAGATGGAGAAAGAAAGTGAGGAGAGAGAGGAAAGGGGAAGGAAAAGAAAAGAAGAAAAAGACTATCTATCGGAAAAGAAAAGGAGAAAAAGATTACCTATCTTCAGCCTGTTGTTTTTATTTTTAATTAGACTGTTTAGGCCCTGTCTAGTTCACACCTAAGCTCTCTAGGTGTTAGGTCTTACTTCGTCGTCCGCCTAGCGTCTTCTTGAACGCTGGCTCCTCCTATTCTTGAACGCTGGCTTCTACTCTTGGGAGTCATTTTCAGGTAATATTTTAGAAAGCGTAAGCCAACGGCCACAACCTAGTAGCGCTTGCAGATGTTTATATAGGGTTTATTAGCAGATGAAGGCGTATATAAGTTATGTGCGTGATATTGTTGATTAAATATTGACATACAAGTGAAGCGAGCAAAATGAGTGCGTAGCTATTTGATGTAGAAATTAGCGGCCTTTTGTTGATCATGCCCCGGCCTCTTGGCCCTCCCTGCATGGCCTGGCCCCTCGATAGCCGGTGCCATCTGCACCTACATAATAATCTAACCAAAGATGTAGCAGAATTCTCTGCCTCCCAATCCATCTTCACGAAGCCATGCATGTACGGGCTGTTTTTGTGCTGCTTTTGACTAAAAGCTAAAATCTATTTTTTTTTTTTTTTTTGAGAAAAAAAAAGCTAAAATCTATTGAGAAGACAAAAAAGAAACACAAGCCAGATGGGCCACGTCAAACCCAACACGGGTAATCAAACCGACACATACCAAACCAGATGGAGGAGGAATCTCTTGCCAGTCAGACAGATCAAACCAGCAGTGATGAGGCGGCAGTGGAGATCAATCAGCCGACCATCGTCGCGGGCCGGCCTTGAGATGGTGCTTGTGTGTCGCTTTTCGCAGTAGGGATCAATTACTTGGGGGCAGCGTAGCGACGGACAGCAGTGACGTCGACGAGGGGTTTTGCAATCTTCGCGTGCAAATAACTTGTTTTGTACTCTTTTATACTCGATAATAATAAACGGAAGAGAGATTAGTCTCAACAAGGCGTCCAAAGTAGCCTACGATGTTTAGGAAGCATCATCTACGAGTCACAACCGCATGTTTTCAGCTTTTACTTGCAATAGCAAATACCTTGCATAGTTGCAGCAGGTGTGCCCGTACAGTATGTATTCTTAACTTTTACATGCTCTTAATATATAGAAACACACATTCCTTAGCAACAGGGCTGGCTATTCTACACCAGGCCATGCATGTTGATCGAGGTGATCCCAGTGCATTCACTAATTCTCGTTATTCTTCACCTTTTACCATGCGCAATTTTAGATCATAGTACTGATTGTTATATCTCCGAAAGAAGATGCGCCATGGAAGCGCGAGGTTGATACAAGGCCTCCAAGGGAACCTCCTTTGGCATGGTTAGGCCAGAGCTCTCTTCCATGTCCGCGAGCTCTTCCCCCACTCTCCCCCAATCGAAGCACTGGATCATGGTCCCAAGAGCAAGGCCTACCATCTGCATGCCCAAGTTCTCCCCTGGGCATTGGCGTCTCCCCATACCAAACGGGGATCACCATCTTACCTTGGTTCCTCCCATCTGCAAATCTGTTGAGATCAATGTGTATACATACATGATTACAACTTACAAACATATTAAAAAGGGAACCAACACAGTAGCATTTCTAGTTGAAAAAGGGAATAAATGGTTTCAGACATGTGTTGATCCTTTCTGGGACGGAGGAGTCTGGTTCATCCCATACCTCAGGATCCCTGTGAATGCCGAATGCGTTCACAAGCAGCATTGTCCCCTGGGGAATGTGAAACTCACTGACGGTGCAATCGGCAGATGATGTTGTAGCTTCGGGAGGTCAGTCACCTCGAGCAGCCGTATCGGCGGTACAATGCATGCGTGTCGTACACGGATTTTATAATTAAAAATATTCTATAATTCTATTGCACTATTCTCTGTATCATATCAGTAGATAGTGCTCACAGATACAATACTAAACATCAAAATACATATCATGTGAAAGCGTAAATATAATAGTAGACTTACTTATGGGCCGATCAGGCCTAAATCAATAAAATGTAGCAGCAGAAATGAAGCACACAGGTGGAACTCTCAGGACGTGCCCACAGACAACCAACTGGGGTTCACGACTTAGTTCTTGATCTCTTCATCTTCTTCAACATCATGGCCAGGTGTATTGCTGAAGTGTAGCGATCTGACTCTTGATTCTGGATTAATTGAGTGAGCGAGGGTGAGCACAAACCACCATGCAACTAGATAACATGCATGGCTTATCAAGCAAAGGTTCGGATTGTTTTATTTGCCATAAATTGCTTTTTAAAATATGATATGTAGAAATTTCCTGAGACCTAACAGTTTTAACTAAAACAGATTTTATCAATGTATGAAAAAAATGCAATAATAATAGTGACCCAGATTCCATCCACTGGTATATGGTCTCTGCACCATATGCTAACCTTTCAGCGTTATAACCGCTTACCTTATCATTGGGGCGACACCCAGGGCAACGCAAATCAGGCCTTTTCACTGCCCACCACTTTTCCAATTCCACCCACAAAGTTTTTGAAACAGAAGTATATCTGGTTAAGTTCCCATGTCCGCCCTTGACTGTGAGTACGGCTATTCAAATAGTTTACACTCTGCAGAGTTTGTACACTTTACCCACAAGAGACAATCCGCTCGTTGCTCCACACGATTCCTTAGTCATGCGGTTGAGTAAATCATCACAAGGCTATTACAATGCATCTTCCCAACAGAGCCACGTCCGCTAAGGTTTCACTTTCTTAGGGGTACGACCACCTTTCCAGAAGCCCCCTCTTGCGCCGTCACATCAGAGGATGTGGCCATCCTCTGCCCGCCCGTGGTCACACCGGCACAACCCACACTGAGTCGATGCAAATTAGTTAGCCCTACATACAATTTGCCAGCTTGTGGTTGTAATATTATACACTGGGAAGTCATCACAAGATTCGGTCCTTAGGGTTATCTGGACGGTTCTACCACTGACCACACTCTCGTGCACCACTGCACCACACCCCCGAACCATCCACTAGATAATTAAGCAACTTGGGTTTTTGCGGAGCATAAAATATCCATGTCAAAATATAACAGCCATTTTCTCTCATGACTTCCCAAATCAGTTTCTCATGATAAAAAGTGATGCTTGAGACATTTTGGTGCCCCCGAGTATCTAAGCAGTTCTAAGCATGGCGAATAATTGTAGACTTATTTTTAAAATGTCACCATTATAATTTTCTTATGGTGATAAGGCTCAAATGTTCAAACGTTCCAAAGGAGGTGTAATACTAACAAGTTAAATAATGGGCATATACCTAGAATCGTAAAACAAACATATATTTGCATATGAAAACAACATGCAAGTTGATAATTTAAACAAAAGTAATTTGCAGAAAATGTAAGTCCAACATGATCAAAGTATTGACTCGCCTAGCGCAGTTTACCGCGGTCTTGAGCTCATTTAAAGCTTTCTCATTTGTTAGTCTTGAACTTTTGGTCTTTATCTTCACCTCGATTTTGGTCTTGCTTGATCCATTGATTCTTCAGGAATCCAATTTCTAATTGCACGCTAAACAACTAAATCCAAATGAATGCAAATAACTCAAAAGATCCAAATAAATCCAATTGAACTTGATTGATTTTTATTATGATTAAACGGGTGGTATGAAGTTGGGTTGATTGGGCACGGAGTATTGACGGAGTAAAACGGGGTTGAAGCAAAGTGGGGAATGACAAGGAAACCCTGTCGAAATGGATGTCAAAGGATGGGGCATGATAAAGGAATATTCACAGAAATATTCCGCTTTGGACATAAGGGTGGCAAGGCATAGCTGACGGCGGAATAGCATGGCTTGATCCTTTTAATTTAATAACTTCTTTTATTTTTATCAAGGTAGTTCCATGAGTTAGGTTAGACCTATGAGCTGGTGTATGAGTTGCCAGAAGTATTAAGTATTTATTTGTCGGATGTTAACATTTTGAGAGTTAGGACTTGAGTTCTACACATAATGCGTACATTTTTTTACTTTATCAAATAAATCCTATAGCTTATATTTCTAACCTTTTGAGATGTAGTATTTTATAGGGTTCCAATGGGCCATTGTTTGGATTATTAACTTTTCTTGCTTAGCTTAATAATTTGTTAGAGTGCAGGATTATTTTAATTGTACAAGTAATATTTAGCTTACAGTATTTTGAATGAGTCTTTGAATCATTTTAAGGCTGGAAAATTCCTTTTATTTATAAAAGAATTTTATTTTAGCTTCATACGTGCACAATCTAAGCAATGGTCGAGTTTTATGTACATATACCATTATATGCCCAAGATCATTATTAATTTAACCTACCACTAAGGTTAAATTATCGACAGCGTGTTAATAGCAAGAATTAGGTTTTAATAGAGCCTATGACTATCATGTGAGTTTCTCACACAATTGTTGGCTGGCTTCTTATATCACCTCTATTTCTATCAAATTTGTATTTTTGGTAAAGATTGATAATTAAGATGAATACTTCAAATTAACTTCTAGTAACACAAAACTAATTCGGTTGTCCTACTCTGTTTGCCATTTACCCTTAGCAACATTAATTATTGTTTTCAAATATAGAATTACATTTTTGCCACTACCTCTAATTAAACTTATGTTTTAATTTACATTCCAAATAATTATTTAAACTTCACCTAATTATTTCCCTTAATAACTTAATTGTTCATATGCATATGATTCTATATTTTGATGTATATATAAATTTTATTTGAACCCAGGACCTACAGTTTAGCAAATGGTTAGGCTGACCAACTAGGCGTTTGCTCTTTTGTGAATGAGGGGGTATTAAATTAGAAAAAGCAAGCGCAGAGGTTGGGCTCAAAATAGAGCATCTAGGCGGCGCTCGGTGCTAAGCTCGCCAGCGGCAGGCAGTGGCCAGGGAGGGAGTGGCAACCACCAAAATAGGTCAATGGAGAGACAAGCAAGTCATAGGAGGCACCATCATGAGCTGAGGTGAGGTGTAGAGAGCTCAACAATGGCTTCGGTTGGCCAAAAATGGGAAAGGAATGGGGCGGTAGCGCTAGCGTGGAGGAGAGGGGGAATTGAGGCGCGCATGAGCAGTAGGGGATCAAGGGAAGGCTTATCATGGGGTTAGCCGAGTGGGAGAGGGGTTGTGGCTAGCTGGCGGTGTGAGACGGCGACGACAAAGGAGGCGCGCGGTGCCAGCAAGGTACAGGCGGTGGGAGGTCCGGCCGACGGAGGGGATGGCATCGCGGTGCTCCAAGGGTGCTCCGATAGGGCTGAATTGGCTCGGCGCGACTCCAATCGACGGCTACTCTTTTGACTGGCATTGGGGAAGATGAAGTCGTTGGCGGGATGTGGGGTGCGGGGGGTCAATTCCTTGGGGTGGGGGGATAAGTGGAGTATGGCGACCTTAACTGGGGGGTGAGCCGGGTTTTATAGGCGGCGGAATGGGCTGGCGACGTGGGGGGTGGTTGGCCGGTCATGGTGAAGGTGTGGCATTGGCGTGGCTACAGGGCACGGGCGACGGGACATAGCGGCGTGGACGCGGGTCAGCTCGGGCATGCACGTGACTTGGGCGTTGTGGCTGACGGAGGCGGTGTGGGAGGCGCACGGCTTGTCGGGCCAAAGTAGAGAACCAAGGGAGAGAAGAGGGAGAAGGAGAACAGGAGAGGGGAAGAAGACAGGGGAGGAGACAGATGGTCTGGTGCAGGAGCGGGCGACCGTGCAGGTGCATGGGGAAGTGAGGGCGAGGGGACGGTTGTTGCAGGGCAATGTGCGCGCATGGCATGGTGAAGGCGCACGGTTGATATGGGCGGCGGCGTGGGCGCGAGCGCCAAGACGCTGATGGCCAGGTAGAGATGCGATGGAGGCAACGGGCGAAGCGGTGGCGACACGTGCACAATGGGAGTGGGGCCGGGGTGACGCGCACACAGGGAGACGCAGGGCCGGCCAGTCGGAGAGCAAAGAAGAAGACAGAGGAAGAAGAAATAACGGGGAGGAGGGAGAAGAAGAAAGAGAAAAGTGGGAGGGGGCCTGGCTGCAAAGAAGGAACGGGAGGGAGGAGGAGGAGAGAGGAAAAAGGTGGGTGGCCCACATGTAAGAGAGAAAGAGAGAGATAGTGAGAGGAGAGGAAAAAGAAAGGCTTAAGCAAATTTTGGAATTTGGATTTTTAGTTTTAATTTTAATTTATATTAGGATTTACTGATTTTGAGTTTTGCATGATATTCAAAATTTTGAATTCTCATTTTAACTATTTAGATGCGAATTTTTAATATTCCTTTAACCATTGATTTTCTTTACCTAGTTAAATTGAATTTCAAATTTTTATTTCCATTATCTAATACTTGAATTTTAATTTGTGTGTAGATCCTTGGATTCTCTATTTCTTTTATTAACACCATTATTGTTTTTTATTTTGGATAATATTTCTTAATATATTAATTTGCATGTCACCAAAACTCAAAAGATTTCAAATAAATATTCAGAAGAAATTCGAATGCCAGCAAAATGCAAAAAAAAAGTTTTAAAAATTTTATATTTTTTAATATCTGAATTTTGGGATGTTATAATGCGTCGATCTCATCACAAGCTCAACTCATCACGTCGGGCTTGTTTAGCAGGAGCAACGCCGCCCACTCGATTGTAGCCGCTGCGGTGTCTGTCCCGGCTTGGAGGGAACCCTTTGGAAGTTGTTAGGCCAGTCTCAGTGGGAGTTTCATCTGCATTTAATAGGCTGCCACATAGACATTTTTGATGATATGGCAACATTTTTAAGAAGAGAGAGAAGAAGTGAGTTTCATCTAGATGAAACTCTCTTGGCACGATTACCAACTCTATATGAGTCATGAAATTAAATGTCTATGAAACAATAGAATGAAACTATGCATTGAGGATGGATGTTTCATCCATATTTCATTTCATTTTACATGATGTGGCAGTCTTGGAAACAACGCCATGAAACTCTCCACTGAGAATGGCCTTAAAGGAGAGGTCAAAGTACAACAAGAGCGTATGCAGGCAGGCAGGCATTTGTTATTCATCGGAGAGCTAGCAACAAAATAAGCTATGTATGTATAGTTTCCAAACAAAAATGGCGCAGAGGGTCCTACCGAACCTTATGACGTAAGCTATTACAACTTTGTTATAACTAGCGATATCGGACACAACTATAAGTAATAGAAAAATCCTAATTACTATAGGTAATAAAAAAATAAAACTACATGTATTTGTACTTGCAAAGCTACGGTAGAACCATATTTTTAAGAAAACATTTCAGGAAACTACACAAACTTTGACAAAACATTTCAGATTAATTACTCCATCACGTTCAGTTTGACAACATGGGCCCTTGTGTTTTCTTTTAGAAAGTGATGTTTTGAGATAGATGGTAGATTGAACAAAAATGTCCGTTAGACTAGGGATGGCAACAGGGCGGAGATCCCGGGGAGGCTAGCATGGCCCCACCCTGACCCCCTCTAGCACGACCCCGCTAATCCTACCGGTAGGAGATGGCTCCAATCCCTGGTCCCCACAGGACCTGACCTCCATAAAATCCCCGCAAGGATTAAAATTAGGCTAAATATTTTTAAAAAATAAAATATAACTTTGTTTATACCATACCTCCGCAAGGTTAGTCGTTATTATACCATACCTTGCGCCGTCCATGTCATGTAGCAGCGACCACTTCTCCAATAGTTATCCCTTAATCTGCTGCGAGAAACACTTGATGTTCTGTGAGCTCCTCCTCGTCGGACCAGCTGCGTTAGGCTCATTGAGTGCTATCAGGCATTCCGGTTGTGCCACCCTAGGCATGACCAACCCCTTGTTCCTCTCATCGATGTGCTTCCTGCTGTGCTCGTCCAATAATACCCACAAAGCATCAAATTTTTTCTGTTGGTTCTGCATAGCCAGCCTCTTAAACAACTTCATCAATAGTTGTTTCGGAAACTGCTTGAAGAAGTTCACCCTTAAGTGACGAATACACCATCTGTTCCTCACATCTAGCCAAGGGAAGGGCTCCTCGAGGTCTTCCTAAAATTTTCTTATGGCTTTCACAATCCCAGCATGGTGATCATGGATTACGCACACACCAGGATGAGCGCCGACAACTCCAACCCTGACATGTCTAAGGAATCATAACCAGCTGTCGTAATTCTCACTTTCTATGAATGCGATGGCCAGCGGCATAATTTGATTGTTACCGTCAACGCAAATGGCCATCAGGTTCTGGCCCTTGTATTTGCCAATCAAAAAGGTCCTGTCAACTGAGATCATGCGCAACATGTGTCTGAATGCCTTGATGCACGCACCGAATGCTAAGAAGGCCCTCTGCAACACTGCAAAACTTGGCGGTCTTATAGAAGGCTTGTCCTTCACAGAGATATACATGCTCGGGTTCTTGTCCTGCAACACCTGAAGCATACGAGAAAGATTGTCGTACACCACCTCGAAAGATCCAAACCGTTTTGCCAATGTCTTCTGCTTCGCACGCCATGTCTTCACGTAACTAATCTTGTACTTGAATTTCTTCTCGATAGTTACCACGATATGCGTGGCCTCCATATCTTTTTTATTCACTATCTTTCTATACATCAGATTGGCTATAAAGGTGGATGTTAGGTTACGATGCCTCGCCAAACACTACTGAGAATTCAAGAGTGTAGCTCCATCTTCGACACAATCTAGTGAGTCTCATACTTGAGTTTACGTGCGTGCACCCTCCAAGGACAACCGACTTGCTCGCACTTCACGGTGTACTGCTCCTGGCTAGATTTCACCACCCGAAAAGTCCATTGCATAGAGAGGGCCCACAGCTTGATGGCATCCTGCAATGATGCCTTGTCAGCAAATATTGAATGCAACATAACCTCTATCCCATGATACTCCTATGGTGATTCATGCTCATCATGTGTAGCAACACCCTCAGCATCAAATTAGTTCCATTCTACGCAACAGTACGCATCAATGTTCTCAACTCCCATATGATGTCCATGGGAGACTGGCACCAAAAACCTTGTATGATGACGCTGCACACCTCAGGGTCCAACGAAAAACTATAGGTAAGCCAGTGCATCACATCTACGATTCAAGCATTCTCGCTATTCAGATGTATCAGAGTGGCTTGCGCAAAACCGCTCAAATCCACACCATTTGAATCTTCACGAACAGTTCCAACACCATAATGCACTTTTAATGTAGTGGGTATCCGCGTTACTGATGTCTGCTTGCATATATTTTCAATTTTGCAACTAGTCAATCGTATCACACATTACGGAAGTACTGATGTATTGTAATTTACATTTCACCGACCATTCGCCTATCGTAACCAACTACACTAACCTCATAGCATTAACTTCCTATTAGCAAACCGTGCATTAACGTCGCTCTTTTCTCGCTACTCGAGCTGTCCCCTACTACAAATAATTCTTAATGGTTTCGATAATTTACATGACATATCGATGTAAATGCCTATATACCAGTTACAACGGTAGACGTGTTTTTCCAACATACTGACGACATTACATTCATTCGTAATTAATCATAAATATTACATATTATTATTTTATACAAAGCAAATTATTAAATACTTACAAAAATATTGACTGAATTTTGAATAACTACAAATTTCTACGAACGATTAATTTCTACATAACGTTGACTGAATTTTCTACAATTATAGTTTTGTACGCATGCCAATTTACTAACGATGCTAATCTTTTTACAATTATGTTCACTAAATTTTACACAACCATAGGCTACTACGGCTGCTAATTTTCTAAAACTACATTGACTATTTTTTTTATACTAAAGTTGTACTATTTGTGTCTACATCTATAATTTTCTACTCGTACTGACACTAAATAAACTATCTACTTCATATACAAAATTTAAAATACAAAAAAAATTACCTCACAAGAGTCACAAAATCTCTCCTTTTTCTCTCTCCTTCTTCTTCTCCCTCTCTTCTCTCCTCTCTTTTCTTTTCTCTCCTTCCTCCTCTCCCTCTCCTCTCTCTTCCTCCCTCTCCTTTTCTTCCCTCTTCTCTCCTTTTCTTTTCTGTCGCGTCTGTTCACCGCGCGGTCGAGCGGGTGAGCCCGCTCGGCCGCGCGGTCTTTTTATCTGCGCTTCCAGTCGCTCAACCATTTCTTTTCTCTCCTCTCTCTTTCTCCCTCTCCTTTTCTTCCCTCTTCTCTCCTTTTCTTTGCTATCGCGTCTTGTTCACCGCGCGATCGAGCGGTCCTTTTATTTGCGCTTCCAGTCGCTCAACCATTCGGTGACTGGAAGCACAGTCGCCTAACCAATGGGCGACTGGAAGCAGTCGCCCGACCGTTTGACGACTGCAATCAATTCGTCTAACGGCCAGCAGATTACTTACTTGTCACGCGGACGTTAGGCGATAGACTCCAATCGTCCGACGATTAGACGACTGGAATCTATTTTTATAAAAACTTTTTGACCAGATATATTTCTATTATTTTAAATAAAAAATAGATTATTCATAAAAATATTCCTACCTCATTGAAATCGAGCTGGATATCCGCATCTTTGTTTCGTTGGCCTTGTCGCATCACCTCCCTTGAAATCTGTAGTCAAGGGGCCCATGAAACCAAAAACTGTCAAAACATGAATTTCGTTTGCACAAGCAAAATTCAACTAACTTTTAAGAATTTTCCTTCGAGGAAATTTTTTATGGATTTTCAATCAGCCGTAAAAAATAGTTTTTCAATTTTACGACACGCAACACAATTGTTTCCACCCTCCAAAACATCTATATTGCGGGGGGAAAAAAAGAAGGAAGAGTAAAGATATCCTTCTATGTTCTAAACGGTACATCGTTGATTCATTTATCTGAACCATCGATTGGCTTTTGATCCAATCGTTAGAAATCTGTGTGGATATGCTGCACGGTAAGCACAAAGCGGGAGGGTTCTTTTTGGCATTAGTTTATGACTGTGGTTTATGATTTTTATTTCTAACACGAACATTTATGTGAACGAACTAAATGTTGATAAGCTGATTTAAAAAGACTATCTTGATAAGTCACTTCAAAAATGGCGATGGAGAAATCGTCATATTTGCTCGTTTGAGTAAAGACAAAAGAATGGGCTTTTAATTCCGAGATTTTGGTTTATTTTATACTGTAATGTCTTTTTCATTATAACTGCTGATAGCTTTTTAAACGTAATTAAATTTAAAAAAAATAAAATATTATATCATCACAAGCAATACAAATAAATAAGAAAAAAAGAAAATAAAAAACAAAAAAAAGATGATACTAAGAAGTTAAACATTAGAAGCCAAAAACTAAAAACTAACGTTCTAATAAACGGCATCTCAGTCATGGGCTGAAAAGATCGGGTGGCTGTTCTGCGGATTCATTGATTAGCACTTTCCCGTCCGGAACCTTCTGGAAATCCAACTAAAGCGCACCTTACTTACCGGAGGCGCAAAGCACCCGTCCGCCTCCGCCCTGTCGTCGTCGCCTCCTCTTCCTCACCAAACTCTTCCTAAAGCTCGCGAGAAAGCACTCGGTTTTGCCGCAAATTCGATCGATTGGAGTCGAGCCGATCGAATTCGAGGCAGCGCCGGCAATGGCAGGGCTGTCGCTGCGGTGCGGCGACTGCGGCGTGCTGCTGCGGAGCGTGGAGGAGGCGCAGGCGCACGCCGAGGCCACCTCCCACGCCAACTTCTCCGAGTCCACCGACGCCGTCCTCAACCTCGTCTGCGCCGACTGCGGCAAGCCCTGCCGCTCCCAGACCGTGAGATCCCGCACTCCTGCCCCTCCCGATCAAATTCGGCCGGATTCGGTGGTTTCTTGATCCAATTCGACGCATCATCGTCGGTTCTTGATCCAATCTTGGTTCTTGATCTGGTGCGCAGGAGGTGGACCTGCACACCAAGCGCACCGGCCACACGGAGTTCACGGACAAGACCATGGAGGCGGCCAAGTCCATCGATCTCGAGGCGCCGCAGAAGCCTTCCTCCGAGGCAATGGACGCCGATGCCTCGGGAAGCGGGGAGCCGCAAGGTGAGGTTTCGAATTCGAGATAAGCAAAGGGTTTGATCTGTGACAGCTTCTGAGTGTTGAGGAGGGTGTGTAATTGGGGTGTGTTCGGTTCTGGCAGAGATGGTTGTGCCGGAGGTGAACAAGGAGATGCTCGTGGACCTCGAGGCGATGGGGTTTGCGACGGCGCGTGCCACTAGGGCACTTCACTTCTCCGGTATGTATAGCCATAGCGTTGACGCTGTTATGGTTTTGTAATCTTAGTGGTCGATGCTAATGCAGGCATTGTACATAACATTGCCTATGATAAGAACACTTTACTGTGGTTCTTTTTGAGGATGCTTTGTGTTCCTTGGAAACTGGTGGATAGGGGTTCAATTTCCTCGGTAGAGAAGGACTTGTACTTATTTTAGAAGCCCCTCCAGCTGCATCCTGTTTGGGATGGCTTCTTGTTAGCTGAAGATCTCCCAAACAGGGCTGATGTTTCTTTTTTGCATTTCCGCAAGTAGGTGATGCGAATCATGGAATGACATAACTTAATTTACTTGATAATCTATACACAGCGTAGAACTCAGCTTTGGAAGCAATCAACATGCCAAATCAGAAATCTTAAGTATATTAGTACTTATGATTTTATTGATTTGGTCGGCAAGTTTTCATCATTTAGTAGAAGCATAGATACATGTATTTTCCATGAGATTCATCCAAGATTGAGCTGTTATGTAAGTCATGTTAACTGCATAATGTGAAACCAGACATATTTTCCGCCCATTTGTACAATCCAAATTATTTACTTCGTAGTTGTTACTCAGCGCTTTGGCAATTCAGAAGATCTACTATAAGTGCGATTGGACATATTTTCTAAAATGCGATGTTGTGAACCAAAATGTATAATATGAAAGAAAAGGAAGGCTATATGCATTGGAAGCTGAAATGTTTGCTGTGCTTTTAAGGGCTCCGTTAATGTTGAGTTATGTTCTTAACTGGGTAAATTTTGTTGAAGATGATAATGGCATATTGGCATCAAATGACTAAAGTATCTTAATGGACCAGCATAAGAATGTCTAGGCAATAAATTTTACCTCTTGCAGTTGTACTTTATAGTGCCTTTATTTTTTAAGGGTATAGTGCCTTTATTGAATTTATCTCATGTAATTGTAAAGTAAAACACAATGATGTTCACAACTTCACTGGGCTCATGTACTTAGGTAATAGCACCATCGAAGGTGCCATTAACTGGCTTTCTGAGCACCAGGAGGATCTGGATATTGATGAAATGCCTCTGGTATGATGATTTTTATATTTTGTTGTTTATTATAGATTTATTCCTTACGATATTCTGATGGTGCTAAACTTGGCCCCATGTTTACAAAGTACTATGTGGTATGTGCTTGATAGCAGTAGTTGTTTTAGTATTCATTTCATCATAGTGCCTTAGTTGATCACAATTAGTTGCACACTCTAATCTTTGATACATATTATCCTTGAAATTTCGAGAAGCAATGGTTGTGACTCAAATTAAGGCTACTATGCATTTTCCAAATGACATGTTTTCACATACTGCATGTTTCAAGAAGTGTCTATAAGATATAAGCATGTCACATCTCAGGAATAAAGATGCCTATAATCCATTTTTTTCTGCTTTATTTATTTATTGTTTTGTTCAATGTGCTCAATGTTCTGAAGGAAAGCTAATTTAAAGTACACATTAGCAGTTTGAACTTTAGCTGATGCTGCATTCAATTGCCAAAGCTCCATTGATGGTTGCTTCCATGTGTACAGCCCAGCCCATGTAAAACTAGGACCAACTTGTGCACTTCACTAGGTTACCTAAGTTTTGAGCTTATGTCCCACCGAGCATCCCTTAAATGTGTTCAATGGGGGAAATAATAGATATTCTATTTCTGTCATTCTATGTTATACCCACACTTTGGCAATAATTTTTTTCCTCCAGCACTTCATCTAAAGGTTTCTTACCTTCTTTCGCTTCTCAGGTGCCAGCTAATACAAAAACTGAGGCTAACAAACCCTCTCTGACTCCTGAGGAAATGAAGATTAAAGCGCAGGAGCTAAGGTGCTTTTCTGAACCTTTTTTTAATCATGGGTTGGTGGTTGAATAACTCCCTTTAGAAACGACAGAACTTTTTGTTTGTGTGCTGTTTTTCCCTGGTTCTGAATCAGTTCACTTGACATTTAGATACTTGTGTTCTTTATTTTTGGCCTTTAGGGCTTGGAACTTTAATAAAGAACGTTAATATAAAACTCAAGTATGGAGCTCCTAAAGTTTTAGGCACAAGCTTTTCTAGGCATGTACTTTGGGCAGTAATTGCTTCTAACAGGCAAATTGTGCATTTTTATAATACTGGGTACTGCCTTTACAAGGGACTCTGTTTTTTTTTACTATTTGCCCCCGGTTGCGCACCATAGGTTATGAGTATGACCATATAATTTTGATTTAAACTGTTTGTTCTTGAACTTAATATGTACTTTGTATGAAATATTGGTTTTGTACAAGACATCTCATGCTGAAATTATCTACTCCATTTGTAGGGAGCGTGCTCGTAAAAAGAAAGAAGAAGAAGAGAGAAGGATGGAAAGAGAAAGGGAGAAGGTATGATCCCAATTTTTTTTACCTTGATATGTAATATGCCTATATATGCATTTAAGATGCATAGATTTGGTATTAGAACAAGTAGAGCTCCACATCAGTATAACCCGTAAGACATTGCTCCATCTGGCTTCTTTTGTACAGATTATCATTTTTTTTAATAATTATTAAAACACGCTAGATCTTGGACAATACAACCAAACAGGAAGAACATTTGCTGTGCCACTTTATGCTCAATATCTGTTTACAATAATATTTTTCAACATAAAGCTTCCTATGGAATTTTTTTTTATTTTATGAACCTGCTGAACCTTATTTTTAAGTGCAAGGAAAATTGTTAGTGTACTGTCTTAAGTCATCGTCAACACACACAGCACAATAGTTTCAAATAGCTGTACCCTGTGATGTGTTACGTTTAGATGGTACACGCCTTTTCCTTTTGTCACATATTTGAAATTTGAAAATACTGATGAGTGCTGATATGAAAGCTTAAAATTTCATCGCTTGTTATCTCAATACTAGTTTTACATTTTATATGATGTGATCTAGATGTTTGCCAGTTATGCTTTGGCTCAACATTAGAAAATAGTGTCCTTAGCATCCGTAATATCATTTCTTGGCCTTCACAGCTGTTTTTTTTTTACTTCTGTCCATTAGTGTTTTGGCTAACATAGGCATTTTTTCAGGAACGGATACGAATTGGTAAAGAGCTTCTGGAAGCCAAAAGAATTGAGGAGGAAAATGGAAGGAAACGGTTGGTTCTTTGTTTCTTTTTTATTTTACTATCCTTCTACCAATAATATCATGTTCTCCATGCGATTGTAATATTTTTCCCACCATCTGCAGCATTATAGAATTGCGAAGAATTGAGAAAGAGGAGGAGAAAAGAGCTAGAGAAAAGATCCGCCAGAAACTGGAAGAGGATAAGGTTTCTGGTTTTTCCACCTCTTCTATGGAATTGTCCTGTTTTGCTTGTTTGGTTGAGTCATGAATAATTTCCTCCGTTGTTTCGCATAGGAACTGTAGGAAGTACAGTATTTACTTTGATGTAACCTGGAGATATTCAACTACATGCGTTGCCATCTAAGTTTCTAGCTAATGAAGAAAAACCCTTGTAATTGGGCCTTAAAATGTTCTTTTTTTCAATTCTCAGGCTGAAAGAAGAAGGAAACTTGGATTGCCGCCTGAAGACCCAGCTGCTGCCAAACCAAGCACACCACCTCCTGTTGAAGAGAAGAAGGTATTTTCTTTTGAATTGGAATTTCCTAACGATAATAACCAATTGATCCAGATTTGGATCATCAACTGTCAGTTTTAACAGCACAGTGTACCATTTTGAGCATCTGAGTTACCTGACCAGAAATTGAACAGCTGAGATGAAATAAAATGGGCAATTTTTCTAGTACTTGAACTTCTCACTTCTCAGGAGAAATAAAGAACTTCTCTTCCACGTCAATCCTACTTGATTTATCGTTGGGCAGCTTGTGCAGGTGCCTTTACAAACGAACTGAAGAGGCCAGAGGATACAGATCCAGATTATCTTGATAAGAAATGTTTTTAATCTTTATTGTTTAACTGTGATGTGTGGTGTATGAATTTCCAGAGTGCGTTGCCTGTCAGGCCAGCCACAAAGGCAGAGCGCATGAGGGACTGTTTACGAAATCTCAAGCAGCAGAATAAGGTATAATATGTAATATGTAGTTTTCTGTTAAGTGACCTCATTGTGTTGTTCATATTTGCCTTAGAAATCCATTCATTTAATGCCAACTAGTGATTACCAAAAGGAGCAACACATCAACTTGTTCATTGAATATATATTTATAATTGCCGTTATAAAAACTAGACATCTATTACTTGTAGAAGTTATAGTGACAAGTTGCAAGTTTTGGAGGTAGAGCTTAGTCTCATTAGTTTCTTTACGTTGTCGTGTTCCCCTTGACCAAAAAAAGAAAAAGTTGCATTTGTGCCATTGTGTATGCTGTAGCTGTAAGTATGCAAGTAGATGGTAAACTTATGCTAGATGACCAAGAATTTGTGTTCCGCCTGTAGTTTGTCTTCTGGATGTAGCACTTGTAGAAGAAAGGTAAAAAAATGTGTATGTTGTGTTGTGCATAACCTAGTGGATTGCAAGTCAGTAACCATGTTGTGTACAGGATAATGGACCAAGCAGTTGTCCAACATGAAAAGAGAAACTACCCCTCTGTACAAAATTGCGGAGAAATAGGTCCAGCACAGTGGCATCTCCTAATTTACATTGCTTTTATCTCCAGCTTTGTTTTGATGCTCAATATGACTGTCGCAACTTGATCAGCAAGGAGAGGGGCGTATTTTCTCCAATATATTTGCATTCCATTGAAAAAGGACTACGATATCTCTATGGGCATATTTTGATTCTTGATATGATTTAGTAACAATCTAATCAGCAGCATGCTCATATTTTATGCAATAGTCCAATACATTTACATGCCTTGAAACATATTGCACTAGTTATGTGACGCTGATTTTACATAACTTGCTTAAAATAAGCTGTGGAGACTATGATTTAAGCATGTTATTTGACATTAAACTTTAACCTAACTGCGAGACCAATTTTGCGACAGGATGATGATGCTAAAGTAAAGAGGGCATTTCAAACACTCCTTACCTACGTTGGAAACGTAGCTAGGAATCCTGATGAGGAGAAATTCAGAAAGATCAGATTGAGCAATGCTACATTTCAGGTGAAACTGCTAACCCTGGAACTGGTAAAATGCTCTGTTGTTAACCCACTGAACAACGTGAGATTGATAAGTCTGTGTTTTTATACCTTACAGGAGAGGGTTGGAAATCTGCATGGGGGCATAGAGTTCCTTGAGCTCTGCGGATTCGAGAAACTCGAAGACAACGAGTTCTTGTTTTTGGCAAGGGACAAGGTTGACAAGGCCGTTCTGAATACGGCTGGAGCCGAGCTGAATTCTGCCATCACCAATCCCTTCTTTGGAGTCCTTTGAATCATAAAAATTCCATTGTATGCTTGAAGCTCGCTGTTTCGCTTTTTGTTGAAGCGCAATAGATTTTACATGGTGCAAGCACCCGTTGTCAGTTCTGGTCGTCGGATTTCACGAATTGGAAGGAACTTCAAAGATTTTACAGATGTATTTATTCCATGCATTGCCGAGGCAATCTTTCAAGTAACATGCAGAGACGCATGGATTTTTAATCTTCTAAGTCTCCTTTAATTGTTGGGTCGTTCAATCTCATGCCCAAACCAAGGATTAAAAGAACCAGATTTTGAAAATGTACCGGAGCAAGGCCGGTAGCGGTCTATTCCGGTTTGGTGTTTCTTTTTTTTTTTCGCCTTATGTGTTTCTTTGGTGTTCTATATGCATCAAGGTTTGATTAAAAACAGTATGAAAGCCTGCGTTCCGGTCGGTATGAAACCTACCAGTACAAGCTGGTAGGACTGGTCTCTGCCCAAGGTTTTAAGAGTTTTCGTTGCTCTCTCTCTCCGCTTTGTAAAATTGGCTTGCTCCGTGCCGTGCACCAGACCAGATGGCCTTTTCGCTGACTCGGGATTCAAGAAGCCAGGAGGCATGTTTTGAGGCGTGACGCCAGGAGGCATGTTTTGAGGCGTGACGCTATCTAAGGTCCTATCTAGAGATGGCAATGAGTACCTGAAATCCGATACCCGATGGGTTTTAATAGATACTCTATTAGGACATGGGTCTGAGTCAATTTCCTAACCCATGGGTCTCTTAATGGGCAAAAAGCCCAACCCATCGGGTCTGCCGGGTTCGGGTACGTTCCTATAGTACCCAAACCTGTAAACCCATGGGTAATATAAACCCAATCCATAGGAGTTATAAACCCAGGCTCCCAGCCTCCCAGGCAAACCAGCCCAGCCCATAGTCCCATTAGCCATTTCGCCCCAAGCCCCCAAATTCAATGCGGCAATGCCCCATTACCCATACAGTCCAGCTCCCGCCACTCTCGCTGCACGCTCGCCCTCCCGCACGCCCTCACCGTCGCCTCGCCTTCCAGTTCAGCCTGCCGCCCCCACGCCGCAGCCAACGCACATCACAGCAGTAGGCCCTTGGCCATGGCGCTGCCCTCCGGCTCCAACGAAGATGGCCGGTGAACTTCTTCCTCCTCTCCATTAACCATTGTTGTAGCTCGCATTACTGACCCGACGGGCGACCCATGGGTACCCGTTAACCCAGTGGGCATGGGTCTGGGCAAAAATTTGCACCCGTCACGGGCATGGGTTTTTTAGCGGGCACGTCCAACTTTCATGGGCACGGATTTGAGATAGCAAAACCCAACGGGTTTATACCCGTTGCCATCTCTAGTCCTATCAAAAGTATATTCAAAAGTACGTGAAAGAACATGGCTTTAAGTTAAAATGATACTATACCTTGAAATGATATTGTACTGACGGTTAATTTTTCTGAAAAAATGAATAAAATATGAAAAATGAAAAGTATATTATATCTCTTTGCGTAATGAAAAGGAAAATAGACGAAAAAAGAAGAAGAAAAATCATGTTATGAAGCCTCTATGCATGCATGAACCCTTTCTACTCCACTGTGCAATTCTTGGTTCCTCCCTCCAACGCTGTATCTAATCTGACATCACAAATTTTCATCACGTTGTGATTATTTAATATATGTTATTTACTGCATGCATGTGTGTGTGTGTCTATATATATATATATATATATATATATATATATATATATATGTGTGTGTGTGTGTGTGTGTGTGTGTGTGTCTATGTATATATATGTATGTGTGTGTGTATGCGGGTGTGGGTGTGTGTATATACATATAGTATAAATAACAGGGGCACCATGGTGTACAGACTCTATAATTAAAATTTTTCATTCATGATTAAGATTTTCCATCCATGATTGAGACTTTCTATCCACGATTAAGACTTTTCCATCCTGATATATTATATATCATTGCACTTCCACGCATCAAAAAGCAATAAAAAAACAGAGAGGTTTGGTGTCTAGACACTATGGTATCCTATTTCAGCGTCCCCCCCTCTCTCTCTCTCTCTCTCTCTATATATATATATATATATATATATATGCAAAGATCGACCTGTGAGACGTTTTACTGTGTAACGGGGGCACGGATGGCTGTATATAACAAACGAATTGGAGACTGACATGTGGCGTAAAAACACTGTTTCAATACTGTTTAGCACTATAGCAAATACTGCTGGTCTCAGTAAAATGTTGGGACACTAAAAATATGCCTGCTACAGTAAAAATATCTGTGCTACAGTTTGGTACAGTAAACAATATGTGCGCTTCAGGGCTATATGCCGCGTGTCACCATTCTATTCGCTGATATACACATCCGGCTGTGCCCCCGTTACATAATAAAATTTTTCCGGAGGGGGGAACACACGAGTTGAATTCTGAATGATAATGCGACGTGTGACAATGAAACGTATGTGGTGCTACTTGTCATGGCACGATTTCCTTAGAAGTTTTCGTGGTGCCACTCTGCTAGTTATGTATGTACTTGTTATTTCCCACCAAAACTCAGGATGAAAATAACTTTTTTTCCCCAAAAAAAGCCTTAAAAAAGGATCGGATATATTGCCGGTCAGTGTCTCAATATATAGTACAGTACCATTGAGATGTGCACAGCTTACGGGCTTACGGGAGCATACAAGACAGAATTCAATTCAGCGTTCATTGGTGCACGCATTTATGTACCATACCAATTGTTTGAACTGGTAAAGACATTTTTTTCCTTGACAAGTCTTTTGGCTGATTACCTCACAATAGTATTAACTCCTCGCTCCGTTCATAAATGTATAATGTTTTATACATCGACATGATATCTAATATATAATTTTGATCACTACTTTTTTATATAAATATGTTCATAAAAATATAAAATAATTATTTGTTTTATGATATCATTTTGACCAATTAAAATAATATATTTATATATTAGTAGCCAAAGGTAAAAAAATTTGACTTGTCCGTTTTCTAAAATGTCATATATTTATAAACGGAGGATTAACTATACTAGTATAGCTTCCCTTCCATTTTCTTCTAATCCAAGTTGCGAGGCAATGTGCATACTAGTGGACGAATTGACCCATGAGCGCATCCCGTTGATTATGCTTAGCTGATGAATTGGTTCGCTTCCAAGTTCGCAATTCAACCGCGTGTTCAGCATTGCTCACCCATCGAATTTTCATCTTTAATTTGGTCCACATAAAAAGAAAACGTATACACTGAAGTACCACTCTGTTTGTTGTCGAGTACATATGCAAGTGCATGGGCGCAGTACCATCCTGTAGACTTGCCTGTCGAATTCTCGACTCTCGAGTCTTGCCAGGTCAGTTTATTAGCGTTAGTCATCGCATCAAACCCACTTTGTGTTAGACCACAATGGTCGTGGGTTTATTGATAATAAATAATTAATTTTTGAATTATATTAAAATTTGTGTTTGAAAAAGTTTCAGTTGATGCGCTTTTACAGAACTGGTATCGGCAAACTACAACCACGGCAGACTTCGACCACGTCTCATTTCGATCATGGCAGATTTCGACCACGTCCGACTTCAATCTCGTCATGCTTCAACCACTGTAAGTCGAGTACTGCATATTTTGACCATAGCAATGCAACCATGGAATTTCGACCTCGTCAATCTTCGATCACGACATTTCGACCACGGAATATCTACTATGGCATAACGATCATACCTAACCGAAGATGGTAAGTTACAATGCTTTTCGATGGTCGTAGCTACAGTTCTTTTTGATAATCATAGCTACAGTAACCGATTGATAGTCGTAGACTTTCTTGATCTCTTGGAACCTTTTGGTTCGATTGGTTCCCTTAACAAATCCGAGTGAAAAGAGCTGCCTTCAATCCTTTCCTTCCTTGGATTCGGTGAAATGAGGAACCTTTAGTTTGTTTTGGCGGCTTTTGGAGTGAAAGATAACTTACATTTTGTTTTCCTGTTTGGAGAATTTGATCTTGGCGTCTCTCGCCTCTGGTTAATTGAGACTAGAGAGAAGGGCAATTTGTTAGCTCCTTTTGAGAGAGAGAGAGAGAGAGAGAGAGTGAGTGCTGATTTGGTCGGTCTTGGGCAGAAAAATTGGCACCCTCTAGCTATTTTTGGAGGATTGGGTTCACTTCTCCTAGATTTTCTTGGAAAAGGAGGCACTTTTCTCCTCCTACTGGATCTCTGTTTGTGGCGAGTTCGAAGTGGCTGATGGCGGTGAGTTGCTTGTTTCCATCGTATGAATTACTAGTACTTAGGTTTTAGGCTTGTAGCATGATTCAATTTAATTATTCTTGATGTTTCTTACTCTGTTGACTGTTAACTAACCAGTTAGAGAGTGAGAGACCATGTGGTGGTGATCCCATATGTATGATGAGTAATTGACATCAGTTTATGATAGTCGAGTTTGGTTTGAGTGGTTCGGAGTCGAGTCGTTGCATGGTGCGACGGGCTCAGTCGGACTTGGTCATTCCTGGTCAAACGGGTTAGGATGCATATTATGATATTTTGACAGGTTTGGACTTCAGTGTGTGTAAGTATGGCGTGTTTATACCATTTACGCTTTCATGTATCGAGCGGTGCTATTTGATGTGTTTCTTGTCTGTGTGGCTGCAGGTAATCGGGCAGAGTCGTGGCGAGACACGGTGGACCGGACTAGGCGCAGGTGGCGCTGAGGTCAGAATGGTCGAGGATGTGTCGAAGATGACGTGGACTCGAGGTGGTTGCGAGGCGTGCGAGACAAGGAGTGCGGAAGCTTCCCGGAAGGTGCAGGAGGGGCGAAACGGTAATTTCGCAAGGCTGCACAAGCGGGAGCGGGCTCCGTTGGATTTAGCGGGCGTAACGGGGCGGAGACCCGTTAGCCGTGGGCTATAAATAGGTTGGAGGGGCTGCATGCCCACTTGAACACTTCAAGGGATTTTAGGGTTTCCTTTAGTCAAAATAGGCTTTAGAGTTTGCTTTGGCTTTAGGCTTTAGTAGTTGAGAGTTGTTGGTGGAGGCAGAGTTGTGTTCCCTCTGTGTACCCTTTGATGGTTTCTAGGTGAGAGTCTGAGTGAGTTCTTCCTCCTCCAAGCATGTATGGTTGAGGGATTGAGATGGGAAGATGAGAGGATTGAGTGGAGAGTCATGTAATTCTTCATCTTGTTCTAATGTCCATGCGTATGGTGACTCCTCTGTATTCCTCTTGATTCAATCAATGAAAATCTGAAGTTTTATTCTGCTCATGCTTTCTGTTCTTCGTTGCTCCATTTGTTTGATTTCTGGACTTTCTTGATTTTGAGTTTTTACTTGCTGGAAAGTGCCAAAATGGGTTGCTCCATGATGGGTTAGCACTTCAAGATCATTTGATCAAGATTACCAAGAGTAAACCTTGAGTAATCTCAGATTCTCCCTTCTTAGCTCCTCTGTTCATGCATTTCCTTTCTAGGGTTTTGAGGTAAATCTTGATTCCCTTCGAGAAATGGCATGAAATTTGATTTGGATTATCCCATGGCTATTGCTAACATATCTGCAAAATTTCATAGCCAAAGGATCAAAGGTTGGGGAGTAATTTGGTTTTTGGTGAAGCCTTTGTAAGTTTTTCAGCTTTTGGGTAAACTCTGAATTTCTTGAGTTTTTGTTGATTTCTTGTGTTGTTTGGAGCCCCCATTTTATTTAGATTATGATCTTGGTGTTTTTGTCTGAAAAGAAAAGGAGTTTCTCGCTTATTTTCTTCGATTTGGCAAATAATCAGAAAATTCAAGTCTGCAGTCTGTAGTTCAGTCCATGCTCGGCTATTCTTCAGTCTGAAGATTGTTTTTCATTTTCAGCAGTCCTGCATTCCTTTGCTGCTCGGTTTTGTTGCCTGACCATTTCAGTTTTCAGCTCTAAGATCTGCAGTCAGGTTCGGCTCAAAACATATTTATATTTGTTGCTCTCGGTTGCACAGAAATTTTCGATTTAGCCATCCAAGTTCCTCTCGACAGTGAATCCAAGTTGCCTTGGCTTGGGTTCTATTTACGTTAGCCTTCAGTCTGCTCTCCAAGCTCTTTGTTCCAACGTAAGCTTACTCCATTTAGTGCTTCTTTCTTTTTTTCTTTTGCTGATTTTTAACCATTTTGCATGCAGATCAAACAATGTTATTTTCAGATGAAATTTTTGCTAGTTGATCTCTGATTTATGCTGAATTTTTCAGTATCGCATGCGTTCCAGTTTTTAGCAAAATTAATTTTCTGTGAGTTGCTTTGTTCTGCAAAATCAGTGTACGAATTCTCGGAGGCGATTTAGAAGAGAACGACATTCACCCCCTGTCGCCATTTCGGTCCTACAGAGAGGAACTAATTTGAAATTGTATTGCATTCACACTTATCTTGATTATAGTGTAGTTTTAGCTGATTGTAGTACTAAGCCACTAATCTGCTTCATGTTTTTTCATATTATAATTTTTTATTGCAAAGTCTATCAACCATGGATATATGGGATAAGGGGACTAATAAATACTAATTCTTGGGGTGTGTAATTCTGGCCTACTTTATATTGTACGGATTTCTTGACATTGATATGGATGAAGGGCAAAGGCACATCCATAGAGAACTCAAGATTATGTCAAATTCAGGGAACATAACATGGTATTTGTGGTTTACGGATGTAAATTGTTCACATGTACTTTTGGATAATAAAATAGTTACTGGAATATTATTTGTCAGTCCGTTTCTTCCATAATATTCCTTAGCCTTTTGTTTTTTTACTGTTGCTGATTTTGGTTCGCGACGCTATTATTGTTACTATTGATTATTCTTCAACATAAAGGTGTTGTAAATATTGCGGTATGAGTAAATTTACACATTTAATTCCAGCCAAAATCATCATATAAACAGTATATTTCCAGCATAAGAAGAATGACATAAATTGCATATAAACATAAAATTCTATCTTACCATTCATCTTCACATATATATATATATATATATATATATATATATATATATATATATATATATAGGAAGGCGAAATGGGACTCCTAGGAGTCCAGGCACCTAATCTATCTACCATTCAATTACATTGAGATGTGCTAATTTGTAAGAGGTATGTGATTAACGGGTATACCCATTAGCAAGAAGTGTATGCGTTCAAATTCAATCTCTAATTGATTAGTGCAATCCGGTTTAAGGCATTCCATAAATATCCAGATTTCAATCCGGATCTGAGTATGCTGTGCGTCATATCTCCAGCATGCTGTGCGTGCGCGTTACTAGCTTTCCGGCTTGCTGTGAGTGCATGATCCGGGATTGGTATTTCCATTTATAACCAGCGATTATTAAGAATTAATTTGTCTTTAAGATTTGAATACCGCGCACACAAATAGGTATGTGTGTAAATAGGTATGTGTCTAGTTATGGGAAAGAAAGGTATTACTCGGCTCGAAAAGTGAACATTCTTCTTTGTCATAGTAGTAATTCAACGTTATGTATGTCTTTCCGTAATAAGAACTTATGTACTTCGTCGTTGCCAAGCAATGTATAATACGTACTAGTTACGATTAATTAGTTGTGTCAAAGAAAGGTTTTATTCGGCTTTAACATGAGTATTCATATTGACAGATTTAAGCACATACTAGTAAGCATTTGCTAAACTGAAATGTGGTATTGTGGTAAAAAATAATCAAATGCCAGTATTTGAGCATGCCTTCCAAACTTAACAAAATGGAAGATGGTCAAATGCTCCAGTTTGTATATGCATATCACGCCGGCTCCTCACAATTATGCAAAACATTTGTGTGGTATGAAGATTGTGGTGCATTCTCCATTGGTTATCAATGAATACTATGTTTGAAAATACTTAATTTCCTAAATGTTAAATGATAAAATAACAAAATAAACTCATCAGTTTGTGCTTATTAATCATTCAAAAAAATATAAACTCAGCAGTCTTCATGGGCTTATTTCCATAGTAAATCCAAGTGCAGTTTGTGCTTATTAATCCTACAAGAAAAATAAACTTAGAAAACTTCATGGGCTTATTTCCGATCCCAGGCTTTCAGGCACCGATTGACGTAGTCTGGAAGTATTGCTTCATTTTTCTTGAATGTTCTGAAAAAGCGTGTATGAGTCTTCAGTAACACAAGATATTAAAGGAAACATGCAGGTATCACAAATGGAACCAAGACAATACGTACTTATTAACTGTGACGATTACTTAGTCATGTGAAAGAATGGTATTACTCGGATCGAAAAGAAGTATTAGTAGTGACATGTTTAAACACATACTATATGTACATTTTGTCTACAAGTCTAGTGTTACTAGTGTCAGATTTAAGAACATACTACTAGCGAAAATTAAGCTACATGGCTATTTTAAGCATTTCAAAACTATGCACTTCATAGCTAAGCACTTATGTACTTGTTCGTTGCCCAGTAATATATATTTCTTACTGTTAACGATTAATTAGACATGTGAAATTAGGGTATTACTCAGCTCGAAAAGAAGTATGCCTAGTGTCAGATGAAAGCACATACTAATAGTGAAAATTACACTACATGTCCATTGTAAGCATATGAAAATTAGGCATTGGCAGGATTCGGCTCGAAAAGTAGTATTAGTAGTGATAGATGTAAGAACATACTTGTAATCATTTGCTTATGTGAAAAGGGGAATTGTGGTGCATACCTTTCATACTACAACATTCAGCGGTATGTATCTCTTTGCTTCATATGCACATACTACTAGCTAAAATTACATACTTAAGAGTAATATCATTCAGCGGTATATATCTATTTGCAGAGTACTACAAGGGAAAATGTAGTGTGGTAAAACATACTTATTTTTTTACTACAACATTCAGCGGTATATATCTCTCTGCATTATAAGCACATACTACTAGCGAAAATTAATCTACATGTCTATTGTTAGCATACATTGTTATGATCTCGGAGCTGTATTCATTATAAGAAAATGGATGGTATGTATATGGTTGGTATGAGCATTGAACTGTAAGTATTTGCGAAATGGAAAATGTAGTATGATAAAACATACTACCTTTCTTGCTACACCATTCAGCGGTATATATGGGGCACGGCCGCCCAGACTTCCATTGCCAAACTTGCTCAGGAGAATGAACACACCGCGTAAATGTCTAGAAAAAATGACCTGAATTTGCCTGGCGAAAATTAAGCTACATGTCTATTGTAATCATTTGAAAAGTATATACTTCATAGCTAAGCATTTATGTACTTGTACGTTGCCCAGCAATTTATATATCTTACAGTTGACGATTAATTAGACATGTGAAAGAACGGTATTACACAGCTTGAAAGGAAGTATGTCTTGTGTCAGATGTAAGCGTATGTAGTGAAAATTAAACTACATATCCATTGTAATCATTTGAAAAGTATATACTTCATAGCTAAGCACTTATGTACTTGTGCTTACCGCAACGGACATTCTGTCTATCAACATACTTCTATGGCACACCGCAACGGACATTCTATCTGCGGCACATACTACTAGCGAAAATTAAACTACATGGCCTATGGGCATTCTGTCGAGCACCTTGCAGGCACACCGCAACGGGAATGCTATCATCATGAATCGACTACACATTTTCACAAACAGCTAACAGGCAGGATTGGTAGTATGTGCAGGGGATTAATCCACTCACAATTGATCAAGAACGAAACAACGAACCATCAGAAATCAGAACATCAGAACATACCAACCAAGGATAACATCAGAACATCAGAAAATCAGGATACCAACACACGTACTTGCACCTCACAGCTATTCCATCGAACACATGGTGAGCAGGCGTTGAGAAGCAAAGCAAGAACTCCATCACGATCCGTGGAGCGAGTACAGACCTGCGGGATCCGGGGCGGAGAGCAGGGGGTTGTCAGGACCCGGGAGACGTGGCCTCGCGGAGTTGGGGGAGCGGGGCGGAGAGGTCTGGACGAGGAGAAGGCCGGAGGGGTCGGCGACGAGGACGCAGGGGCGCCGGCCGTAGAGGGCGTCGCCCGGGCCGGGGGAGACACGCGGGGGGACGGTGAGCAGGGTGACCCGCGGGGGCGCGGCCAGCGCGACGGAGAGGTCGACGTCCCTGAGCTCGGCGGCGGCGGCGGCCACGTCTAGGATGCTGCTCAGGATGACCCAGGACGGCGGCCGCCATCAGACTCGGGAGCAGAGCAAAGCGGAGGTGAAGCAACCGAGGAATGGCGATTTGGGCTGTCATCCGGTGAAGCATCCGCGCTCGATTTGGGGGGAGAGTGAGATCGGGGGAGACGCGCGATTTGGGGGACCGATCTGTGCATGCGCGATTCTGGACAACGGGTCTAGCGCCTCCCAAACCCGTTAATCGGTTTTTCCAGGCTAGCTGTGCGTGCGCGCGATCGGACGGCTCCGGAATAAGGAGTCCGGACACCTAGGAGTCCTCAATACTTTTACTATATATATATATATATATTCAAAGAATATAACTCCAATGCTACTGAAAAAACATGTAAAACAGTCCTAACAGCAGTAAAACAACTAATTCCAGCATATAACAAATTAATTATTTCATTGTTGCTCTCAGAACAGAGTTGCGCAAAATCATAGATTTTGGCATTCTCATGCACACGTCATAATTCTTCATAATTGATCCAACAACTGGGAGAAAAGACTTGAGCTCTAATTATTTGACTGCCAACAGACCGAATAAACAGAGAACAGATCTCTGTTCAAAATCTGTATTGCTATATGATTACAGGCAAGGAACTAATAGACAGTGATCTTAGATATTCAGGCAATTAGCAGCAAACTGAATTGTATATAGACAGCAATAACACAAGTCAAAACAGGACTGGAACAAGATGAATGCTGCACCAACTATACAACCTAACCAGATTTTAACAAATCACTACACTACTCATAATTTCTATTGCAGGTAATCAGATTTGACAGTGATACAAACATCTACAGTACGGTCTGCAGAAACAAACCCTAGAGCTCGAGCCTGAAAACAGTTGTCTAGATCAATTCAGTATATGACTAAAATCATCACAGAGCAAACTAATGCGCCCACAATCATTCACAGCAGCCCTCAATAACTTGATTAAAAATACAGATCAAGATTTACTGTTGTAAATGGCAAAGAAATAGATATACTCACTGAGCAGACAGTAATCCAAACTGTCCAGAAGCAAATAACCGAAGAACTCAAACAATCGGGCAAGGCACGACGAACTCGTTGTCCCAGAAAATCTATCAACCCACTGTCGCTAGCAGGTAGATGATTCACGAAGATACAATGCCGCACTTCTTCTCTCAGCCGAAAGCCAAAGAAGAAGCCGAGGTCCAGAGATGCCGTACAAGATCACGAGACTGCTCTGGCCGAGAGCAATCAAACACAGCAAGGAGTATGCGCCGCCTCCTTCTTCCTCGGCTAGACCCCTCAAGGTCCCGAGATGCACAAACCCAGATTAGGGTTCACACACGGAACCAGAAGCAAGGCCTCAATCGGAGATGGCCCGAAGACCAAGTCTCTGCCAACAGAAGAACAGAGAGGAGAATCAGTCAAGAGAGGCAACCGGAGATGGAAGAGAGAGATCCAAACCATCGGGCTGCGCCTCTCCTTTTGAAGAAGAGATGAGACACGGCTGTGGGGTGGCGTGAGCGGCCGGCTCCGAAGAACCCGGGCCAGCCCCCACCTTCGCCGCTGCCCCACTGCTCGTTATCTCCCCTCAAGCACCGAAGATCCCGGATCTGGGAGAGGGAATCAAAACCGCCGCATGGGAGAGAGGCGCTGCAACAGCCAAGGGCCGACTCGGGGAGGAGACTAAGTCTCCTCACCCTAATCCCTTTCCACCTGCCACCGACCGGTGGACCCCACCTTTAGGTTTTCTTCCATTCTTTTTTCAATTGGGATATTCCCAAAAAGCCCCTCTCAAATACAACAAAAGGAACTTTCCAATCTTACAAATTAGCATTGAACAATTCTGTATGTAAGAGTTCTAACTGCAATTTATTAGAATTAACCTATCAGCCATTAATAGCTTAGAATTAGCTGTAATTTATCTTTACCCTACAATTGAGAGCATAGACCAAGTCTGCAATATCAATTAGCATGTTTCCAAGATTTACCTTATTTCAGTTGGTTACTTGGTTTCACCACAATAATCAAAATCCCGCACACATTGACAATGCTTTCTAATTCATTTGGTCCAAAGAGCAACATGGAATTCCTGCATTTGGGGACTGGGAGACCACTGGTAACACCCCTTACACATAGAAGTTCGAGGACGTGCAAGGGAACAAGAAAACCGGTGTATGAACACAGAGGTTACTGTATATATCACGGGTTATTTTTCAACTGCACTATCAGTATGGTCCCTTGGTCTAGTTTGTCACACTTCTTGGTTCACAAATTTCTGATATGATATCAATAAAAAAAATTACTGATCAAGAACATGCAGATATGAAATAGAATATATGGCCAGTAACTATAAGAAATGTACATTATATTATTCAGTTTGTCTAACCATGTAGTGGTAAGCCTTAGTGTAATTATTTTTTAATGGAAAATTCTTAGTCTAATTATTGAATGCTCTTGATTTAAATTGAAGATTTAGATTGAACAGTTTCAGTTGTCTAATATTATTTTTGTTATATTTGGAGAAGATCTATTGAGTTTGTCTTACACAACTTATCAGCTCAGTCTCATATTTTCCAGTTTCAACATTGTCGTCTAGTGTTACCAATTTGGTGAGCTGCTGACCACTGACCAGGCATTGCAGCAAAGATCATCCAAGCTATTCTTTTCTGAAACAAGTTAGCTGGACTGCATTGCAACCACAGATCACATTCCTCCAAATACTAAAGGGTATTATTGTCAGGATAAATTTATACGTACCAACCAACTTGCACAACTAATAACCAATTCACCATCAGATATCTGACAAGAACCAAACTAAGCTACTCTGGTGCGCAATCTGCTCATTCTTTTTCATGTACTAGTCTCATAGGCGCGGCGCCACGCCGCGCCAGCCACCGTGTGCACCGAAGTAAAAGAGGCGATAATTCGTTAGGAGTTTTCTAAAAAAAAATCGAGGGCACATGCGTATTTTTAAAAAATTCAAAGGGTTTTTTCGTAAAAAACCGATGACCTGTACGTAAATAAATGAGGACCCGTGCGTAATTTAGAAAACCGCGGGGGGCTATCCTGCAAAGTGGAGGGGCTGAAAAAAACTGGCAGGGACCTTTTTGCGAGAAAAAAATTCAAAGGTTTTTTTGGTAAAAAACCGAGGACCTGTACGTAAATAAATGAGGACCCGTGCGTAATTTAGAAAACCGCGGGGGGCTATCCTGCAAAGTGGAGGGGCTAAAAAAAACTGGCAGGGACCTTTTTGCGAGAACCGAGGACCTTTACGTAATTTCCGGAAAGTTCAGGGACTTTTTCGCAAAAGTGCTCACCAGACCGTACCAAGATTCGGGAGACACGCGCCGGGCGGAGCGACAGCGGGGGCGACGTGGCCTCTCCAGCGGCCGGGAATCCCCCCGGGTATTGAGGGGTTCTGATGTGCAAAGCTGAATACTTAAGGTACACTGAACTCAGACACCAGTATTAATCACCAAACATTGAACAAATGAGAGCCGTTGTGCTAACGGTAATTATAACTTTGAGCATGGATATAATGTCATTACCTGGACTAAAATGGAGTACTAAATTTCGATCCCTCTAAACATTGTGGAGATGTAAGTTTACCTTGTTATGAATAGCGCTTGTATTCATATGAGGCCAATGGGCCAGTATATATACACAAAGTACAGGTGGTAAATATGCAAAGAACCCCTCATAACAATGGGGAATAACAAACTATACATATATCTCTAACACCCCCCTCAAACTCATGGTGGATCAACAACACTGAGTTTGGAGAGGTAGAAGCTGTGCTGTGCTCGAGTCTGGGCCTTCGTGAAGAAATCCGCTATCTGAAGCTCTGAAGGCACATACTGAAGAGTAATCACCTGATCATGCACACAAGTCCTCATGAAAGAAGCATCAACACCAATGTGCTTGGTGAGCTCATGCTTCACAGGATCACGAGCAATACTGATAGCACCTGTACTGTCTGACAAGAGAGGGGTCGGTGTAGTGACAGAAACACCAAAATCCTCAAGTAACCACCGTAGCCAAGTAATCTCTGCTGTCAAGAGAGCCATAGCTCGCAACTCAGCCTCTGCACTCGAACGGGACACTGCAGTCTGTTTCTTCGTCTTCCAGGCAATAAGAGAACCACCAAGAAAAACACAGTAAGCAGAGATAGACCGGCGATCAGAGGGATCGCTGGCCCAAGTAGCATCCGAATAGGCCTGAAGCTGTAACGAGCTGGAACGTGGAAAGAAGAGACGGCGAGAGATAGTCCCACGAAGGTATCGCAGAACTCGAAGAAGGTGGCTGTAGTGAACCTGAGTGGGAGCTGAAACAAACTGACTCAGAATATGAACTGGATAAGTGATATCCGGACGAGTAACAGCAAGGTAGACAAGACTCCCAACAAGATGACGATAGCGAGTCGGATCAGAAAGAGGCTCGCCATCAGAGAGTCGGAGGTGAACATTGAGCTCCATAGGAGTCTCAACAGTACGATGATCAGTGAGAGAGGCGCGATCAAGAAGATCCTGAATATATTTCTCTTGGGACATGAAGAAACCATCTGGAGTGGAAGTAACCTCAATCCCAAGGAAGTAACGAAGAGGACCAAGATCCGACATAAGGAACTGCTCACTAAGACGAGCCTTGACAAAGGCAATGTACTCAGAATCATCTCCTGTAATGATCATATCATCAACATACAGAAGAAGAAGAGTCCGACCACGAGACGAAGTGTGGACAAAGAGCGCAGGATCATGATCACTAGCTGAGAAGCCAGCAGCAGTGACCACAGAGGAGAAGCGCTCAAACCAAGCACGAGGGGCTTGCTTGAGGCCATAGAGAGAGCGACGAAGGCGACAGACCATGCCCTCAGGAACAGAATACCCAGGTGGCGGATGCATGTAGACCTTCTCACGCAACTCGCCATTAAGAAAGGCATTCTTGACATCAAGCTGTGAAACAAACCAGTGGCAAACAGACGCCACCGAAAGAAGAGTGCGAACAGTGGTCATGTGGGCCACAGGAGCAAAAGTCTCGTCGTAGTCAACACCATGCTGCTGCTGGAAACCACGAGCAACAAGACGCGCCTTATAGCGCTCAAGAGAGCCATCAGAGCGAGTCTTAATCTTATAGACCCACTTACACGTGATGGGATGAGAATGAGATGGAAAAGGAACAAGATCCCAAGTACCAGTACGCTCGAGGGCAGCAATCTCCTCGGCCATGGCAAGCTGCCACTCAGGGTGAGTAACAGCATCCCGGTAGGAGACAGGCTCACGAGTAGCTGCGCCAGCAAAGGCAAAACGGGCAGGAGGCCGAATCGACTGGCGATCGCGGAGAGCGTAGCGAGGAGAAGATGACCCATCAGGGGAAGATGGAGCATCAGAAGAAGATGGAACATCAGGAGAAGATGGCTCATCTGAAATATTCTCAATACGAGGTCGACGGGTGTAGACGATAGTGGGAGGAGCCTGGGGAGTCGTAGGAGACGACACAGGCGGCGACAACGGCGGAGAGGCCACAGGGGGAATATGTGGAGACTCAGTAGGACAGGTGGACGAGGGCAAAACAGATATAGGAGTATCTGGAAAGGTCAAGAAAGACAGAGACTCCACAGAGGAAGCCGAAGGAGAGGCAGGACGTGGGTAGAATGGACGAGACTCGTCGAAAGTCACATCCCGAGAAACCCGTATCCGACGACCAACAGGATCCCAGCACCGATAGCCCTTGTGCTCGGCACTGTACCCCAGAAAGACACACTCAACAGACTGAGCAGTCAGTTTGGTGCGTTCTCGAGGGGCAAGGAGAACGTAGCAAACGCAGCCAAACAGATGAAGGGCAGAGTAGTCAGGAAGACGACCACAGAGACGCTCAACAGGGATTGCACCTTGAAGAGCAGAAGAGGGCTGGATGTTGACGAGATAGGTGGCAGTGGAAACAGCCTCGGCCCAAAAGTGAGGTGGAATAGAGGCGGCGATCATCAGAGCACGAGCAATCTCAAGAAGGTGACGATGCTTGCGCTCAGCGACACCATTCTGAGCATGAGCACCAGGACAAGAGAACTGAGCGAGAGTGCCTTGCTCAGCAAGAAAACTGCGCAGGTGACGAGAGAGGTACTCGCCAGCAGAATCAGCGCGAAAGACACGAATAGGAGTGGAGAACTGTGTGTGAATCATAGTGGCAAATTGTTTATAAATAGACAAGGCCTCACTACGAGAAGACATGAAATATATCCAAGTGTGACGAGAGAAATCATCTATAAAAATGATATAATATCGATGAGCCCCTTTCGAAACGAAGGGAGCCGGACCCCAAACATCTGAATGAACAAGATCAAAAGGACGCTGAGACACAGTCTCACTATGAGAATAAGGAAGCTGAATCTGTTTACCTAACTTACATCCCTGACAATCTAAAGATACATCTCCTGAGACAGACCCCAGAAGACCACGACGAACTAAAGACGACAGACGGGATCCACACAGATGGCCAAGACGGTGATGCCACTGCTGGAAAGAGCCGGTAGACGAAGTGGCAGAAGCGGAGAGACTGGCGGTGATGGTGGCAGCGGAAGGAAGGTGAAGCCAGTCAAGCTCCCAAAGACGCTGTGAGTCACGGCGCCGAGGGCCAGAACCAACCAGAGCTCCCGTGTGGCAGTCCTGAACACAACAAGAGTCAGAGTCGAGAATAACCCGATAACCAAGGTCAGTAATCTGCCCAGCAGAAAGAAGCTGCAAGGTAAGGCGAGGAACATGAGCAACAGAAGGAACATGAAAGGAGGAGTTGCTAAGAGATCCTCGACCAGAGACAGAAAAAGATGTACCATCAGCAGTAAGAACACTGACAGGAGAATTAAGAGGTGTAATAAAAGACAGAGTGGAAGGATCAGGAGTCATGTGAAAGGATGCTCCAGAATCAAGAATCCACGGGAAGGTACCTGACTGTGTAGGGGGTGGTCTCTCAGTGCCCGAAGAATCAGTAGCAGAACCTGCAGAACCTGTCGAGGGAGAATCTGAAGCGGCAAGCAGGCGTCGAAGTCTGGCTATCTCCTGCTCGGTGAGAGAAGCTGGTGAAGAAGTCGATGCAGACGTCGTCGTAGAAGCACTAGTGCCAGTAGAAGAACGGCGTGAAAGATTCCGCTTCTTCTTGTAGCACTGGGACTCAGTGTGGCCATCCTTGTCGCAGTAGGAACAGTGAGGACGACCACCTCCAGACGGAGGACGGCCACCACCACCTGTGGTAGCCGCTGGAGGAGGCAGTGTAGCAGGCGGACGAGCGGCGAGCACAGAGGGGAGTGGCATCAGACCAGCACCACTCAAACGAGTCTCCTCTGCGCGTATCTCGGTAAGAGCCTCCAGGAGAGTGACACGAGGGTGGCGTGCAAGGAGCTGTGCACGCCTTTGCTCGAACTCAGGACGAAGGCGAGTAAGGAACTCGTAAACCCGCTGAAACTCCAGGTCAGCACGTACATCCAGGCAGCACGGACAGGTACGACAGCCAGCAGTGCGAAGTGAGTCCAACTGACGCCAGACGGCAGAACTCTGAGCGTAAAAAGCGTCAACAGTAGCATCACCCTGCTGAAGAGAGTGCTCCTGGCGGACCACGGACAGGTACAGGGCATCACCAGAGGGCTCGTAGCGCTGACGAAGATGAGTCCACATCTGGAAAGCCGAAGGGAGTCGCACAACCTCAGAAGAAAACTGAGGCTGGACACTGGCGATGAAGACAGCAGCAGCCCGAGCGTCGTCATCGTACCACTGAGTGTAGACGGTCAGACAATCCTTGTAGGAATCCAGAGCCTCCTGGTAGGCAGAGGCAGCTTTATCATTAGCTTCATCATCAGCAGCAGCCTTATCGGCTGTCGGGGGCAATGTAACAGGCGTAGGCTCCGTCGGAGGAATAGGGCAAGGCGGGCAGGTGACATCGCCAGAGAGGACGCCCCAGAGACGAAGACCACGCATGTGAATGCGCATGTGAGACACGAAGTCGGTGTAATTAACACCATCAAAGATCACCGGGCAGCGAGGGAGAGAAACGGTGCCCATTGGTAGGCGGCGCTGGACGGCGCGGCGGTTAGAACGACGTTTTTTTTACCCTTTTTTTTACCTTTTTTTTTGCAATCGGTTTACAACTCAAACCGACTGAGACTCAAACCCAAAGTCTCAACCCGACCGAAACCAGAGGAGTCGGCGACGGCGGTCGGCGGCGGTCGACGGGGTCGGCGGCGGCGGCGGCGGTCGGCGGGAGATGAGCAGCCGGCGGCGGCGGCTTCAAGCGGGGCGGCGGCCGGCGGGACGGAGCGGCGCACGATCCCGAGCGGTGGCGCGCGACTCCCGAGCGGCGGCACGACTCCGAGATCCCGAGCGGCGGCGGGCGGAAGGCGGCAGCGCCGATCTGGAGGCGGAGGCGCCGAGGCCGGGCGGGGGAGGCGCCAAGGCCGGCGGAGGCCGGGAGTCGGCGACGGCGCAGGGGAGTCGGCGGCGACGACGACGAGGGAGTCGGCGACAGGGGAGTCGACGACGGCGGCGAAGGCGGCACGCGGGAGTCGGCGACGGCGGCGCAGAGTCGGCGACGGTGCGTGGAACCCTAGGTAGGCCAAAACCCTAGTTTTGGCTCTGATACCATGTTATGAATAGCGCTTGTATTCATATGAGGCCAATGGGCCAGTATATATACACAAAGTACAGGTGGTAAATATGCAAAGAACCCCTCATAACAATAGGGAATAACAAACTATACATATATCTCAGGTCATTCAGGGTGACAAACTGCATTGGTACAGTGAGGAGGGAAAATTGCTTGAATGCTCAACAGAGTAGCATTATTTATGTCAGCAAAATTTTCAGTGCAATACTAAAATGAAACCTTATTGACTGATGTCTTTCCCTTTCAGACCTGTCCTTGCTGTATACTGTGAAGAGATGAAGAAGAGATCTCCAACGATGGCTGTTCTCATGGAGAAACTGCACTGAACTGTTTCCTTCTGTGCTTTTTGTTGATGTACGTATGTACGCATGCATAGTTGAATATTTTATAAAAGGTCAATGTTTTTCCCTTTGCTTGAATATTAGATAAGTCGTATATTTCGTATATAGAGAATGCTGTTTACCTCTGTAAGATCCTTCATAATGGTTTCTCTTCCCTATCCTGTATTGATAGTTACCTCTCAGAAATCCCTGTATAAGTAGTTCATGTGGAATATTAATGATGTTTCTCTGTAATCTGTATAATGGCAATTGTTTTTCATCAGCCCATTGCTAACAAGTGCTTTCATCAACTTTTCATTGGAAGCGCTCTGTAAATCATGAAATTCTGAAGGTTGCTGAAAAGTGATCCAACAAACCTACACATGTACGACGTACCATATTCAGAAAGAAAAAAGGATAGAAATTTACAAGATCACATAATATTTACTACAGATGTTTGTTCAACTTGTCTCTTTCAGCACCCCAGTTTGGTGGCATATACCAAGCCTGATGTCTCACTAGCCACTGTGGACCACTGCAAGGCACATTAACCCACCGCACACACAGGAGTCACACAATAAGTATGCCTAATACAACAATTGTGGTGCCGTATCAAATGAGCTGGGCAAGGAACGCGTGAGCAGAATTCAGGTGAGGAAGAATGCAGTGTAGAGGAGCCAAACATTCCAAAGTCGCTTTCTAGCTAATAGCCTAAATAATATTGAACCAGCTAAAACTTCCATATTATTGTTAGAAATTGGCCCATTTAATTATGATCTATTTCCTTAATTCCAAAGTATGTATGGTTTAGTACCATATTGCTAAGGCAGGGTGAGGAAGACCGATTTATAAGGTGAAATCCTCACCACTCCTTTAATATGGATAGAGATGGTATGAGGATGGTTTTGTCTAATCACACACACGCGCGCGTATTTACGTATTTTCGCGTGAAAATCGCGTGACTTATGACTTGTGACTGTGCCGTGACGTGGTATGCCACTTGGTAGACCAAGTCTATCTTTATTTTTGTTGAACCATGCATCTCACTCTCTCTGTTTGAATGAGATTCAAACATTTGAATGAGACAGTTACAAGTGAATATATCCCTAAAAGTGGATTTTGATTCCCATTTTTTCTTTGAATGACAGATTCAACTGGGCTCCACCTTAGAGAGGGTAATTCTGTTTAAAACGCAACAGTTACTAGTGAATAACTGCAACGCCCTTAAAAGGGCCTGGAGACGTCCAAGAAAAAAGAGAGAATTTTGCACCTCCATTCTTCCCCTACTTTCTGCTCTGTTGTGCTGTTGAGATGTGCTGTCTGAACCACGTCGACCTTTCTTTCCGGCGTGCACCTGGAAGGAGGGAGAGCGGCTATCTCCGAACCGTTGCCGCAGAGAGTATCTGCACGGGGCGGCAATAAGGTTTTTGGGCAGCACATTTGCGCTACCGCTCACTGCATTATGCACTGCGTCGCGGCTTCCTGTTCTTCATCAAGCTAACAAGTAAGTCGTTCGCGCGCACGTACGACTTAGTTACTACATTTTCTTAAGTATATTTTGAAATATGATGAATAGTCTGCTGCTAGTAGTAAGTTTTGCATCACTAGTTTATTGTGTTTGTCTCTTAGTAAAATTTAGAATTAAAGTATTACCCACATTTCTAACAATTATTCTGTTGTAAGTTAACCTCCTCAACACTAAATCCCTGTAATGTTCCATCTACTTATTTTGCATTCTTACTCAAAGCTGCACTTGCCGGCCATAGATCCAGCTGAAAGGAACAACCGGTGCTTGCTTTTCCCTTGCCCGAGCTTTCTCCTCCAGCTTCCTGAATCTTGGACCCAGGGAGCAGATGAACTCCTGCGCCCGCCTCCCTTCCCCAGATAGCCCGGTAAGGTCCGCGACATTCCACCTCTGGACCAAGAACTCGAGGATATCAGCGTAGTCCCTGGCAGTGTAGACGCCCAACCGCTGCGCCACCGCACTGAAGTGCTCAAACAGGTTGTCCTCCTGCCCATCGTACATCAGATGGGCAGGCATTGCGATCTTCTTTTTCATCATGTCGGCAAATGCAAGCACCGTGTAGTCGGGATCGAGCTCAAAGAGCTTCTCGACAATCTTGGTGTAAGCCGACTCATGGCGCTTCTCATCAGCTGCTATGGTACCACATATCTGAGCTAGTTTTGTGTCGCCATACTGCTTGGCATGCCTTGCGGTGTTGCCATGAGATATGAAAGTTGCTCTCTCTTGGAAAGATGTGTAAATGAAGCCCAGATAGGGATTGTTCTCTGTTCTTGGATCCTGCAGGAAGTAAGAACAGCAGAAGGTGCACTTAGAACAAAAAATGTATCTTTAAGCATATATTTTTTTAAACGGAATCTTTAAGCATGTATCATGTATGTTGCTGAAGGTGATCAGTCAAGCAACAATCTTCCCTGCTGAAACTTGAGGGTGCAATGAACCAGTTGGTAGTAGGACAATAGAACATGGTGCATATCAAGTAGGCATGTAAATTGACCAACATTTTCACAACGGACGGCCACAACAAGGTTATTCCATACACTGCTTGTGTTAATCAAATATCAACGATTGTCATTTGTATGTCTTATCTTAGTTTTTGTTTCAAAGAACATATTTTTTTTTATCCTTGCAAACATTTTTGTGGACTAATTGTCATCTGAAGATTAGAAATCAAAGTTCCCAACTGGTAATTATGTGATCCCTTCTTTGTCAGCAACAAAACAAAGATTCAAGAAAAGCAAAAGTAAAATAAGAAAGATGACTTATGACATTCTGCAGGAAGTAGACACCAGTACTTACCATTCCAGAGCCAATCAGATACTGTATAGTCTTCTCAACCTGTCTCATATTAACCCTCCCAGTGAGGTACAGATACTTGTTCATAAGATCACCATGCCTGTTCTCTTCAGCAGTCCACGCTCTTGTCCAGATAGCCCAGCTGGTTGGGCTGGCGCCAGTTTCGTCTCGGACACCACCATCAAGGGTATTGAGCATTGTCTGATAAGTAGGGAGCGCTTCCTCAGTGACCATGTCTCCAACCAAACAAACGAAGTAGTCGTCAGGAATTTCCTTGGCCCTCTCCCTCAGTTCCTTGACTTCATCATAGAATCCATCAGAAGAAGGGTCTGGCAGGTAATCCTGCGGCTGCCATGATACCTCGACCGGCTTCAAGAGGACCAGGATGTTTTCCTCTGCCCAAATATTAAGCGAATCGAAAATTTCCCTCTTCTGAGGTGGCAATGAATGGGTGACTCGGGGCGGCACCTTGCGAGGAGGGGTGAAGGGCTTTTTGGGAGTTCCAAACCTTAATAAAGCAACACAAAAGTAAGTTATAGATTGGAAGAAGACTAATGCAAAAGTGGATTTAAAAGAACTACAATCGCATTTGTGAGCTGGTATTTATCCGGTACAACGCCGACAAAACAATCGAACGAAGCTCAACATAATGACTTTTAAAATAACTGCCTATAAGTACCTCGATTGGTGAAACATCTATGCTTTTCTCCCGGGAAATTTACACCCGTTCATGCAATTTAGACTGTAACATTCAGAACTCATATTCAGAACTCAAAAACATATTGACAATGACTCCAAATTAATTGCTCTAATTTTTATGAAGCAATACGTGATGCTATGCGAATACTCTTTCGAACACGGATACATGCTATTTGCAACTAATTGTAAGAGTAACAAGGGTCAAGATCTAGATCTAATATTCTTTTTCTTATGAAAACACTAGACAATTGTCAGCTAAATTGGCATGACTTGGTCAAAATACAAAGACCTGATTCCAAATATCCTTCTTGCGATTTTTGTATTGCTAATAGTAGGAGTACATTATACATCCGCATATTAGTTGCACACCATGGGAACTGATATCCTGAACCTTTAACATAACTGCATTAAATTCAGATCTCTCAACAATTTAACCATTTATGCATGAAAGTCACTGCTGTCTGCTGAAGACTCACTCGATTTAATACAACCTACCATGCTACGCAGTTAAATAATTGGATGTTTAAGTAAAACGTAATGAGCATTACTACACTGAATTTCTAGTACTACATGTTTTTGGGATGCTGCAGATAAGTTCTGACCCCTAGAACTACAGTAACAAGCTAACAAGCAGAACCGAAGCGAACAAGAGTTCACTACAAGCCCAATATGTTTCCAAGCAGAACCCAACTAACAGCACCCAAAAAGCATGAGAAAATTCTTGATGGAATGCAACTGAACTGTAGGATTTACATATGCATATGCTCCAAGAGAACACAGTGTCAAAACCAATTCATACAAGAAATAGTAGCTCACCCCAGAAATAAAAAGAATTAAACCAATCAATTTGAGATAAGGCAGTACCAAGACAGCGAAAATTACCAGAACTCAACTCTTCAATCTCCACACGAACAGTAAGTAAGATTGCGATGGCAAAAGCATCAACCAAAGCATAAATGATAAAAAAAAAAACAAAGGAACAGTTTTTTTGATGACCGAATTCAGTTGAACTGGCAGATCAAGAACTACCAAGCCAAACGGAAATGGGCTGGAGTATTAAACCCCAATCAATCCACAGCAAGGATCAAATAGAAGCACTCTATCGTTCCCAAAATCCAAGAACCACGCACCATCCCTCATGTCCTATAAAAAAACGACTCAGGAACCAAGATCAAGAAGAGGAAGACAAATGACAGGCCAGAAGCGAGATTCTTTGGCACGGCGCAGAGGAGGAGCAGGGCTCACTTGGCTGCGGAGGCCATGGCCACCACCGGGGAAAGGGCTCCATTGGCTCTCCTCTTCGGGCATGAAGGCCCACGGAAGGTGCTGTAGGAAGGGAGGGATGCCATGAGAGACATGACCACCACCAGCTCGCCTTCACTTCACTGCTGTTCTCGCAGAGTTTGTTTTTGTTGTTTGTTTTTGCTGCGGAGGCTAGTGCTTTTGATTATGCTCCCGGTGACCTCCGCGCGTCTGTTCGAGGAGGAGCCGTGGCGGGCAGTGGAGTGGGCTGCTGGAGGGTACTTAACAGTGTCCAAATAGACCGTACCTAGCAGACCGATCATGGTCTGTTGCTATAGATACTGACCATGACACAGCATGGCACAAGGAAGTGAGGAATGGGCTGTGCCTGACAGCCTGAGCCGTTGTCTCGGCCTACCATGCTGGCACGGCATGACATAAACAGTGTTGTGTCCGAACACGACACGGTTCACCCTACACGTGAGGTATGTCAGCACGATTTAGCCTATCAGGCATGAAAGCCGACTGTTAGGCATGAGCATGGTATAATAGACACGACCCATTTGGCCTGTTTAGCCCGTTAAGCACGAGAACATCGATTTTATGAAAAAATACAGCCATTTTGTGGCCGTTTGTGAGTTTAAAAAAATGAAAAAAATCCCATTTTTTATTATAAATAGGCAGCATACCCCCTCATTCTTCCACACTAAAACCAGCATTCTCCTCTCCTCATTCTCTTGTGAAAAATCCGAAGCACTTTGTGATATTTTGGCAAAATTCAAAATAATTTTGTCACAAATCTGAAAATTTAAAATCTGGTGTACAGTTAAATAAAGAGGTAATAATAATAATTTTCATATTCTTATATTATTATTATTTCTATTTATTGTGATATAAAATAGGTAATAGCTCAATTTTGTATTTGTATTTCGTAGTTTTCCGCATTTCCAAATTTCGACATGGAACATTTTGACGAATTTGCTGCGAGTGAGTACGGAAATGATATGGAAGATCTTGCATCTTTCGGAACGTCTCCACCTTCATCTCAAACGGCCAAGGCCACTACCTCCGAGTAGATCGCGGTTGTAGCATCGTCAGGTTCTACCAGTGCCTTTGTGGCAGCAAGCACTAGAGCAAAGAGGTCTAGACCTAGCACGTTAGATGTGTAGGCAGATTTTGACCATGTCATCTGGAGACTAGGTAAGAGTTGGTGTTTGCAAAATATGTCTCATGAATTGTCTGCAAAGTCTATAGGTAGAACCAGGCACTTGCATAGATATACTCAAAGATGTAAAGAAAAACAAGGCATCGCCACAAGCTAGACGCGGCTGATGTACAACCCAGATGGTAAGGTACGTAACTGGGATTTTAATCTTGAAGTAGCTTGAGAATCTTTAGCCTATGTAATTTAATTGCAAGATCTTCTTTTAAACTTTGGTGTGTCTGATGCATTCAAAAAACATTAGAATTGCTCATAATTCTAGTTTTACTCATGTTTCTAGACAGAAAACCACTAGAGATATAGTTAAATACTATAGTAATGGTTGTGAAAAAAAATAAAGAACACTTTGGAACCTGTACATTTTCAGTGGCAGTGAACTCGGACATATGGAGTGGTCGTTCTAGGGTGGATTATCTTAGTGTAGTCCTTCATGACATAAATTATGACTAGGTATTGGAAAAGAGAATCATAGGCTTCAAACTAATTGATGTAGCACATACGGGTGAGAATATAGTAGAATGTATTATCAAAGTCGTAGAAGACTTTGGTCTTACAAATAAAATTTTTGCAATTACCCTGGACAATGTTGCAACAAACTCCAAGGCAATAGATATTCTCACTCTCTTATTTGGTACATATGCCAAATCTTTCTTGCTACATCAACGATGCGTCTACCATGTTATTAATTTTATAGTTAAAATTGGTTTGAAGATGTTAAATCCATATCTTCAAGTTTTTCACGATGTAATTTCTTTTGTAAATAATTCTAACCAATGAATTGTAGCATATAAGAGCTACTATATCGCGATGAGTGTACATCCACGAAAGTTCACTGTGGATATACCGGTAAGGTGGAACTCAATTTATCTCATACTACAAAATCTTTTACACTATACAAGCCCACATTCTCTATTTTTATCCACACACACTATCACAGCCATACTGGCAACACACCATTAACTGAACAACACTGGTATATTGCTAAGAAGTTACTAGCAATCCAACATCTCTGGTAATTGTCCATCATATTCTTGCAATTGTTGTTCACTTGAAAATTTGGAAAATGACGTAGTGTTACGAGAGGTTGTGTGGCTATGAAAACTAAATATTTAGAATATTCGAATGAGATTTCTTACCTATATGCATTTGCATTTATTCTAGATTCAATAGCTAAAATTATAGGATTCACTAATGTCCTTTCAATTATTGGTGATTCTATAGGGATAGATTATTCTAACTACATTACAGATGTTCGTTTACAATTGTAAGTTTACTAGAAGTATAAGCATAAGTTTTAGAGAGTTCACTTGCAACAACTTCTACCAGCGCCCACCAAAGGTAAGAAGACAAATATGTGGGGCACCATCTTTTTCTCCAAAAGATTAAGCTCTACATTGTCAAGTGGTAGAGCAATACATATCAGGCCACGTAAGGAACTATCAGTTTTTCTCGACAGCGATCCCATGCTTCACCACACAGAGGACTTTAACATTTTGGACTGGTGGCGTGAGCATAAGCTAACACATCCGGTGCTATCCGTATTAGCACAGGATGTGTTAACCGTTCCTGTCTCGATGGTTTCTTTCAAGTCTATTTTTAGTCTTTCTAGAATAATATTGGAGGAGAGAAGAACAAACTCATGAGTGAGATGGTGGAAATACTTCTCATAATGAAAGACTAGGAATAAACTGATGCATGAGCTCTACACTCTGTGGTGGATACGAAGTTGGAACACACATTCAACAATCTCTATCTAGATGGTGGCGAAGGAAGTTAAGACATCGATGACACCACCGACGATTCTTAAAGCATCTATGTATACATTGTAGTTCTTATGAGTTTTTTACTTATATTGTTGAGCTGCAGACTGTACTCTTTTTTCTTTGCCAAGGTTTTCTTGAGTTGAGTTTTTACTTGGCAAAGTTTTTAACGAGATAGCCATTTTAACACCAATAAAGCTCATTATTACATTTCTACAATTTTTTATATCTTTTTTCCATAATTTTTTATAATTTAATGTGTCTTTTTTGTACAATGTCTATAGTTTATTGTGTCTTTTTTGAATTCTACACATTTTTTGAACTATTAATTTTTTTTTCAATTTTTGGGCCAAAGAGGTGTGACGTGCCTCCATGGCCCATCGAGCTAAACGGGTCGTGTGCCGGCCCAGCACAGCACAAACGCCTCTGGGACATGCTTGGGTTGGCATGGCATGACCCGTTCCGGCTGATGGGCTAAATGGCCTATGCTGTGTCAGGCACAGGCCGTGTCGTGCTGCCCATTTGGGCATATTTGGTGCATATGGAGCAGGTCTTTTATCTTATCAAACTTTTTTCAAAATTAATATAGTTTAATTTAATATCATTTTATTAATAGTTTGAAAGTATGTTTTAGAATCGAGCTAACGAGCCGAGCTGAGCGAAAGCAAAATTTAATTTCATTCAAAACTGACCTATTTAATGTTTAACCAATTAATGAGTGTAATTGAAGCTGTTTTGAACCGAACTAACGAGCCCCACTTACGAGCTTTTTTTTATACCTAGTTGGAGTACTAGTAGTATTAGGCCATGTTTGCTTTTCTACCGTAAATGACTTTTCTACAGTATCTACTTTTTAAACGGAGTGTCTTTTCAAGATAGGGTCTATTAGTCGATTGTAGTACACACTATAATGACTTTATTTATTTTGACCAAAATCTCACGTGAGTGTTGTTGGTGATATACCCTAGAGGCAATCATGAAGATGATTGTATCACTTCTATATTTTTGATCTTTTGAATAATGTGTTATTTTTGTCCCTTGAATAAATATTTTTCAATCAACAAGTATGTGACTTGTTCGTGGAATTGTTTATTCATGTTTTGATGTTATTCTAAATTATCCCTGATCTTATGTCATTATCTGGGACAATTATGATTTATAAATGAGCACATGTATTGACTGATGATCATGTTTCACTGATCATGGATATGGGGATATTAAATTAATAATATGGATACATGTTAGAGAACATGATATTGGATTGACTTACCATAAGACACCGAGGGAATTGTTATATTCTTAAGTGTCATCAGTTGGTCTCATATATAATGTAGTATGATCCTTAGACCTAAGTTCGTCACGGTTTCCTACATATGTAATAGTTTACTTCGGGGTTACCAAACACTACTCCATAATTGGTTGATCATAAAGGTAGCTTTCGGATTTACTATGAAACATGTGGAGAAATGTGAGCGATCAAGATGAAAATTTTCCCTCCAATATAACAGGACAGATATCTCTGAGTCCCTCGATGTTGTTGGATTAAGAAAGTGCATGGCCATGCTGAATATGATTGGGGAGTCAATCACAACTGAGTAATCCACTGTAGGCTCGAGTGAAAGATCGAGCTATCATAGGATAGCACACTTCTCGCCTTGAATTCGATCTCGTATCATGAGGCAAAGGGATCAATATATAAGCACTATATAGGTTCATCCGATATAATTTTTATGTATATTTAGGAGTCGTTATGTCCTGCTAGAGACTGCTACCGACTTATGGATGGGAAATGAGTTTTCAGCCCATAGCCAAATATACTGAACCTATAAGGTCACACACTTAACGGGTTAGAACAATAAGGATCCAAATAATAGACTCCGAGTGGGATACGATCTCTACTCGTATTGGATCCAGTTAGAGGTTTCCCGAATGGGATATGATTTCTACTCGTATTGGATAAAAATCCAGCCTGAGGCTTTTTGAGTTGGATACGATATCTGATCGTATCGGATAAGGATCCAATTGGAGACTATATAAAGGGATGTGCGGGGCTGAGGGAGGTATCTCGAGACACACCCATCAAAATCCTAGCTGCCACCTCTTATAACCCCTACCATGTACGCTGGTGCTAGCACACTGACGCACAATGTTTCATCCCTAGATGTGTGGACCTTAGTAGAGGTGCTGCTATGACCGTAGCGCTAATTGGGACAATTGCGGGGAGTAGACAGTTGGCCAGAGTGCGATCAAGTATTTTCACTACATCGACGCATGCTTCGTTGAACCGGTCACTTCAACTCTACTTCCATTACACTGCGCATATAGTTGTAATGATCTATAAGCTTTTACTCGCATAGCTTCCTGATTTACGGATAGAAAATTTTAATCTGCGCTAGTGTAGCCTACCTGTATCCCAACAAGTGTCTCTCTATAAACTTCTCTATAGGCTATTACTATTCATAAGCCAAACCCAAAATCCATCAGCAAAAGTCAATCTGAATGCCCCTTAAAGAGAGAAGGGGAAGCTGATTTCATTTTTTTTTTGTTGCTCTTCTTTATTATTCTCACCTAACATCTTGTGTGAGGTTTTAGAGGTTCCATACCTCTTCTTGTTGCATTGATGGAATCAAAGGTCAGTTCCACTGGAGGGTTGACCATAGTTGACCCAAAAACACCCCAACTTATTTTTCTTTGGTTAAAAAATACGGTTTTTCTATTACATTACTAGAGTAATTCTTTCATAAAATTAGTTGAATTTCATAAGTTTCGATCGGCTCAAAGATTCGTGCTCTGACGAGATCACCATCCTCCTCATCGGCACCACCGTCTTCCACCGCCGCCGAGTTAGGGCTCAGGGTTCACTGAAGCCCCAACCTTTAGAGAGAGGGAGGGGGAGGCAAATGCACAGCGGTGGGCAGTGGTAACGATGGCAGCTAGTTGGTTGACAACCTGGAACAAGAAGGGGAGGTGGGAGGTAGTGTCGGATCTGGTAGCACAGTCATCGGAGATGAGGAAGAACAACAGTAGCAGGGGAGGAAGAGGAGGCGAGTGACGCTGGCAGCCGCGTTGGGAGGTGACAGTGGTAGGTGAAGTGGTTATCGGTGGGCCTTCCTAGCATCAAAGATGATGCCAGCGAGGCAGTGGCCTGTTGGTTGGCAGTGGGAGTGGGTGGAGTTAGGTGGGTATGTGCGTGTTAGGGGATGGGGGGCTTGCGATGAGCCATGAGCTCGATCATGTGAGAGGTAGAGGGATAGGGTTTGAGAGGTGCCACACATGACCACCATCAAAATAGGTGTGGATTTGATCTAATGGCTTAATCATTTAAATTTTAGTTGACTAATATATAGACAGTCCAAAAAATAACTTTAATCCCCTTTGCCTATAAACTTTCTTGAAAATAAGGACACTTAGGATATATATATATACACTCCTGGGTGTAATTACATCCACCTCTAATATACCACCTAAACAAACTTGAAATACTCCTTTATCACTTTAGGTATACTCGTATACTGATTATAAGATACTCTAATGTGAATCATACGAAAAAATGCAAGGGAGTCCATAGATTTAACGTATTTTGTAAATACCTTAAAATACACATATAAAAAGGAGTATGTCGAAAATATGTATATACCACATCTAAAAAATTGTTCATACTATCTAGATGGTCTTAAATACTCGTATACTATACATACATACCCTCCGTTACGCGAGATAATTATATATCTGTGTATGTGTGTGATGCTGAAATAGGGCACCATGGTGTCTGTGCACCAAGTCTCCCTGCCTTTGAATTGCTTTTTGATGTGTGCTAATGCAATGGTATGAAAAGGAAGTCATTGACATAGATGAAAAATCTTAATCATAGATAGAAAGTCTCACTCATGGAGTCTGGATACCATGATGCCCCTGTTATTTATATTATATATATATATGTATATGTGTATATATATATATATATATATATATATATATATATATATATATATATATATATATATATATGTGTGTGTGTGTGTGTGTGTGTGTATAGTATAAATAACAGGGGCAACATGGTGCCTAGGCTGCATGATTGAAACTTTCTATCTATGATTAAGACTTTTCATCCATGATTGAGACTTTTCATCCATGATTAAGACTTTCTATCCTGATATATTATATATTATTGCACTTGCATGTAGCACAAACGTAAGCGAAAAAAGAGAAGCAATTTGGGCTGGATGTTGTGCAGTCCTAACAGGAAAAATGACGGGATTACTTGCCAATCTGCCGGCGAAACAGGCTCCTTAATTTGCTCAAATCGATCGGTGTACTATCGCTGGGAAACTCGTGCATGCATTCACCGAAATAGCGTGGCGCGTGCTTACAGGTACATGAGAAGTTAGAAATCGTCGTCGCCTATCTATCTATCTATCTATGCGTCTGTTTGCCTCACTCATGTGCCTGCGTGCATGAGAAATGCATGATGCTTTGCCTGCACAGGTGCGCGTTTTCTGAAATGCAAGAGAGAACGTTTCTTGTGGAGTACATGTAGTACCGCACTTGATTTGCAGTTGTGTGCAGGGCATGTGGAAATTGAAATGGATAAGCAAGTTATTTTCCACTTCTCCATAATTAACTCACTGCCGTTTAGAGAATGGATCTGTTGATTGCTTACGTGAATTGCATGGGAGGTTATTATCATTATTTCTTAACACGTTATCAACACAAATCGCTTTATAAAATGCAAGGTATGCAAATCGCAAACCAATCTATTACGCATTGCAATCTCATAATTCAATCCAGATTGAAATTAGATTCGTTTACAATGCCATCATCATCTATTGTTCTTTGTCCGGTAAACTGATTACGATAATCCGGTAGTAGAATACCTAGATCCTAGATGCAGAGATTGCATAGATAGATCTAAAATAGGATTTGTTGTGGCTACAGACCAAACAAAGAGAGAAAGTATGTAGTGGAGAGCTAGGTGAGCAATGGCCCCTAGGGTTTTTCCCATGGCTGGTACCGTATATATATATATCCACATGGGGAGTATTTTTACAATAGTGCCCTTACATTTGAGTATTCCCTCAGGGGCACTTTTATCATTATACATGTCCCATTTTAGGCCTTACAACCTTCTAACAGGCCTGCTGGGCTTAGGTGGGGGCCACCCCTACAACAGGAGCCTCTCATGGTGAAGGGCTTCACGGGCCGAAACCATGTTGCCGAGCCCTTTGGCCCTCTCCATCCCTGCGGCCTGTGAGCTTCTCTAACACTTGATGGAGCCTATTGCTTGGTGTAGTATTCGCCGCGTCGCAAAGGTACAACACCGAGCGAGTTGGCGAAGTCATCCTTGCCCCGAGGTCCTCCAGCGGCGGGGTCAGAGTCGGAGTCGAGGTTGGAGTCGGGAGCGGGGCGGGATCGGGCACCTTCGGCGGGCCTATTGGCGAAGTGTGGCCACGACTTGGTTGCCCAGGCCCCTCTCGACTGCATGTTCCTTGGGTGGTGGAGTCGAAGTAGGGGCGGAGACAAAACCCGCACCACGGATTCTCCTGGGGCGAGGTGTGCGAGACTCCTGCGCGTAACCCCGGGAAATCGAGTCTGGTGGCTCCACGGTGCGGTAGTGCGCTTTAATGGCGCCTGGAATCCCACCCACCCCTGAGCTGTCAGGGACAAGCGACTGCGACCGTACACACTGTTCCATCGGGAGGGTACACGCGGTGAGCCGCGATTGGTGCGTCGTGGGTTGTCAGCAGTCGCACGATCGCGGTCGTTCGCCCCTTCCCAAGGGGTCGGGGGGCGTGGCATGGTGCTAGTGGCGTGTCGTGCGCTGTCCGCCCACCTACCGGTGCGCGTCACCGGCTGTCAGCGGTTGTGCTTCCCGATCGTGGGTAGCTGAACCGCCGGGCTCCCGCCGGTTGCGCTTCCGAGGGGGGCGAGCGGGCTTTATAAGGCGTCGCCACTGGCATGAGAACATTCTTCTCCGTCGGTTGCTTAGCCCTGCTTCCTGTGCTGTTTGCATAATCCACTCTTGCTCCCGTTGCTCAGCGCCCTTCCTCAAAGAAAAATGGCTTGTCACGACGATCCTGCTCGCCGGCTCAGCGGCAGCACCTCGTCCAACCGGTACGACCTATCACCTCCCCCGGGGGAGTACCCTCTGGTGATGCGAGGATCAGCGCACATCAACAAGCGGTGGGACACCATGGAACACTCGGGAGGCCGCTGCTCCCGTGTGTTGGGGCAGAGCCTCGCTAGTGAGGAGATGATCCAGAGGCTCGTCCGAGAAAGGAAGATCGAGGAATGTGGCGGGGCTCGCCTGCCCGACCCCAACGAGACGGGGCCGCAGCCGGCGGAGATAGAGGCTATCGTCTTTGTCGCATTCTTTGATGCCGGGCTGCGAATGCCCTCGACAGTCTTCATCAGCGAGGTCCTGCGGGCTTACGGGTTGGAGCTGGCGCAGTTGACTCCCAACGCGATAGTCCGCCTGGCTGTCTTCACTTGGGCGCTGCGAACAGAAGGTCGCCGTCCCAGCGCGAACCTGTTCGCCATTCTGCACGATGCGCGCTGCCAGCCGAAGCAAAATCGAGGGAGGGGCAGAATCGAACTTCGGCAGCGTCAACTTCGCGCTGAGGAAGCAATGTGCGGGGCTCTTCCCTGCGTTGGCCGCGCGGGGGAAGTGGGAGTCCGGTTGGATGCGTCGGTGGTTTTACTACCACGTGACGAGCACGAGCGGTTTGTTATGTCGGGGACAGCCGATATCGTTCAACAGCTCACCCGATGTGAAGCCGAAGGCCGACGACGCGCAGAAGGCGCGAAGACTTGCCGGGGTTGCCCGCTGGTTCAACATGCGTGACCTTGCTAAAGAGTTCACCATGTACGGAGTGGCGCCACTTTCCAGTCGGTGGCAGTACGAGCGATGGGGTAGCACCTGGAAGGATGGTGTCCACCCATCAGTATCGCACCTCCTAAAACCCTCCGCTCCTTGTAAGTCCTTCGGCCCTGGGCTGCGCACCGGTTTACGTAGTTGGATGACCATTTTATGAAGACACGCAAATGCCTCGTCCCCTTTCTTTCGAAAGCGCGGCAGCGGAGCTGGCACCTAGTCGAAGGAGACGCGCGAGCGCTCCGTGCCCTACCTTTCGACGGGGTGGCAGCGGAGCTAGCGCCTAGTCGAAGCAGACGAGCGAGCACTCCATCCCCTACCTTTCGAGGGGGTGGCAGCGGAGCTGGCGCCTAGTCGAAGCAGACGCGCGAGCGCTCCGTCCCCTACCATTCAAGGGGGTGGTAGCGGAGCTGGCGTCTAGTCGAAGCAGACGCGCGAGCGCTCCGTCCCCTACCTTTCGAAGGGATGGCAGCGGAGCTGGCGCCTAGTCGAAGCAGACGCGCGAGCGCTCCGTCCCCTACCTTTCGAGGGGGTGGCAGCGGAGCTGGAGCCTAGTCGAAGCAGACGTGCGAGCGCTCCGTCCCCTACCTTTCGAGGGGGTGGCAGCGGAGCTGGCGTCTAGTCAAAGCAGACACGCGAGCGCTCCGTCCCCTACCTTTCGAAGGGGTGGCAGCGGAGCTGGCGCGTAGTCAAAGTAGACGCGTGAGCGCGGGGATATCCGCGTCTTGTTTATACTCAGTAGAGTGCATTGGAATTTCCACCACGTCTTATTTATACTCCAAAGAGTACGCGCGAGGGCAATGCCTGCGCGTGCGCAGGGACATCCACGTCTTGTTTATACTCAGTAGAGTGCACAGGTAGAACATCCGCGTCTTGTTTATACTCCGCAGAGTGCGCACAGAGGTATGCCTCGACGCTGCGTCTTATTTATACTCCGTGGAGTGCGCGCGGAGGCGTCCCCCCGCTGCGTCTTATTTATACGCTAGCCTTTTTGACCAACACCGGGTTGGCAAGCCAATCCTGGTGCTGGACTTCGCGGATAAACCCGGCCTGGAGAAGCTTTGCTACCTCCACCTTGGCCGCTTGCTGCCGGTCCACGGATATACGGCGAAGCTTTGCTTGACCGGCATGGCGTCGGGGCGGATTGCCAGGTTGTGCTCGATGAGGGCGCGGTCCACGCCCTTGATATCCTCCGGCGACCATGCGAAGACGTCGGCGTTGTTCCGGAGAACTTGGATCAGGTCCTGCTCCACCTCCGGGGGGAGGCCTTCTCCAATAGACACAAATTGCCCCTCCGCTTGGAAAGACACCTTTTTGACCCCGCCCTGTGGTTGGGGCTTAGGCGTCCACCCCGGAGTGGACGGCGTGTCCGCCTTGAGTTTGTCGGCGAGGACGTGCACCTTGTGATGCGGACTCCTGGCACCAACCTCTACGCGCCTAGCGAGGTCTTGGTCACCGAAGACGGTGATAACACCCCGCGGGCCCAGGAGCTTCATACACAAGAAGGCATGGTGTGGAACCGCCTCGAAGGAGTTGATGGCGGGTCAGCCCAGTATGGCATTGTATGGGTGCGGAATGTCTACTACGTCGAAGACAATGTCCTCGCTCCTGGCGTTGTCTACCTGGCGCAAGGTAACTCGGAGACATACCTGACCTAGGGCCTTCAGTGGCTGACCCCCGAAACCCTGGAGCGGGGTTCCCGACGGTCCCAAACGACTTCGGGGGATCCCCATACGGTCGAGGGCCTCCACGAACAGAATGTTTGCGGAGCTTCCCCCGTCGATGAGGATGCGCCTGACATCGCAGGTTGCGATGTCGGCCTGGACGACCAAGGGGTCTTGGTGGGGGAACTCCACGCCCTGGGCGTCGGCTGATGTGAAGGTGATATCGCAGTGCGGCATCTTCGGGGGTGGTTGCGCCGAGAAAGTCCCTGGCAGGGAGCCTTCGAAGATGACGCTAACGATACGGCGCTGGGCCCTCTCTGTGACTACGGCTCGCGGGGGGCTTCCCTGCGGCTGCTGTACATGGGCTACGGCGGGGGGGGGGGGGGGGCTACCGAGGCCCGGTTTCTGGCGGTTGCCTGTCGCAGCTCCATGATTGCGATGCATGCTTGCGTGATGTGGTCACCTTAGCCGTGCACCTCGCACCACCTGTCGTAGTCCAAAATTTCCTGTTCCGCGCGTGGTCTCTCATCGTGGCCCCCCCACGCCCCCTCCCTGGCCTCTCCCACGCGAGGTGGGGGTAGGTTCCCGGAGGGTGTCCTCAATGCCAAGGACATGGCGGGCCTTTTGGGACCTGCGCTGGTTGCGCCGGGGCTTGCGCCTGCCTCTTGATGAGCTCTCCTGCCCCCCGGCGTCGCTGCTTTCAGGGGGGTCTTCCGCGGACTTTTGCTTGTGTCCTCGTTTTGGGGAATCTCTCCCCGCGTTTCCGTTTTGTGATGACCCCTCCCCTTGAATAGGGTCGGAGTCGTCGCCTTCGCGTCTTCGCGCATCGTCCTCCGCCCGCGCATACTCTTCCATCTTATCGAAGAGCTTCGCAACTGTCTTGATTGGTTTGCGAGCGTTGTACTCGGCCAACGGCCCTACGCGGAGGCCCTGCACCGCTGCATTGATGATAGTTGTCTCGTTGACACCCTTGACTTGGCAGCGTACCTTCGCGAAGCGCTTGAAATACTCTCGGAGCTTCTCTGAGGGTTTTTGCTTGACCGCGAAGAGCTGATCTGCATCGACACGCTCGACGTAGTTCCCCTGGAAGTTGTTGTAGAGCCGCTCGCGGATCTGCTCCCATGCGTAGATGGAGTTCAGCTCGATGGTGAAAAACCAAGAGAGCGCCACTCCCTACAGCGCGAGGGGGAGCCCCTTCCGATTTTGTGGTGTCATCTCCGCCAGCGGCTTCAATGGCGGTCTCGTACACGCGTGCGAACTCCCGAGGGTCCGTATCGCCTTTGTACGGCTCGATGGCGCTGGGGAACTTGAAGTCCTCCGGCCATGCCGCCTGCTGTAGGCCTGCAGAGAGTGGGGACTCTGGGTCCATGCGTCACAGCGGGACGCGACTGGACGTGAGGGCATCGCGGCTGCCCGCTCGCTCCGGCGCGACCGTCGGCGGGGCCTGCTGGCTCCGAGCCTCCTGCATACCTCGCACGGTCCTGCGGAGATCCGCCAACTCCCGCTGGAACGTGCTGAGGGCCTCCAGCAGGGCGTTCTCCACCGTAGACACGGTTGAGGCCATCGGCACACCTGGCCGCACGGCCGGAACAGCGGCGACCACGGTCTGTGCTCCTGGGCTGCCTGCTGCGCTGGCGTGATGGACTCCGGAGTCGATGACGAGACCCGCATTGCCACCAGAACCGCTCACCGCTCCTGCACCTGGCGGGGGAACGTCCGCTGTGCCAGCGTGGGCACCAGCACTGCTGCCCCTAGCTGCCCAATCGGCGCTGCCGGTGATTGTCACGGCGCCCGCATCGCGGCGGTGGCGGTGCCGGTCGTCACGACAGTGGTGGCGGGGTCGGTCGTCGTGGCAGTGGTGGCGGGGTCGAGCGTCGTGTCGTGCACGCCAGTACTCGCGACCTTCGCGCCCGCATCGCCGCCCATGCCTGCGACTGCCGACGCCGAAGCCCTGGTGTTGACGTGAGGTTCCGTCGCGCCCACCTTCTTCTTCTTCGCCACCGACAATGAAGCTTTTTTCGGTGCCATCATTCTTCGGATCTTGAGGCGTGCTCTTGTCTTCCCCACGGACGACGCCAACTGTTTGTGGCTACAGACCAAACAGAGAGAGAAAGTATGGTAGTGGAGAGTTAGGTAAGCAATGGCCCTTAGGGTTTTTCCCATGGCTGGTACCATATATATATATATATCCACATGGGGAGTATTTTTACAATAGTGTCCTTACATTTGAGTATTCTCTTAGGGGCACTTTTGTCATTATACATGTTCTATTTTGGACCTTACAACCTTCTAACAGGCCTGCTGAGCTTAGGTAGGAGTCACCCCTACAACAAGATCAGTTCCTGCAAATCGAGAAAAACTTGCGCATTTCAAAAGGCACATTCGAGCACCAAAGAATTTGGAAAAAGAAAAGGCAGATGATAATTAGAGAAGCAGATGATCTGAAAAAAGAAAAAGACGAGGATTGGTACATGCGATTCCTGTTCACATTGACCCTGTGACAGTGTGGCCGCACACTTGGTTGCTCACAGCGGGTCCGAGACGCGACGCCGTAACAATCCAATCCAGCGGTCAAAGATGCAGCAGCAGCCAGCAGCGTAACACCCAAGTTACCTCCGCTCCCTCCACTAATCCCCACCAGACACAACCCTCTCCCGGCCGGCGATGTCGGCGGCGCCCCCACCGCCCCCGGAGTCCCCCGCCGCCGCGGGCGGCGGCAGCGACAAGGTCCTCGCTGCCGCGCAGCACATCGTCAAGTCCCTCGCCACCTCCAAGAACGCCGCCGACGACATGATCCGCATCCTCTCCGGCTTCGACAACCGCCTCTCCTCCTTCACCGCCAACCTCTTCCCCTCCCCCGACCTCACCTCCTCCGACTCCTCCGAGATCTCCGCCGCCGCCGCCTTCGACGCCGCCGAGCAGCTCATCCTGCTCTGGGACGCCACCCCGGAGGCCCTCGTCTTCGAGGCCCCCGAGGACGACGTCGCGCAGTACCTCGCCGCCGTCGACGTCGCCGTCGAGCACCTCGCCCGCGGCTCCGCCGCCACCGGACGCGCCGGCGTCGCCGTCCAGCTTGCCATGGCGCGACTCGAGGAGGAGCTCCGCCACCTCATGGTCCGCCACGCCGTGCCGGTCGACCCCACGGGCCTCTTCTTCTCTCTCCGCCGCCTCTCGCTCGGGTCCATGGAGGACCTCGACACCTGCTCCGAGTTCGACGCCGCCACGCCGCACAGCCTGGACGCCGCGCCTGAGACCGCACGCGGCGGGCCCCTGGGGAACCCGTTCGACGACCAGGTGTTCGACCCCGTGCGCCCCGAGGCCGTCGACGACCTGCGCGCAATCGCCGATCGGATGGCGCGCGCGGGGTACGCGCGCGAGCTCGCGGACGCGTACTGCGGCATCCGCCGCGACCTGCTCGACGAGTACATCTCCGTGCTCGGCGTCGAGCGCCTCAGCATCGACGAGGTGCAGCGCGTAGAGTGGAAGCAGCTCAACGACAAGATGAAGAAATGGGTGCAAGGGGTCAAGACGGTCGTGCGTGTGCTGCTCGCTGGTGAGCGCCGCCTCTGTGACCAGGTGCTCTCTGCGTCTGACGAGCTCAGGGAGGAGTGCTTCATTGAATCCACCAAAGGATGTATTATGCAGATTCTTAACTTTGGGGATGCCGTGGCTGTGTGCCCCCGTTCGCCGGAGAAGCTCTCACGGATTCTTGACATGTATGAGGCACTTGCGGAGGTGATCCCTGAAATGAAGGACTTGTGCTTAGGAGGTTCTGGGGATGGTGTGATCAGTGACGTTCAGGCAATTCTTGATAGGCTTGGGGATGCCGTAAGGGGTACCCTTTTCGAGTTTGGGAAGGTTCTGCAGCAGGAGTCATCACGGAGGGCGATGATGGCTGGTGAGATCCACCCGATGTCACGCTATGTCATGAACTATTTGAGGTTGTTGGTTGTTTACAGTGAGACACTTGATGTCCTCTTGGATGACGATAGTGATGATCAAAATGCTTTGGGAAGATCTGAGGATCAGGATCAGGAACACTTGGAGAACATGACCCCTCTTGGAAGGCGCCTATTGAAGCTGATATCTTATTTGGAGGCCAATTTGGAGGAAAAATCTAAGCTTTATGAAGATAGTGCTCTGGAGTGCATATTTTCCATGAACAACTTGCTCTACATTGTTCAGAAGGTAAAGGATTCTGAGCTTGGGAAGATTTTAGGTGATCAGTGGGTAAGAAGGCGCAGTGGGAAGATTCGGCAGTATTCAAAGAGCTACCTAAGGATTTCTTGGACCAAGGCATTGTCTTATCTGAGGGATGATGGACATGGGAGTGGCAGTGGAAGCGGGAGTGGCAGTGGTCATTCTAGTTCTAGGATGTCCATAAAGGAAAAGTTCAAGAACTTCAACTTAGCCTTTGAGGAAATCTACAGGAATCAGACAATCTGGAAAGTTCCAGATCCTCAGCTCCGAGAAGAGCTAAAAATATCTATATCTGAAAATGTGATTCCAGCTTATCGTGCTTTCTTGGGAAGATATGGTAATCAAGTGGATGGGGGAAGAAATTCGGGGAAATATATAAAATACACCCCAGAGGACTTGGAGGGTCAGCTGTCTGATTTATTTGAGGGGTCACCAGGATCTGTCAACCACTCTCGGAGAAGAAGTTGACAGGATCCAGTTTCAGGTACGATTTTGTTAGGGGTCGTTTATTACTGGATTGCCATACGAAGCACATCTGTTAAATGGGTGTTTGTTTCCTTAGTAGTCATTACAATACTGTAATACAGCACAAGGACCTTTTCGTATGTTTACTGTTGCAAGGTGTGTACTGAGAAATATTGTACATGTATAATGTATTGTTTCTAAATGTGTGACTTGTCTCCTTTCTGACTATTTTGTGTTAGCTGTAGTGGACTGTTTGGTACAATTGTGTGCTGAAGTTTATCACCTTTCATGTGATTGTTTAGATGCTTCTCTAGCAATTTCTTATGACTAAACTTATGTTCTTGGCAGATAATTAAATAAAGGTGGTTCAATATGGGCTATTGCTAACAGCAAACTCAATGCTGACACCATTTGTTTTATGAAGTATGATTTGTACACCTGAATTTATGGATTACACCTGAATTTATGGATTATCTTAGTGTTTTACTGGTAATTGTCGAAAAAAAAAAGTTTCCCTGGCTTGCACATTCTCTAGAGGCATTTCCCATTCTGTTAGTCTTTCTGTGAGCATCTTATAGAGTGAACCATATCATGTACGCACCGAGAATAACATTATTCTTTTAGCAATTCCACCTTTCTTTAGAGTTTTAAACTCCAAATATCACTGTTCTACTTAGCACAATGCTTTATGTACATACCATACTGTTCAAATTTGTGAACTGTGAGGTGCATTCTGCAAACAATGTAGATGACTCATCCCTTAATGTCTGAATCTGTACATCTATGTAGCTGAAGATAAATATTAGGATGGCATTATAGTGCATCCAGATGGTCTTGTACTTGAAAAGACTCTCGACGACAGGCTGCTTGCCTAAGCCATACATGGCTTTTGTAGCGGTCACCGTTCAGCCTTCCTACATGCTCCAGCAGATGCTGATAGGATGTTATGCTGTACCTAGAAACTTGTCTTGAGACTGCAGAGTGATTTTGTAATCTGGCTCAAACAAAATTATATTCTGAGTGTGGGGTTTAATTAATTTGACCATGCATAAAAGGGACATAGACCTTAGGTATAGGTGCTTCGTTAATAGGACCAATTGTCCTACTAGCATTAGTATGATGTGTCTCCATTCTGCCTGCCAGTAAGATTTTGAGGTTAAGTATATATTGTTAGACACCAGTGGGTCGCATACTTGTTCCTGTCAGCATAGCAAATTCTAGATCAAAGGCATAGCCCACCTTTATTTGAAAGCTAAGCGAAAGTTTTAAAAGGGAAGAAATGGGTGTACCAGTTTCCGATTACATCCACATTACAACTATAGGTAACTAGAGTTAGCATAGCAAATTCCTCTCATGTGTTTTTTTTAAAAACAGTTTGACAAGTACTTTTCCCTTCCCACCATTTTCTCCAAGTTGTTTCGTATCAAAACTATCTTTAGTTAAGGGCTTTCCAGTCATACTTTGAACATTAGAAACATGGAACAGTATAAGTGGACCTACTGTTGGAGAAGGGAGGTCATTTGTGCTAATTGGAGATAAATCCTGTGAAATCTGGATAGCTTACTTGTCGAAATTGAAAATACAAATATCTCTAGGATTTGCTGAAGTTGCAGATTTCCCAAATCTAGACAACTGGTACCAAAAAGCAACTGTAAACTGAAATATGGAGATCATAAGATGACATATGAGAAGATTTGCCAGAGAAATCTAGAAAGAAAAGTAAATTATTAACTGAATATCTTCCTCTCCAAAGAAGCTTACTAGGAATAAGGAAGTAGATTGGATAGAATTGATTGCACATTTGCAGTAGTTAGCTAAGATTCAAAACATAAAGGTATGAGGAATTATGTGAAGAACATTTTAGTAAATGAAACAAAAACTAGAAGAAGTTATTTTCATTAATCTGCATGCGCTAATGGCAGTTGGGGTTCTGATGAATATAGGTTAGAACTATGTTATGGATACATTCATTGGTAATTGCCCAAACATCAGATCAGCTTCATTAGTTGATATAAATATGTAGTCATTTCCCACTAATGTAAACTCTACATGTGCTAGTTCATTTCCCTTAAAGTATGATGCTTGGCAGTAAAGTTAACTTTCTGACTTCATACTAAAAGATTTATGATCTTGTGTTACCCTTGTATAAGGCTGCTTTTCCATTTGCAACTGATTGGTTTCTAAAATTTATGTCCAGATTATTCAGATTTAAGTAAACATGCCTTAATTATGCTGCTAGCACTTGTATATTCTAAAACCATTTGCATTTGAAAGGGCATGTACAATGTATGCTTATGTCATAGATGAATTTCTCTTTTGCTCTTAGTAAAATCTGGGTTGTATTAACGGTAGTACATCAAAGCTTCACCATGTAATGACTTGACTTCTCAGAATGCTATATTATTCTTCTTTGTATGGTTACCAGTGTTAGATGCCTCTTTTGAGCTATCTTTAGAAATGCTTCCACCAACAATTTATTGGTTGATTTTTGCTCTTTGCTTGTAGCTGTAATTGAAAAGTAATTACTCTGTTCCCGGTTTGATTAAGTTTTACTGTTAGCATTAAGCTTAGTACTAAAAAATAAATATATGTTCTCTGTTCTGATTTGGTTTGGACCCTTGTCCTATTGCTTTACGATTGACCTAAACACAATGTTGTTTTAAATATTATCTCCATATCTTCTGGTAAATATGCTGTTGAATGAGGCTCTACAATTTGATATCTTTCAGAAGTTGCTTCATGTTTGTAATTTCATGGAGAAACAAGTCTCTGAATTTATAGCACTATGTGTTTGTCTCATATAATGCAGACATTATAATGTCCAAACCAAAACAAGAGGCTTTGAAGACTGAAAAAAAGAAGGCCCCTTCCTTATACGCTAGAAATCCCCCAATCAGTTCAATAATTTTCAGGCTCTTCTATTAATTTCTAGTAGTGCAAATAGTTAATTGATTTGGCACATCTTCTTGTTCTCTATTCTGCGGTCCTGTAATGATAATTTCTCATGTCCCTACATGACTAGATGATATTATGGTTCATTGTTTTATGTGAACATGTAGAGTGGGAGAACAGCAGTCTGTTATGGAGCTTATTGCAATGACGATGTGCTTCAGTTGCTATGTGTGTTTGGCAAGAACTGATAATAGGTTGCAACTCCATGCAAAAGCACTAGTGACCTTTCCAAATCTTCCACCTATTGCGGCGGTTCCACATTATTGTTGAACAACCAAGGTGCATAGTGGTCTGGCGTTAGTTTTCTTGCATGTCTGACATCCTACTTGGGTAGTTGGGATGAAACGGAACTATGAAGCAATCTGTAGTTATGCTGTATATTAACTGATAGTACCATTTCTTTTGCACACTTAGGCCCCATTTGGCACAGCTCCACCACCGGCTCCTGGAGCTGTTTGGAGCCGTTTTGTGCCAAACGGGGTAAAACAAAATAGCTCCACCTAAGAAGTCCCTTAAAACGTGCTGAGACAAAAGATATGTACGGGATAGAGCTGAAAAAAGTAGCTCCACCCGGCTCCATCCGCAGGCCCGTATGCCACTGCCCTTGTACTTTCATGAATTTACGCGATCTGCCACCGGTTTTAACAGGTCATTTCTATGCAAATAGACAGGGGTATATTGGACAATTGACATCTCTCAACCATGCATGATAAAACAGGTGGAGCTGTTTTGCCAAACAGTCTACCAAAACAGCTCCAGCTCCACCGGTGGAGCTGTTCGTGGAGCTGAAGCCAAAAAAACAGCTCTACTTGTGAAGTGGAGCCGTGCCAAACAGGACCTTAGTTCATTCGTTCGCAGTTGTGTGAAGTTGAGTAGTTGACGGTTTCTCAAACCGTTCTCTGTTTCCTTTGTTGGAAAGGTCTAAATTTGTTTCTTCTGTTTTCCCCCCTTAATCAGGAGAAGTTTTTCTTTTTGGGGGGAAGAGAACGGTTTGAACTTATAATGCAGAAGGGAGGATTTATGTGTACAACATAGTGCAACATAAATACCTGTGATAACTTTTTACAGAAGTACTCGTACTTGGTTATTTATTCTCTCTCCTGGAGAATCTTCGGAGGTTAGAAGGATCCTCTATTTACTGGCTGGCGTTACTGTTCTGGGCCTTCAGCCTTTATTTCAATTTGAATTCCTGTGGAGCCTTGTCATGTGATTTTGTACTTTCAGTTGTTACGATCATCTCATTCCGTGCTAATGGAAATTTCTATGCTGCTACTTCTAGAATTTCTGAATAACAGGAGCTATGGTGATCGGTTCGGCTTAAAAGCTCATAGCTTATGGCTAAAAATACTATAGCTAGCTGAAAAAGCACTGTAGCTGACAGAGTCTTATTTAACATAATTAAATTTAAAAATATAAAAAATATGTTAGCCCATTACGTATAGTACAAACAAATACGGGAAAAAAAACCGGCAAAAAAGCTCAACAAAAAGCTAAAAGTTCAGAAAAAGACGAAATTTATAAATAGTAAAAAATAAGCCAGAAGCTGAAGCCGAATTTTCGCGCTACTTTTTTTTTTTGAGGGGATATTTCGTGCTACTAAACATGGTAAATTTTACCTGTATTTCTTGAAACATATACAGTCGTACTATAGTAGTGCATTTGTTTTATTTTTACCTTCATGTACATTGTGTATGACCTAGTATCGGGGGATCTTTGGATATCACAATTGGGGCTATCATGGTGGATCTTTGTTTCCCCTGCAAATCTTGATCTATTATTGTAATATTCAGATTGGCTTTCTTGATTTGGCTGCCTTTAAAATCTTGAGATGCACAATGCTGGCCAGAAATATAGCAAAAAATTATTAGATTCCGTAGTATATGAATCCAGTTGATCACTACTAGCAGCTGCTCGATTCAGGTGCCTGCGCGAAATAAAATTCGGAAACTGGTACATGATTCAGTACAAGTTAGGGCAAACTATAGTTATGATATTTATGATTGAGGTCGGAAATTAGTAAGGATTGCATAGCTTGTTTAGTAAAAGTTTCATACGAATTTGTTACTAGTATGTAACGCACCTCCATCCTAGGGAAGACATGGACTACACATCGAGTATTCGAGTGGAACAAAATACCGTACTTCCCTGCTTCAGTTTGTCCCTTAAAAGTGTCCAGATTTCTGAAGTCGTAACCTTAGCAAATAACTTACAATGAGTCGTAACCTTTTTGCAGAATTTTTAATCTTATCTTAGAACAGTCTAAGATGGAGCTAATCTAGAGCATTATATGATTAGTGTTAAAGATGTTTTAGAGCGATGACGTGGTAGATAGATGGGCACCTATTGATGATGGGATACTGTAATGGAGTGGTACCCTAAAAAATAGTCTTATTGCTTCTTGGCCCCGAAACATTTGTTTTTTTTTTCTCACTTGGCAAATTGCTTCCGAAGATGATCCAGACCCAAGGATGTCCCCTTGGCTGTTTGGATCAGGGTTTTAGAAACTGGAATCGCCCTGAAAACCGGGACCAGGTGGTTCAAGTTTTTCTCGTGTTTTCAGCCAGTTTGTGGGCAAAAATCATCAGTTTTTTTTTGGGTCTGCAATTTCTTTGTGAATTTATTGAAGTTATTTGGAGCAAAAATATAGCCATTTGTAAATCAAAAGGGGTTGAGAGGTTTGAATCATATTATGTTTTGAGCTTCTGATCCAAATCCTATTTGATTTGTTTTTGTTTTCAATACAGAGTTTTATTCCTACCTGAAGTTCCCTTTGTAATCACTATAAATATACATATGTAGACCATAGGGAAGGTTCAATGTGGTATGCTAGCATCGTCTCAACTTTTTGGAGACAAATTTTTTTCATGGCAGTCGTCTCGAAGCAGGCAACTACTGATCTCATCCAGATGATGCGCAGTTTGAATCAAAGTTCAAGTCGTTGGTTGCAACTTGGCTTCCGTGCTCTGAGGTAATGGCGAAGCCAGGATGAAAATAAAGAGTGAGCTCAAAAAACTAAGCTAAATTAACACAAATATAATATTTTACTCTTATAAAATCTAAATCCATACATAAATATAAGAAAAGCAAAGAAAAAAAAGAGATAAATACAACAAAAGTACATCAGTAATGGAAAGCATATCCCAAAAATATATAAATATGCTTTCAGTGAGTAGAGGTCTGTCGCCTGTGTATCAAAAATAGCAAAATTAGTGGTACAATAATAAATTATACTACTAAGACGCTAACTTAAATCACGAGGCAAATTCATTCTATGAGATTTCATGTCTTAGAAGCGTCTCATGAACCTATCATCATCAATGATTATAAATATCTCTCACTCGGTGTAGCACACTATCAAGTCATTAAGTCACTCATCTGCTACCTTGTTGCACAAATCTATTTTGATATTATTTATTACTAAAAAATATTCTCTCAACTGATGTCGTTGCCACTAGAAGGATCAATGTCAACTTGATGAGGTGATAAACCAATGGGAAAGTTCTATCTTTTTTTGTTTCAGCCATCTTTTGAGCAAGTTTTAAAATATCACATCCATGAAATTCATCACTTCCAATATTAAGAATGAAGGTTTGAAATTGACTTCTTAACAAGAACCGGTCAGCTACAATGAAATCATCAACATAAATCTCACCAAGTCGAACAAGTTTATTAATATCAAACTTGATCTCTAATTTCATTGGCATAAATCTTCTATTTGTGTGCAATGCGCTGGATCGACAATAATTTAATAAGAAATAAATTCTAGTCGAAGCACCTTTGGTTGAGTTGCGCTCTCATTGGTTGAAAGAGTACTACTAGAATTGCTTGTGAAATAGTTGCGCAAAGTTTGTTTCTCTATTATTGCAAATATATCAATAAATTATAAAATTCATTACTACCCAAAATATAACTAGATATAAGTCCATACTTCATAATTACATTGAGGCATCCAGTTATCATAATTCATAAATCATAAACAGTAATCGGAATGGAAAACATAAGTACATTATACATCAATTCTAAATTTGTAATTAGTATTTAGTAGTACCTTAGCAGTCAGTAGTTACTTCCTCTTCCTAACTTTGCTCCTCGCCCTGTGCATTGCGCTCTACGGCTGCCTGGTTGGCCTCAATCCTCAGTCCCCATCCAGAGTCCAGCCCTCCCCCTTTGGCCCTTGATGCGGACCAACTAAGAATTAGTTGATGCATAGGGATGGTTCGATCTTTCCCGGTACGATCAGCGAAGTTTTTTCTCCTTGGATAGAGTGTTCTCCTTGTCTTGATGCAGCAAACAATATTGATAAGGGCAATTTGCACTAGTATGCAAGGCGCACACTAGAAGCAATCCGCCGAACTCCCCAAATCGTGAATTCAGCAAGAAGACACGAATTAGAAGAGATGAATCTTGTAGATTCGATGGGCAATCTCAAGAATCTCCTATTCTTGCCTTGCACCAACTCCGCAAACTTCAAACGACAAAATCTTGCACTCACGCAATCTGGCCGCCACCAACCATCATGGCGATTTTCTCCTTTATTTCACGAGTCTAAAAACTTATCATATCATAGCCTCCTGTTCAAATGGGGCTAAAGCTCTGGCCTTATATTGGTGCACAATGCACGGACTTGACTAAAATTCACGCACAACTTGGCCTAAGGCCGAAACAAACTCCAATACAAACTAAAAAGGAAATACCTAAACTGCTACCTCTGAATTGTCTCTCAATTTGCGATATGACCATGAGGATTCCGTGGCTGGCATCTCATCCATTGTATAGGACTTCGCAATAGCTTTCCAACGAGTCTAAGAACGCCCAAATCGGATTCCGTTTGTGAACGTTATGGGCGTTTTAGTGTTGGACTTCCTGTCTGTCCCGAACCGAATCCGAACTGAATTCAAATTTGTATATTTTTTTTCTTGTTCAAGGGGCTTCTAAATCCATTTGGAACCTGAAAATGAATCCTTCTCAACCTTTGGAAAAGCATGGTGTGGTCGGATTTCACCCTTACTTGCATTGCAATACTCGGACTCTTTATGTTTGGCAGGTCTCGCGCGTCTCTCCGGACAGCTCGTGCAGCATCCAATGAAGTTTTGATAACTTTGTGTAGGAAGCTCCAAATCAAGCGCCGTTTGATTCGTTGAAAAGTAGACTTCATTAGCTTTCCAAATATGTATTTTTTGTGCATTAGAAACCTCAGAATTTGCGTTGAGAACTTCATGAACTTTATAGACAGAACTGCAATCATGAGAACTTGATTGATCTTGTGCCCTCCTCTTTAGCCAAACTAACTTTATTTCTTCTCCATCCACACCTCTAATTCCATGCATTGTTGTCTTGTTTGCACTGCGCAAAGGAGGAATCACATAAGCATCCGCACGATCTAGGATATTCTTCTCTCTCCCATAACCGATAGCTTCTTTCTCCTTGCACAATTCAGCTCTACTAAACCTTGTAACTTCAGATTGCATAGATGAAGCATAAATCAATGTATCATTCACACTCTTGGCCACATCAGCCCTCACTCCCTATGTCCCTCTATGACTAAGCTAGCTCCGTCCCTCTCTGTCTCTAGCACTCCCTCCTTGGATAGCCGAACCCATCGCTGACTCCCTCTGCCCATCCTTCAGAGTCAGTCCTTCGTCCTCCCCACGAGCGGCCAAGCCCAGCCCTCAGTCTCTCCCAAAGTCGCCTCCGCTCCTCACTGGCCCAACTAATCAGATCTGGCTCGGGTGATCAGGCCATCGCCCTAGGCTAGTAGGCGCCTCCCTACCTCCCTGGTCCCCACCGGTCGCTGCCTTGGCCTCCAGCCTCGAGGTCGAGGCCACCTCCCTATGACCCAGTGGCCTTCCACCAGCCTAGCTTCCACTTCCTCACGCTGTCGGTCGCCTCTCCTTAGGTGCATGCTTTGGCTCTCATTTGATCCTTTCTCTTGTGCATCTGGTCTCTGGAGTGGGGTGTGGGGATGGGGGTGGATCTGCTGGACTGTTGCTACCTGGGTTGACCCATCTTACTGGGGGAGAGGGAGGGGGCGCCGAATGGTGGGTTGAAGCCTACTCGTGGGTTCTCCCCTGCTCCGAGGCTAAAGGACAAGTTCTTTTCAGCTTATGGCTTCTCTCAAACAAACAAGTGGGATGGTTTCTCCGTCGCTTACTACTTAAAAGAAGGAGTTTGTGAGTGGTACATTCTTTCTTTCCCCCTCCCACCTCACAAAATCGGATGTGCCAGCATGTGGGCCTTCTTGTCGAGTGATTCCTCCCCGTGACCCTTGCACACGGTGTTGCCATCGTGCCTACCCTCCCTCCCACACTTGCCCTCTTCCTCCCGAATTTCCCCTCCTCTCCCCTCATGGCCTCCTGAGCTCACCTCCCTTCCATCGATATCGTGGCAACCCTGCCTCCCTCGTGCTGCACTAGCTAGTCTAGGCTTTGGCATCTAAAAGTAGTGTGGATGACAAGGAACTAGCAACACTATAATTCTCTTCTGCATCGCGCAACATCTAATCCAGATTATCATCGTGCAATCTAACCTCGTCGAAAGAACAATCGACATCAAATATATCGTTATCTTTCTTGACGATGTTACTACCTTCTTGTATAATCTGCTCTTTACCGTAACTTCTCCAACATGTATACCCCCTTTTAAAACCCATTCGAATTAAGTGTGCTTCTATCTATGCTAAATTGGTAAATACCGTAAGATTCTCGCAATCAATGCATGAAGAGTATATAAATTTCATCTCTCTCTTCAACATATCCTACTCGCCATCTCTTCTAAAAGCAGACACACCATCAATGTACTCTTCACTCACATGGTTCTCAATGTACATCTAGCTTCGGTTTATCTATGTTACGCATATAACAAATTAATGTTAAATTAGATTAATACTCTCCTAGATAGCCATTACATGTAGCTCTTACATATAATTGTCATTCACCATAATTTCTCCATCTAAAGTAGCTAGCTATGATTTGCAAACCAATCTAACAAGAATTTAAATAGATAGAGTGGGACCCATTCTTAAATTGGAGCAAAAACTATCAAGCTAGATCTATCTTTCTTTGCAACTAAAAAGTGTGCAGACCTAGCTAGAATATAATGCATTTCATTATATATGGTACCTTAGATCACTAAGAGCAAATGGATACACAACCACCCTTCAAATCTCTGGCCTCCTTTCACCAAATCGCCTCAAAGTGCAGCTACCTAATAGACAGAACATTTGTCGGAATGAGAGTATTTAATAATGCAATGACTATCACAGATGCTTCCATTCAAAACATGTCCGTGATAAGTAGGTCATCACAAACGGTTTTTTTTAAAAAACATCTGTGATGTATGCAAAAACCGTCTGTGATATATCAGATATCATAGACAGTTTTTATTACGAACCGTTTGTGATGTATCACATACGGTTTATGTGAAAAACCATCTGTGATAAACTGGTCATCACAGACATTTCTTACCATTGGTTGCATACATAGATGGTCATACTAGTAAAACCGTTAAGATAACTACACTACAACTTAACACTGATGGATTCTTTAGAACTAGTGATGGCAATGGGTACCCGGAACCAGATATCCGGTGGGTTTTTACTTTATTAGGGCATGGGTTTGAGTCAATTTTCTAACCCATGGGTCTCTTAATGGGCAAAAAGCCCAACCCATCGGGTCTGCCGGGTTCGGGTACGTTCTTATAGTACCCAAACCCGTAAACCCATGGGTAATATAAACTCGATCCATAGGAGTTATAAAAAGCCTGCTACCTTTTGGTCTTGCCTTTAGGATATTCAAGAGGGCCTTGAGGTGATGTAATGTGTTTGCATTTAGTAACGTTTGTCCTAGTGAGATTAGATAGCTAATTAGTGTGTTGTTTTCTACTCATTTAGGAACTTGCAATTTGAGGCTTCTGCACGCACTAGATTCAAGTAATCAAGTGGCGACGACCTTTTGGGAACAAGTCAAGTACAAGGAGCATTTGATGTCTCTCCTTTTGGTTTTAATTGAGTTGTGAACTGTGAACTTGTAATGAACTTGCCGTATGCTGATATGCTATGCTAGTGAACTATGAACTGAGAATTGATGGAGTGAACTAGTGATGTGCATTGCGGATTTGTCGTTGCTTGTTTCATGCATAGTAGCATATAAATTGAACTTATTGTTGACTTGCTAAGCACTGCACTGTCTGCAATCTGCACAGCTGTTGTCGGGCACGGGCGACCCGTGGGTACCCTTTACCCAAGTGGGCATGGGTCTGGGCAAACATCTGCACCCGTCACGGGCATGGATTTTTTAGCGGGCACGTCCAACTTTCATGGGCACGGGTTTGGGATAGCAAAACCCAGCAGGTTTGTGCCCGTTGCCATCTCTATATAGAACCATCTATGATAAGATATCCAGTATGACCTTCTCTATAATAGTGTTGGCCACCACAAAACAAAAGTATAGTTGGTGAGAAACGTTTGGCAAATTGTGTCTCCTATCAAAACATGCCCACCATGTCACATGACCCCATTGTCATATTCTCCCGCACTAGGCCTAATGTTGCACATACACTGTTTTATTTGAAATCAAATATACTTATTCCTTATCAAATACAATATAATGCATTTAACAAAAGACTTCAAAATATTTTTAACAATTGTATCTTAGATATTTTTTTGAGAATCCTCTAGAATAATCAATAAATATGCACAACACAAATCTAAACATATTTTTTTAATAAAGATGAAATATAATTGCTATTACAAAAGGCTTCCTTTATATTGGTTATAAAGTTAGGTAGAAATTTTCTATATGGCAATGATCCAGCAGTTATGAAAATATATAAATAGGTTAGCATCCCAAATGCTAAATTATGTAAGTTTATGTTATGATAGTAACGAGTAGTGATTATAGTACATGTGAATTCATTTTAAGTACTTTACACATACTTTTTCCACTACATACTACTAAACACTAATGCAACAAGTGGAGCTGAAGATAGTGGAGAAACATGTAGGCAGCCAAGTTGTAAATGTTTAGTTAACTTTTGTATCCATCCCCAAATAAAATGTTAAATTACATAAAAATAAAATGTTGATCTATCATTTATGTTGATTTTAATTAATAAAAGGACTAAGTTGTGTGTGTGTGTGTATCAAAGTTACATATGTAATGCTACAAATTTATGGTGTTGTTGGGGATCTTCCATGTTCTTGCATATGCAGCCCTCCTGATAGTTTTTGTGGTAAAAGCAAATGTGTTTGTTGTTCTTGTTGTTAAATCTTTTGTCATTGTTACCATTTGTTTTGGTTTTGCCCATGCCTTCAAAAGCCCCAAGTTCATATGGAAACTGACAAGTAAGTGTTGGAGCCATTAGACAGTAAATGCTTAGGGTGAGAGGGACTACCTTCACTATAACAAGAATCACCATCTAGCAAAACATACTCAACAACGGACAATAAAAGTGTTGCGTACCAATTTGTTAGTGAATCCCACAACCTCCCGGCTCCTCCACATGATTTCAATGTGAGCCGGATGATTCGGGTCAAGCCGAATCATCTAGGTGGGTCATTGGTCAAATAGATTCAAAGGGCAACATTTCTACTAGGCAGATTATATGGGCCAAACAGATGATCCAGGTAACCCAGATAATCTAGGTTGGCCGGATGATCCATGTATGTACGACGTTTGAAAAAATGACAATTGGAACTCTAAAAAATTGAACTGAGGTGAAGATCTAGATCCAAGCAAATAATCAGAGTACATAGTAAATTTTTAGAAAATGTGTCAAACGGCTAGTTTTTGAATAGGGTGTCTATTTAAGGAGGCTCTAGGTATTCATTCTAGCACTCTTACAACTTGAAAGCTACAACAAACTCATAGGAGAGTTCAAGGGTCCTTAAAAAGCTTTGATTGAAGATTTGAGAGATTGAGATAGAGTAGATATGCCTAATTTGTGCATCACTCTTAGTTGCTTATCTTAGCTAGAGTCAACTGACCATCTTGGGCTTATTACTCTTGGAGATCAGCATCTCCTGGATGGCTTGAAGGCATTGGCTCGGTGACCTTCCTCGGAGGAGCTGCTGGGAGGCACCGAGAGGTTTGTGAAGGTTTGGAGTCCACCTATGCGGAGCGGATAAGTTCTACCATGAGTGGATAGCTTAATTCCTTGTGTGGTCTCAAGTCAGAGCAATACCCTTGAGAGACCGCTCCAACAAGGAGTAGGAGATATCACCGAATCTCTAAGACCTCAGTAAAAACAATTGGTTGTGTTCCTTGTCTCTTTTACGTTTTTGCATTTACTTTGTTGTCTTTCTTTTCTTTTTTTTTTTTTGCTCACTAGACTTGTGTAGGATTGGAACCTAGGTTGCAAAACTACACTAGAAACCCTATGTACTTAGGTTAGGCTAGAAAAGATTAATTTTTTTACTTAGTCTTTGTGAAAAAAGAATTCCAATTAACCCCCTTCCTCCCCTTTTGGGCATCCGATCCACTTCACACCCTACGGCTGTTAATTAACCTAGCATGTAGCCAAGCGGGCCTTATCCTCCCATTCATGCCCTACCGCCGCCCCTGCATCATCTTCTTCCATTCCAAGGTAAGTGCAATGTTCCAACATCACCGTCATCCTTAAGCAGATCATCGATAATCTCACCAGATTTGGCGTTCTCCACTAGATTGATGTGGCTGCTTCACCCTTTTTATTTGTTTATTATGACGAACGGTTCACATATCATCCGAAACTAGCTTATGTGTCAAAGCCACCGCCACATGGATGCCACATCAAATGAAAATCTTCATGGATTGGATCAAGGGGGTGTTTTGAACGGTTTTAAGAGTTTAAGGTTTTAAAGTTACAGGTACTAGGCCAAAGTTCAATGTTGAAAAGTGGACATTTCCTTCTTTTTTTACATGAAACCGTTGGGGAGTCCCCTAAAGTGTGCATGTGTGTGTATAATTACTAATTAGCGCGCAGGTGTAAAATGCACGCTGAAAAGTTACTGTTATTTCTAAATAATGTTATTATTGGTAACAAGTGATGTTACCGCTAAACACTTACAATACACACCGGATAGTAACTTTCCGATGCGAAACTGGCGCGCACGGAATGCGCAAGCGATCGTTAGCGTGCCCATGTGTGTCTATATATATGGACCTATGTACGAAAATTTAGGATGAAAGGAATGTACAACCCTAAGAGCAACTCCAGCAGTAGCCCTCAAAACAGGGCCCCTACTTTTTATTTGAGGGCTCTGTTTTTTGGGCTACACTCCAGCAGGAGCCCTCAAAACAGGACCCTCAAATTCATTCTTAGAGGGGATGATATATAGGACTCACCCTCATCCTCATCTTACTTTTTGAGGGCCGAGGGGCAAAAAACTCACTCCAGCAGGCAGGGGCGGACCCACAGAGTATACCGGGTAGGCCCCGGCATACCCTGGGCTCGGCGCCTCCAGTCAATCCGCTGGTTTGTCTCCATGATCTAAAAAGCATAGGAAGCTGGAGCGAGTTGTTAGGAGAATCCAAGAAGTGGCCAAGAAGAGGAGAGATTAGAGAAAGGTGGGTTCTTTGTGGTGAGGTGAGAGTAGTTTGGGATTCAGGGTCTTTGGGGATTGGAGATGGAGATGGAGAGCCCGCGGAGCCCGGAGGCGGAGATCGGGCACCGGGTGGAGGACCAGTGGGAGGTGGCGGAGCCGCAGCTGTCGCCGTCCGAGAAGCTCAACTCCTGCTTCGAGGACATCCCCGTCGCCTCCTTCCCACGCACCCACCCCTCGCAAGGTAATCTTGCTCTGCTTTGCTGTACATGTCGTTGATTCTTGATGCGAGAAGTGTTTCTAAAAAAAATAAAATTCTTGATGGAAGAGCACTAACATTAGCATTTGTGTGAGTTCGAACGATCTGTGTCGGGCTGTGAGCTCCCCAGTCAAAGAGCCAATAAAATTACCAGGACGCAACAAGAATTGAAATAATCAGTTCCGTGGGTGCCGATTGCATATTTATTGTTGTTTCATTGATCTTTTTACAAACCTCCTGCTCATCTACTGATTGGATTGAAATGAGAGCTGCTGCTTGGGCTCGTGTTTATCTTGTCATTCTTGTGAGTTAGGCATCAGACATGTATCTTTTGAGTTTTGTTCTATCATTTTCAACTTTCTTTTGATGGAATGGAGTACCCACTATATAGTCGTCTTCTTGCCTTTATGTGGCTGCTGTGGACATTTTAGTGAACATTTTAGCTTTCTCTTTTTAAAGATTTGTGTAAAATGAATGAGTTTTATGTTGGTGGTTTCTGGATATTTCATCAAGTTAGTATGTTTTGTGATGATACAGAAATTGTGCACAGACGTGTAGCATTTGCTGATAATCAACTTTTTGCCTTCCTTGGCCCACATCTGGCGTTGATATCAACCTTAGGAACTGCAGAGGACAGGTAAGCTCTTTTTCGTTCTCACCTTGTTCATCATTGATATTCATTTCTTGATGATCATTAATATCTCTTCTTCCTTTATAATTTTTCGTCAGGAGTATAAAGAATACTTTCTATTCAGGACTAAGAAATGAATTTAACCAGTCAGTTATTCCATAAATAGTTATTTATAAATATTATTGAGAACGGTCTATTTGCATATTTTATAAACCTGTGCATGCCACATATATCTGAGGTTGCTCATGTTCTAGAGAATGATAATCAGTAGTTGTGGAGAGGGACAGTAAGTTATATAACCTTCCTACTTTCTGTTATAAAAAGTCAGACAAGTAGTATTGTAAATCTCTTTTATGTATATTTGAGACTATTAGTATGGTGTTTGAACTATTTATATTGTAATTTGTGCAAGTTTCCAATTTAATCATTGAATTTAAGACTTATCATATTATTTAGTGCCTGCATACCGAATTACGGTGCAAATTTTACAATTATTTACCGAATTGGCAAATGGTTTTATCGAATTGCATATAAAAATTTTGGTGCGGCATACCCTTTGGTAAAATTCTGGGTCCGCCACTGCCAGCAGTTACCCTACTTGAGCCCTCAAAAGTAGGGTCTCCCTCCAGACCCCCAGGAATGAGGGCTCGAGGGGGAGATTTGAGGGGCCCCTACTTTTGAGGGCCCAAGTAGGGGCCCTGCTGGAGTGAGTTTTTTGCCCCTCGGCCCTCAAAAGTAGGATGGGGGCTCAAGTAGGGGCTCTGCTGGAGTTGCTCTAAGAATGGCAAAATAAATCAAGAGCAGCTGACTAATCAAAAATTACAGATTGAAATGCTTCCTTCACTCTATGCACATGTGGAGCGATCTCCTGCTTGAAAAGTATTTTCCAGATATCAAACCTTGGACTCTTGTTTTCAAACACTTTTGCATTTCTTAGCTTCCAAATATGCCAAGTTGCTATAATGAATACCTCCATAAAGAATGGATGCTGACAGTTTTCTTTTGCTTCCCTCAGCATTTCGAAGAAGTACTGTAGTATGAAAGATCACCAAACCATCAGATTTTGGACCCATGGCTGACTGGACGTGGTGCAGTTAGAAACGGCATGTACAAGTCGGACTCTCCTTTGAAATTGAGTCAGTTTCAACTTTACTTGCAGCCTACGAAAAAATCTAAAATAGGTCGTATCTCTCTCTCTCTTCCGAGATCCAAATTAGGTGTTTGAAGCTCCAAATTGTAGCCTATAAAAAAATCTACATAAATGGGCGTGGCTCTAAAAACGCTATCTTGGCCGACAAATTGGTCCCGCTCGTTTCGCCTTCAGCTGGACTTATTTTTTACTATTCATAAATTTCATCTTTTTCTGAATTTTTAGCTTTTTATTGAGCTTTTTTACTGATTCTTTTTTTCTCGTATTCGTTTGCATTGTCCGTGATGAGCTACCATATTTTTCTATTTTTAATTTTTTAAAAATTTAATTACGCCAAATAAGCCACCTTCAACTATAATGAAATTTCATCCGCTACAGTGTAATTTCAACCATAAGCTACAGCTTTTCAACCCAACCAAGCGGGGCCAAAATCGTGTTGGACGTTGACTCTGTTACGTCTCAGACTCTTTTGTACAGCATGTCTTGCAGGCCGTCGTAACTCTCACCTCTAAACTTTAAATTGGGAATCTGAGGACTGAGGAGTCTAAACTGTAGTACTCAAACTAAATCTATTATTTTGAGATTTTTTTTCGTTCAGAGTCGTTTTGGACGCCAGAACCGCGTTGCAAGATCACGGACAAAAATTCTATCCTTGTTGGCGTGATGAATATTGAATCTCTCAATTTCCTTATCTCTTTGGTCATATTTGAAACGGTAGTCATTAGATCAAATTCAATTAAAATATCAACATTTGAATCTTATTGAAGAGATGCTTTGGTTAGACACTTTTTAATTGAAAGGGTGGAAGCTCGTGAAACCGTATACATTGTTTCATGAAAAGACAACTTTTTCATTAAAAAGACGCATTTACATGGCACCCTTTAAAAAGTACACTGTCATTCAATAAGCCCGCAGCGAAGTGTGGACAATATTCTAGTAAAATACCAGTTTTAATGCATGTTTTTTTTGGTATGTTTCGTGAATTAATAAGCAGCAGTTGGTTACAAATCGAGCCGTCAATTTACTTATTATTTTCACTTTGCTGGAGGTTTGCATGAGTTTATGGCCTACATGTGTAATTTAGACATCAGGTGAGGTGAGCCAAATTGTTATTCAGAACCATATGTTGGTCGGTTAGTGGAGAGATGGGAGTATATATTACTCCATACATCAGGTTGTAAATCGTACTAGTTGTCTACCTTTATGCACATAACAAATTACCTTAGTCGTAAAGTATATGCACGTGCTCAATAAGGTTGTGGGTCTATCATTAGATAACTAATGAGATTGGCCCATGCATGCTTGCTGAAGCCCAAACTGACAGCACTACGGGCCTCAAATTAAGCCGAGCCTAGCCCAGCCACCTACAACCCAAAAATATCAGCAAGCTTAGATAAGACTTCCCGAGTACCAAAAAATCCAGATCCTACTATTATCCACATATGTCAGAACAAAGATACAGAGGATCATGTTATCTTGACATGGAGGATGAACGGTTAGAGCACCCACGGTGTGCTATTTTTATACTCCCTCTATTCTATAATATAAATCCAAAGCTTATTATACACATATATCAGAAAAACATTAAATTTAAAAAAAGTTAATATCATTGGATATGCTTACCATTATTAAATAGCATACTACAAATATCCACTCATTTTTCAATATTAAATACCTTCATTAAATGGTATACTACAAACATCCACTCATTTTTTCAGTATTAAAGTAGAGATATATGGTGAAAATATTGTAATAACTATATTTTGGTTTTGACAATATACTTATATTGTGATATGATGCTTCTCAAAGATGATGACTTATATTGCGGGACAGAGGGGTAAATTTCAAGAGGAGAGAGAGGATCTTAGAGGTTGTTTCCCAATATTATAGGGTAAGTAGTTGGATGCAACCTCCAGGTTTGGTGACAGCTTGTTGGGCCTACCTAACAGTAAGAGAGGATAGGGAAGAGAGATGAGAGAAAACTTATTTGGATATTGGTGCAATAAGGACGTACGATACGACATGAAAAAATCAGATGGAAAACTTATTTGGATATTGCTGCAGTGAGAACATACGATACGGCATGAGAAAATCAGATGGCCCACTCGCTAATGAACTAAATCCACCCTCATGTAGTCACGCCGTATTAGGCCACTAGCCCACTACTATTTTTGTCCATTCCATTTCTCATCTCTCTACTGCGTCAATTTCTCCAACTTTTCCCAATGATTGATATCTCCCTATGCTTCCTCTTCCATGTCCAAGCGTCCAGGGCCAAGCCCTCCTAGCCTTCTCCACTTGCCAATGGGGCCATGCCTCCACAGCTCCTCCACTTGTTGTTGCTTACGATGGCTTCTCTCTCTCTAGACTAAGGGGCATTGATGTGACGAGCTAGAGGAGCCGGGATGTCGAATTTGTGCGGATTGAAGGGAGCCAGTGATGAGCCAACAGCTGGCCTTTGGCCTCGCCAAATCCAGGCCTACCAGTGATGAAGCACTAGGCTAGCCACTTCCTTCACCATAGTCAAGGTCAAAACCACTGAATCAAGTGTTTGTTGCATCTATAAGATTTTTTATTGCAATAGGTGATTTAAGATGTTGGAATTGTATTTTTTGAACGTTGTAGTGCAAATTCTTGAGATGTTGCACTTCACAATCCAAAATGTTGTGACCTCATCGTCTAAATGTTGCATTGTTTTTTCTTTTTGATGTAGTAACGTTTTTATTCAGAGAATAGAGTTTTTCAAATTTTTCCCGATGTTGCAACAATCATTCCACAATGTTGCGCACTTGAAATCAAAATGTTTCATAAACTGTCTCAATTGTTGTGTGAGAGAACACCTAAGTGTTATTTTGCAACCTAATAGATTTTTGTTACACTTCGTTGTATACTTTGTTACAATTGAGGTTTTTTGTTGTGCTAATCATGAAGGAGATCCGATGATGTGGGATTCATATATTTACAAATATCCAACGGTGGATGGAGCGTACGATGAGAAATCTCTCATAGTATGTCTGGATGCTAGCAATGCTCAAATTATTTTTGCTTTTAACATATTCACTTATGGGTTCCACCTTAAAGGCATCTGAAGATGCTAGACACTACATGAAATTATGCTAAGCTTAGATGTCACATGTGGACCCAAACTTAGAGGTTGCGTAGTGTTAGATCATGTGGTGGTTGCGATTAAAAGTGATGATGAATAATTGATATTTGGATTGCTTTAAAATTTGTGTTTGCGAAAGTTTCGGTCGATCACAATCAAAGGTTTTGAATCCGAGTGATCTCGTTCAGTTCTAAGTTGCTCTAAGTGGTTTTTGTTAGCTCCTAGTGGTTGTTGTTGCTTTGAGTGGTTTTGGTTGGCTTCGAATGGTTTTGGTCGGTTCCGAGTGGTTTTGATTTGCTCCAAGCGGTTTTGGTCTGTTTCAAGTAGTTTCGGACCAGTTTGATCGGGTCTGAGTAGCATCAGACGGTTTTCGAGTAAACAATAGAGGACGAATGGTGTTTGAGTGTCACTAGAGGATCTGATACGGGGTCGCCCGATCTTCTCGACGTAGGATGGATACTCACGGGAGTCTTGATGAATCGTAATGATCCTCCAATGCCAGTGCAAGGGACGAACACTCTTTAATACGCCAAAACACACTCGTGTTGATTTCGCCAACCACCAAGCGAAGATATATCGTGCACCCAATTCCCAGCGGAAAGGCTAAACGATCTTGATTAAAGAAGATACTCCTAATTCCATAAGGAATTTCGGCAGCAATGCTAAACTCGAAAACTTTAGTAGATTGATTTTTCTCAAACATGGTCTCTGCCCTAAAGGCTGCCAATACAAGGCTTATATAGCCCCTTGGGACGTCCATATGGTCCCCAAACCAAGTACAACTCAACCCTATATGGTTTTAGATACGAACTCTCACAAAAAGAAAACTATATTTTCCACCCGTCATATTATTTCGGTCATAACTTTTTATCCATGATGAATTTGAAGGTGGGACTAGATCCATTGCGTATCCCTTGAAATTATCTTTCCAACGAGTACAAGAACACCTGAATCGGACTCCATTTGTGAAAGTTATGGCCTTTTTAGTAACTGCCTGTCAGGCTGTCCCAAACCGAATCCGAATTGAATTCTGAGTTGAATCCGAGTTTGAATTGGGTTGAGCACGTGGGAAGTCCGAATTTTGCTTGAAAATCTTATCCAAAACTTGTAGTTTAAGTCTTTGGGCTCCTCCCTTTTTGCTCTCCCACTGCATGGGTTTCTTTCCTCCTTAATCAGCTGCATGGCTACTTGGCTTTCTCCTTTTTATTTCCATGGGCTTTGAGCTTTTTGTTCTTGGTAGCAAATATGATTACCCTCCTTGTGCTTCTCCATTGCTTTGGCCCCAGAATCATCATAATATTCAAACCTAATAATAAACAAAAATTTGGTATAAGGTAGTATATCGTTCGCACGAATAGAAAGAAATTCATTAAGAAACAACTTCACCTGACAATATTTAATGCGGCTCAATACTTCTTTCCAGTGAAATAGTGTATTTGACTTAAAAGTGCTAAGCTTGTGCGTATCCACATCAGGATCAGATGGTGTTTGAGTGGCCCAGGAGGATCGAACAATGTTCGAGTACCACCGAAAGATCGGACGGCCTTCGAGCGGTGCAATCAAAGATTTAGATGACGGACTGGTCAAAGTGATGGTTTTCCCAAGTACTTGTGAATTTCGAGTACTGCATGAGCTAGCGGTCATAATAAGTGATCTAAGATGTATTTCTATAAAGCGATGGAATGTGTGATCATGGACGACTTGGTTGATTGCCGTGGATGGTTTTGTTCTTGTCTATGAATGGACAAGGGTGGTGTGAGTGTATGTGCTGATGACGATCAAGTTGTGAAGATCTTATGTTGGAAGAAAGTTTCTTTGTCTTTGTATGTGCAGATGAGTGTAGAGACAATCATGATTGGTGACGAGGACCGGGACTAGAAAGGGGTAATCTGAGGTCCAGGCGGTCGGAATGTCAAGCGAGGTGGTCGGGCTCATGTTGGAGCACGTGGAGATCGAAAGTGGATGATGCGTGGAGGCGTGGAGATGGTTACGATCGGTGACGAGGAGAACTGGGACTAGGAGGGGGTAATATGAGGTCCATGCGGTCGAGATGCCACATGAGGTGATCAGGCTCACGCTAGAGCACATGATGATGCGTGGAGAAGTTACAGGAGGTGCGGCCCTAGAGGCTTTGACATCAAAGTTGGCGATACATGATGGAGATATAAGAGGTGCGTCCCGGAGGCTTTGTCACGTGGTGAGATTGGAGACATTATGGAAGGAATCTGTAACGAGAAGGTTTAGAAAAATGGTAAACCCTGTATTAAGAACAGTTTCAGATCCCTTGATTTGAGGAAAAGATAGAGTTGTATGTTCGTATTTGAGGCGGATACGGCTTGAACGTTAGTCTATAAAAGTAGGGAGAGGCTAAGGGCTAACGTGTGGGTTTTTATAGGGCTTTCATCGAGAGAGCTTTTAGGGGTGCCATAAGAGCATTTTGTAACCACAGCCATGATACAGAAATAATAGATCAAATCTATTTCAAGAAAAGTTTGCTAGCATCGGTGACGTGTTTTCTGAGCATCGTTTTTCTTCTGTCTCTGACATGTACTCGTTTGTGCGATCGAAGCGTTCGAGCGGCTGAAATCTTCGAGCGGAGGGAGATTACGACTACATGTGTCAATGGTCGTAGCGAGTGGTCATAGCAAGCGATTGAAGGGAGCGGTCGGACGATTGAAGCGTTCATCGAGCACGTGCGAGCGAACCAGCGTCTTGCGGTCGTCATCTACATCTAGTAATTTAGATTATTTTTCTTCTTCTTTTAGTTTTTATTTCAGGTGTCAAAAAGTGGAGGTAATTATTCACCTCCTCTGATTATACCATGCAATCCTACACATAGCCTCCAAACAGTGTGATGCCCTAATGCCGCATGCACAGTTCGTAGTCCCCATATTGTCCTCTTCATGTCCTTTTATGCGTACATCCACACACGCATCCGAACGTTCCATATCCAGATCTGCCGCGCGCATTAATCATCATACATTCACGACGATCCATGATCCATGCAGAGAAAGGAACACAAGAGACTGAGACGATGAACTGAATCTTCCCTTTCCACGCAGATCTGCAGGCCCGTACTCCTGGTCCCGGCCGGGCCGGCGACCGACGTTCGTGATCTCATGATATCGCCGTGCCAGCCGGCCAAAACCGGCAGCAAATCGAGGCCTCTGCTCCGATCCGGGGGGATGTGATCTGCACGACTCGAGGAGGACCGGTGCTCGATGGATGTCTGTTCGATCTGCTTTGCATCGGTTTTGGTTTGCTTTGCACTTGTTGAGATCTGAGAGCACATGCTCGCGCTTCGTCTCCTGATTCTCTTGCCCTTCGTCCATATCTGTGCCACCCTGTGGGACAACAAAAGCTTCTTCCCCATGTGCACCACGAATTCTTTTCAGTTTTTAGTGCCTGAGGATTAACGCAACTGCTAATAGTCTTATTCTTTTGAGTTTTGAATTCTCCGAAAGCCGAAACAAATGGAATAACTTTTTAAAATGAATTTTCTAAATAGTTTTCCGAACTTAAAATCCTGTAAGTTTTCTATGTCGACGTCTCCACTATTCGCTGTTAGATCGAAAAGCACAAACAAAAATTAGCAACAGTAACAAAAAACCATCATCCGTAGCAAGAAAGAGCAGGATCATTATCTGTCGAGAAAACTTGATTGGTTGTTTTCAAGGTTAGGTTAGTTGTCATCTGTTAGGCACAAGGGTAACTTGTTTGAATAAAAAAAAGTGCTCCGACCAACTCGCCTAGAAACTCACTCCTAGAATAGATTTGTTAGGGAAGAAGTAGGCTGCTTGTTCTTCAACACTCACCGGCGTGTCAATCCTCATATGTCCGTTGAACAAGTCATAAGCTGGACATCCATCCGGACTACTGTGATAATATTGAGTATGTTGAGCTTCTTCCATCCACCAACTCTGAGCAAGAAAAACAAAAGTAAAAGGCAGGCATTAGTTAATTACTCATCCATGAACATGCATTTGGAGTGAAAATTGCCACTAAAATAACCCGCACCTAATTATTCTAAACCGGCAATTTATGCTAATTTCAATCTGGTCCAGATTCATTGGCTAGCACCCAGGCTCTTCGATTCAAGCCATTTTCATCTATCGTCATAATGGTTCATGCAAGCTTCTCCCTCCCCCCTTGAACAAAAAACCACATTACACACACAAGCACACACATGACATAGCGAATCTCCAATCATTTGCAACGGACAGACAGCTCATACTGCAGCGAAGGGCACACTTGCACATCCCCCACACCCCATATACGCATCCATCATCCTGTCTCCTCCTCCCCCACTCGTGTGCCGTCTCTGCTCAAACAGCTGCAAATGCCGGCTCTTCCCATCATGGCGCAGAGGGATTAAGCGTTGCAGCTCACAGCTAGGACTTGGCCTTCCTCCTCCTGCTCTGCCGCCTCCTCTTTAATGGGTATTGCTTTATCTATTCTTCATACGTAGATTGTTTCAGGTAGTTCTTGGTGCTTTTTTTGTTCCTGTTTTGTACTTGCATTATGTCTGAGCTCATAACATTGGTCGTCAGATCTTCTTTTCTATATTTTGCATACCAGTGTTCGAACTATCTGCAGCTCTGGCACAGAGTTCCACATAGATTTCTTTCCTTGGTTGTCTTTTGTACGCTTTCCCCCCTTGATTTAGACAGTTTGAACCCATTTGAACTTGTGGTCCTACAGTAATCTGCGCATATCGCTTTTATTTGTTCGTACTTCGTACTGTAATGTAAGAACTCAGCGAACTTTTGCAGATAGGAGTATATGTCCTGGGTCCATTCAATCCAATTATTTAATGGTGTGCCGATTAATTAAGCATATTGCTGCATTCCCAATTTCCCATAAGTATTTTTGAATCTTTCTCGGTGCGCGCGGGAGGCGATTCCATGGCCTCTTCCTCTGTTCAAAGGAGATTAGGAGAGACCCTAATTTTCTTCTCCTAAAGGTGTGGGGGTCACATCTTCCTTTGCCAGTTCTTGCTAAAGCTGCTTCCATCCTCCTCCATTTTCCCCCCTTTGATCAAATCCCAATGCAAATCCAAGAGCATGATTAGTGCCTTGTCCATCTTTCTTATGTATTTAGGGGAATTCCTGTTCTTGTTTTCATGTGACATTGCTCGCATAAGCACTGCCAGTTCTTGATCACTTACACTGATACCATATTGTTCTTGTCGAGAAGAAGCAAGCACAAGCACAAGACCGAATCCAAGACTGGAATGCTGAGGCGCAATGTGGATGAAGCTGCGGAGGTGACCAGACCTTGCACGACCAAGATCCGCAAGCGGTGCGCGCTGTCGTCGTCCAGCGCGTCGGACCCGCTGAGGAAGCTGAGGCTGAAGCGAGGGGTGGTGCTACTCGGCCTGAGGGGAGGCGGTGCCGCGTCGCCGTGCTCGAGCAGGAAGATGTCCGAGTCGTCCTGGAACCGGCACTGCCACGCCGACCGGCTCACCGACGGGATGCGCTCGTCGGTGTCGGCCCGGAAGCTCGTCAACGCTCTGTGGCAGCCGAATAAGGGTGGCTTGCTCGAGGAGGGGAAGGAGGAGATCGCAAGGGACACGGTTGCGCGCCGGAGCTTGGCTCACCGGCGCTGCGCGTCGGTGGAAGTGAGTCTCGCCGGTCACCGCGCTGTGCTGTGCCGTTAACCCGTTTTGTTTCTGCAATCGTTCGTGCTCTGATTAAGCTCGATGTTTCTGGTGTAGCTCTCCAAGAGGTCAAGAACGAAGAACAAGGTTTTGGAGGCTGATGGTGATGGGGAGAGAAGCTGGCAGAATAATGGCCATGGCCATTGGTTTGCAGATAAGATGAGCAATGGCAGCACAACGGAGGTAACTATGAATTTCCTTATTTGTACAACCAGTTGGCTTGTGAATGTTTTGTCAACTCCTGTGTCCAAAATTGTTCATTTCCCTCTTGGAACAATACTATCTGATTCAAATCCTCGATGGTTGGATGTAGTTGCCATTTTGCTTGAAGAAAATATGTCGACCAATTAGCAAGAAAGAGTATGCTTACATTCTCCACATCACTCATGGATTGTAGTATTATTTTTAGCAACTGCTTATTTATCTAAATTTCTTCATTTTAGACACTGGCTATGCTAGGTTACAGAACTGCAAACGTGCAGCCTGACGTTGCGTTTTGATCGTCAATTTTCCTGAAGAGGTGATGAGTTCCAAAGCTTATTCATGGACAGTCACCTGTCTCTGAACCTTTTCGTACCTCATGCAAATAGATTGCAGTACAGACAGACATAAACTTTGCTTCCATTTCCAAGGATCCCTTGGTGATAGGCGCATGCATCTTTGTCCACATCCTTCACAGGCTACACGAGCTAGGCTTGTACCAAACCCGACTTGTTTATCCTCTGCTAGTGCTGTTCTCCCCGTCTCTACTCTCTAGGCTGTTTAGGGGAGGCATTAGTCATTGAGCAGTTGCTGATTTTTAGGCCTATGCGTCGGCGGCGACGGCGTAGAGCAATCGATTCTTAGTTGGAACTTGGAACCATCTTCCCTGAGACGGCACGGCAGATTCGGCGGTTGTCAAGTTAGTTGAGACTTGTTTTTCAATTGGTAGAACAGTTGGAGAAGAGGGCCAGGACAGCCTCAGCTCTGACTGTTTGTCTGTCAGGGGCACGTGCTGGGTTCAGAACTGCGTTTAGCTTATAATTATGTACTTTGGCTATAGTAATTTTTTTAAAGAACAGTGTATTTTTTTTACAGGTCTGAAGAATAATCGTAAAAAAAAGTATACTGAGTCTAGCTGTACTGTCTAAAATCATATGTAACTATTTTTTATGTATAGTAATTCTCACGAACAGACTAAAATTTAAAAACCATAGCTATAAACCATAAACCTCGGTCAAAAAAAAACCCACCCATGCCTTTTGTCTGATCACTCATTCTGCAGTAGTACTATACTCCCTAGTCCTTAAAATGGAAACTGTGTATCAACAATGGTGGTTTCCATTAAAGGAATGCGCGTAGGCTACGATAGCAGAAAACAAAACTTTTCTACCGCGCACACCAGGACATCATGCTAAGGAGGGATCATGAATCGTTACCACTAGACGCGCAGCGCAGCGGAAGAAGAGTTGGAGAAGCCGATCCAACCACGCGCGTCGAGGTAGTAGTGGAATTAGTCGATCGTCCCGAACAGATCGTCTCCTCCACGCGATCAACCACACCACGTGCAAGATCCAATCTGTAGATTGTTGATGCCGATCAACGCCGCAACGAGCAGCGCCTCTACCGGTATCCACAAGTCCGGGGCTGGAACGCCGATCGCGAGTGTACCAGCACTCGCGAGCGGCTAGGGTTTGGCTCGGGAGGTGGCGGCTAGGGTTTAGCTCGGAATTAACAGAAGCATGCACCCCCAGCCCCTTGCCTCCATATATATAGACCTCCTCACTTGGGCCTCGTGGACCGAGGCCCAATAGGAGTCTATCCGGATCTCTATCCGAATTGAGCCTACATCCGAATCACATTCGAATTAGTGTTCCAACCCGTTAAGTATGCGACCCTGTAGGTTCACGTATACTTGGTCGCGACCCGGAAACGCCCTTCCGGTCACCCTGTTAATAGCGGCCTCTAGTAAGACATATTAACCCCAAAGTATACGTAAAGATCATATCGGCTGAACCTGTAATGTTCTCATGTACGAATCCCTTTGCCTCACGATAGAGATTGAGCTCAAAGCGAGACCTGTGTCATCCTCTTAATAGCTCAATCACACTTGTGATTGACTCCTCAATCACCTTGGCATGGCCATGTACTTTCATAATCCATTACATCGAGGGGCTCAGAGATATCTCTCCCATAAGGAGGGACAAATTCTATCTTGATCATTCACATCCCACTACATATTTCATGGTAAACCCGAAGACTACTGTCGTAGGGATGGCCCCCACCTAAACCCAGCAGGCCTGGTGAGAGATTATAAGGCCCAGAATAGGCCATGTGTAATGACATAATTGCCCCCAGAGGGAACAACCAGATGTAAGGGTATAACTGTAAAAGCACTCCTCATACGCATATATATACGAGCACAAGCTGTGGGGAGGGGCCAAGCCATTACACTCAACTTCATCACTCTCCACTACCATCTCTCTCTCTGTTTGGTCTGTAGCCACAACAGTTGGCGCTGTCCGTGGGGAGGACGAAGACAAGCCTGAAGACCGAAGAAAAAGATGGCACCGAAAAAAGCTTCCTCAGCCGCGGCGAAGGGAAAGAAGGCGGCCGGGCCGGAGCGCCGTATGAGTACCAGAGCTTCGCCATCGCCAGCGACGGACGCGGGTGGCGATGCAGGCGCGGTGGCCGAAGGCGTTGACGTTCGCGCGGCGACGACCAACCCCGCCGCCGGCGTTACAAGGACGGACCCCGCGGTCCAAGGCGTCGATGCGGGTGCGGCGACAACCGACCCCGCCGGTGCAACGACAGCCGACCCCGCCGCCCCCACCGCAACCCTCGCCGGCGAGGCGAACCGGGCTCTAAATAAGACGTAGCGTCGAGCCTAGCTCCGCACGCGCGAGTCTCCGGACTATAAAGAAGACGTAGCGTCGAGCCTAGCTCCGCACGCAATAGTCCACGGACTTTAAATAAGACGTAGCGTCGAGCCTAACTCCGCACGCGCGAGTCTCCGGACTATAAAGAAGACGTAGCGTCGAGCCTAGCTCCGCACGTAATAGTCCACGGACTCTAAATAAGACGTAGCGCTGAGGTCCGCCTCCGCACGCGCGAGTCCCCGGACTATAAGGCAAGGCAGACTGGGGAGGTCCGCCTCCGCCTACGTCAGCCTCCGGACTGTTCGTTCTAAGGAACCTTGGCGCAGCCACTTTGCGTAAAGTCCCGGGCAGTCTACACTTCATAAAAAAAATCATATGTACAAAGGTCCGGCAGCACCCCGACCACTCTACGCCGCTACCCCGCGGGCTCGTCCTTAACACGCGCTAAAGTTGGGGCTTCGCTCGTAGAAGGCCGGCTCGCCCAGAAATTACGCGACTCTTCGACCCTTCGCCAGCGTCGAAGGCGCCGCCGGATTGAAAGGTCGGCTGCCCGAAGCTGGTCCCAGCAAGGAAGCTGCCCGGGATATAGGCGAAAGTCAGCATGCAAGCAGGAGGTGCACACTTTATTAGCAAAGACAAAGGACAATACAACGCACGCCTACACATGGGCGCCGCGGCATCAGACCTGCGGGTTCCCGGCGCCTTCGGAGGGCCCAGCACCGCCATCATCATGTCGGGGGACCCCGTCCAGAAATTGGCCGAGGCTCCCCGTCCCGTAGAGCGACTTCCGGAGCTCGATCCGTACAGCTTCCGCCCCGACATGACCCCAAATCCGGTCGCAGAAGGGCCCAAGGGCACGGCGAGCAGAGCGGACGGCGCCGGACATTACACCGGCCCCGCCAGGCATCTCCAGCCGGGGGTCATTCAGCTCGGCGACGTGCGTACAGCCGCGGTGCTGCAGGAGCGCGCACTCCAAGGAGGCCGAAGTGTACGCACAATGGGTGCCAAAGGACGTCGCGGCATCGCGCGCGACGGTGGCGGCCTCATCAATCCAGCGGACAGTCCGAGTCAACTCCTCTGGGCAAAAGCCGCGCTCCGGCACCTCGGTTACCAACCCTTGGAGATGGCTCTCCAGCGCCTGCACGGCGTCCCACGCAACCACCGAGGCTTCGTCCAGCGCCTGGTTGCGCTCCGCTAGAGTCAAGGCAAGCTCGCCTTTTTCCTTCTCTAGCGCGGCGACCTGCGCCAGGAGCCCGTCACGCTCTGCCGTGAACCTCCGCTCCGCAGTCGCCGTGGCCGACTCCTGCGCCGCGGCAACCAGCCCCTCGGCGTATGCCCTCGCTTCGGCACATTCCGCTTCTAGTTGGCGGATGCGGGCGTCCCGGGCAGCACGGGCACCAGAGGCTTCGCGCAGCTCCTCCTCGGCGGCCCGCAGCCTATCCTCAAGCGTCTTTTGGCCGCGGGCATACGCCGTTTGCAGGGCCTGCCCCAACACAAGTGTCTACAAAAAGAAAACAAAGACTTAGCAAGCTCCGCTAAGCCCAGGTGCGGTCGCAGGAAAGCTTACCCTCACCCCGGACACCTCGAAGGCGTCCTCTAGGCGCCCCGCCCCGTAAGCCTGCAGCACCTGCGGGTCGACGCTAGTGGCCGCGTCATGTACAATCCCGCGCCACGCCCTCAGCGTCTCCGGAGGCGGCACGAAGTCCGCGGCGCTAACATGCTCGGAGGCCCCGCGTTCCGTCGAGGGCTCCCCCTCCGGAATGAGCAACGCTGCGAACAGGCATACAAGTGAGCAATCCAAGGCATAAGAGCATACGCTAGAGTACGCTCAGCCACCTTACCTTCGGTAGCCGAAGGAGTGGTTCCGCCGCGGGCGGAAGGAAGGGTTCCGCCGCGGGGGGAAGCCTCCGCGTTCGGGGACGCCGGCGGCTGTCCCCGCGCGGTGGACGGCGTCGCCAGGGGGCAGAAGGCGCATACGCTGCGGGGCCTCCGGCGCTTGCGCTGGCATCCCACAAGCTTCTGATGCCCGTGGCCACGACAAATCCCCGCGGTGTTCGGAGAAGCTCCGGCCGCACGCACGGCCGTTTAGACGGGGCAGCCTGCAGCGGCACAGCCCCTCCAGCCGCGGTTAGAACAGTCCCCGCCGCTGCCACGCCCGGCGGAGAAAGTTCCATGGTGGCGGGAGCCGCAGGGACCACCTCGATTTCTGTCGCCATCGATGAAGGCAGCACATCTTCATGTGCCCCCGCGGGAGGCGTCACCGGCACCACAGCGGCTATGGCCGAGAGCTCCACCTCGGTATCGCTGGCCCGTACGGGTTCCACCTCGCCGACTCCGGCAGGCGGTGAGGCTTCCCCCCTTCGGCCGCTCGCGGCAAGCCCGCCGTCAGGGGCGCTCGCCGAAGATACCCCGCCTTCGGCTTCTGCACCGCCCAAACCGGAGTCGGCATACCTCGCCGAGTCCGACTCCGCATCCGCAGTGCCCTCGGAAACGCTAGCGGCGGGGGCCCCGCCGCGCCCCCTTTTCCGAGACGGGGTCTTCCTCTTCTTCTTCTTCTCCTTCGCCGCACCGTCGTCCGGAACGGCACGGTCCGGCACGGCAAGGCCCAGAGCCTCGCACACGCGATTGATTCTCCCTAGACCCGCCTCGGCAACAGCCGCCGCACGCTGCTTATGCTCCCGGCCGGTGTACGGCCCCAGGAACACGCGTGCGGCTTGCTCCGCCTCCTCCAAGGGAATCCCTGAAACAAAGGAGAAGGCTATCAGCATGCGGCGCACTCTGCGTTAGCCAAGGACAGATACGCGCGAGGCTTACGAAGATCGCCGGGCGCCGGCAGCGAGCAGACCCAGGGCGAGACATTGTCGTCTCGACGCCTCTCGGCGGCGAGACACCAGTCGCGGGCAAGCGGTGCCACGCCGTACATCACGAACTCTTCGGCGAGGTCGCGCATGAGGACCCTCTGCTTGTCCTCATCGTCGAGCGCTCGGCCGGGCGAGGGCTTGAACGCGATAGGTCGGCCTGTGCACCCAAGGCCGTTCCCGCTCTCCACGCGGTGGTAGAACCACCGCTTCATCCAATAGGACTCCCACTTCCCGCGAGTCGAGTTCGCAGGGAAGAGCCTCTTGCACGATGGACGGAGGATAAAAGTGACGCTGCCAAAGCTCAACACCGCCCTGTTCTTCCGGTCCTTGGGCTGGTGCCGTGCCTCGTGCAGGTAGGCAAACAGCGAGGCGCTGGGCCAACACGCTCCCGAGCGCAAGGCCCAGCTGTACACCGCCAGCCGGGCTACGGCATTCGGCGTCAGTTGTGCCAGCTCTAGCCCGAAGGTCCGCAGTATGTCGCCCACAACAGCCGCCGCCGGGATGCGGAGTCCCGCGTCGAAAAAGGCGACGAACACCACCGCCTCCGACCCCTCGGGATGCGGCTCCGCCTCGTCGGCGGCGGGCAGTCGAACCGCCTGGCGCTCGGACAACTTCCCGGCGTGAAGAAGCCCCTGGATCGTCTTCTCAGTCACCAGCGAGTGGCCTAGCTCGCCGGAGAACGTGCCTCCCTCCTCTACCGCCAGCCGCTCCTTCTCAGCCGCCGCCGGGTCGCGCTCTTCGAGCACGTATTTTACCTTCAACTCCGAGGGCCGTCGGCGAACGTCAGCGCCACCAACCATCTGGCCGCGCTTGCCACTCGAAGCCAACGCTTTCCGCGAAAAGATTGCAGCGGTGAGCGTGCCGCGAAAGTCTCGAAGCTGGACCGGGCAGGCGAGAGGGCATAAAGGTGCGTAAAGGTGAGGGGGTGCTGTTACGGGGGGGCTATTTCAAGCCGCCCCGCCCGCACCGCTGTTATCCAAGCGTCGCAGCGATCTGCGTGCCGGAGGCAACCGCAGCGGTGTAAAGGCCCGCCCTGTGCGATCCCCCCGTAGCGGAACGCGAAGGGTCGCGGCGGTCCGCATCGGGGCACGACCGCAGCTGTACAAGCACCTGTTCAGCGCACGCGCCATTCACTGCCCGCCCCGTGTCCGCCTGGCCTAGGGAACAGGCGAGCAGCTGCAAACACGCAACCGTCCACATCCCGCCGCCCACCGGTCATAGGCCGCCACGCGCCCTGGGCAAATCGGGTCGCGGGGTACGGGAACCTAACCCTGGCAGACCAGGGGCCGGCGTGGTTCACGGAACCTTTACAGCGCAAGACCATATTACAAGACCCCAAGTCACCGCCCACGAGGCGGTGTTCGCGGTGCGCGCGCCTCTACTTCGACTTAGGCGTTTGCTGCGCTGTCAAGCGCGCGCGTCTACTTCGACTAGGCGTCAGCTTCGCGGCCACCCGTTCGAATGGTAGGGGACGGAGCGCGCGCGCCTCTACTTCGACTTAGGCGTTCGCTGCGCTGTCAAGCGCACGCGCCTCTACTTCGACTTAGGCGTTTGCTGCACTGTCAAGCGCGCGCGTCTACTTCGACTAGGCGTCAGCTTCGCGGCCACCCGTTCGACGGGTAGGGGACGGAGCGCGCGCCTCTACTTCGACTTAGGCGTTTGCTGCACTGTCAAGCGCGCGCGTCTATTTCGATTAGGCGTCAGCTTCGCGGCCACCCGTTCGAAGGGTAGGGGACGGAGCGCGCACGTCTACTTCGACTAGGCGTCAGCTTCGCGGCCACCCATTCGACGGGTAGGGGACGGAGCGCGCGCCTCTACTTCGACTTAGGCGTTTGCTGCACTGTCAAGCGCGCGCGTCTATTTCGATTAGGCGTCAGCTTCGCGGCCACCCGTTCGAAGGGTAGGGGACGGAGCGCGCACGTCTACTTCGACTAGGCGTCAGCTTCGCGGCCACCCATTCGACGGGTAGGGGACGGAGCGCGCGCCTCTACTTCGACTAAGGCGTTTGCTGCGCTGTCAAGCGCGCACGTCTACTTCGACTAGGCGTCAGCTTCGCGGCCACCCGTTCGAAGGGTAGGGGACGGAGCGCGCGCGCCTCTACTTCGACTTAGGCGTTCGTTGCGCTGTCAAGCGCACGCGCCTCTACTTCGACTTAGGCGTTTGCTGCGCTGTCAAGCGCGCGCGTCTACTTCGACTAGGCGTCAGCTTCGCGGCCACCCGTTCGAAGGGTAGGGGACGGAGCGCGCGCCTCTACTTCGACTTAGGCGTTTGCTGCGCTGTCAAGCGCGCGCGTCTACTTCGACTAGGCGTCAGCTTCGCGGCCACCCGTTCAACGGGTAGGGGACGGAGCGCGCGCCTCTACGTCGACTTAGGCGTTTGTTGCGCTGTCAAGCGCGCGCGTCTACTTCGACTAGGCGTCAGCTTCGCGGCCACCCGTTCGAAGGGTAGGGGACGGAGCGCGTGCCTCTACTTTGACTTAGGCGTTCGCTGCGCTGTCAAGCGCACGCGCCTCTACTTCGACTTAGGCGTTTGCTGCGCTGTCAAGCGCACGCGTCTACTTCGACCAGGCGTCAGCTTCGCGGCCACCCGTTCGACGAGTAGGGGACGGAGCGCGCGCCTCTACTTCGACTTAGGCGTTTGCTGCGCTGTCAAGTGCGCGCGTCTACTTCGACTAGGCGTCAGCTTCGCGGCCACCCGTTCGAAGGGTAGGGGACGGAGCGCGCACCTCTACTTCGACTTAGGCGTTCGCAGCGCTGTCAAGCGCGCGCGTCTACTTCGACTAGGCGTCAGCTTCGCGGCCACCCGTTCGTAGGGTAGGGGACGGAGCGCGCGCGTCTACTTCGACTAGGCGTCAGCTTCGCGGCCACCCGTTCGACGGGTAGGGGACGGAGCGCGCGCCTCTACTTCGACTTAGGCGTTTGCTGCGCTGTCAAGCGCGCGCGTCTACTTCGACTAGGCGTCAGCTTCGCGGCCACCCGTTCAAAGGGTAGGGGACGGAGCGCGCGCCTCTACTTCGGCTTAGGCGTTCGCTGCGCTGTCAAGCGCGCGCGTCTACTTCGACTAGGCGTCAGCTTCGCGGCCACCCGTTCGAAGGGTAGGGGACGGAGCGCGCGCCTCTACTTCGGCTTAGGCGTTCGCTGCGCTGTCAAGCGCGCGCGTCTACTTTGACTAGGCGTCAGCTTCGCGGCCACCCGTTCGAAGGGTAGGGGACGGAGCGCGCGCGCCTCTACTTCGACTTAGGCGTTCGCTGCGCTGTCAAGCGCGCGCGTCTACTTCGGCTAGGCGTCAGCTTCGCGGCCACCCGTTCAAAGGGTAGGGATGGAGCGAGCTCGAAGATCGGAGAACAGCACATACGACCACCATAGCTCGAACCAGCAAAGGTCAAGATCGCGGCAAGAGCAGACATGATCTCGTAAGCAGATATGCGTCGCCACACCAGCATATGCTCGTTCGCGCGAGCAGAGCGTATGGATGACCGCATATCTGTCTACGAGAGCAAGTCAGGCCTTGCCATTTTCTCGCCGTCACGGAAGTGCGGTGCGGGATCGGGAAGTGCGGCTGGCTGTCGGTAACCGACGCTGGTTAAGCTCCCACGAAAAATAGACCTCCTTCTGTGCATCAACATCCCCCAAGCCGCTCAGCGTCACCCAGGAATGTTGATGCACGGCAGAGGCCCATTTTAGGGGAGCAGCTTCTGTCACAACGCAAGCAGGAGCAACGCCTCACCAGCACCATATATATACCCCAGTCAGCAGGAGAGACAACCGGCGGAAGGCCAACCGGCAGAGGTCCAGTTGCCGGATGCCCGCCGCCGTATTAATAGTCATGACGCCTTAACACCCGCACCATGCCAAGCACGCTGCACCACGTGGACGTCCGGAAGACCGAGCGTCGCAGCAGCGCCCACTCCTCCTTCGGCTACAGCGCAGCTCCGGAAGTTCGGAAAAGTTTCACAGGCCGCGGGGACGGAGGGGGCCAAAGGACTCGGCAACATGGCTTCGGCCTTGTGAAAGCCCTTTACCATGAGAGGCTCCTGTCGTAGGGATGGCCCCCACCTAAACCCAGCAGGCCTGGTGAGAGATTATAAGGCCCAGAATAGGCCATGTGTAATGACATAATTGCCCCCAGAGGGAACAACCAGATGTAAGGGTATAACTGTAAAAGCACTCCTCATACGCATATATATACGAGCACAAGCTGTGGGGAGGGGCCAAGCCATTACACTCAACTTCATCACTCTCCACTACCATCTCTCTCTCTGTTTGGTCTGTAGCCACAACAACTACTTTTATGACTACCCAGTTACGGAGTAGTGTTTAGTAGTCCAAAATAAGCTATTACGCATGTTGGGAACCATGATGATCTTAAGACTAAGGATTTTACATAAACACTACTTGAGACCAACTGATGACACATGGAATCTCTGCAGTGTCTCATGGCGGGTCTATCCAACATATGTTCATTAACACATGTCCATATTATTGATTTGGTATCATCATACTATGATCCATGAGATATGATCATCAATCAATACATATGCTGATCTTTGAATCATATTTGTCCCTCATATGATATATGATCAGAGATCATTTAGAAATAGCAACATTTTAGCATTAAGAGTCTCATGAATAAGTCACATACTCATTGATCAATAATGATAATGTCTATTTCAAGGAACAAAGTAATGCATCATAAACATAGTATGTGATATATATAATATCTCCATATTACCTCTAGGGCATATCACTAACATCCATGACCATCTGACTGATAATAAATCAATAACTGAGTAAATTTACATGTTTACCAAGGGCTAGAAAATGCAGAATCTGAACATGTTGGTAGTAATAAATTTGCTACATCTATATTTCAGGTGCACACATGCGCTCAAGACCTGACTTCGACATGTTCAGGGGACAGAATGGCGCACCTGCAGGACATGTACAACAGGCTGATCGCGTCCAAAGAGCTCGCCAAACTTCTGGCCAACATTTGGGGTCCGGGAGACCTGAACCCATCCACGGCCGCGCTCCTCTCCGCGCTGCGCTCCGAGCTCGATCTCGCGCGCGCCCACGCGCGGCAGCTCGTCAAAGAGCAGAGGCGCCGCGGCGACGAGATTGAGTTGCTGAAGGAGCAGCTTGCAGAGGAGATGCGTGCGTGGAAGAGCAGGCAGAGGGAGAAGGTGGCGGCCACCGTGCAGGTGATAGTCTCGGAGCTCGACGGCGAGAGGCGGTCGAGGCGGAGATCGGAGAGGGTGAACGCGAAGCTCGGGAAGGCGCTGGCCGAGACGGAGAGCTCGCTGAGGGCGGCGGAGAGGGAGCTGGAGAGGGAGAGGAGGTCGAGGGAGCGGCTGGAGAAGGTGTGCGACGAGCTCGTGCGGGGCGGCGCCGGCGCGGACAGGGGCGAGGTGGAGGAGATGAGGCGGGAGGCAGAGAGGGCGCAGGACGAGCTGGAGAAGGAGCGGGAGATGCTGCACATCGCCGACGAGCTCCGCGAGGAGAGGGTCCAGATGAAGCTGCTGGAGGCGCGGCTCCAGTTCGAGGAGAAGAGCGCCGTCGTCGACCAGCTGCGCACCGAGCTCGAGGCATTCCTGGACACCAAGAAGGATCGGCAAGGATCACCTGCTGCAGATGAACACCACTCCAACGATGATTATCACTTGCAGTTAGTGCCTCATGCGTCTGAAGGTGCCAATGGCATTGATCGTGCTGCTATCAGCAAGAGCACTGGAGAAGAAGACGATGACGAAGAAGGCGGCGGTGGCGGCGGCGAGTGCGGAGCTGGTGATTCAGACGGCAGCGACATGCACTCCATCGAGCTGAACATGGACGGCAACGGCAAGGACTACAGCTGGAGCTGCACCACCGCTTCCAAGGAGATGACGGCGTCCAAGAACGCAGCATCAAGGCACGGCTCATTTTCAGTTTCGGACAGGGGAACGGATTGTGCCGCCGACCCGTGGGCCGGCGCGGCCTTCGACCGGCGACCGCTGGAGGTGGGTGAGGAACTGGACGGTGACCAGTGGGACGACGAGGGGTGCAGCGACAGGACCAGGGATCTGGACGAGGACGCCGAGAGGTACCTGGCGATCAAGAACCTCAGGGAGCAGATGCTGGCCGGCCATGGCCGATTCATCTTCCTGTCGCAAGGAGGAGCGAACGCTGACAGAGAATACCATCACTATGGTTTGATGTGCCAAATTGAGGAGGGAAAACTTTGATGAGATTGGCACGCATGGAGCATTGAGTTGAATCCGTTGCTGTTAATACCAGTTGATCTGCTCCTATAAAACTGTACTGTGCATAGTTCTTGCGCTATCTCTTCTTTGATGACCATTCTTTCTTTCGTAGGAATGTTCTGTGCTCTTGAAAGCCGGGGTCATTACTCGTACAGTCGTACACAAAATTTGTGTTCAGTTCCAATGTATCGGTGTTTTTGCATTGGCATTTGGCGTTTGGGATCAGGATAACAAAATCTCCATTGCCTTCAGGGGCGGAGCTATATCCCAGATAGGGTAGGTTTCAGTCTAAGGTGTAGAAAAATATTTAGTGTACAGTCTGGATAAATTTAGTCTAGCCTAGGTAATATTTTTATGGTCTAACCCAGATAACCTAGATCGTTTCACTACTAAGTCTATGGTGTAATCAAATCTTGGATCCGCCACTGATTATCTTGTATATAGAGAGCTGAATTCCCGCCTACACAAAGAAGGGCATTCGTCGGAGCCACCTTCAAATTCTCTGATGAACTAAACTGTGAAGTTCCTCGCCGAAGAAGAAAGGATCGAGTCTCAGGCGCATGAATGGCAAGCATTCTTCGCTGAGTCGTCACGGCTGGTGCTCGCCCCCCTACAACCTCCAAGTCGATGGAAGCCAACGGCAGGAGTAGACGTGTGCAACATACGTTCCATATTAGCTCGCCAGCGTCCGTTTCACGTAGCCGATGTGGAACTCCGGCGAGGTCGGCCACGCTGTTGCTTCAACCTCCTTCATCGATCAACACGTGGCTGTGTAGGGTCACCTAGAAGTTATCTTTTTTTTTGGCGTTTACGAAGAAGATGTACATGCGCACGCGTACGCGCGATTGCACCCCTAGGTGTGATTTTGTACTAGGAAGGTATTTTACATGAACCACTGTGTGCACGCAGTTCACTTTTGCAAGCGTAACAACTTCTCCGAGTACTGCAAATCACCAACCATAGCTCCTGATACATGTGCGATCCTGGCGGTATGCCCAGGAAAGCAGCTGGAAAGTGGAAGACGGTGAAACATGCAGGTCAGCGTTCCCGCTGCCACGCGACGCAATTAGCCTCGAGGTTGAGGGTGGGTTTTTTTTTGTGATTTATGATTTTTAGTTTAAATTTTTGAATTTTGATTATTTGTAAAAGAAAGTATAGAGAAAGATATACCCGTATACGATTTTAATTGATATAAATAAAGCCATGATAATATTTGTTACAATCAACATATAAATCACATTTTGAAAAAATAATTCTTTTAAAATTAGTTACTATAAAAAAACCAAAACATAAAACTAAAAAGAATCCAACCATATCCGTCCCACCGGTGTACAGATCATCACCATGTATATGCATTGCATGCCAAGTCAGTGAATCACACCATCACTATATATGGGCCTGTTTTTTTCCTGACGGCTTTTGGCTTTTGCTACAGTACCTAACTTTCAAACGGAATATTTTTCAAAACAGGGTTTATATGTTAAATGATCCACACGTTAAAAGTCCCACATCTGTCCACCTCTTCCGCCATTAGACCGAGCTCATCACTGCCCTCGCGGCGGCCACGTCTCACGGACGCGGCAGCACCGCACGGCACGGCACGTCTCGGTAGCTTTTGCTGCGAACGGCTGGGTGCTCGGCCGCGTGGAGGGATCGGACGGCGGGAGAGGGGTAGTTGGTTGGGCTCGCAGGGCGCGGTGGCCGTCGTCGTGTGCTGCGGAAAAGCGTAAGTCCTGGCTTCCCATCTCTGCCCCCGGGCTGTTACTTCTGAACAACCAGGGTCATTCTCGATCGGAAGGCAGGGTAGCAGCACAACAGTGCTAGACAAGAAAGGAGGCGGCAGCGGTAGGGTGCGCTTCGCGAACGCATGTACGCTTCATGGAGGTGCCCTTATTTTCTCTGTTTTCTAGCAAACTCCTTTGCATTTGGGACTGGCAATTCAAACTGTGCAATCTTCTCTTGTAAAATTCCCATTTCTACTTTGATGTAGGATCGCATATTCTATTCTACCCTCGGATGCAATACTTAGTTTACTCAGTGCATGCTTGCCAAACGTCTGTCGGACCCAGCTAGTGGTTCGCAGTTTAGATGTCGTGCACAAAGGTTAGTTACTTCAAATTTGGCTTTCGAAATTAACCCCATCGGGAGAGTGCGCTAGAGAACACAATGACTTAGGTCCTGTTTGGATCCCATAGTCTAAAGTTTAGTTGTCTAAAGTTTTGGACTAAACTTTAGCCACTAAACTTTAGTCGAAGGTCCTGTTTGGATTCTGTACTAATGGATAGGACTAAAGTTTCAAAAAGATCATACTACCTCTCCTCGTTTCGTGCGTCAGCCATTAAATGAGAGGTGAGAGACCAACATGCATGGGTAAACACGTCTTTGTGCCTAAGAACCCAAAACTTTAGACCACTTTAGTTCACTTTGGTGGACTAATGGTCTAAAGTGTTTTTTAGGGGTTAGCTAAAGTTTAGATCTAACTTTAGACCACCTGTTTGGAGACTTTAGATCTAAAATTTAGTGACTAAACTTTAGATGGAGAGATCCAAACAGGGCCTTAACCAGCCGGTCGTTTCGCTCCATATAGGGGTGCTCAAAATGGTTTTTTAATGGCTTATGGCTGAAAAGTATTGTAGCTGGTTGAAATTGTACTGTAGCTGATGATAACTTATTTGACGTAATTTAAAAATAGAAAAAACAAATTAACTCGTTATAGACAGTACGGGAAAAAGAACTGACAAAAAGGACAAAAAAATCAAAAAAAGAAGACAAAATTATTGAATAGTGAAAAATAAGTCAGAATCTAGAAGCTAAGCCGTTTTGAACGGCCACAGTGCGTGCGTCCCCCGGCCCGCGCGCACGTACGAAAGCTTTAAGCGCTGCACGAGTCACCGAGTGTGGTAGCGCGCGATCGACTGAACCGCGCGCGCGTGCGAACCCAAGCGGTTGCACGCGCGTATAAACTTGCATGCCAGCATATGTCGAAACGTCACAGCACGCCGGCGGACGATCGACGGTATTCCATTTGACACAATGTAAATATGTTGTATGCCCGTATTTCATGCAAAATTTCGGGGATTTAAAGTTAAATTCGTAACCTTTGGGTGAGCTTCATTAGGTATTTATGTATCGTCACCTTTGTCTCCAGGAGCTCGCGAGCACTACCCTTTCCGGCGAAGAAGCGCGAGCGTGGCTGCTAGCTGTATCCACGCCAATAGTAGCGAAGCTAAGATAAAAACAAAAGATGAGTTCAGAGAACTAAGCTCAATTCAAACAAACATAGCAAATATAGTCATGTATAATTATTGCAATTATTGTAAATCTACCAATAAATTTTGTTTCTCTATTATTGCAAAGCTGCGAACAAAGTTCATTTCTCTATTATTGCATATCTACAAACTAATTATAAATTCCATCGCTATACAATATCAACAAGAACCAAGAGTAATTGTCTAGTTGAGTAAAGGAAAAGAATATATATGTACCAATTGAAGTTCTTGCTGGATGCGTGGCTCGTTGCTGCCCACGGCCCCCAACCGGCAGAGTGCCCCAATGTAGGACCGGCAAAGTAATAGAAAGGATGAATTGTTTTTTTTAAATTTTTCCTAAATATTCGTCAATTCTTCACTCCAATAACTATAAAAAAAACTATGAAGATTAAGAACCCAAAATTCTGAAGAAAAAAATTGGTGCTACAGTAATTTCATCCCCAGAACAGTTAAATCTAGCATTATTTCATAAATGAAAATCCATAAAATTTTCAATTCGTTGATCCAAAAGACTTAAAACGTAAAACAAGACTAAATCATGACCTTAAAAATCTATCCCAACCAAAAATCTCGAGAGAACTTGAGAGAATTATAATCTTTTGATTCGTGAAGTTCTGCTGCATCAAAACCGAGCCAAAATTTAAAATTAAGTTAACTCTCAATACAAAACTCTAAATTACTTGAAATTTGGTATATATCTTCTTTAGGATGTTAGAAACATATTCCAATCAATGATCAGTAAAATCGTTGCCAAAGTTCTGGCATTTTTTTCATTTGAAGGAAGGTTGCACAAAAAACGGGTAAAAACAAAAAACGGTGAATATGAATTGCTCGTGGGTGGATGATAGCCAAGATAACTCTAAATGTTAGAAATTGGCCCATTTGATTATAGCTCATTTCCTTAATTCCAAAGCATGCACGGTTTAGTGCCATATTGCTAAGGCAAGGTGAGGAAGATCGATTTATAAGGTGGAGTCCTTACCACTCCTTGAATATGGATAGAGATGGTATGAAGAGAGTTCTGTCTAGTCAATATGCATGCGCGTATTCGCATATTTTCACGTGAAAATCGCGTGACTTGTGACGCAATGCGTGACCGTGCCGTGACGTGGCACGCCACTTGGCAGACTAAGTCCATCTTTATTTTTGCTCAACCCTGCACCTCACTCTCTCTATTTGAATGAGATTCAAACATTTGAATTTGAGGCTTAATTGGGTTTTTGATAACAGGCAGTTATCAGTAGGTAAATCACTGGTTAAATGTTATCAGTTACCAGTGAATAATTGAGCAGTTACCAGTGAATTATTTCAGTTCAATGGGGCAGTTACTAGAGAATAATTTGCATATCTATATATACCTGGAGACGTCCAAGGTATAAAAAAAGGAAGAATTCCTCACTGTCTGAATCTCTTATTTTCTGTCAACTTGTGCTGTTGTATTGCGCCGTCTAAACTTTGCCAACCTTTCTTTTCGGCGTGCACCTGGAAAGAGGGAGAACGGCTATCTCCGAACTGTTGCCGTAGAGAGTTCCTGCACAGGGCGGCAATAAGGTTTCTGGGCAGAGCACATCTGCGCGATCGCTCACTGCACTGCATCTTCTACGTTTTGCACTGCGTCAAGTCTGTGCTGCTTCCTGTTCTTCATCAGGCGAAAAAGTAAGTCGTTCGCGCGTTCGTTGGACTTTGTTACTATATTTTTTGCGTATATTCTGAAGTATGATGAGTAGCCTGCTGTTAGTAGTAAGTTTTACATCACTGGTTTATTGTATTTGCCTCCTAGTAAAATTTGGAATTAAAATATTACCCACGTTTCCAACACTAGATGTGCTCCCACATATCCCAATAAGCAAGAACACCAAAGAAATCGAGGTAAAAACAGTTGCATCAAGAAATCACTCAGAGAGACCAAAAAGAGGAAAAATCAGGATTCCATCATGAACTTACCAACCAAATATCTAGATTGGTGAAAATTGATTTTCAAAGATCATCTTCATCTCTTGTATGTTCTTGGCACAGTAAGATCAAGGAGAGAGAGAAGAGTAAAAACCAACCAATTCAAGAGTAAATCAATCAACACAAGGTGAATCCATGGGAGATAAATAAGAATTGATATATTGCTATTTGATATGAAGATTTTACAACCACTCTATCTGGAGAACAAGAGAGCATACCACAATACCCAATTTTTCTCAAACCCTAGAACACTTCCTCTCAATGAGAGGATGGTTGAATAGTTAACTATAAGTTTCCATCTCAACCCGTCAAATAGATGGACTAGGTAGCTCCATCTAACCCTTAATAGATACTATCCACTTAGCACATATGTGGGAAACCCAATAACCCTCCACACACGGATTTTAACTCACAACGCATAAGTTTGAATTTGTTAAATCCTTAGTTTTGATCTAACTTGATCTTTTCAGTTTCTCCTTGATCTAAACTAACAAAATACACTTTTTGACCGCGACCATCTCCTTCCATTGTAAGCAATCACCATGCTTACCACATGCAGGTACACCATTGATTTGCCATGCATCGGCAAGTCTCTTCTGTTCTAATTCCACCAAACCACATATTACTTGGACTGATCAAACCACATAATGCAACCCATCGCTTGAACTTTTCTTCAGTATTTTTTGTTCTCCTTGTGCCATGCTTGAGCTCATCTATCTCAGCTGGTATTCTTGATTGTATTGAGCCTTGGCTCTTCTATGAATATAGCACTGATTCTTATCGTTAACCATGGTTAACTCCAATTGACTCTACACATCCAAAACCCAATAAATCATTTCTGAACACAAGTTTTTCACAACTTGACACACGTTAACTGTAACATGCATCATGTAACACGTATATACTAACTTAGGTCAAATCAAATCATCTCATGATTCAAAATTTTCAAAATCATCAATTTTTGCAAGTTGTTTAGAAAATCTGCAAATTTGTAAATTCTAAATTTTCACTCCTAAAAAATTGACAATGATTTATCACAATAAAACTCTAGACCTTTCCATATGATCTTTTACCCAACCTACTGGTTGCTACCTAGCTGCCCCATCGCGGCGTTGCCCTGATGTAGCCCTCCACTCCTCCCCCGGTGGACTACATCCTCCCCCGGTGGACCCAGTACACCGGGTGTGGGGTAGGAGAGGGCGCTTCTGGTGCTAGCGGAAGGTGGGCCCAAGTCCATCTGAAGGTGGCCCCGAGTCCATCTGGTCGATTCGCCCTTCCTCGTCGAAGCCAAATGCCTAGCCGCCTCCGCCACCCTTTCGTGGTGATCATTTGGGCTTCAGCTTCTAGCTTCCGGCTTATTTTTCACTATTTATAAATTTCGTCTTTTTTTGAACTTTTGGCTTTTTGTTGAGCTTTTTGCTGGTTCTTTTTTCCCGTATGTGTTTGTATTATACGTAATGGGCTAACATATTTTTTATATTTTTAACTTGTTTTAAATTTAATTATGCTAAATAAGTCTCTGTCAGCTATAGTATTTTTTTAATCAGTTACAGTGCTTCTCCGGCGCCAAGGCCGGGAGGGATGCGTGGAAGATGAGGCATGGTCATTAGGTCACACACGCTAGAAGATACTACAGTGCATGATCGATAAGCAGATAAGGTAGGAGTATAATACTCCTATATGTTGTTCACGGAATTAATGCATGGCGGACACGGGGGCTCCGCGCCAACCGTGCGTTTCCCTTTCATCTGCCCGTTCGACGGCGACGTTGCTTCTCGAGAGGAGAAAATCAGGGGTCGATCGCTCCAGCTGCAGGGTCGCAGCGTCTGGAAGAGCAACGTGTCCGCCATGGTTAACTCCCGTGCTAAAAACGGATGTACGTATATAAAGGTATTTATAAAATATGCTAAAAACTATGGACTCCCTTATCATTTTTTTATGTGGTTCATATTAGAATATCTTATAATTAGTATACGAGTATACCTAAAGTGATAAAAGAGTATTTCAAGTTTGTTTAGGTGGTATATTAGAGGTGGATGTAGTTACACCTAGGAGTAAAAAGTATATATATATATATATATATATATATATATATATATATATATATATATTATACACACATATAACTCGTCTTTTAATCTTATGCCTTATACTTTTTTCTGAATAAATAAATTGAATAGTTTCTTTGTTATTTGTTTAAAACGGCTTATCGAGATAACTCTTTAGAATCGGCTTATCAACATTAGATAAATTTATATAAATATTTACGCTAAAACTAAAAACTATCAGTTGTAGTTAAAAATAACCCAACCACATACATGATCAGTAATTGGTTGCTTCCCTTGATCATAGTTTATTGATTGATTACTGCAAAAATCCTATGGTCCAAAGGATCGAGCTAGCGCTTAGCCTTAAGTAAGCAACCCTGTCCTTCTTGGAAAGCTAGCTAATGTAAACGAGCTCTCTGGCCATCAGTTTGCGTAAAGAATCAAAGCACGTCCCCCTGACTAATTAGGAAATGATTATAAACCGGCTTCCATCCGGCTACGTATTCCGGCAGTTGATTTTTGACTAAAATTATACTATACTAATAATTAGTTTTTTAATCATTTAATTAAAAAATACAAAACACTATTATATCCTTATAGATAACACAAAGAAATAAAGAAATAAAAAGCAAAAGAAAAAAGGAAAAAGGAAAATAATAAACTAACGTGTTTATCCTGATTTTTAGATTCTAAAAACCGAAAGGGACAAACCAAGCCACTGGAACAGGTAATCTGGAAAATTGGAATCGAATAACCTAGGCGCGCACTCCCTTCTTGCACAATGGAAAAGAGCAGAATGGCAGGAACCATCCTCGATCTTTTTTCTATTTCAAAGTGCATGTACTGTTTGATGGGACAAGTAACTACCTGATACTCTTTTTTGTTTCTGTGTGTATTTGCTGGACAATGATTTGGACAAACCACAGATGCATTGCCACTCGGGGGCTGACATTCTTTCCTGCTTATCCAGTTCAGGCTTTCCCTTTCTCGCCTTTTTTATTCTTTTCCTTTTTTTTTTTCGAATGATCAACGCCTTGTTGATACACTCCATGTATCCTATATATGAATAACACACTTGGTTCTTGTGATTTGTGGGTAATAGCAAGTTTGGAAAATAGCAGTATAAATACTTAAGGGTGTGTTTGGTAGAATAAGATTGAATGGAATAGGATGGATATGTACCATATGGTTTTATTATTTTTTGTGAATAAAATTATTCCACGTCTAAAGAGAATATTTCTTAAATTTACATCCCACTATTTAGGATATGATGGTTCTATTCAAGTAACCGAATACATAGATGACTTTTTCCTTAAACCATGTTATATATGTACTACTTGGTACAAGTAACTGAACACATCAGCAGTCGGTATATGGACTGACAGAAGAGACCCACCGTTGCAGTGAATTCAATTATATTAGAGGCCAATTAGTCAGTGGTTATATATAAAAGAGGTGTTTCGTAAGTACTATTAAGATCAGTGTTCGTGCATACAGTAGTTGTCGGATGGTCTCTTGTCTCGAGCAAATTGCGCCGTGCTTGAGACGCAATGTGATTATGTAATTTATGTGGCAACTAACGTCGATAATTGGCAAGGCACGCCTTTTCTTCGTTTTATTTCGAAGTCTGTTTATCCTTCGATAACTGGCCACGTGGTGCAGTACATGCTCCCTGTCCATTTATGCAAGACATCCACGCATTTTAAGATTCAAGCTTTGTGATATTTGACCAACATACGTCAGTGATATATAAGCTTAATGAAAAATGGTATCATAAATTCATATTTGAAAATATTTTCCCGTGATCATGATTCATATTTGAAAAATCAACGGCCAAGGTTTAGCTTTCAAGGCCGTTTCAAATTAAATCACGCATCACGAGACAAAAGGGAGAGAATGCCATAGCCTGTCCTTTTTATCTTTTAGCGATTTTTAACTTTTAGTTTCTCTCAATAATTATTTTTTACTAGACTAATAAACTATAACAAAAAACGATGAACATACCCTACACGAGGACATCAATCAATTTTCATCGATTGCCAGCAGGCAAGGGCGGATTGCAATGCACCATGTTTCGAGTTTTTGGCACTTTTAGCCTCGTATTTACAAGAATGACCGTAATCACGTGATAACTACGAAAACAACTCTTCTATCACACGGTGATCGGGCGGTAGCCCTGAGAGGGCGACAAGTACCTCGGCCGCATGACCACTGTGTGATGTGTGAAGGCCGCACGGCCACCGTGCGGCCCTCCCATCTGCCGCACAACCACCAAACAACAGCTAATTAAGCCGGCTAATTAGCTGCCTTAATATATCAAATGAGCCTAAAATTACGAAATTTTATGTGCAACCTCCAGATTCAACGTACTTGGTTGTATATAGGGGTGCAAACGGGTCGGATTCAGACGGATATTGTTGTTACCATATCCTAACGTGAGAACCCTCAAGATTTAGTAACCAACAAAACACTATTAAGAATGAAATCAATACTAATCACAATACTTACAGAAATAATAATAAAATCATTCACATGCACAAGACAAATGGATATAATTATATATAAATGTATCAACAATCTGAATTACAGAAGGGATTCAGTTACACAACAAATTTCATACATGAATTCTTGTACACAAATTACAGTCTTAAATACAAGGATAAAAATTACAACTCGATATTACAACTTGGAATTCATCGCATACAACAAAAAGTGTACACACATCAGACTACATATTATCACAGCCCCTAAATGCCTGCACAAAATTGTTAGCTAAAATGCAGTTGCAAAACTGAGATGAAATAGAAAACAATTACCGTCAGAATTGGGTTATCGTTCTTGCCTTTGGGCAAGCGCGCATAGAGATACCAGGATTTGTCCGGGGACAAACCGGCACCGTCTCGCGTTAGTAGAGATCATCATCCGGCAAATTAAAAACTTACCTTCTTACCTGTGAAGCCATAGCAGAAATTACTCCTCCATGATGCTTGAGCAAGCCACCAGCCATACATGACTAACAGAGGACACGAGTCCACCATGCATGCATAGCCAGTAGGGAGAGTAAGCCACGTCCCACCTCACTGCCACAAGGCAGCAAAAGACCAAGTCCTTGCCATACCACAAAAGAGAATGCCGTAGTAAAGAAAGCACTGCCAGAACCACACACCCACAGCATTCCACCGCCCATAACACCAGTAAGCCTTCAATACTCACTGTCCAAAGCCACTGCGCAGTCCACTGCCCAAAAGAGAGGAGACAAACAGAGGAAGCACAAGACACCAATATCCCCAATCAACCCCATACAGCCACCTTACTGCCCAAAGAAGTTGCACACCCCGATTTAAGCCCTAGCACCAGACGGAGACCAAGGAGCAAACACAACCTGAAGGACAACACCAAGTACACCAGCCAGGAGATACCCCAGGAGCTAGCCACCTCACCAAGCACAAGGGCAAGACCGCCAAGGAAGCACAACCACCTCATTCCCTTAAGCCAACGACACAAGTAAGGTAAGGCTCCAAAAAGCCCTTGTTTCCCATGTAAGTAAGTCACACTAGCTAGCCGTAGAACCCAAGCATGGAAAATAGACCACTCACTACACTAGGTTAACCGAATTGAGGTAGCCATCCAGTGCACCCTTAAGGCAGAAAATCGGCATACACAATACATGTACAAGTGCCATAAGAGACCACGGTTGCTCACCCCTAAACCGCGGCACAGAAGCTTGAGCGGCCGTCCATGAGCCCCTGGACATCGACAATTGCTTCCCCGGCGCAATGTCCATGCCCAGCCCCCACATGGTTGCTCACCGAAAACCAACATTCGCACTAGTAATCATCCTAGCATGCATATTCAACACTAATCACCAATAGGACATAAGAGTAGGGGATAGGAGTAGAGGAGAAGAACCTGGTAGAAGGGAGTAGTGCATAGCGTCGGTGGTCCGTAGCCACAGTGGCTCATAAGGCCGGCGAATAGCAGACGGGGCACGGGCCAACAAAGGCCAAAATAGCGCTGTGCGCCGGCAGCTTGCCGCTGCCGTGGCGCACCGCCGGAGGGGAGGAAGACGGCAACGCCCAGGCGACGGTGAAGCCCGGTTTTCGCCGAGGCGCATGCCCATCATGGTAGATCCAGAGGCGGCGGCTTAAAGTGTAGCGCCGGCCGTCCGAGAACCCGCATGCATTTCCGATTCGCCACAAATACTCCACCAAAAACACAATAGAAAGAGGGGGAAACACCAGATCCAAGCCCCAAAAGCTCACCACACAAAATCCATGGAGCTAGCACCCCATCCCACCAAGGGGGACAGGCCGATTCTTAGATCGGCGGCGGGGAACCGAGAGGAGGAGGCGAGCACCGAGGGCAAGGCCGGAGAAACCGGCGGCGCCGAGAGGAGAGGGGAGCCGAAACCGGGCAGGAGGGGCGGCGCGAGAAGGCCGGCAGACGGCGGCGCCGTGGTCGGCGGGGCTGAGGCGGATGGAGGCGCCGCAGGAGAGAGGGGAGCGGAGGCGCCACAGGAGAGAGGAGAGGGGAGGCGCAACCGAGAGAGAGGGGAGGAGTGGGGAGCCAGGCGTCGGCCGGGTCCTTAGACCCCGCGCCGACTGGGCTGTTCGGGCCTGCTCAGGCCGAAAGGCCGAGTGGGCCAGTTTCTTTTTTTATATATAACCAGAATTTAAAGTGGAATCCAACACAGAGATACGTAAAGAGAATTAAACAGCAAGCTAAAAGACACGTATATTATATTAATTTAAATCGTTAAGCAAAACTCTCTGTAAATAATAGTCATGAAAATAAGCCTGTAGCATTAGAAAGGACCAAACTCTTAAGTATAAATTCAAGGGTTATTGCTTCATTTGAAATTCTATAATTAGAAATATTTCTATTTAAAAATAATGCAGGAAGGGATTTGGTTCCAGAAAAAGAGACTACCCAGACAATCACTGAGATAGCTACTTCTCAGTCAGGCAAGTAAAGCGGGCTGCCAAGCCTGCGGTGGTTCATGAAAAATGTTTTGCTTTCTTTTATTGTTATTCTCTAAATGTGCATAAAAATTAGTTTCTAAAATAAAGACACATGGTCAGAATATTGGGCAACATGATAAGCAACCAAAAGTAAATAAGTCCACTGGAGGAGCAGTGGGCGGTAGAGGAATTATTAGTGGATGGTAAAGGGTGCTCTGGAATGAGAGTTCAGAGGCAGGTGAGGCCCTTTACATATGGTTAGCATACAAGGACTATGAAACAACCTTCATTTTGAAATAAACCGTAAAACAGTATCAACCATACTCCCGTGCTAACGGGCGGAACAAGTTACTCTCTTTTATTGCTATTATCTCCATGATGGGTAAGTAATAACTTAGAAAGGGGACTCGGGCCGGTAAGAGAACCCGGGAGTCCAAGTCGCTTATATTAGCGTATGTGGAGTGTAGAGTATTCAGAACCGCTCGACCAACGGCTTTATAGCCGGATGGAGATATAGTGATAAGAGTTGAGAAAACATTCTGTATTCTGAATTTGGGGTCGCATCAAAGGAAATGCGAAAGTCCAGTGTCCAGGAGAATTCAGAATAATTATGGGTAAAGTGATACAAGTCTGCGCAGTACTAAAAATCATGAATTCATGCCAGTCTCTTGGATAAGAGTCTACGGGGAGAAACACTGGTTTTTCTCTTGTTCCAAAATGAATGGTAGATATTTCATAAGTTAAAACATTGCCAACGTTTCAAAACTTAAATTATGTCTTTTGGAAAAGCTGAATCAGGTGAGATACAGGTAGAAACCTGAAAAAGATTGCATCATTATTTATAAACTTGCTGAGTACTCTGTACTCACTCTTGCTATTAAATCTCCCCCTTTCAGAACAATTCTCAGCAGGGGAATTTTTGGGTTTCGACGAGGGCGGGCTTGAGTATGAGGACACCTCAGGATATGAGGTTGCAGAGGATGACGAGATGGAGGCCGTATCTGACGGCTGGGAGGAATAGACAGTCCTTAGATTGTCGTAACAGGACCGAAGGGTATTACAGAATAACTAACCATGTATCTCCCACTAATGTAGTATTAGTTATGTAATGGACCAGAATTATGGCAACCGTGTGGAACAATTAGGTGGCTCGACTTTAAGTCACCTACGGGTTGTAATAAATGTTGTGTTTTCAGACTCTAATTATTGTTCTGCTGCCTTTACTCTGGTTGGTTTATTACTTGTTAAACGCGGTGTTCTACTGTAATGGCAAGTAATAATCCGTTGACTAGTGTTATTACCCCATGGTAATGACACGGGTCGCCACAGGTGGTATCAGAGCAATGGTTCGAGGACCACCCCTATAATTAGAAGTCTGTACAAACTTAAGAGGGTTTTACTTCCTTGCTATATGGCATTTAAATACTATCTTTAACTCTTTACCAGTAATCATTTATTTGGTTTAAAGTTTAAAATTTTACTTTCTAAAGATTTATTTTTACTGTAAGTCAGACCCCCACAACTAACCAAACTTCAAAATTTTGCAGGATGGTCCGATATCAGGTCCCTATGAGTGAGGTTCACGGGGATCACGTTACACTTTTGGGACGTATGGTCCAGGCTTTAGGAGGACCCTTCCCGGAATATGTCGAGGAACCGGCCGTAGGAGGACGACCCTGTCGTGTAGGAGTCATTGTCACAGGCATTCCCATGGCCCCAGATTATAAACTAGAATACTTTGAAGACCACTATTCATTCTCCTACTACAACACCCTACAAACACTATCCAGACAGGCCCTGACCACTCTTAGGGCACACTTTAGAGACTTCTTTAGAACTACCCAATTTGGGGAAGTTCCACCTGTCGCTCCGGGTAATGTGGGCGAAGCCTACGGTCCTCATGGAGGGTTCAGTTCGACAGCTGAGGTCACACCCTCGGTGTCGAGAGCCCAGAGGGAGACGCTTAGTACTCTTACTATGGCAGATACCTTGTTACAGTACTCCCTCGTTGGAGCACTTAACGAGGCAGAGGCCTCTGCTTCCCATTGGAGGGAGCAGTATTTAGAGGCCGACTTACACCGTGCCTTCCTTATCTCTGCTTATCAGCCGAATATATCGGTTGACTCTGTATCTCAGGATTTCTCCGCAGGGAATCCTGTGCATGATGCTCCGGAGGTTCAGCCTCCGATTAGCTCTCTAGAGATTCCTTCCACTTTTCCAGCACCACCTTCTCCATATGTACCCCAGTATGTCTCACCCGCACCACATGACTTCTTTCCTACTTACCCTGATTTTACTAGCCAGCCAGACTACTCCACCACCCAATATATTCAGCCTACATCCCCACCTGGTCATAGTACACACGGGGCCCACATATCGGTGCACCCAGGAGCTGTACAGGAGGCTAACGATGCTAGCCTTCTGTTCGACACACATTTCGGTTACCCCTTCAGTGATCAGACCACCATTCCAGGAGTTGGAGGTAGTATCGGGTTAGGGGAGTGAGGATCCATGAGAGAGCTTGTACCTTACTTTGATGTTGTACCATGAACTTGTTATCTTGCAGTTGTACGTCTATTCTACTTATTGCATTATCATTGTACTAGTTATTGCAACTTCATTTAGTAAGATGTTTTAAAAGTACTTTCCATCATGTCTACTCTGTTAAATTGTTTCGCATGAATTATTGGGGTTAAGTTTCTGTGATCTAAATAGTAAGAAATAAAATAGGAAGTAAGATATATGTATATGTATGTAAGTATCTAGCATTCTGTACTTATCTTCTCTATAATAATAATAATAATAATAATAATAATAATAATAATAATAATAATAATGGCTAAATTGAAGCAAAACCCACGCAGCTCCAAAGAAAATAAATCGTATCTATACACCTATGCACAGTTAAAAGTAAACATTATGATGCAATCTAATATGAGCAATTATTCCAAATCACTGCAGGATGGGTGACCATAATCAATCCGAAGCAAGCAGAGCATCTGCTTCGGGACTAAATGAACAAAACAGACCTGCGGAAGGCCAGGATGTACCACCAATCCTGCCACCACCCCCACCACTTCCTCATTCCACAAACACAAATGAAGGAAGCCCCTCAAATCAGGGTAGCTTCAATCAATTATTCCAGTTCTTAGAAACTTCTCGAAGGGAATCCCAGGAAGCACAAAATAAATTTATGGAGGCCTTACTTTCCCGCCTTGCCCCAACAACCACACCTACTCATCACCAAGGAGTAAGTTTGGGGGAATTTCTCCACACGCGCCCACCCACCTTCTCAAAAGCCATTGACCCATTGGAGGCGAAGGATTGGTTGTGGGAAGTAGAGAAAAAGTTGGACACCGTAGGGTGTTCAAATGAGGAGAAAGTGCGATATGCTTCGCACCAACTCACGGGTCCAGCCGCGACTTGGTGGCTGAATTTTCAGGAGAATAGGGGTCAAAATCGCCCCATCTCCTGGGACGAGTTTAAACAAAACTTTGTTAATACTCATGTACCCCAAGGGAAGATGGAGCTGAAAAAGAAGGAATTTCGAGAATTGACCCAGAATGATAGCAAGCTAAATGACTATCTGAGTCAATTCAATGAATTGTCCCGTTATGCTCCTGAGGACATAAACACTGAAGAAAAGAAGATAGAGAAGTTCCTAGAAGGGATGAACCCATACATGAAACTCCACCTCAAACTTCACCGTATCACTGAGTTTCAGGACTTGGTGAATCGAGCCTTCATATTTGAAAATGAGCATGCTCACTTACAGGAAGAAAGAAGGAAGAGAGCCAAAATAGCCTCTAGACCTGTCAAATCCAGACAGTCTAGACCCCAAACGCCCTATTATAAGTCCCAACACCCTCAGTTCCAGCATTCTTCCATCGCTCCACCAAGGCCAACATTTCCACCACCACCTACCATCACACCCATTGTATGCGCCAGATGTAATGGCCGCCATCTTACCAAGGATTGCCTCAAGTGGTCTGGTGCATGTTTCAATTGTGGAAAACCAGGCCATCGCAAGAGTGACTGTCCGTATCCCGCCAGAACCCAGGGAATGGTTGCTCCGCAAAACTCAGTGCCAAGACTTCCAGCGCCACCACCTCGTGCACCTGCGGGCCGTGGCAAGGATTCTGCCCCGACAAATGCACCAAGGTGGAATGGCAAGGGAGGATCGGCCAAGCTCAACCATGTGGCTGCTGATCAGATAGGAGAGGCGACGGATGTGATAACGGGTACCTTACTTCTCCCACCTTCATTTGGCACTGTCTTATTTGATCCCGGTGCCACTCATTCTTTCATCTCCCATCATTTTATTCATGAAAATGGGTTAGAGTGCATACCATTAGAAAAACCCATGGGAGTAAGTACCCCAGCAGGAGTTATCACTGTCACCTCACTCCGAAAGAATCAGGAGATAATCATCTGCCATACGAAATTTACTGCTGACCTCCATGTCATAGCCTTGACAAATCTTGAAGTGATTTTAGGCATGGATTGGTTAGCCAAAAATGGAGTAAAAATAGACTGTGAACAGAAAAGTGCTTCCATACGAAAATCAGACGGCTCCAGATTGTTATATTTCGGAGCCCGAAAACACCCAAAATCAATACACCCAAAACTAACACACCTACAAGAAAGAACAATCCAAGACATACCGGTAGTTCAAGAATTTGAGGATGTATTCCCAGATGAACTACCTGGCATGCCCCCAGATCGAGAGGTTGAGTTTACCATCGACTTGATTCCGGGGACAGCTCCAATATCCAAAAGGCCATATCGTATGAACCCACAAGAGTTGGTAGAATTAAAGAAACAACTCGATGAACTTGAAGAAAAAGGATTTATCCGAGAGAGTACTTCCCCATGGGGAGCCCCAGTGCTCTTTGCGGGAAAGAAAGACGGAGGAGTGCGATTATGCACGGACTACCGAGAATTAAATAATGTCACCATCAAAAACAAGTACCCATTGCCTCGCATTGATGATCTATTTGATCAACTCAAGGGAGCATGTGTATTTTCAAAGATAGACCTAAGGTCAGGATATCATCAAATCCGGATGAAAGCTGCGGACATTGAGAAAACTGCATTCGTAACCAGATATGGTCATCATGAATACACAGTGGTACCATTCGGGTTAACCAATGCACCAGCAGTATTCATGAATCTGATGAATAAGATATTCATGAAATATCTGGATAAATTCGTAGTTGTCTTCATAGATGACATTCTCATCTATTCCAAAAGTAAGGAAGAACATATCCAGCATCTTAAAATCGTGCTAGAAACTCTCAGAACACATCAACTCTATGCCAAGTTCAACAAGTGTGAATTTTGGCTAGATCAAGTAGCATTCCTAGGCCACATTGTATCTGGGCGAGGAATAGAAGTGGACCCAGGAAAAATTGAAGCTGTAACCTCCTGGAAGCAACCAACCAATGTTACAGAAATCAGAAGCTTTTTAGGATTTGCGGGATATTACCGCAGATTCATCAAAGGATTCTCTCAAATAACATCACCCCTAACAAAGTTGCTAAGAAAAGATACTCCATACAAATGGACCGAAAACTGTGAAAGAAGCTTTCAAGAATTAAAGAAAAGGTTAACCACCGCACCAGTACTAGCCCTTCCGGAAGAAGGCAGCGAATATGTCGTGTATTGCGATGCCTCAAGAAACGGATTGGGTTGTGTACTCATGCAAAAAGATAGAGTAATATCATATGCATCCAGACAACTAAGACCACATGAAATGAATTACCCAACCCATGATCTAGAACTGGCAGCTGTGATTTTTGCTCTGAAAATATGGAGACACTATCTCTATGGAGCGAAATGTACCCTGTATAGTGACCACAAAAGTCTGAAATATATCTTCACTCAGAAAGAATTAAACTTAAGGCAAAGAAGATGGTTGGAACTCATAAAAGATTACGACCTGACCATAAATTATCACCCTGGAAAAGCAAACGTAGTGGCTGATGCATTAAGTAGAAAGGCTCATTGCAACAACATATTAATGCCAGTACATATTTCAGAATTGACACAAGAGTTGGCCAAAATGGAAATCGATTTCAAAATCATCCCCTCTGAAGCAACAGTAGCAGCCATGATCTTCCACCCAACTCTATTAGATCAAATTAAAGAGGGACAGAAAACAGACTCTTTTATAATAGAAGAAGTAAAAAGGATTGAAACCAAACAACCATCTGAATTTAATCTCAGTGACAAAGGCATCCTCTACTATCATAACAGAATCTGTGTACCGGATGATCCCAAAATCAAGGAAATCATATTAAGAGAAGCTAATGACTCTCTCTACACTATTCATCCCGGTAGTACTAAAATGTATCAGGACCTCAAGGATACATTTTGGTGGAGGGGTATGAAAAGGGAAATTGCTGATTATGTTAGCAGGTGTGACACCTGCCAGAAAGTAAAGGCTGAACATCAATGTCCAGCTGGCTTACTTGAACCACTCAAAATTCCAGAATGGAAATGGGAGGATATCACAATGGATTTCATTACCGGACTTCCCATGACCCCCACAAAGAAAGATGCCATCTGGGTGATAGTGGATCGACTCACTAAGTCGGCTCACTTCATCGCCACAAACCAAAAATACCCCTTTAACAAATTGGCAGAATTATACATCGAGAGAATAGTCACTCTCCATGGAGTCCCAAAAACTATCACTTCAGATAGAGGGTCTGTCTTCACATCCGAGTTCTGGAAGAGTCTACAAAATTCACTGGGAACTCAATTAAATTTCAGCACGGCCTATCATCCACAAACTGATGGTCAAACAGAAAGAGTAAATCAAATATTAGAAGCTTAGAGCAAGTATACTAAATTTTGGAGAATCTTGGAGTAAGCACTTACCCTTAGCAGAGTTTGCCTATAACAACAGCTATCAGTCTAGCATTCAGATGGCTCCATACGAAGCACTGTATGGGAGAAAATGCAGGTCTCCCATTTGCTGGTATGAAGTAGGGGAAAAGCCGCTATTAGGACCAGAAATTGTAAGGGAAAATGATAAGGCAATACAAATCATAAGGGAACGGCTTAAGATTGCCCAAAACAGACAAAAGAGTTATGCAGATAATCGTAGAAGAGATCTCAAATTTAGTCCTGGTGATCTGGTTTATCTAAAGGTCTCACCGATGAAGGGGATTCGTCGGTTTGGACTAAAAGGCAAATTGAGTCCTAGATATGTTGGTCCTTTTAAGATTCTTGAACAAAAAGGCACATCCGCATATCAGCTAGAACTACCAAATCATCTCTCAAGAATCCACAATGTATTTCATGTATCTCAACTCAGAAAATGCCTCAAAGCACCAGCCGAACAACTGTCAGATACCAACATTCAATTACAAGAGGATCTCACCTATGAAGAGCAGCCTCTCAAGATACTAGAGACTGAAGAGCGGAGATTAAGGAATCGTACCATTCGCTTTTGCAAAGTACAGTGGAAAAATCATTCCATTCATGAGGCAACTTGGGAAAGAGAAGAAGAACTTCGCGAGCGCTATCCTCACCTCTTCAAGTAAGTGATTTCGGGGGCGAAATCTATTCTAAGGGGGGGAGGATGTGAGAACCCTCAAGATTTAGTAACCAACAAAACACTATTAAGAATGAAATCAATACTAATCACAATACTTACAGAAATAATAATAAAATCATTCACATGCACAAGACAAATGGATATAATTATATATAAATGTATCAACAATCTGAATTACAGAAGGGATTCAGTTACACAACAAATTTCATACATGAATTCTTGTACACAAATTATAGTCTTAAATACAAGGATAAAAATTACAACTCGATATTACAACTTGGAATTCATCGCATACAACAAAAAGCGTACACACATCAGACTACATATTATCACAGCCCCTAAATGCCTGCACAAAATTGTTAGCTAAAATGCAGTTGCAAAACTGAGATGAAATAGAAAACAATTACCGTCAGAATTGGGTTATCGTTCTTGCCTTTGGGCAAGCGCGCATAGAGATACCAGGATTTGTCCGGGGACAAACCGGCACCGTCTCGCGTTAGTAGAGATCATCATCCGGCAAATTAAAAACTTACCTTCTTACCTGTGAAGCCATAGCAGAAATTACTCCTCCATGATGCTTGAGCAAGCCACCAGCCATACATGACTAACAGAGGACACGAGTCCACCATGCATGCATAGCCAGCAGGGAGAGTAAGCCACGTCCCACCTCACTGCCACAAGGCAGCAAAAGACCAAGTCCTTGCCATACCACAAAAGAGAGTGCCGTAGTAAAGAAAGCACTGCCAGAACCACACACCCACAGCATTCCACCGCCCATAACACCAGTAAGCCTTCAATACTCACTGTCCAAAGCCACTGCGCAGTCCACTGCCCAAAAGAGAGGAGACAAACAGAGGAAGCACAAGACACCAATATCCCCAATCAACCCCATACAGCCACCTTACTGCCCAAAGAAGTTGCACACCCCGATTTAAGCCCTAGCACCAGACGGAGACCAAGGAGCAAACACAACCTGAAGGACAACACCAAGTACACCAGCCAGGAGATACCCCAGGAGCTAGCCACCTCACCAAGCACAAGGGCAAGACCGCCAAGGAAGCACAACCACCTCATTCCCTTAAGCCAACGACACAAGTAAGGTAAGGCTCCAAAAAGCCCTTGTTTCCCATGTAAGTAAGTCACACTAGCTAGCCGTAGAACCCAAGCATGGAAAATAGACCACTCACTACACTAGGTTAACCGAATTGAGGTAGCCATCCAGTGCACCCTTAAGGCAGAAAATCGGCATACACAATACATGTACAAGTGCCATAAGAGACCACGGTTGCTCACCCCTAAACCGCGGCACAGAAGCTTGAGCGGCCGTCCATGAGCCCCTGGACATCGACAATTGCTTCCCCGGCGCAATGTCCATGCCCAGCCCCCACATGGTTGCTCACCGAAACCAACATTCGCACTAGTAATCATCCTAGCATGCATATTCAACACTAATCACCAATAGGACATAAGAGTAGGGGATAGGAGTAGAGGAGAAGAACCTGGTAGAAGGGAGTAGTGCATAGCGTCGGTGGTCCGTAGCCACAGTGGCTCATAAGGCCGGCGAATAGCAGACGGGGCACGGGCCAACAAAGGCCAAAATAGCGTTGTGCGCCGGCAGCTTGCCGCTGCCGTGGCGCACCGCCGGAGGGGAGGAAGACGGCAACGCCCAGGCGACGGTGAAGCCCGGTTTTCGCCGAGGCGCATGCCCACCATGGTAGATCCAGAGGCGGCGGCTTAAAGTGTAGCGCCGGCCGTCCGAGAACCCGCATGCATTTCCGATTCGCCACAAATACTCCACCAAAAACACAATAGAAAGAGGGGGAAACACCAGATCCAAGCCCCAAAAGCTCACCACACAAAATCCATGGAGCTAGCACCCCATCCCACCAAGGGGGACAGGCCGATTCTTAGATCGGCGGCGGGGAACCGAGAGGAGGAGGCGAGCACCGAGGGCAAGGCCGGAGAAACCGGCGGCGCCGAGAGGAGAGGGGAGCCGAAACCGGGCAGGAGGGGCGGCGCGAGAAGGCCGGCAGACGGCGGCGCCGTGGTCGGCGGGGCTGAGGCGGATGGAGGCGCCGCAGGAGAGAGGGGAGCGGAGGCGCCACAGGAGAGAGGAGAGGGGAGGCGCAACCGAGAGAGAGGGGAGGAGTGGGGAGCCAGGCGTCGGCCGGGTCCTTAGACCCCGCGCCGACTGGGCTGTTCGGGCCTGCTCAGGCCGAAAGGCCGAGTGGGCCAGTTTCTTTTTTTATATATAACCAGAATTTAAAGTGGAATCCAACACAGAGATACGTAAAGAGAATTAAACAGCAAGCTAAAAGACACGTATATTATATTAATTTAAATCGTTAAGCAAAACTCTCTGTAAATAATAGTCATGAAAATAAGCCTGTAGCATTAGAAAGGACCAAACTCTTAAGTATAAATTCAAGGGTTATTGCTTCATTTGAAATTCTATAATTAGAAATATTTCTATTTAAAAATAATGCAGGAAGGGATTTGGTTCCAGAAAAAGAGACTACCCAGACAATCACTGAGATAGCTACTTCTCAGTCAGGCAAGTAAAGCGGGCTGCCAAGCCTGCGGTGGTTCATGAAAAATGTTTTGCTTTCTTTTATTGTTATTCTCTAAATGTGCATAAAAATTAGTTTCTAAAATAAAGACACATGGTCAGAATATTGGGCAACATGATAAGCAACCAAAAGTAAATAAGTCCACTGGAGGAGCAGTGGGCGGTAGAGGAATTATTAGTGGATGGTAAAGGGTGCTCTGGAATGAGAGTTCAGAGGCAGGTGAGGCCCTTTACATATGGTTATCATACAAGGACTATGAAACAACCTTCATTTTGAAATAAACCGTAAAACAGTATCAACCATACTCCCGTGCTAACGGGCGGAACAAGTTACTCTCTTTTATTGCTATTATCTCCATGATGGGTAAGTAATAACTTAGAAAGGGGACTCGGGCCGGTAAGAGAACCCGGGAGTCCAAGTCGCTTATATTAGCGTATGTGGAGTGTAGAGTATTCAGAACCGCTCGACCAACGGCTTTATAGCCGGATGGAGATATAGTGATAAGAGTTGAGAAAACATTCTGTATTCTGAATTTGGGGTCGCATCAAAGGAAATGCGAAAGTCCAGTGTCCAGGAGAATTCAGAATAATTATGGGTAAAGTGATACAAGTCTGCGCAGTACTAAAAATCATGAATTCATGCCAGTCTCTTGGATAAGAGTCTACGGGGAGAAACACTGGTTTTTCTCTTGTTCCAAAATGAATGGTAGATATTTCATAAGTTAAAACATTGCCAACGTTTCAAAACTTAAATTATGTCTTTTGGAAAAGCTGAATCAGGTGAGATACAGGTAGAAACCTGAAAAAGATTGCATCATTATTTATAAACTTGCTGAGTACTCTGTACTCACTCTTGCTATTAAATCTCCCCCTTTCAGAACAATTCTCAGCAGGGGAATTTTTGGGTTTCGACGAGGGCGGGCTTGAGTATGAGGACACCTCAGGATATGAGGTTGCAGAGGATGACGAGATGGAGGCCGTATCTGACGGCTGGGAGGAATAGACAGTCCTTAGATTGTCGTAACAGGACCGAAGGGTATTACAGAATAACTAACCATGTATCTCCCACTAATGTAGTATTAGTTATGTAATGGACCAGAATTATGGCAACCGTGTGGAACAATTAGGTGGCTCGACTTTAAGTCACCTACGGGTTGTAATAAATGTTGTGTTTTCAGACTCTAATTATTGTTCTGCTGCCTTTACTCTGGTTGGTTTATTACTTGTTAAACGCGGTGTTCTACCGTAATGGCAAGTAATAATCCGTTGACTAGTGTTATTACCCCATGGTAATGACACGGGTCGCCACACTAACCCATATTTTTTTCTCCGGATTCGGTACCAATCGGATTTGGTGCCGGATCGGTCGGGATTAACCCAATCCGTTTGCACCCCTACTTGTTTGTAAGGAATGCATGCAGTACAGCAAATGGAGTAGGAGGACGTACTGTCATGTCAAGAACTTGATGTTACTACTTAATAGCTGATGTGGAAGATTTTAGTTTACCATTGCAAAAGAAAATGAAACGTCAAATAGTAGCACTAACCTGAAATCAAACTTGAAGACGTATCGGATTCGGACGGATATTGCTGGTACCATATCCTAACCCATATTTTTTCTCCGGATTCGGTACCAATCGGATCCGGTGCCGGATCGGTCGGGATTAACCCGATCCGTTTGCACCTCTAGTTGTATAATTAAAAAAACCATCACACAAAAAAGCTACGTAGCCAAGCACGTGCGCATGTTGGCGTTTCACACTTAGGGGCCGCTCAGTTCAACTAAAATAAGTTGATTTATGACTTTTTTTTGTATTGTACCTGATTTATTTTGTACTTTAGCTGATGATGTCTTATTAAATTTTTTTTAAAAATAGGTTAACTTATGATGAACAATACAAATCAATAAAAAAGAAAAGTTAAAAAAACTAAAAACTAAAAAAACGAAATCAAAAGAATAGTGAATTAGAACCAAGAATCTAAAAGGTGGTGCTCAGTTGGGTTGATTTTTTGTGGCTTATGGCTAGGGCTATTCGTTCGGTTTATACGGTTCGGTAAATACGGTTTGTTCGGTAAATACGGTTTTAGTATTTCGGGAAATACGATATTTTTTAGAATACGGTGTGGTATCGGTAAATACCATTTTATTTCGGTTCGGTATCGGTTAATACCAATTTTACCAAAGTTTACGCGAATTGCTAAACGTTAATCTCTCTCACAGCAACAGCATCAGTACATCACACTATCACAGGCTCACAGCAGTCACAGGCTACTCACAGCACACGCAGGCAGGCGGCAGCAGCAACCAGCAGGCACAGCAGGCAGCAGCATCCAGCAGGCAGCATAGAGCATAATCAGCATACAGCCAGATAAAGACTAAATCAGCATACAATCAGCATACAAATGTACAATGTCTCTATTATCTACCATTTGCGGGTTTCCACAGTACAAGAGGCTTATTTCCTCTGCTCACCTGATGACCAAAAGTACAAGAGGTTTGCAGGAAATGGTATACAAATCTAACAAAAACGCTAAACCCTAGCAATATATCTCTTGGGAACACAGATTGCATAAGAAAAGTAACATCTCCTGATAGCATTTCAATTGTAAAATCAGTTGAGAGATAGAATACCATAGAGAGCAGACCAGGCCCAGTATGCTTTGCAATGAAATTTTCATCATCAAATTTGGTACCGTAAATTGACATGCATCCACTCCATCCAGTACCATCACCCTACAGGACAAAAAACAATAGGCTTTAGTTTATACTGAGTATCCCGTGGCGAGGCGGGGGGAGCACCGGAGGTCGGAGAGAGTGAGCTGCCGGCTGCGGAAGTGCGGATCTAGCGAGGCGGGGGGAGCCGGAGCACCGGAGGTCGGATCTGCGGCGCCGCCGCCTGCCGCCTGGGGACTGGGGTAGCCGACCGAGAGAGTGAGCTGCGGCGGACCTGCGGCCTGCGGAAGTGCGGATCTGGCGAGGCGGGGGGAGCCGGAGCACCGGAGGTCGGATCTGCGACGCCGCCGACCGTCGATCGCCTGCCGCTTGGGGACTGGGGTAGCCGACCAAGAGAGTGAGCTGCGGTGGACCTGCGGTCTGCAAAAGTGCGGATCTGGCGAGGCGCCGAGGCGCCGAGGTGAGTGGGAGACTCCGAGACTGGGAGTGGCCGTCTGCGCGACTGCGCCTCCGCCTGCGGCTAGGGTTGAAGCGAAGAGTCTTCCGCGTGCCGGCGTGCGTCCCACGTGCGTCGGGCCTGGTGGGCTGAGACGGGAGTCCGGTTGGGCTGTTCGGTTTTATCGGGAAATTCGGTTTTTCCTCGGTTTTTACCGAAAAAACCGAATCAGAGAAATACCACATTTTTGGATACCGAACCGAATACCGGTCAAACCGAGTTGACCGGTTCGGTTTTTTCGGTACGGTTTTTTCGGTTCGGTACAAAACTGCACAGTCCTACTTATGGCTGAATTTTCACTGTAGCTAGCTGAAATTACACTATAACTGATGATGGCTTATTTGACATAATTAAATTTAAAAGATTTAAAATAAAAAAACAGATTAGCTCAGTACGTATAATACAAATAAATACAGGAAATAAAGAACCAGCAAAAATCTCAAAAAATACAAAAAATAAAAAAAATAAAATTTAGAAATAATGAAAAATAAGGGCCTGTTTGGAACAAAGGAATTTCACAGGAATTTTGCAGGAATTTTACAGAAAACAGTTCAATTCCCGCAGGAATCGGAAAAAATTCCCGCATTCCAAACAGGGCCTAAATCGAAAGCGAGAAGCACAATCCCAATTCCCAAATGAAGCCGAGCGGAGCCCAGGCTGACTGATTGAGATGACGTGCTGAGAAACCGGCCATCAATTTACTGTACCTTGTTAGGGAGGAAATAAAATTTACTCGTGCAGTACAGCTCAATTATAACCCACCAACCATCAAATCTTAGACAATATTGAATAGTTTTGGATTTTTGTCTAGTAGCGTGAGTAATGTGCAACCTCTCGCGTGGTGTGTTGGTTCTAAGTAAAACCTGACACCTCAAATGCAGAGTACCAGATTTCTGCTTCTTTTCCAGCATCGACTATTAACTTAATCAAAACATGTACAGGAACAAAAGATAACACAACAAAAGCTTAATAAACTACTAAAAGGAACAAGCTAAGGCGGTATGCAGCAGCATCCCTAACTAAACAACAAACAGCCCAGAGCTGAAGAGTCACGGCGACCACGCTCACGGCATCGCCATATCGACGGCCACCGCTGCATCCGCATTGCTACCACCGGCATTCGCGATGGCGTTGGCATTGGCAGCTGCATCGGCGTTGGCGATGGCGTTGGCATCGGCTGCGGCCGGCCACTGTACGATGGGGGTGCACTCGTACTTGTGCGCCGCCTTCCAGTGCAGCGCCTGGCAGGCGCGGGAGCAGTAGACGACGACGCTGCACACGGAGCACCGCCGGAACTCACGCGGCCGCGTCTCCGGGCGCCCGCAAGCCGGCTGTGAGCACAGCCGCAGCGCCTGTCCGTCGGCCTCCCCCACCACCGGCCGTGACGCGAACCACTCGACCAGGAACGCGTTGGCCGCGTGCGCCCTGCGCCCGGCGGCCGCGGCCATGTGGCACCCGAAGTCGCTGAGCAGGCACGTGTGTAGCTTGCCCCCGACGGGGAGGCCGAGGGCCCCAACCATCGCGGGCCCGGTGAAGGCGGCGCACATCTCACGGAAGTTGGCCTGGATGAGGAGGCGCCGGCCGACGGAGACGGAGCGGCGGACGCCGTAGCCGTCCGAGACGCAGTGGCCGAGCTCGCGGAGCGCGTCGGTGTGGCCGCTCGCGGCGGCGCGAGCGCAGAGCTGGGCTCCCGCGTGCAGGTTGCGGTCGTCCTTGGAGCGGCCGCTGCCGTTGAACTGGATAATAGCTAGCGAGTAGAGCGCCTCCGCGTGACCGCTCAGCGCCGCCGCGCCCATCAGCTCCGATCCCGACCGGCGGCTGCCCAGGCAGTAGTAACGGATCTACAGCAGGGGGCAGACACGAACAGAGACGTCAGTAAGCATCGTCAAATGTAATTGACACGAAATGTTTTTGGCGGGATGTACGTACCATGCCGAGAAGGTAGGAGGCGTCGAGGTTGCCGGCGCAAAAGCAGCGGTGCAGGAAGGGTGCGCGTCGTCGGACCAGCCCTTGGCGCGCACGGCGATGTACCGCGGCGACGCCCGCGCGAGCACCAGCCTGTGTTGCCCCAGCTCTCTGAATCTCTTGCACCTGCAATCCCAGACAAAACGGCAATATTCCCCGTCAAAAACTCATCCCCCAAATCAAGGCTCGATCGATGTCCTCCACCAGACCACCACGCACCCACCCAAGAATCGAAAGAGGAGACACGGTGGAGGAGGAACCAAACCAGCGGCAGAATCGAAAGAGGAGACACGGTGGAGGAGGAATCAAACCAGCGGCAGACTTACGTGAGCATGGCGGCGGCGTGGTCGGCAGGCGAGTTCGCGGTGGCCGCTACGTCGGCGAGGATGGACAGTACCAGGTCGTCCGGCAGCTCCGCGAACATCCCCGTGCTGCCGGGCACAGTCGAGCCCTCCGTCCTCCGCCTCTTCGCCCCGCTCTCGCTCTCCTCCAACCGCGCCTCCCCCTCCAGGGGGAAGCACGGGCCACGCCTCGTCGCCATGCGCCCCTCCGACGGTGAGAGATCGCGAGAGAAAGATAAGGGTTGAGGAGGACGAAGAGGAGGCGAGGTGGCTTATATATAAGAAGTCGGGGAGGAGACGAGGAGTTGGGAAGTGGTGTGGAGTTTACGGGAATGCCCCTCGACCGGTTGGCAGATGGCAATTGTTACCTCCTTTTGGGCTGCGGTTACCATGCACGATCTTTTACTTTTACAGCCTTTTTTCCCTTTCTCTGCCCGCGAAATTATGCTGCTTCGTTTGCCATTCCTTTGGTGGTTTTGTTTTCCTTCTGTGTTCATTCGCTAGATTCGGTTTCTTGGTATTGAATTCAATGGTTTCTTCACAAGGGACGATAAGTGTCACTTAATATTCGGGATTGTGCCATCCTATTACCGGCAGACGTGCTACTTGAAACTTGCCTGCCTGTGTCTTAAGTGCCTAATCTTTGACGTGGCACAACGTAACTTTAGGTGCCAGCTGACGGTTGGTTCGAAAGGAGCGTTTAATTGTAATTTAACATTGCGGCTGTCTGGTAGCAGCAGGTGAGAATTTGATATACGCTCAGAATTCATTTGGATCACATGAAACCTCATGACTGCCAAGATCTTACGGGTGTGTTTGGTTCCATAGATGGAGGGTTGGTGGGATCATCCTATCCAGTTTTTTTATATATTCTAATGTTCATATGTTTGGTTGAATGGATAGTATTAGTACTGCTCTATCCCAGATGGAGTCATCTAACAATAAAGAATATTCTTCTAATATATTGCACGAGGTGATTCGGCAAATTTGGGCGGACGAGCTCGTCCAGATGCTGGCGTGCTCATGGTTGATGGGATTCGGTCACTCCTATTCCTCTCCGATCGCCATGGCTCTCCGTCCTACCTCCATTTCTACTCGAATGAACAAATCAAATAAGAAGAGGGGGTGAGAGGAGAGGGTGAGGTAAGGGGGACCTCGGCGGCGTGGAGAATTAGAGAGGGGCGGTGGCGCTTCAGCGGGTTGCCCTAGGCCCAAGGCCTCCAAGGGCAGCGGCGTGGAGAATCGGAGAGGGGCGGCAGCGCTTCGGCGAGTTGGCCTAGCCCCAAGGCCTCCAAGGACGGTGATGCGGAGAACCGGAGAGGGGCAGTGGCGTGGAGAACTAGATCGAGAGGAGGCATCGGTGGGAATGAGGAAGAAGGAAATGATTTGGCTGAGTGAGAGAAAAAGAAAAGAGAGGGGAGAAAAGAAAATGGAGGAGGAAAAAATAAGAAAGAAAAAGGGGGGAATCAAGAAAAATATAATAGAAGGAAAAATAGGAAAGAAGAAAATAAGATAAAACAAAATAAAATGAAAATGCATGCTAAAGTCACTAAAGTTTATTCTTGCCGGGGGTAACCTCAACTCATCTCATCCACCTCCATCCACCTAACTAAACATAAAATTAGTTCATCCCATCCACCCTCATCCATCCAACCAAACATAAAATTGGCTCATCCCGTCCACCCAACCAAACAAGCTCATTGGATCATCCCATCCCAGCCCATCTCACCAAATTCTGGATCATCCCATCCCATCTACCCCTCATTCACCAAACCAAACACACCCTAAGTGTCTAAGGCGACCAGATAGTCAGCACACAAAGGTGCCTACTGTATCATCTACTTAAATGCACAAGATATGATTTGCTTTGGCACTATAAATATGAGAGACCACGTAGAAGGTCAAGAATATATATGTGTGATAAACAATTAGTACATTGGTTGAGTTAAAATTAAATTTTGCAACAGTTTCAGAAAATTCAAATTTCAGATTGCGCTGTTAGATTTCAAACAATTTGATTAGACTTAGGATGGTAGTTAGACCGGCCTTGACTTATTCATTATGTTTTGTACCTGGCAGTCTGATTACCATAGGGAAGATGGTCTGACCGACTAGTGGTCAGTGATCTGATTGCCATGGGGAGAGCGATCAGACTGGTGCTGGACGGTCTAATCGGTTGTGACAGTGGTCAAGTCGGCTTCTCGAGGCTGACATGTCTAGGGTACCCTAAATATGTTTGGGGTGTCCAGAGAGTTTCTGAAGGGGCTAGACATATCTGGGGTATCCAAGATATGTCTTGAAAATGAATATTGAGTTAGTTTAAGTGTGTGCACGAAGTGGGTGCCATTTGTTAGGTTGTATTGAGTTGCATGATGCATGTTTTGACCAACGTGAGTCAAGTGCGTGTAACTTATGCTTGAGATAGTTACTTGGTTTTTGGATGTACAGATAGTTTGGAGAACATTAGTGGTCAATGGCAAATGACTAGGACTAGGAGAGGGCTAAGGTCCATATTGAAAGCATCTAGGCCTCTAAAAATTGTTTTGATAATTAATGACAACAATATGTTAAGAGACTAACGTAAGTGTTAAGATGTTTTTAAGGTTTAGTCCTAGATTATAGATGACAACCTAGAAATGGCATGCAAGTATAATAAAAGATTGACATGGCTCAAGATAGAGGTATTATGTGGCCTAAAGACCTTTTATAGTTTTTTTACCAGTCACGGGGATTGGTGGAAAGACCGGATTCATAGGCTAGATGCTGTACTATAAGGAGAGATCATGACTAGTAGTTTGAAGATTTATCCTGTTTCACCTTGATCAATTATGAGTCACGTATGCATTTGGAATTGCATCCGAGAAAAATTTAGTAAAAACAGTATGACTGCAGTCTAGATAGTGGTACTACCGCCCTACGGTATGACCGCGTTTCGGTAGGACCAATTTTTTACATGGCGGTACTTTTTCTAGAGAGCATGTTTTTGGAAATACCTTCTTCTCTGAAAAAGGTAGTACCACATGAGCCTAGTGGTAGTACCAACCTATGTGAATGAGGTAGTATTGCACCAAACCGTAACAGCTAGTTTAGAAGCATTAATAAACTACATATAACTGTTAAACCCTAAGTCCGGTAGTATCGGCCAATACATGGCGATAGTACTGCACTTATTGAATTTTTTTGGAAATTTTGCCCTAACAGTCGAATTTGTGGTTGGGGGTTATAAATACCCCATCATCGACACCAAGCTCATAACTCTTGACCTCATTGAATACATTAGAGAAATTGGTGCACTCTCTACTACGTATTTTGCTCATATTTCATATTTTGATGTAGTTGAGAGCATTCAAGTGCATATGCATCATTAGTTCATCTTTTTGGCATTTAATAACCTTCAAGCAAGGGCTATGATCTATTACTCTTGGTGTTTATGGGCACCTAGATGGCTTGGAGGAAGATTGTATAGTGATCTCTTGAAAAAAGGCTGTGAAGAGGCTTGGCACCATTATGAATGGTTTTGTGCTCGCCATCTTTGGAGCGGAGGAAGGGCAACTCTAGTGGATTTGAGGTTCATAAGGTTTAATTCATGGAGTCCATCTAATCCTTTTGAGCTTATCTCAACGTGGACTAGCGAAGACCGTCAAGTGTTCGATACTAGGGGAAAACATCGATTGTCTTCATTATGGTTTTTCACTCTTGTCTTTACTATTTTTGTATATATATTTCTAGCTATTTACTTGTGTAGAATTATTTAGCTACACTTGTTTTTAGTATTGTCATAGCCTTGTGGTGACCTAATGAAACATATAATTTATCCCTTGACTTGTGCTAGAATTTTAATTTAGCTTACTCTTGATATAATTATCAATTAAGACTTAAAATTTTAGAAACCTCCTATTCACCCCCTCTAGTAGGTCATCCTTGATTCTACACATACAACCAAGTAAGCCCGGGTGAGGCTACGTGGCCCAAGTGTGAAGCACAGAGAAGATAATGATCATGAAGAGACGAGTTGGTGCATATGGTGTATTGAGTAACGAGGCCGATGCATGTAGAGACGATTCAGGCGAGACTAAATGTGTGAAGATGTAACAGCTAGTCATTGACCACTACAGGCTATGTGTGAAAGTATGCAAACATGCTTTGAGGTGAAGGTGAAGACGGAGTTAAGGGAAGGTGCCTGGAAGCTTCATTGAGAGTAGTTTGGTCGTTGGTCAAATACCGGGTTGGTACCTTGATCAAAATTACAATGTGGGGAGCCTCAAAGAAGAAGTGATTTAGGTCAAGGAGAGCCAGAGCTATTGAGCCAATCAATCGCTAAAGGTTTAGCGAGTTGAATCTTCTAAACACTTTGAGAAGTATATGTGTGAAAAGCCTGTGTTAGTAGGGTTAATGGATTTCCCCGGGTGTCTTAATGGGTTGGACCTATTAGGGTTTGTGGCTAGTTATTAAAGGGGAGGAGAGGAGGTCTTAGATCTAAGGTTTCTAGTGTTGAGATTTTTGTTCTTTCACCTTGCCTCCTTTCGTGGTTTGAGAGAGAGAAAGCATTAGAGAAAGAGTGGTGCTTTGGGAACACTTTGTAATCTCCATACTACCTCTTCAATAGTCGTTCTCTCTGTCGGGTTGGAACATTCTCAACCACCACTTCAGCTTGTTCGACGATGGTTGAAATCTCTTCAACCACCATCAAAGGCACTGTTGCCTCTTCTAAATTAGTTGGAACATGCTTGACCATAGAAGTAGGCAATGATTCCTCTCTGACCCGCTTCTCCTTTTCTTGAGTTCCAGCAATTGGAGTAGGATAAGTGGTCGGAGGGCTGATATAGATAAAAGCATAATCTTATCTAGTAATGACACAGAGATAAATGATGAAGGAATTAGCCTATGAGTTTTCAACTTACTCAAAGCATATACCAACTCTACTTTCAAAAGAAAGTAAGGCATCGGTAGCACAAAGTGTATAACTGCAACCACCTAATAGTAATAGTAAAAAAAGTAATAGAATCCCTTCTAATCCTCTTACCGTAACCATACCCCTCCCTCTATTTACCATAACTTCTGGATACCGTTCCAAGGTAAAAGTGCGGTTATCAAGAAAAAAAGAATCTTTTCCTCTCCCACTTTCTTATTGAATAATTAGAATGATTAGGGAGAAGAAAAAACCTTTTGATATGCAATTCGAGGCAAGAAAGCACTAAAGAAAATATTTTGTTTTTCTTTAAGCCTTGGGGCTAACTGACAAGGATTCTTGACCACATCAACATATTTTCGATCAAAGGTTAAGGATAAAGTCTCTCTAATAGCAGACCCACATATTAAAGGCTCACTTAATATAACTGCTATGTTTACGACCACGATTTAAAAGGAGGCCTTATCTCTTTATTACAAATAAGCTAGTCAAAGGTTAATAACGATTGGTCATGATCAAGAGACAATCAGTTATGGGCAATGATGCCTAATTATATATGTTTTTACCTATCCCAATCAGGTCAACTAGTCAGGGCTCGTGGCAGTTTCCCACATGATTAGTTTATTTAACATGTGAGAGCAGTTATTGGCGTATCCAACAACCTATGGCGGTTGGCTAAGGACACAACAGTTTAAGACATAATGAAGACATGCACATGAAGATAAGAGACACCTTTTGTGGCGTTAGCTACCACTCCTTAGATAGATATAAATAAGGTGGCCTGTGTGCCCGAAAACAAATCTCATTCATTCGCAACTTTGTAATTTTTTTCTGTCCACGATAATAAAGTCTCTATTTGATTACGCTATCATATTTTTGTTTTCCATAAGTTTGATAGGGAAATCTAGGTATCAGATCATATGTCATTAGGGCGCTGCTCTACGCATCCATACACGATTAGTGCTCGTGCAATATCTTTTTGGATGTGATTTGGTTGGATTGCTTGGGTGCATGCATCAGCCTAATGGCACACTCGATCGTTTGATAGCTCGAAGAAGGGAAACGGGGAGTGCTAAGAATCAAGGTGATTCGGTTAAGTTCTCGCTTCCAAGGGCATGCATTTCCTCCAATTCACCTCAACCTCTCTCAACGAACCATGTGGTTCTTGCGCTCCGCTGTCAAGCGCCGCATGCCTTCAAGGTTACAACGCCAAGTCTACCTGCGATTTTCAACTACATTGCAGTAAAAAAAATGTAATTTTTCAATCTTTTAGGCACTTGGCCGTAATTTGTGGGACTTGTGTACTAAAATTTTATACTCTCTAGTCCACATAAATACGTCGTTTTGAACATCGACGTAGTACTTAAAATACAACTTTGACCACTAATTACTATTATAATATATTTGTAAAACCCAATATAATTATAATATTATAAAATTACCTTTTAAGACGAATCTACATATATGATTTTTTGTATCCAATCTAGATATTTAAGAAAATATCGATAACCAAAGTTTTAAAAGTTTGAATGAACTTATCCTAAAATGACATATAGTCCTATATTACACCTGGGGAAAGTGCCCTGGTAGCTGTCACATCAGCGTTTTTACAAAAAAGCACTTTGAATTTTGCATAATTGCGTGCAAGTCCTTTGTTCTTGCAGAACAGCCCCTGTCATGTTATTTTTTGGCGAACAACCCTTCTACTTCTCCAAATTACGTACAGATCTTTAACATTTTCATGAAGACCCTCCTTTCTGCTGGATAGCACCCTGCGATTTTTTTTGAATATTTTTTAAAAACCAGAGGGAGCAGTATAGAACTATAAACAAATCTAAACTTCTGGGGCGCTTAGGGCCCAAAGTGTTTTGGAAAAGAAAACGAGAAAAATCTCGCTCGATGGAACGGCTGAAGTGTTTCCTATCGATCAAACTGTTATGGGCTGGAGCATTCTCATCTTGACCTGATTGAACCCAACGTGGTTAACAGGAGTCTTCAAGTGACCCGATTGAGGCCCTGCTTATTTCGGCTCCAGCTTCTAGTTTTTAGCTTATTTTTCACTATTTCTAAATTTCATCTTTTTCTTTGATTTTTTTGGCTCTTTTGAGTTTTTTTGCCGGTTCTTTTTCCCGTATTCGTTTGCATTGTCCGTAATGAGCTAACCTGTTTTTTTTCTATTTTTTTTAAAATTTAATTATGCTGAATAAGCCACCATCAGTTACAGTGTAATTTTAGTCAGCTACAGTACAATTTCAGTTATAAGCCACAGTTTTTCGGCCCAAACGGCAGACTGTGAAGGCTCCCCTCCCATCCCGACGTGTACAGACGCCACGTCACTTGGGACGCCATTTCACCACATTACCTCCACGTGGTTCGCCACGTCATGCGCGACCCACCGTCAGTGGGGGACCTCGGGTCAGCACGCCGCGTACTTCGACTCGGCGCGGCGGCGCCTTCCCCGCGTGCTCGATCCAGACCAGAGTGACAGCCAAAAACGCCTCCTCGAGAATCCAGCGGCGGAGGCGAGCGGCGGGCCATGGAGGAGGAGCTGCGCGCACTGCTTCGCGACCTAGACGCGCTCAAGCAGCGCCCTGACCCCGTCTCCATCGATCGGGTAATCCACCCACCCACCAACCCACCCACGTCGCTCCGTAGATCTTCTCGATCCTTCCCTTTTTGTTACTATGCCATCATCTTCTTCCTCTGGTTGCTAGATGCGAGATCGAGTGGTGGGGATGATGAGCCCGGCCACCGCCGCTACCCGATCCAAGATCAAGGTACGATCTGATGCAAATTCGCGCTTTCGGCCTCTGGGGTTTGTGGTTTTGTATGGCTTCTTGCCCGGGGGGGGGGGGGGGGGGGGGGGGGGGGGGTGTATTGTGAAGCTTGGGGAGTTCGCAAAATTCACCGTGGGTTGCGAATTGGGGTGCAGGACATGAGCGCGGAGGTGGTGGACAGCAACCCCTACAGCAGGCTCATGGCGCTGCAGCGGATGGGGATCGTCGACAACTACGAGCGCATCCGTGACTACTCCGTCGCCATCGTCGTAAGCGTCTTTTGCTCTCATCCCGCGTGTATTGGAACCGTTACTTAGAATTGTCTGTAAGCTTCTGTAGTTGGAAAATGGCATGGAGCAGACCTGCAAATGTGTCGTCTTTAAGTAGTACAGGAGGTCACTACCAGTACCATTGCAAATATCAGTTGTAAATTGTGAAATTTGAAACAATTGTTGCAGTAAGAAGCTGAATCGAGTATACCTGGTCCTGGCCATGCCTAATCAGAGTAATGTAGTGCTATCGTATGTTTGAAACTGCTGTTTGCCTGCATCTTAGGGTTCATTTCAGCTTCAGACACTAACTTGGAAATTTTTTTGTCTTAGTTAGTATGTCTATATCACACATGTTCCTCTCACGTTTGGATACATGCTCGGTACTAGTTTTGGACAGGCTAATTGGATGACCTTACCATCTGAAAGAACACACGATAGATTTCTAGGCCTGGTCATGCAACTTGTTTAACTGAATTTTTGTCATGACAAGTGGTATCAGAGTAAATTCATTACAACAAAGATGTTAACCTGACATTGGACAACTTTCTTCAAAGAAAACCGTTATTGCATTTGCTCTCTCCTCCACTTGGTAGTCGGAGCTTTCACCCGGTATTGCAAGTATGAGATAGTGAGACAATATAGTTGGGTTCTCTCACTATTTCTTGATTAAATTGGCATGACAAACAGTGTTTCTGTTTGGTTTCTCACATGTTATTTCTGCACCAAATTCAAATCATATCTCTCACCAACACATGCTCATGCAAAGTTTAAATTCTATGAAAGAAAAAGGATGCATCTGTACACTTTGTTCAAGTGGAAAGTGCATAGCTGAAAACCTTCATTTATCACACAAAAGTGTGGATTTTTACCTAGGAAAAAAATGGTCTGATCTGTTGATATATGCTCCACAGGGTATAGGTGGAGTTGGCAGTGTCGCTGCAGAAATGCTCACTAGATGTGGAATTGGACGCCTCTTGTTGTATGACTATGATACAGTCGAGTTGGCTAACATGAATAGGCTGTTCTTTCGCCCAGATCAGGTAAGCTATCTGGAAAATATGTTTATTTGGTTCTCCTTGTTCAAAATGCCACCCACCTTTTCTTAGTCTGTCATGTAAGTTTTTTCCCTAAAACATTGTATATGCTTATTTGTCGAATTGCTGACATTTACTATTCTACAGTTGCATAATCTAAATCTGGCAGTGATTCTATTGTTAGGTTGGAATGACAAAAACAGATGCTGCTGTCCAGACACTTTCTGGAATAAATCCCGATGTTGTGTTGGAGGTGAGAACTATACCCAGCATCAGTCTTTTATGTGTTAGCCCATTTCCCTCCTCGCCAAATCAATTATTTCATCAGATTCAGTGCATCTTAAGTTTTGGTAGAAGAAACAAAATCTAGGTCATGCAATTTTCATCATGAGAGCTAGGTGCGTAGGTACTTATCTTAACATAATGCTGTCTACCTCCATTACTTATTCTTCTTCCATTATGTACATCTCAAATTACAGAATTTGTCTTTAGTATTGTTTCCTTTTGTTTGTTCTTATTGCTTACTCCCATGGGTGAACGTCATATGAAACGCAAATGTCATGTATAATTTGTTTGCTTGAAGTGGCTTTTTGATGGAGTTACATGCCATTGTCTTCCTCCTGCTTAGGATGCCAACAGATGTTGACTTACTGTTTTTTCTCCTGCAGAGCTATTCATTGAATATTACTACAGTGAAAGGATTTGAAACATTTTTGGCAAGTCTCAAAGCCAGGAGCTCTCATGGGCGTAGCACTGGAGTTGATCTTGTTTTGAGCTGTGTTGATAACTATGAAGCTCGTATGGTTGTAAACCAGGTGATTTTTGCTTGCATAATCTAAACTAATGAACATCACATTACATTTTCATGATTATGCATGGAACTTCTTTAAACATGCCAGCATTTCCCCCTTTATATGCCTGATTTAACTTTGCATGCATGATTATGTGTTACTTTACTATTTCATTGGTGCATTATTTGTTCTTCATACCTACTTTTCAGGCATGCAATGAGCTTGGCCAGACCTGGATGGAATCTGGTAAGTTATTACTTGCATTTATTGATAATTAACCTTTTTGGGAAATACATAACTATTTTCGGATATCATGCTTATAATCAAGCATTTTTTTTTTTGTGTTGAACCATCATTTTATCCCATTGGATACCTAAGTGCATGAAAATTTTGGCCAGCCATCTTGCCTTACATAGCTGCTTTGCCTTCTCTTACATTCATATGTCCAATCAGGCAATCACATATTCGCATGTAGAATATACTATAGGCAACATCGTTGGTTATGAATTAATCCATGGGCATTGCTCAAGAGGTACATTTAATAGGGAAACTGTTTTTCTGTTAGAATTCTATTGTACTGCTTAAAATGTTTTAGGGCTGCTCAAGCTAGTTGTACGGTATTATTGATGGAAGATGCAAATCTAGATTACATCTTGTTGGTTTGGAAAATAGTGTGGAGCATACTATTGAAATGTGAGACGCTATATCTGTGTAAATGTGTACCATTTGAGATTGCATTTGATTTAAATACACATACATTCTTAAATCTTTTTTTTGAGGCAATACATTCTTAAATCTGTGTTGCATCAGCAAGTACAGATTAAAGCTTGCTGAATTGCATTGTTCTTCCTTATAGAACTCTTAGTGAAAGTAACGAACCAATTTTGACATACCTTCTCCTTCGTTTTATTTATAATAGCCTCATTGATGCAAACTGCAAGTAACACAAGAGTGATATGTATCAGGTGTCTCGGAAGATGCTGTTTCTGGTCATATACAACTACTGGTTCCTGGTGAAACTGCATGTTTTGCCTGCGCTCCTCCATTGGTATGTTTGTATGAATCTTATATTTGCTACTCTGTCTTAATGGTGTGTTCTTATGCATTTGGTTGTTTTAGATTGTGGATTTGCATTTCATATCGGCAGTTCTTTTATTTCTGATTTTGCAATTTCAGTTTCATAAAGATGTCCCTATAAACATCCTGTATTTATCTTGCCATTTCTATATTTCTTCTTGCTAACCTGTTTGTAGTACCTCAACTTATAGGTTGTAGCATCTGGAGTGGATGAGCGTACTCTTAAGCGAGAAGGTGTTTGTGCTGCCTCTTTGCCAACTACAATGGTGGGACTTCTATTTTTTCCCCTTTTATTTTGTATTCATCATTGTCCCATCAGACAAAAATTTATCAATGCTATGTGGAAGCTTGAATCAGATGATTGTTACGGTACATTTGTTTAGCTGCTTAGCAACCTTATGTGGGACTCTTGTATATTTTTATTTGAGACCCACCTGTTAGAAATATTTTAACATCTACCTTCTGATTTCCAGTATAGGGTGTAGTGTCCCGCTTGCATCCAATACACTTCTATATTACTTTTCTTTTCTTTTCAATTATTGCTTGCATTGTTGAAAACTACTGTAATGCAGCGCACAAAAGCATGTCATGATTGAACACTACCGCCCAAGTGAGAATGCATTGTAGCAAGGTTATTAAGGCGGTAAGCTGAGGCGAGGCAACCCACCCCCTCACACCTCTTAAGTGGTAAGGCGTGAGGCGAGGTGATGCTTTACACACATCCTAAGACGCTAAGGCAGCAAATAAAATGAGCATTTTAGTAGCACATATGTACCTTATTGTTGCCAATTCTTAAGCCCATGTAGGCGTAGCACCCATCCCCCCTTTCCAATTGCTCCTCCCATGTAGTATCCATCCCCCTTGGCCCCTTGCAAGTTTCAACATGTAGCATCCATTGTACTCTGCTACGGAGGCTGAAGCTGCACTTGATATGATGTTGCTCACTTGTTGCATAAAAGAGAGAGTGCATTATCAGAAATAAGCCACCTGTTGGATCTGGCGCGCCGGCGACGATGGATCTATCGGCTACCTCCACTCAGCTACTCCCCAACTCTTGCTTTCGCCGATGCCCAATGGCGCCTCTCAGTTCCTCAATCCCCACTTCCTTGCAGTTCTGCCCCATGCCGATGCTCGATGGAGCCAGAGGGCGACGCCAAGATCCATCCAGAGGGCAACAGGAGAGATGGAGGCGCCGCCTAGGGTTCTAGGTACTTCGCTGCTTAGGGTTCTTTCTCTGGTTTAGCCACTGCCTACTCACTTGTGGTTCTTTCGTTGCTCGGGTTCACTTCTTTATTTGGTCGAGACCGTCGCCTCTATGCGTAAGGCGTCGCCTCGAGCCTTCTCGACGTCATATGCCGCCTAAGCGTTGCCTCAGCGACGTCTTAGTACTAAGACGGATGACTTATGCATGTAGGGCAAGGCGGGGGTGATGCCTTGCCAGCCGGGGGTGCCTTACCGCTTAGGCGACACTTAAAGCGACACCTTAATAAGCATGCATTGTAGTGCTCTTTACTCCTAGACATAGGGTTCTTATTTCATTTTAAACCAAAACTCCTATCAACATTTGTTTTGGCTGATGAACATGTTGTTTGCAGGGTGTTGTTGCTGGTCTCCTGGTCCAGAATGCTCTGAAATATTTATTGAAGTTTGGACAAGTTTCCCCTTACTTGGTAATTACTTGAACCTAACTATGGTGGTCCAGCAAACTTCATTGAGGCGTTTTCTACTTTATCTCAAAATTAAGTTGAGGAGGCAATTTTTTATTTGTTAGATTATAAATACTATTCTGTTACCTTTGTGTGCCCTCATCATTATACTTCCTGTTTAAATGTGCAATGTTGAGCTAAACTTGACTTGGTTGTGTGTATTGCTTACCACGGTGTGCACCGTGTGGGTTTGTGCCACTTGCGACCATGTGTGAGTTGGTTAGAGTTTACCTCTAGTTAGTTGCTTAGTTGAATTGGTGCATGTACATGGTGATAGGACAGTGGTAAATTTGTTGAGTTAGTGGGTCGCTTCGTGAGGGAGCTTACATGTAAAGCGGATCGTGCTGTTGCACACTGTGTGGACCGTGTGAGATGGGGCTGTATAAGTAGTTGCTAGGCATGAATGGATTAATTGGGTTGTTTGGTGTGAGTCCATCCATTTCCCATGCGCGCGTCTCTTTGTGAGAGAAACATCACACGCACACTCTCAGAGAGGTTGTGAGAGGGATTTCCGACATGCAGCACCTTCTCAAAAAAGAAAAAGATATATTTTTTGAGGGGAAATATCTTATATAAATTTGGGCTGGACAAGTTGCACTGTTGCAGGCTTGCAGCACATGTTGATCCGGCATACTCATCTTGACACCCCGAACAAATGGTAGTTTTTAAAATCTTGTCATGTCTTCTTGATTGTGCAGGGATATAATTCCCTTAAGGATTATTTCCCAACAATGGAAATGAGACCAAATCCACAGTGTTCAAATCCAGCATGTGTTCAGAGACAGGTGTTTTTCCTTTTGCACTCTCTTCCTATACTTGCTAGTTGAAATGGTGAAGGGTTCCTAATGATATCTTGCTGTACATCATTTGTAGAAAGAATATGTGCAATCAAAACCTGCTAGAGATGCAGCTGCAAAGGCTAAGATGGAAGCTGAAGCGTCAGCAGCAAATGAATGGCCCGTCCACCTAGATAATGAGTGGAACATTAGGTACATCATTCTACATGAGTATCATACTGTATTATCTTAAAATCTTTTGCCCACCTCCATACTGATTGAATTCCTTGATGGAAACAAACAAATGTGTAGCATCTCTTGTTAAAAAATGTGGTTATTACCAAGAAGTAAGAAGAGAGAATTAAGATACCTCTTCCTGATCCATGATTTTAGTGATTTATGGCAGACATTATGCTAATTGTTTCAGTTCAGTGGGTATTCCATAGCTAATTGAGCTATCAGGATAGTGGTGTACTCAGGGAACACTTTGTACCCCATGTTTAAACCTCTTCATTCCTTAAGCACCCCACTTTTGCAGGATTGATGTTTCAAAATGTTGTCCAGAGGACACAAATCAAAAGTTTATGGCTAGCTTGAACTATAATTTTCGTTAATTTAGGATTCAGAAACTAGTCAACTAGCGCTTGCTGCCTGATGCTCACTGTATTTTCAAGAACTTGCTTTTCTAATGTACATCATCTTGGCATGCTAGATGCATAAATTATTCATTAAAGAAGCTGTGGAAACTTTCTAACCTAATGCTATTTATTCTTATCCAGTGTTGTTGATGATAGTGACGTAGCCACACAAATAGTTAGCACTGCAGGTAAATCAAATGCTCAGAACAAAGTATTTTCTTTATTTACTGTTCCCTTGATGCCTTTAACAAAAAAATTTGAAATTATACAGATAGCCTTCCAGAAGGCCTTGTCCGTGAACTTCCAACGGCTGATTCCTATCCAGAACCACCTGCTCCCGCAACCTCTGGTGGTATTGATGATGATCTTGAGGAGCTTCAGCGGCAACTTGATGCCCTAAACTCGTCTTAGGCTTGTGTAAAGCTGGTTCATCAACTATAGCTCAGCTTCTCCCCAAGTCCCAACCTGGATGGGAAAACCGGGTCAGATACTGTTGTTGTTTGTGTCCGTTCTGACAGAATTAGCAATTTCACAGGATATTATAGCCTCCATTCATACTAATGAAGCAAAGAAATGATAACTGTACTGTTTTGAGTTGACATTCAATTTTGGTTGATAATGTAGATTTATGACCTATGAGGCAGGGAGTGCGTTGGTAACTGTTGTCAATACATTGTTTTATGTGCTGATAAGAATTCAGCTACCAAGAACTGCTTATAAAAATTAGAGGTAATATCCAGAGGTTTGATTGGAACCGTGACAGCGTGCCGTACGTTAGACGGAGAGTATGTGCCTATGAACGAACTTCCTTTTTTTTTTCCGAGGGAATATAATAAGCTGTCTACTGATTTTGCAATCTTCGTGTTTTATTGAGTAAATTTCGTAGAAGTGCAACTTTAGTTGTCAAACTATCAGTTTACTGTAATATTTATTTTGGGCTTCATAGAGCTGCAAATTTAGCGAACCAAATTTGCACTGAACTGCAACTCTGTTGCCTTGCTGGCCTCCTTACAAGACGGGCCCATCTATCATACACGCTAGCTTACTAGCGTACGTTATGGGGTGGCACCCGTGATGCCACACAGGCAGGCCACGTGGACGCCACCTCCACTGCACCCCTACGCTAGGGCAATCTCAGTGAACAGAGAGAGGGAGTAGGAAGAAAATTGGATGGGGATGGGCCTCGGTGGGGAGCAACTAGGACCCTATGCCGATTGTTGACTCGTGGAAGCACTTAATCTCAGCGTTCAGCGATGCTCAAGCCCTCTACCCCTCTTCCTCTTGAGCGAACCGGAGATTTTGGTTGAGATCCAAATCGCAGACGGGAGGGCAAGGAATAAGCAGGGTGCGTGGACGGTCACAGAGGCGTCGTCGGTGAGGCCCACCTTTGACCGCCCCATAGTGCCGTCGCCGTCGCCGTCGCCGTCGCCAGTGGGCAGGCACCGCCAGGCCCTCCACGGGGTGGGGGGCGCCGCCGGTCCTCGACGAAGGAGCGCCCCAACCCTCTCAGGTACCTGAGCAGTCCGCGCGGACGGCCACAGAGGCGCCGTCGCCAAGGCCGACCATCGGCTGCCCCGTGGTGCTGTCGCCGTCGCCAGTGGGCAAGCACCGGTAGGCCCTCCTCTGAGGTCCCTCCCCGCGGCTCCTGTCGCCATCGCCGTGTCCTAAAGCTCTTTGCCCGCCTCACCGTATGCCGTCTGCTGCAGATGTAGTAGATTCAGTTCAGCGATGTCTCATTGGAGATTGGTCGATTTAGCAATGCTGGATGCCCCCGAAGCGAAATTTTGCCGAGCAAGATTGTGCAATATACTATGTATTGAGTGAGAATGAGAAGTGTGATAAGCAATATTCTTTCATTTGCTTGTTCCATTTAGAGATTTTGTGGCTGCCAGGCAGTGATTTGTGACTACTAAGCAAAAATTTTGGCAACTGAATTGTAGTATTTTGTGCAATGTCTTGAATGAATTTTGCGATTTTGAATGGATTGTAGTGTTTTGTGCAATGGCTTGAATGAATTGTAGACTTGATGGTTATTTTGTGCAATGGTATTGGGGACCTAATGGTTATTTTGCGCAATGGTATTAGGGACCCTCCCAGATCATGGCATGTCTGTAGGGAACTGTCTGTAGCATGTTCGGCAAAAGCATGATTGTGAAATGTGGATTCAAAATTGCACAGTCAACACATCGCGACATACTGCAAATTAGGAACAATGTGGAAGAACAGGCACATTTGCAGTTGACAGATGGAAGAACAGAAGTTAAAACAGATTGTGTAACACTGCTGATCTAAAATAATACAAAGAAACAATGTATTGAAGTCTTTGGTTGTGACCCAAATCACACATCAAACAAACAACCAGATTCAAAAAATTAGGCAGGGAAGGCCAAATCACTGAACCTATGTATTCCGTTATATTGACAGAAGACTAGAAGAACATTATTGATAGCATACAATCTCCAGTTCAGCACAACACAAAAATGGAAGCGACCAATTCCCAGATCATGGTATCTTGGTCATCAGTTAAAAAAATAGACTGAGCAGAACTTAGTGTCACGGTCTCTGGACCGCAGCCCGTAACCGTGACTCGCCGGAGGGGGCGCCGGGCCTTGGCGGCGGCCAGGGTTCCCAGGGTTGCGCGCCGCCAGCGGGAAACAAGGGAGGAGGTAAGGCTAATAAGAAAACTCTTTATTACTTCTTGCCCCAAACGTTTGATCCCTAAGCAATATATAGGAGGGCTTGTACAAAATAGAGTCCGAACTGGACTCATATCCCTCAATCTAACTAATACACGGAAAGAGAGTCCCGATTGGACTCAGCTATATAAAGTTTAACCTAAACAACCGGTAAAGCTAGGTCTTTTGCCGGCGATTATAGACTATAACATCTCTCCCCTCCTCGCGAAGCAGCTCGTCCTCGAGCTGAAAATCGGGGTAAGATTCCTGGAATTGAGGCAGCGGTACCCATGATGCATCTGCCACTGCAGTGCCCGTCCATTGTACAAGGAGGTGAGGCAGACCTTGGCGCCGTGCTGATTTCAATACACGCAGTGGAGTAGGCAATACCCGGCCATGGTGAAGGAGCGGCAGTGGCGGGGGAGTCGGTGGAGGAGTCCCCTGGAACTTTTTTAAGCACCCCAACATGGAAGACGTCATGGAGTTTGGCACCGGGAGGCAGTTCCAGGCGGTACGCAACGGAACCAATCCGTTCGATGATCTTGTAGGGCCCAAAATACTTCGGTCCGAGTTTACTAGCGGAAGCGATGCCAAGAGAAGCAGCCGGTCGGTGAAGAAGGCGCAACCAAACCAAATCACCCACGGCAAAGGAAATATCACGGTGATGTTGATCATAGTATTTCTTAGCATATGCCTGGGCTTGAAGAAGACGATCACGGATATCACGAAGGAGTTGATCCCGAGCTAAAAGAGAAACTTCCACAGCTTGAACAACGGCTTCTCCCTTTTCATATGTGCGCAAGGAGGGAGGATCCCGGCCATAGACAACCTTGAAGGGAGTTGTACGAAGAGCTGAATGGAAGGAAGTGTTATAGCAATATTCAGCCCAAGGTAACCAATCCACCCATTGTCGAGGTCGGTCGCCGGTCAAGCAGCGCAAATACATGGCGATCACCTTGTTGACTGCTTCAGTCTGCCCATCGGATTGAGGATGGTATGCGGAGCTAAGGTGGAGGCGGATTCCTGCTAGACGAAACAAGTCTTGCCAAAAGTTGCTTGTAAAGACCCGATCACGGTCACTGACAATTGAAGTTGGGATCCCATGAAGGCGGACGACGTCATCAAAAAAGACGCGAGCGACCGTTGTAGCTGAATAAGGGTGGGCCAATGGAATAAAATGAGCGTACTTGGAGAAGCGGTCAATGACTGAAAGGATGACCGATTTACCGTGTACGCGAGGAAGCCCTTCAATGAAATCCATCGCAATGTCGGACCATGGTTGAGTGGGAACTTCGAGTGGTTGAAGGAGGCCCGCTGGATGCAAGTGCTCTACCTTATTGCGTTGGCAAATGATGCAGTTTCGCACAAAATCCTGAACAATTTGTTTGGCACCTGGAAGGAAGAAATCCCGCCGCAGTCGGCACAAAGTCTTTTGGGTGCCTTCGTGTGCAGCATGGGCTGAAGTGAGGATATGCTGCAAAGAAGGCGAGGAGGCTGGTACATAAACTCGGCCGGAATATAAAATCAAACCATCCCGCAGGGACCATGGAGCAGCCAATTTACCCGAAGTGATATCTGCCTGTAGTTGCTGCAGAGCTGGAGTTTGTAACACCTCATTGCGCAACTCGGGAAAAAGGGAGAGAGCAGGTGATGATATGGCCATCAGGCTAGGCGGAGGATATTCACGCCGCGATAAAGCATCGGCAACAGTGTTGAGGCGGCCCGGCCGAAACTCGATGGAAAAATCGTAGCCAAATAGTTTGCTCACCCAGTGATGCTGAGGGATGGTGGAGAGCCGCTGATCAAGAAGAAATTTCAAACTATAGTGGTCTGTGCGGATAAGAAAGGCGCGACCCCAGAGGTATGGTCTCCAATGACGCACAGCTTGGACCAATCCAATTAATTCGCGCTCATACGCGGGAAGCTTGGAATGGCATGGCACTACCGGACGACTGAAAAATGCTATGGGTCCCCGTCCTTGGTGAAGAACTGCCCCAATGCCCGACCCGGAAGCATCGCATTCCACAATGAACTGTTGGGTGAAATCGGGCATGTGTAAAACCGGTGCTGCTGATAACGCGAGTTTAAGGGCTTCAAAAGCTTGCTGGGCTGTGGGGGACCAGCCGAATGCCTCTTTTTTAAGCAAGTTCGTAAGAGGAGCTGCTATCTTGCCAAAGTCTTGAATAAATTTGCGATAGTAGCCCGCAAGGCCTAAGAATCCACGTAATGCTTTTATTGTTTTGGGCTGCGGCCAGTCAGAAATTGCTTGCACCTTAGCAGGATCCATGGCGACTTGGCCGTCGGAAATGATGTGGCCCAAATACGAGACTGAAGACAAGCCGAAGGAGCATTTAGACTGCTTTAGAAACAAGGCATGTTGACGAAGCAGCAAGAAGACCATGCGGATGTGTTGGAGGTGCTCGGCCCATGATGAACTGTAAATTAATATGTCATCAAAGAAAACCAGGACGAAGAGGCGCAAATAAGGACGAAGAACTGCCTGCATCAAGGCTTGAAATGTAGCTGGTGCGTTTGTCAATCCAAAGGGCATGACCAAAAACTTAAAAAGGCCTTCGTGGGTCCGGAATGCTGTTTTGAAGATATCATCGGGGTGCATGCGTACTTGGTGGTATCCCGATCGGAGGTCGAGTTTAGTAAAAAATCGAGCTCCCCGTAATTCATCCAATAATTCATCAACCACAGGAATTGGGAATTTGTCTTTGACTGTCAGCTCATTGAGGGCACGATAATCCACACAAAATCGCCAAGTGCCATCATGCTTTTTGACCAAGAGGACAGGAGACGAAAAACATGACTGGCTGGGCCGAATTGTACCTTGGTGGAGCATCTCCTTGCATTGCCGCTCCAATTCATCCTTCTGATGATGCGGGTAGCGGTATGGTCGCACAGAAACTGGAGCTGCGCCTGGACGGAGAGTGATGCGATGATCCTGCGATCTTGCTGGAGGAAGCCCCGAAGGTGCAGCAAAGAGGTCATCAAATTCAGCCAGTAGGGGTTGCAATGCCTCCTGGTCGGAGTGTACGAGCGCATGCACATGAGAGACCATGTGGTCGTGCTCCATGAGAGTGATGAGTAATTGACAAAGGTTTAGGTCAGTCGAGTTTGGTTTGAGTGGTTCGGAGTCGAGTCTTTGCGTGGCGCAATCAGGCTCGGTCGGACTTTGGTCAAATCTGGTCATTTGGGTTTAGGATGCATATTCTAATGTTTTGACAGGTTTTGACTTCATCTGTGGTAAGTGTAATGGTATTTACGCTTTCATGTGTCGAGCGGTGCTATTTGACGTGTTTCTTGTCTGTGTGACTGCAGGACATCGAGTTGGAGTCGTGGCGAGACACGGTGGACCGGACTAGGCGCAGGTGGCGCTGAGGTCAGAACGGTCGGGATGTGTCGAAGACGACGTGGACTCGAGGTGGTTGCGAGGCGTGCGAGGCAAGGAGCGCGGAAGCTTCCCGGAAGGTGCAGAAGGGGCGAATCGGGAAATTTGCAAGGCTGCACAAGCGGGAGCGGGCTCCGTTGGACGTAGCGGGCGTAACGGGGCGGAGACCCGTTAGCCAGGCGCTATAAAAGGAGAGGAGGGGCTGCATGCCCTCCTTGAGCATTTTGGAGGGAATTAGGGTTAGCCCTAGTCAAAAGAGGCTTTAGGAGTTGGTTTTCCTTTAGTCTTTAGTGGTTGGAGAGGCAGAGTCTGGTGCTCCCTCTGTCCCCTACGATGTGTTCTAGGTGATAGAACAGAGGTGTGTTCTTCCTCCCTCATGTGTTCTTGAGTGGTGTTCTTGAGTAGAGAGGGAGAGGATGGATTGAGGAGTTTGTAATCTTTCCTTTTGTATCAAGTCGGGGTATCGGAACTCCTCTGTATTCCCTGTGATTCAAGAAATGAAATCTGAAGTTTGGTTTTCCCTGTTCGTAGCTTCTGTTCTTCAGTTTCCTCTTTGCAAGATTTCTTGATTTTCGTGGTTCTGAGTTCTTGCTTGCTGGAGAGTGCCAAAATGGGTTTCTATGACATGGGTGATGCTCAAAAGCCATTTGGCTATTTAATCCCAAGAGCAAACCGAGTTTGATTATCATATTTCAGTTTTGGCCTCCTCTGTTCTTGTTCTTCGTTTCTTGGTTTTGGTCCAGATTTTGATTCCCTTGTTAAGATGGCTTGAAATTTGGTATGAAGAGTCCAGAGGCTATTAATTAGCTTCCCTCAAAATTTCATAGCCAAAGGATCAACGGTTGGGAAGTTATTTGGTTTTTGGCTCGGTTCTTGCAAGATTTCAGATCTTTACCCAAATATGAAATTCTTGATTCTTGGAGTGGATTTCTTGTTATTGGCTCTTGGCTTAGTCTTCTGGGAGTGTTCCCTAGCTTCCCTCAAAGTTTCCCAAGCCAAGAATCCAAGAATCTTGCGATTTTCTCAGTTTTTCTGAAATTTCAGTTTGCTGTTTTTCTTGAGAGGTACTACCGCTCCCCGAGAGGTACTACCGCTCAGAGGTACTACCGCTCGTCCTAGCGGTACTACCGGTTTTGTTCGGACCAGTCTGATCGGCAGCGTAGGAACGTTCGGACAAGTCCGATCGTCGTGCGGTACTACCGCTCCTCGAGAGGTACTACCGCTCCTCGAGAGGTACTACCGCTCAGAGGTACTACCGCTCGTCTCAGCGGTACTACCGCTTGCAGTCAGACTTTCTCTGATTTTATTTTCTCTTGACTGCTTCTGTTTGGATCTGGTTTTTCCTTGTCTCTGTGATTTCCAGTAAGGGCTTATTGTTCTTCTTCATAGCTCCCATAGCTATTGGAGAAGAAGCTTAAGTGAGGATACTTGTTGGGGGCGATTTTTAAAGATCGACATTCACCCCCCCTCTGTCGCCATTTCGGTCCTACAATTGGTATCAGAGCCGGTTAGCTCTTTTCAATAGATCTTAACAGGTCTCAAGAGCCATGGCGACGGACAAGTACTCGACCAAGCCTCCCGTCTTTGATGGCCTGGATTACCCCTTCTGGAAGAGCCGAATGGAAACATACATCCAGGCTCAGGGGTATGCCATTTGGCGGAAGGTGAAGGTCAGATTTGTTGTTCCTGCCGATGAGAACATTAATGCTGGAAATATGCATGATGTTGAGGCAAACGCTAAGGCAAGGAACATCATAATCCAGGGCTTGAGTCGTAGCGCGTTTGACCGCATATCTCATCTTTCGTCCGCCTTCGATATTTGGGAGACCCTCGATGCTTACCATGAGGGCACCACCCAGATAAAGACGGTGAGACAGGACCAGTTCAAGCGAGATTACAACAAGTTTGAAATGCTCGCTGGCGAGTCCCTTGATGAGTGTTTTGCGCGTTTTCACAAGATTCTGAGCAACCTCCGAGCGGTCGGTCTCACATACCCCGACTCGGATAACGCTCGACAAATGCTCGCTGCACTCGACCTTCGTGTTTGGGAGATGAAGGTGACTACCATCAAGGACACTACGGACCTCTCGACTTTGACTCTTGATGCGCTGTACTCGCGTCTCAAGACTCACGAGATTGACATTGTCTCTCGCAAGTCGAAGTCACAGTCGATGGCTCTAGTCACAGATCCCAGCTCGGCTTCTGGTCCCTCTTCTGATTCTTCTTGCGGTTTCTCCCTTGCTGCTCTCTGTGACATAACTGATGATCAGTTAGAGCAGCTTGCGGATGATCAGCTGGCCCTCCTTGCTCAAAGATTCTCCCATGCTTACAAGGGGAGGAGGGACAGAAAGAGAGGAGGACCCGTGATTTGCTTCGAGTGTGGTGGCCCCAACCACATTCGGGCAAACTGTCCCAAGCTGGAGAAGGGCAAGAACGACTTCGGCGGTTCGAGCAAGATCGACTACACCGACAAGAACCGCAACAAGAAGCCTCCAGCTCAGACGTCGGGAAAGAAGAAGTTCCGCAACTTTGGGAAGGCCAAGAAGCTCTTCCACCGCGTCCTCACCGCCTTCGACGACCTCGACCTCAGCGAGGTGGAGGGATGGAGCGATGACGACGGGACGGGTGACCAAGAGCCCAAGGATGGCGGCGACGACTTCTCCGGCATGTGCTTCATGGCCCTCGAGGGCGAACTCAGCGACAGCGAGCTGTACTCCGACTCGGACGAGGTATGTCCCTCCTATGACCAACTTAATGAAGCTTTCCTTAAGTTAGGAGGATTTCATGCTAGATCTAGAGCTAGATGTAGCGAGTTGGAGAAGGAAGTAGAGAAACTGTCACGGGAGCTTACTTTACTTATATCTGCTCCCTCCCGTGACGACTGTGATACATGCTCTGCTTTGCTGGTTGATATGGAGAAGTTAAGGACCTCACATGATAGTGTGTCCTCCGAGCTTGATTCTATTAAGGTGGAGAATGTTAGTCTGCTTGCTGAGTTAGAGTTGAGTAGGATGGCTGTTACCCTACTTACTACTGATGAGACTACTTCTCCCACCTCATGTGAGGATAAGGACATTGCTGCTAGAGGACCTTATGCCATGCTCCTTGATCTGCCCGATCCTTGTAAAAATTGCAATAACTTGAAGATGAACTTAAAACGGGCAGATCATAAAATTTCTGAACTCCAAGCTTCTTTGCTTGAGACGATTGATTCATGCTTGAACTGCCCTAAGTTAACTAGTGAACTTGAAGCTGTCTCCAAACAGTTTCAAGAAATGATTGATCATGATAGGAAGTTGGCTCAGTTTGCTTCTAAGGACCCTGTTAGCTCACCATGCATTAATTGTAACAAACTAAAATCTGACTTGATTGCATTGGATGAGAAATGTGTGAAGCTAACTAAGGACCTTCTAGAGAAGCCACATTCTACTTGTAATGTGATTGTGGAGAAGGGGGAGAAGCCCCAGGGTAAGGTTGAGACGCTTAGCGACGTGAACCAACTGGCTAGCAGTAGGACTGTCCCTTCAGAGTCGGCTGTGCGTGCACAAGCCATTCTTCCCTCTGCTGTTGGTTCTTCATCTGCTCCCTTACCTCCTGCTGTTCCCTCTTCCCCTTGCTCTTCTTGCACCTCTCTCTTTCGGGAGTGTCAGTACCTTATGAACACTCTCGAGAGATTTGTAGGAGGCAAGAAGAAGCTTAATCTTATTCTAGACCAATCCAAGATTTGCAAGTTCAATCAAGGTCTAGAATATGATTTTTATGAGGATATGAGGAAGCATCCACCTGCTATTCTCCGACCCATAGTAGGAGGTGTGATCGAGGTCGAGCCCAGATCTGATGAGGTTAAATTTAAATCAGCGGGCTTTGTCCAAGGGATCTCTGACAGCAAGGTGAGTCCACCTGCAGCTTCGGCCTCTCAGAAGGCGAAGCCTCCCTGTGCTACTTCTACCTCTCAGAAGGTGAAGTACCACTGCACCTTCTGTCAGAAGGATGGACACACAGTCGATCGATGCTTCAGGCGCACTAGGATTGCGCGTAGAGACCGTGCAGAGACATTTAGGCGTATTCGGGGTCAGCCCCAGATTCTGAGTGCACCTAAGACTAGCACGAGGTCCAGGTTTGCTTCTGACAGGTTTGGGCAGCATCGAGGACTTGGTTTTTCTGAGTCTTCTGGTTTTCGTCCTTGTGCTGCTCCGGGTCGTGTCTTCCGCCGTCCTGAGGGTAGATCTCGGTTTCCCCATCGAGATAGCTACCCGCGGCGTGATCAGCATGTTGCCGGTGTTCCGACTCGCTCTCCCGTAGCAGTTGGACCCCGCAACAGCTTCAGGTCTGCTCACAGACCTTCTGCTTCTTTGAGTTACGGAGAGCGTAGGGTAGATAGAGGTCAGTCGTGTTTGACTACTTCATCTGCTCCACGTGTTACTCAGTATTGGGTGCCAAAATCACTTTTGATTTATCCCAGTACTGAGACTTTACTCTCTCGTTGACTCAGGTTCGCCGGGCAGGGAAGGGAAAGGTTTGGCTCGTCGACTCTGGGTGTTCACGACACATGACCGGAGATTCCCGTTGGTTTTCTTCCATTGCCCGTGCTCCAGGTGATGAGTCGATCACCTTCGGAGATGCTTCATCTGGGCGCGTCATCGCCAAAGGTACTGTGCGCATTAATGATTCTTTCATTCTGAAAGATGTAGCCTTGGTTAGTAAGCTGCAGTACAATTTGCTTTCAGTCTCTCAGCTTACCGATGACGGTTTCGAGGTAAGCTTTAAGAAAAATGCTTGTAAAATTCTTGATTCTTCGGGTAGTCTGGTTTGCGGGATTTCTCGTTATGGGAGGATCTTTCGTGCTGATTTTTCTGAGTCTTCTGGTGATCCTCTCAAGTGTTTAGTTGCTTCTGAGTCCCGCGACCTTTCTTTCTGGCATAGGAGACTTGGTCATATCGGATTTGATCATTTGACCCGAGTTAGTGGCCACGATCTCATTCGTGGTCTGCCGAAACTCAAGATGGTCAAAGACCTTGTTTGCTCTCCATGCCGGCACGGCAAGATGGTTACCGCTTCTCACCCTCCGGTCACAGTTACTATGACCGATGCACCGGGACAGCTGCTCCACATGGACACAGTTGGACCAGCTCGAGTGCAGTCAGCAGGAGGGAAGTGGTATGTTCTTGTTGTGGTCGATGACTTCTCGAGGTATTCTTGGGTGTTTTTCTTAGCCTCGAAGGATGAGACGTTTTCGCATTTCCGAGGTCTTTTCAGTAGGCTTTCTGTAGAGCTCCCAGGTGCCTTACGAGCGATCCGCAGTGATAATGGCACGGAGTTCAAGAATTCCTACTTTGAGAGTTTCTGTGGTGAGACAGGTGTAGAGCACCAGTTCTCTTCTCCATACGTCCCTCAGCAGAATGGCGTTGTGGAGAGGAAGAACCGTACCTTGGTCGAGATGGCCAGGACGATGCTTGATGAGTACTCTACACCGCGAAAGTTTTGGGCTGAGACTATAGCCACCGCGTGCCATGTCTCAAATCGAGTTTTTCTTCGGGCACACTTGCATCGCACTTCTTATGAGCTGAGATATGGGCGAAAGCCTAGCGTCTCTCATTTTCGTGTGTTTGGTTGCAAGTGCTTTGTTTTGAAGTCCGGGAACCTAGACAAGTTCGAGTCATGTTCTTGTGATGGAATCTTTCTAGGTTACTCGCCTTCTTCGCGGGTTTATAGGGTCTGGAACTGCGAGTCTAGTAAAATGGTAGAGACCTGTGAGGTGACCTTTGACGAGGCCAGTCCGGGGACTAGGCCCGATATCTCAGGTTCTTTAGAGCAGTCCGAGACCATCTTCGTGGATGATGAGGACGATGGAGACGACGGTTGTCTACCCGATCCTGTCCCTCATCCACCCCTTGAGGTGCCGTCTTCCACCGCACCTCGAGGCGATCAGCCCATGCCTTCTGCTTCTTCTGGAGCTGGTGGCTCTGTTCCTACCTCGTCAGCTCACGAGGTAGAGGCCACTTCTTCATCTCATCCTGGACCTCCTAGACATATCCAGAAAGCTCATCCTTCAGAGCAGATCATTGGAGACCTTTTCGAGCGTGTTACCCGCTCAAAATCTGGCTTATCTCAATTCTGTCTCCATTCTGCTTTCATTGCCTCCTTTGAGCCCAAAGATGTCTCTCATGCTTTATCTGATGAGTCTTGGGTCAATGCCATGCATGAGGAGTTAGAAAATTTCGAGAGGAACAAGGTCTGGTCGCTTGTCGAGCCCCCGCGAGGTCACAATATTATTGGGACTAAGTGGGTGTTCAAGAACAAGCAGAGCGAGGATGGAGTGGTTATTCGAAACAAGGCTAGACTGGTTGCTCAGGGGTTCTCCCAGGTTGGAGGTCTAGATTTTGAGGAGACCTTTGCCCCTGTAGCTAGACTTGAAGCCATTAGAATCCTGCTTGCCTTTGCAGCTTCTAAGGGTTTCAAGCTTTACCAGATGGACGTCAAGAGTGCCTTTCTCAATGGCCTTATTGAGGAAGAGGTCTACGTCCGACAGCCTCCTGGTTTCGAAAACCCCAAATACCCAAACCATGTCTTCAAGCTTTCCAAAGCGTTGTATGGACTTAAGCAGGCCCACAGGGCTTGGTATGAGAGGCTTAAGTCCTACTTGTTAAGTCATGGTTTTGAGATGGGTAAAGTTGATAAGACCTTGTTCATCCGCCGGCTTGGCGCTGACCTTCTGCTCGTCCAGATCTATGTCGATGACATTATCTTTGGCGGCTCTTCCCATACTCTGGTTTCCCAGTTCTCGGATGTCATGAGCACCGAGTTTGAAATGAGTATGATGGGTGAGTTGACCTTCTTCCTTGGCTTCCAAATTAAGCAGACTCGGGAGGGTACATTTCTTCATCAAGGAAAGTACACTCGTGACCTCCTGAAGCGCTTCGATATGAGTGATGGTAAGCCGGTGTCAACTCCCATGGCTTCGACAGCCTATCTTGACCCAGATGAGGATGGCGAGCCAGTTGATCAGAAAGAGTTCAGAAGTATGATCGGCTCCCTTCTTTACCTCACTGCCTCGAGACCAGACATACACTTCTCCGTGTGTCTGTGTGCTCGTTTTCAGGCTTCTCCTCGCGTATCTCACCGTCAGGCGGTGAAGCGCATCTTTCGGTACCTTCGAGCTACCATTGACTATGGTATCTGGTACTCTTCCTCATCCTGTCTTTCCTTGAGAGCCTTTTCGGATGCAGACTTTGCCGGCTGTAGGATAGATAGGAAGAGCACCTCTGGCACCTGCCAATTCATTGGCACTTCTCTCGTTTCCTGGTCTTCGAGGAAGCAGTCCGGTGTTGCACAGTCCACTGCAGAGGCCGAGTACGTTGCTGCTGCCAGTTGCTGCAGCTAGGTACTTTGGATGGTTTCGACCCTACGGGACTTTGGGTTAACCTTAGACAGTGTTCCACTCTTCTGTGATAACACGTCTGCTATCAACATTGCTAAAAACCCAGTGCAGCACTCTCGGACCAAGCACATTGATATCCGATACCACTTCCTTAGAGACCATGTAGAGAAGGGTGATATAGTGCTCCAGTTTGTGGAGAGTGACCACCAGTTGGCTGACATCTTCACCAAGCCTTTGGACAGTTCGAGGTTTTCAGCTCTGCGGGTAGAGCTTGGGGTGGTGTGTCCTTACGGATTGTAGTGAGGGGGAGCTTTGGGCTTTACTGCTTTACTATATTGATTATGCTTCTGTCTCATTTCTGTTGCATTGCACTCGGGGTGCATTTGGGTTTAGTCCTTCCAGCATAGGTTAGAGTGCTTCTCTTGCCGAGATGCTTAGACTTCTAACTCTTATCTTGTGCTTCCAGGATTAGCTGCTTCTTATCTCACTAGGTCGAGCTCACTCACTTCTTGTAGGTTCTAGCGAGGGTTGGGCCACCCTCGGGTAGACAGGGTACGTGTTTGCTCTCTAGTGTGTGATTTACTGTCAGCTGATTGTCCTGGAGTCATATGGGGTAGATGAGAGTCAGTCTGAGCCATAGTTGCCTCTATATCTTTTCTATGCTTTAAGGACTGCCTGTTTGCTGTTTTCTTTCCCAGCTTCTCGAGTCTATTGCTTTGGTTCAGGGGGAGTTCAATTGGGAGCTTCTGGAGCTTAATTCTGACATAACTCAACTTGAACTAAAAGTTGCATCTAATGTTGAGGGGGAGCTGGTCTTTCATGCATTTTCAGCATTCTAGCATTATAATCAATCTGCATTGAGCCTTGATTATTATCCTGTTATGACATGCTTCAATACTTTACACCTTGCCATGTCTTGTGCTTAGCTTGCTAGATTTATCATGACTTCATATGTGTAGACTAGCTTTCTGCCATGATAAGTTAATTAAAATTGCTCAACTTAAATTAAAACTTGTCATGTTAGCACTCGAGATTAGTCTTGCTTGAGCTATCCCTTTATGATTCATGCCATGTCAAATAGGCTGAGTTGAGTCTTGAATCTAGGTTGAATCTTAGATCTCTGGACCGCAGCCCGTAACCGTGACTCGCCGGAGGGGGCGCCGGGCCTTGGCGGCGACCAGGGTTCCCAGGGTTGCGCGCCGCCAGCGGGAAACAGGGGAGGAGGTAAGGCTAATAAGAAAACTCTTTATTACTTCTTGCCCCAAACGTTTGATCCCTAAGCAATATATAGGAGGGCTTGTACAAAATAGAGTCCGAACTGGACTCATATCCCTCAATCTAACTAATACACGGAAAGAGAGTCCCGATTGGACTCAGCTATATAAAGTTTAACCTAAACAACCGGTAAAGCTAGGTCTTTTGCCGGCGATTATAGACTATAACACTTAGTAAATCAAACCAAAAACAGACTGAGCAGTACTTACTAAATCAAACCAGAGATGCATAAGTTTAATCCATACATACAAAATCAGTCCATGCATAAGTTTAATTCATCCATACAGATTTAATCCATGCATACAGATTTAATCCATGCATAAGTTTAATCAAACCAAACATGCATAAGAATGCCTACTCCCTAAATGTTCTAGGATTCAGTCCATCAAAATCTAATCTATGGGGCACTACCTGCTGTGCGCCATCTTGAGCAGCTCCAAATAGAAGATTTGTAAACTCTCCTCGGATGAACGGAACCAACATTGGCATATTAGCACTTATGTTTGCATTGGACGACTCCTGTGTCAAGAAAAAGTAGGAAATTGTTTACAACACAATGGATGCAACTAACTGAATTGCTGGAAGATAGTAACACTCGTACAATCAACTGCATTGAATCTTGTCGAACAAAAGCACTGTTTGTTGCTTTCTCGGGATCCTCTCCAACAGGACTTTTTTTCTCGTTGTATTAGTCCTTTGTCCTTTCTTTTTCTCAAGCACATTTCGCAATCTTTTAGTCTTTAGACCTTTTATCACTTGAGGAGCTCTAAATGATATTTTTCCTTTTGTTATGTCTTCACCACACTGATTAGAACTTTGAGAAACCCAACGATGTTTGCCAGGTGTTTGGGTTAGTGAATTATCAGCTTCCAAATCCAATGTATTTATGGCTTTCCCCAAATTTTAAAGTTCTTTCGAGACTGAACACTTCAGTGCAACAGATGTTGCCTTTTGAGTGATACATGCAGCGTGTGTTTGTAAAGTTTCTTTTTCACTTCCTTGTTTCTCATTAAAAAAGCCTTTTTTTGGCATATTTTGTCCATCTATATAGTATATACCGAAATGGCAAGATAAAAACTTCATTCATATTGAAGACTCGGATAGCATGCTTGCAAAAAAGACCTGTACGATAGGAAAAGCACTTTTACAACTAGTTTGTATTATAAAGCACGAACAAGTGTAATTGTAAAATGCAATTTTGTAACTATAGATTCATACTTTTGCAAGAACATGATATGCTAACATCCTCATGATTAAAGACAACTACTACCTCGTCTTCAAATTCCTTTGGCATCACCTTGTAAGTTGTGATTGACCCTTCACTGTGCAATGAGTTGCACAAGAAAGAAAATTGCTCTTTAAATTGCTCCTCAAAATCAGAATAAAGCCTCATTATATATGATTGAGCTGTAGTCTTCAGCATAGCTAAATCTGGGATATAAGTAACTGGGTCTGAGTGTCGTGACCTGTAGTTTGCATCTAAAAAAACTAAGACTCCAAAACATGCTTGCTTAAAAAGATGGTTTGTTTAAATTATTAAAGCAATGCAAAGTGACTTGTATAATCTACAAAACTTCTTAATTTTTACTCTCATTGCTTTTTCTTAGAATTATTCTTTCTCTGAATTTCTTAATGATTACATTGCCAAAGGGGGGTAAATTGGAGTGTTTGGAGAAAAATGGGAGAAATAATTGCTCTCTCTTGTTGACGGGGAAATTGTCTGAGCCGTCGAGTGTTTTTAGTCTGTAGTTTTGAAATTCTCTTTTCACAAATTTCTCATTCAAGAGTTTTTAAGGTGTTGTTAATGTATTCATCAATGGGAAGATTGTTAGACCATATGGTGGTCGTGGATTAATTGATGATGAATAATTGATTTTTGGGTTGTATTGAAATTTGTGTTTGAGAAAGTTTCAGTCAGTGCTCTTTTACAGAATTGGAATCAACAGACTATGACCACATCAGTACGAGCACCACAAATACAGAAGAATGACTACTTATGGTAGTTCGATCGGCCTTGTGATGGATGGTCCGACCGATAGGTCTGAACGATAGACTTTGATCATGGCAGACTTCGACCACATCTGACTTTGACCATGTCTGACTTTCACCTTGTCTGGCTTTGACCACAGCAGTAACCATAGATTTTGACCTCAAACAGTGAACCAGTCATAAGCAACATTTAACTGGTCGTGATTGGCGAACAATGCTCAGAGGATTAGTACTCGAAGGATTCGGTGCTCGGAAGATGGAAGTACTCGGTGGTTTGATGGTCATGGTACTTGGTAGTTAGTACTCGATGATTCAATGGTCGGTAGCAATGCTTGTTATTACTAATTGATCTGAGTGATGATATTTCCTGAGTACTTGTGTTTGAGTACTCGATGAGCTAGCGACTGGTCTGTGCATAGGTGTTGTAACCAGTCGTAATGAGTAGTCGGAAGGTGGATTTCAGGAGAGCATGGATATTGTGGTCGTGGACGACCTAGTTGGTGTTTGTGATGGTTTGATTCTTGTCTATGGATAGACAAGGGTGTGTTTCGAGTGTGTGGGCTAATGACGGTCAAGTTGGGGAGAACTTGTGCTGAGAAAATTGTTTTTTGGTCTTTGCATGTGCAGGTGGGCGTGTAGATGATCATGGTCAGTGATGAGGAGAACCAGGATTAGGATGGGGAAGTCTGAGGTCCAGGCGGTCGAGGATGTCACACGTGGTGGTTGGGTTCATGCTGGAGCACGTGGAGATCAAAGGTGGTGATTCGTGGAGAAGCTACAGGAGGTGCGGTCCTAGAGGCTTCGACACATGAGGGTGATGCGGGAAGATACAAGAGGTGCGTTCCCAGAGGCTTTGACATGAGCGGTGATGATACGTAGAGAAGTTACAGGTGGTGCGGTCCTGGAGGCTTCGACATGGAAGTTGATGGTTCGTGATGAAGATATAGGAGGTGCTTTCCTAGAGACTTCATCACGTGTTAAGTTAGAAGTTGTGGATGGAGTCCCTAACTTGGAAGATGTAGAGTTTGGTTAAAACCCATGTTTGGAAAGGTTTTGGGTCCCTTGATTTTTGAAAGAGATAGGATTGCGCGTCTAGGTCATTAAGGACATGGTTTGAGATGTCCGTGTTTGAGGTAAACACGGTTTAGGGCTCTAGCATATGAAAGCAGGTAGAGGCTAAGGGTTTTAGTAGTGGCTTTATGAGGCTTTTTGTACTAGAGTTTTAGGGGTGCTGTGAGGATGCTTTGTAGCCACAGAACATGATCTAGAAATAAATAGATAAGATCTATTCTGGGAAAAGTTAGTTGGCGTCAGTGACATGTTTTCTGAGTATCGTTTTCTTGTGTCTTCAGAGGCATGCTAACACATCACGATCTTGTATGTCACGAGCTCGGTGTTGACGGTCGTTGGTTCAATCCAACTGAGCAGAGTGCGGTGTTGTCTTCGGTGTGTTCTCATTCGAGCGGTTGAAGCATTCGAGTGGCTGAAGCTTTCAAGCAGAAGGAGATTTCAACCACGTGCAAAAGCGGTCATAGTGAGTAGTCGGAGTGAGTGGTCGAACGATCAAAGTGTTCATCGAGCGCGCGTAAAGGAGGCCAAGCGAGTAGACAAAAGATTGTGGTAGAAATCTACATTAGGTAATTTAGATTAATTTTCTTCTGGTTTGAGATTTATTTTTTATGTATCAAAAAGTGGAAGCAATCATTTACCTCCCTCTGATTGCCCCATACATTCCTATATATACCCACAACCTAAGTCTAATTAAGTCTTGCAAATCTAGGATGACAAGCAAACAATATAATCACTAGGAATGTAAATGCACAAAGTAGAGAGTAAGAAATGTAAACCACAAGATGAACACAAGTGAATTTTTCCAATGGTCTCATAGACTTGCAGGTGTCCCTAATCCACATTGAGAGAGCTTGAACGAATCAATCTAGCTCTGTAGGCAAGTGAACATTCCTCAATCCACTAGATGTAGCTCTTTTCTACTTCGAGAAGGTGAGCTCCAACCTTTACACCAATACCAGACCTTTTCACAATCTTGTTAAAAAGATCACCGGTTCTCACACCTCCAAGCCATTTAGGAGGCGGTAACTTCAAAGAGTAACAAGTTGATGATGCTTACTTGAAGGTCCTAAGTTCTATAAAGCTCAAACAATGGACGCAATGCATTTGAATGCTCTTAACAACATCACAAAGATAATCTACATGCTCTAGAGTTGAAGAGAGGGAGGCAAGGGCTCAAGTATATTCAATGAGTTTTGAAGAAGGTACCCTTGTTGCAAGAGAGAGTGTATTTATAACACCCAACCACCAAAAGAGCTGTTGGGGTCGAAATCCTTAATTTTCAGTCGGGACCGATACTACTAGCATGTAAAGGCCGGTAGCACCACTCTCACTGTAATAGACAGTTACTGTGCATTTAATGCACCTTTGTTACATCTGAGTCCGATAGCACCACCCTCACAAGGTCTGATAGCACCGATTTCAATAAGAACAAAGCGGCCAAAAAATACATGTTCTGTTAAAATACTACTGCCAACAAGAATACAGTAGCATCGACAAACAGACAACGGTAGTACCAGGCTTCAAGATCATAGAAACACCCCAGAAACATAGGTTCTGGAAAAAGACTACCGGCAACTTAGAAACGGTAGCACCTCATTCCTAGTAGCACTGGCTAAAGAGTGGCCGTAGCATTGAGCTCATGGTTTGACCGGAATTACAACGGTGGTAGTACCGACTTAAAATATCAAAACAAGTGTGCGAAAAACATGTGTTCTGGAAAATGATTGTAGGCACAAAAAGAGCGGTAGCAATGGGAGTTCAGTGGCGGTAGCACCGACTTAGGTTTTTTCAAACATCAGGGATAGAAAATCCAAATCCAAATGGTAGCATGCGCAAAGGTTAAGCTATGTGATATTAGAGCATCGTCAAGCTATTAGCCAAAGACAAATCTTAATAGTACGACACCTATTCTAGTAATCCGATCTATCTCCAACAACCAAAACTGGCAAAAGCGATGAAAAAGTCCTTAGACATTTACCTTTACCTTGAGCTAGAATCATCCATATCCACCTTCACATTCTTTTCAACGACCTAGACTAAATCTTTCTCATCATCTTAGAAAACATGTTAGAGCCTTAAGCATGATTATTATTAATTACCAAAGCATTAAACTAGGTGCCTAGATGTTTAACGATGTCAACAATTGGTGTGGTTTGTGGCTACCAAAATGTTGGTCGTTTGGGGAAAAATGCATGGATTCTATGTACTATTTGTGCTAAGACAATTATTTTATTCAGAAGTTGCCAAGAGATTATTGTTCTATAATGAGCTAGATTAAATTCCATCTAAATATTGTTTTATCAAGTGCAATTGACCACTCTACAATCCGATTGATATTTAATAGGGAAAATTCATGAAAAAAAATCACTCATAAGTCATCTATCTTTTCAATTTGCACGTCTCTCATTTTCGTTTACTTCAACCCTATAAGTTAAATTACTGAGCAAATACCCCAAAGCTACAAGTTAGCACTATTTTCATTGTTTTTTATTTTCTTTTGACACTTGTTTCAGTTATGTCAATAATTGTTTCAATGATTTGAGTGATTTATCAACTTGTAATATATGATTTTAGTACTAAAATTGTGTATTAGAAGTACCGAAATCACTCAAATCATTCAAACAAGTATTAAAATCACTTAAATAAGAATTAAAATAATTGAAATAATATACAAGAAGATCATGGGCTCAAGGCCATGCCCTGGCCGATGAGAGCTCCCAAAACACTAGACACTACGGATCTACAGTACATAGAGACAACCATACTTGTAGTGCATGGTTAGCTAGCTAGGGCTGCATTTCTGCGATGCTTACTTGTGCTGACATCAAACCCTAAATGCCGACACTTTATGCATGCATGGTTATGGTCGATCCTCGCCTAAAAAAAATTGTAGGTGGTTTCAGTTACTACTCTTTTCCCTTTCAGAGTAATTAACATAACTTAGCTGCTAGCTCCTTCCCAGGGCGACTGAGGGGTGACTCGCCCGACCTCGCCCACCGCTGGCCACTTCGGCCTCGACGTCTACTTGAAGGTCCACATTGCCGGTCCCCACAACCCAGCTGCTCCTCCCCACCCCCCAAACCCCAACAGCGCTAACGTCCCCCCTCCCTGATCGCCAGCCACTCTAGCCTCGGTGTCCACCCAAACCTCCCCATTGCCAGTCCCTACAGCTGCTTTTCCCCACCCCCGACTAAGCTGCCCACTGTTGCGGCTACCGACCATCAGATCTACCCCAGTCACCTCCGATCTACCACTCACCAGTTAGATCTGAGTCGGACTGAATGCAGCTTCAACCACTGATCCTCAGGATGCAGCCACCGGCTGATCTACATGAGCAATGGCCACCCCTCCCAAAGTCGAGCTGCCTCCTAATGCCGAGCTGCCTTAAGGAACCCAATGACTCACCAGCATTGATGCCAACCACCAGATCCCGCATAATCTGTGATGAATCAAGGCTCCACCGCGCGGAGTGACCTTCACAGATGACGTTGTCCACACCAACCTCAGTGCTCCATGTTGCCTCAAATCAATTATCATTGCCAACACCCAACCCCTACAGGCAGACGACACTAAAGGTAGAGGAACCACTTCAGCGCTCTCTTCACCTGGTTTCTCCCCTTAGAGTCAGCTCCATATCCATGAGCCTGCTACAAATCCCTCTGACAAGATGGCACATTCATCACCCCAGGGCGGTGCCTCTGTTCGACCGCACTGGACAATCATCAAGCCCAGGTTTTGGTGGCGTAAATGCGCCGGATGCAGAGGATGCCCCCAAGACCGCATTCAACATGGCATCAATTCGCAACCACCAAGACTTCCTTCGATGCACAAGAGGGTGCAGCTTCATTTGCCTCGGTCATGACCACCAAGCTTGCCACTGTAGAGACCCACCAAAGTGCCTCTGCTACCTTCACTGTAGCCACAAAGTGAGAGACTACAGTCGCCGGACGCCTTCACGCCTGGAGGCCTTGTCTGGACCTATGTGCATGGCGGTGACCCCCTCGGCAAGTGTCACACCTGCTTCCCATTTTGGGAGGAGCACTACGCGCACGACGATGACCCCTTCGGACAGCGTCACACCTGCTTGCCTAGTCACCCACACTGGGAGGAGTAGCTTGACATCAAAGCCTCCTCAAGACGAAGGCACGACTAACCCTATCCTCAGAGACCCAGCCACTTGAAGACACCTGCATCATCCCCTCTAATGCAAACCTGCATAGAGAGCAGCTCAGGTGTGAGGCTTATTCAGTTGTTGCCTGGCTAAGGGGTACAAAGGTCGATGCAGACCTCTGTACCATCACCGAAGCCTTGACAAGGCTCAAGGAGGTTCAACTTGAGGTCATCCGACTTTTCGATTCATAACCTCTACCCAGAAAACTTTCTCATCAATTTTGAGCACTAGCATCACAGGGAAGAGGTGACAAGTCACTACAAATTTCATTTCCATGACCTAGAGTTTCATGTTCATCCGTGGAAGCAACTTCATCATGCTTGTGGCGCGGTTCTTAGGTTCTGTGTGCGTTTATGCTTGGAGGGTATTCCTCTGCATGCGTGGAACACTGAGGTAGTCAATAGGATCATCGGGAAGAAATGCTCGCTTGATTGGGTTGATAAAAGTTCGTTGCAGCAGGGAGACACCCACACGCTCGACCTATGGGCTTGGACATCGAACCCTAGATCTACCCCTAAGGTATCTTGGTTAATCTCACTGATGGTCCCCCTAATGCCTCCTCCTTAGGATCACAGGTCGCCTCTTCACAACAAGCCCACTGCAAGAAACGACTAACTTTCAGGGTGCTCCAACACTTGGATTTCATTGAAGAATACTCTGCGGCACCACCGAAGGTCGGCCCTGCTGCACCTGATTATGTGTCATTCATGCCAGAGAAGCACAAACTCTCATGGCACCTCGGTGTCATCGATGGAACCCTGGAGGTGGAGGGTCAGCACAGCCACCACAATAGCAACGAGACCGGCCTGGTGGACAAGGGTGCCTCCCATTGCAACAGGCTCGGGCGGCCAACTTTGGACGCTTGTTGGGGTGACGACAAGTACCAACCCAAGCGGTTTGAAGATGACGACGACAACCTCCTTCCCACCCCGCGCTCGCCTCCTCCGATCCGCCCTCGCCTCCTCCTTCCTACCCCGCGCTGCCGCCTCCTCCTTCCCACCCCGCGCTGCCGCCTCCTCCTCCGCCGGCCATGCCTCCCTCCTCGGCCGCCGCCGCCTCCCCCTCCAACTCCTCCCCCGCGTTCGCCTCGGCCTCGGCCTCTGACCCCACCCCCTCCTGGTGGGAGTCCGTCTCCCAGGCGCGCTCCCGCATCCTCGCGCTCACCTCCATCCTCCCTCCCCCATCCTCCTCCAACGTCGCGGCCCTCGCCGACTCCGACTGCCCCGCCCGCGCGCTCCTCCACTCCCCCGCCGCCTACGCCGCGATCTCCGGCGCGCTCCGCGTCGGGGGCGGCGCCGATGACCCTGCCTGCCACTGGCTCTACGACATGCTCCTCTCCCCCGACCTCCGCCTCGCCGCGCTCGCCTTCCTCCCGCTCCTCTCCTCCCTCTACCTCCTCCGCCTCCCCCCGCACTCCCCTCCTCGCTCTCTGGCTTCGAGGCCGTCCTCCTCGCCGTCTACTCCTCCGAGGCCAAGAACCGCCAGGGCAAGCCCGTCGTTGTCCAGGTCCCGGACCTGTCCGTCCCCTCCCTGTACCATACTCCGCTGTCCAGCCCCACCTCGAAGTCCCCTCGCCGGCCGCAGCCGCCGCCGGTTCCTCCAACTCCGCCGAATGTCGTTGTGGGGGTGCTCTCGCCGCCGCTAGAGCCGCAGGCGGCCGTGAAGTCCACGAAGCGCGCGGGGATTATCGGAGTCGCATTCGAGGCGTACTACGCTAAGATTTCGCAGATGCCGGCCACATCCAAGGTGGATGCCTGGAATGCCGTCGCGTCGTGGGCGGGTCAGTACTGCCGCTGCCGTTTTGAGCTTGACGAGAAGGAATCGGAGGAGGAGGAGGGGGATTCTTTGGGGTCCGTGTCGCCAGTGTCGTCCGAGGCTGAGAATGGGAAGGTCTTGGAGGAGGAATTGGCAAGGGTGCGCGTCAATGGAGACAGCAGTGGGCGGAATTGCGGCAAGGAAGAGGTGAAGGATGCGAGGATGCTTCTCCCATGGGAATTACTGCAGCCGGTGATGAGGGTTCTTAGGCACTGCTTGCTTGCACCACTGAATCCAATGGAGGTGCGTGATGCGGCGGGGGAAGCTGTGCGGGTTGTCTATGCCCGTGCATGTCACGACCTCGTGCCACAGGCAATCTTGGCTTCCCGGAGCTTGATCGAGCTTGACAAAAGTGCACGCAAGGCTGCCAAGGCAGCAGCTTATGGGGCAATTGTGGCAGCGGGCACAGCTGGAAGCATTGCATCGAGCTCTAGGCCAAGTTCCAAGCCAAACACACCGAGCAAGCAGCGGAAGCCTGATGTGTTGCTCGTGTCCAAATGAGGCCAATTGCTAAATCTTGCAAGATTGTTTATGGTGGTGGTAATTGGTAAAGAGTTAATTTCTGATGAGTTTGTCACTGAAATGTCAAGGAAGTCTATTAGACCTTGCAATGTGTGAAGATCGATTGTTATGGCTTGGAAAACTGTTAGTTTAGTATGTTGCCAACATGTACTGTATGTTAACTTGCTTTATGTTACTCGTTGCAGATAGTTCACGAATCAATATATTTATGATTCTGCTTGTGGTCTGATGAGGTGAAAGTGTTGGAATGAATAATATGGTCATTGGTTTATCGTTATAATGTCACGAACTAATGATGTTGTCGCCTGCTCAAAGGATCAGTCGTTATGTGACATTCATTATGGGACAAAAATATTTGGTTATACAATATATGAGACATGAATCTTAATGAATCTGATTATTCGTTTTATTTTTTACAAATTTTATCTTGTTTTATATTTTATCGTAGCATTAGCACGGGCACACTACTAGTATCATCTAAGGATACAAGATTATCTATCATTTAAGTATCCAATCAACCATGGAGAAAAATCTCATTGCTGTAGAGAACTAAAGCAAAATAAATCTGCATTTTATTTTTTTCCTTTTGGGGAGAAACTCGAGTCATGTAGCTATAGCTAGGTCTGTATGGAGAATCACTAAATTCTATTTCCATTTTGAGAGCTCTAAAATCTAATTTCACTTTGTGTGAATTAATCCATAGTAACCACTAAACTCATTTGGATGGGAGAAATCAATGTTGGTAAATCCCGAGCGGCTGTAGATATACTTGATTTTTTAAAATAAATCCGGAAGGCTTTGGCAACAAATTAACGAACCAGTTAACAAATTATTTGGTTGACCTATCTACTAGCACAAATCAAGACTGTGGTGGATCGTACAATCACCTCGGTTGATATTGTTGAGTCCGAGTGAATACCTTATCCAAATCAGTGGATATGTGTCACTCATTTTTCTGATTTTTTTATACAGTTTTGCTATTGCACATACGACTGAAATTTTTTTATCTTTCAGTCATTTGAAATTGCACTCTCAATCAACTGAAATTGCAGCCCGCTCCAAAAAAAACATCTGCAACTTCAGGTGATTGAGAGTGCAACTTCAGGTGACCTGAAATTGCACTCTCAATCAACTAAAATTGCAACCCCCTCCAAAAAAATATGTGCAACTTCAGGTGATTTAAAGTGCAACTTTAGGTGACTGAAAGATAAAAAAATTTCAGTCGCATGTGCAATAGTCTATCCCTTTTCTATATTGCCGTGTTTATGCATGTATAAATCCTACGTTTCGTCGTTGCACAGGAGACTGTGTTTGTGTCCCGTGGATGCCACCAAGTATCAACTGGTAACACCCCTCGTTTCCCTTTTGTGAATTAATAATGTGTTGCTGATACTGGTGGGATAATGTAATCACATTTTGTAATCTCCATGATCAATCCAGAGTTTAGGGCCTTGTTAGGCCTTAATGCCTTAAAAAGAAATGTGTTGCTGATAGAAACTGCTGTGTCAGTATCGCACAGAGTAGAACCGGTCGACGAAGAAGAGCTATCCAAATTAATCAATCCATCAATTAATTTGAGCGAAGTCAAATTTAATCCAGGAAGAAAGAAACTATATGTTGCCATTTGATTCTGACCGACCGGAGAGGGCCAGGAAATGGTCGATCCAAGTGGTTCAAACAAGCACGTGAACTTAGCTTTCTGCAGCCAGCTTACCAGTCCACTCGGTCTCTCTCAATTAAGAATTCAGCTAGCTTGCTGCCTCTCATCGATGTACCTTCTGACCAGGTCGACTGTCATACACACCTTTTTTTTCTTCTTTTCTTTGGGTTATATTGACAATTTTCTCATGTTATTTTAACAAGGCGAATCGGACTGAAATTAAGCTGGCTGATGATGACATCTCTCAAATGTATATGGTTGGCACAACCACCGGATCAATCGATGGATTCATATACGACGACAACGCCAATCTAACCAAGATCGTGCACTAGAATTAATCAACTAGTATGTATGGAAATGCTCTGACCTCGATCGACCGGCGTTGACATATATTATATTCTTGACGAAAATTTGGTCAGTTAATTAGTCCTTGTGTAGACTAAACCATTTCAACGACCTAAGCTAACAGTCCTGTGTCTGCCCGCTGCCTGCTGCTACCGTCGATCATGGGCACCTGGCGGCGCCCCCTCCTCCCGTGTGCTGTCGCCCTCGTCACGCACCACCGTCGTTCACGTGCTGACGGACGCCGGCCGACGGCGCCCTCTCTCCCAGTTCGCCGTCTGCGCCCTCTCCATGCATCGCCAATGAAAAATCTGACGAAGTCAATGGTTTTGAGTGGTATTGATGGGGAAAAAAATAGAGGTAATTGGTTTTTTAGGACTCTAAACGTTGGGCTTCGCATATTTAGGACTCCAAATGTTAGCTTTGTAAAATTAGTACTTATATCATTGACACTTTGATTTCTATGGTATTATACCTTATTTATTATTTCTTAATCCATTTTCTTAATGCTTGGCACATAATATGACCCTTAGGACCTAATATGAGTCCTAAATATGTGAAGCCCAACGTTTAGAGTCCTAAAATACCATTCACAGAGCAAACTTTTAAGTAGGATCGAAGATCCTAATCAGTTGGTCTCACCAAGTAGAACGGGTACGCGAGCATGGGGAACGGTGTATTGTGAACCGAAGCATCCGTGTGACACTGTCCAGGCTCTTGTACAGCCCCTCGGGGAGCTTCAGTTTGCACAGCAATTGATTCAAGAAACCATCATTCCTGAAGAAAATGAGCAAAGCAAATAGCAAGAACTTGGAATGTAGCCTACGTACTGGATGCCACGACTCGTCGTTGTCGACGTGGCCGTGGTTCTGGTGGTGCGTCCTGTGGCTAATCCTCCTGCAGTTGGATTAAGGGAAGAGGGGCATAACCATCATGAAAAAATTGCTCCTTTGCCAAGTATTAAGAAAAGGAATTAAGAAATAATAAATAAGGTATAATACCATAGAAATCAAAGTGTCAATGATATAAGTACTAATTTTGCGAAGCCAACATTTGGAGTCCTAAATATGCGAAGCCCAACGTTTAGAGTCCTAAAAAACCAATTATCTCGAAAAAAATAGAAAAAATTGCTCCTTTGCCCTAAAGTTTAATGGCGTTTGTTCATTTGCCCCATGATGTCTCACTGACATGCGGGTCCAGGGCCCACATGTCAGTGAGACATCATGGGGCAAATGAGCAAACGCCATTAAACTTTGAGGCACATGAGCAAATCCCCAAAAAAAATAACGGATTGTTGCTCATTTGTTTTGAATCATACATGTATCATCAGATTGGGGAAATTATTCTTACTCACGAGATTAATTCGATCAAGAGTCATCGATAGCTGTAGCTTTATGGAGCCGATCCAATATGACAGACCTTCATGTGCCGTACAATACGATCAATTCTACATGTTATCTTGTGGAACAAAATTTTATGCATATATAACTTCCATAAAATTACATCGAGTAGTTGAAGCATATAATTATAGATTGATTAGTCCAATATGATTTATCATGGAATAAGCAATTCGCTAGCCTGCTTAAAAAAGCAGACACATTTCAAACAAGTCGTTGTCATATCATAGTTCTAGACCAATGCCCTGCCTGGCTTATCCAGCATATATAATTGAAGCGGGAAAGCCGGATCAGCGGTGGATTACACTGAACCAAAGTAATTGCGACGGCACTGGGATGACCTATCTCTAAAGCAACATATTGTTGACAATAATAAACTTGTGTCACTGTCCTGCACAACAGTCACAGGCAAATTAATTCTAAAAAATGGCAGAATTGCTATGCAGTTGAGCAGTCTAATCTCCTTTTCATAATTATTTCCAAATATATATTGGCCCAGTCAATCGATCGTGCATCAAGTACAGCCTTGTGCAAAAAGAAGCAGGGACAAGGAGATGGTATGAACTGTAGGTTGGAGGCATTATATGCATGGGTCTCCTTAATGGGAGTGCTGTATGTCTAATTCCGGCTATTGACGCATATATATATATATATATATATATATATATATATATATATATATATATATATATATATATATATATATATATATATATATATATATATATATATATATATATATATATATATATATATATATATATATATATATATATATATATATATATATAGGCATTATATGCATGGGTCTCCTTAATGGGAGTGCTGTATGTCTAATTCCGGCTATTGACGCATATATATATATATATATATATATATATATATATATATATATATATATATATATATATATATATATATATATATATATATATATATATATATATATATATATATATATATATATATATATAGTATACGAGTATTTAAGACCATATAGGTGGTATGAACAATTTTTCAGAGGTGGTATGTACATTTTTTTGACATACTCCTTTTTATGTGCGTATATCAAGGTATTTATAAAATACGCTAAAAACTATGGACTCCCTTGCAATTTTTTCGTATGGTTTACATTGGAGTATCTTATAATTAGTATATGAGTATACCTAAAGTGATAAAGGAGTATTTCAAATTTGTTTAGGTGGTATATTAGAGGTGGGTGTAATTACACCCGGGAGTAAAAAGTATTTTTCCTATATATATATATATATATATATATATATATATATATATATATAAAATATATTTGAGTAAATTTGATCCATCATCTGTCATTTTTCTTCTGATTGAGTCTACATCTACATTATTCTGTGATCTAATTTTGTCAATCGACTTGCTCTCTTCGGGTTGGAGGCATAGTGAAGAGAATGGATAACTTGCAATGTGATAAGGTGACCAATTAATACTGACATGTTGGCAACAGCCAGACCAACGTATAAAGGATTAATTGGTGATTTAGCTTTGCATCTGATTTGGCATATCATCACATGTAAGAAAACTAAAATACAAAAGCTTAAAGCTAGTAGCTAGGTCCTAAAAATTTTTTGAAGAGAAAAGTCTCTTTCGAAATTAAACATTTCATAATGATAACAAAAATTAAATTATGCGTCAAAAATAACATTTAGTGAATAAATGAAAGGTTTTTACAAGAACACCAAAGAAGTCAAAAAGTGCAAGGAAGCCAAACAATTCACTCAAATTCTAAATGTAGAAAATAATGTATAATCAGAAAACATGTTTCTGTAATATTTCTTAAAAATAGAGAAAATAATTATTCATTAAACATAGGATTTACGGTGTTAGATCAAACGGGATTTATTTCTAGAAAATAGAACTCACCTCTTAGAAACTAAAAAAATCCCCACAAAAGAAAAAGAAACTAAAAAGATACAATCATGTGTCATAGTCCCGTTGTAATTTACAAAAAGCCATGAAACTAAGAAACTTTTTTCGGCACCCATTTGGAGCGCGAGAATGTTTCCCCATTCCCGTGAGAAATGACTTTCCTGTAGAATTTCTGCGTTCTAAACGGGACCTTATAGATACAGTTAAAGATAAACCGAGAACTCCAAATTCAGGTGCGCAACCCGCAAAATACACAAGGATCCTAAGTGTTAATATATATATATATATATATATATATATATATATATATATATATATATATATATATATATATATATATATATATATATATATATATATATAGAAAAAATATATTCTACTCCCAGGTGTAGTTACTCCCATCTGTAATATACCATCTAAACAAATTTAAAATACTAATTATAGGATACTTTAATGTGAACCACACGAAAGAAATTACAAAGGAGTATGTAGTTTTTAGCATATTTTACAAATACATTTATATAAGTATATAAAAAAGAGTATATCTAAAAAAATATACATATCACATCTGAAAAATGTACATACTACCTAGATGGCCTTATATACTTGTTACTATACGTATATACCATCCGTTAAGCAAGATACTCCCTACGTTGTGAGATATGTCATAGGGAGTAACTACTCTCGCGAGTAGAAAAGAGACTTACTACACACACACATAATGCTGCGCTATTTTGCGTCTATGCATACTGTGCGCACTAGAAAGTTACTGTCGTGCGTGAGTGAAATTACTATTAAATATATGTAGAGTTACTGCCAGTTGTGTAGTGTTACAACTGATAGTAGCTCTACGTATATTTGACAGCAGGGGCGAAGCCAAGGGGGAGCCTTAGTAAGGCTTTAGCCTACCCTCCCTCGATGGCAAATCCCCCTCCCTGGTGGCCGGCGAGTAGGAGACCGGTGATGACAACCTTGAGATGGAGATAACTAGCAGTTGCAAAGAAAAATTAAAATAAAAAATGTCTGGTCAAGTGGTCAGCTCACTGCCCTTAAGAGGCCCAACAAATCCATCTCACCAGCCCACAAGACACCAACTCTAACTCACAAACCATAGCAAATTAGCAATTGGATTTTTTGATTTGCGCACAACACAGAGGGGGCAGGGGCGACTGGGTGAGGCAGCGAGGAGAAGGGGGGATCGGGGCCGGGGAGCCGGATCTGGTGGGGAGGGTCGAGCCGCCGACTGAGGGGAGGCTCATCTGCGGGTAGGGGAGCCGAACCGGGGCGACGAGGGGGAGCCGAGCTGGGGCGGCAAGGGTCAAGCAACAGCCGGCAAGGGTGAGTGGCGCCGCGGCAGGAGCACCATGCCACTGTGCGCCCTTGCCGAAGCTGTGCGGCCATGCCTTGAGTTGGAGAAGTCGAATAGAGGAATGAGGAAGCGAAGACTATGAAGTGGACTAGTGGAGTTTTGAGACTTAAGTGAGAGAGTGACTTGAGAGTGAACTCCCAAATGCATGAAGTGAGGATATTAGGATTTAGGAGAGGAGAGCTGAGCCAGTGAGTGAGTCCGAACTTGGACTAGACCGATCGACTAAGGTATTCTTTCTTAGTTCCTTACTTCCTCCTCAATTTAGTATTTTAGACTTTAAACTTTAGACTTTCAATATATATATATATATATATATATATATATATATATATATATATATATATAGGAAAATTACATAAGGCACCCACATCAAGAACCGTCCGATACACGTGTATGATTGATAATTTTTTTGAGTTTGGGTATGGAAATGTTTTATACCCTTGATATATTTATGGTAATTAAGTTTTGAACTCAGTTCAAACTAGTTTGAACTACTTTTGAGTTCAATGCGACTACAGTGAGTATATACCATAAAAATTGTTCAAACTAATTAAACTGAAGTTGAATTTAATTTTTTTCGTAGTTTGACATCTCAAATATACTTTTTTATGGGTATATGAAGATACCCACATCAAACGTTGCGAATCTCAAAGCAAATCAACGGGTATTGATATGGGTGCCTAGGCACCAAGGTGCATGAAACACTCGTCATATATATATATATATATATATATATATATATATATATATATATATATATATATATATATATATATATATATATATATATATTAAATAACAGGGGCACTATGGTGCCTAGGCTCCTATATATATAGTTTAGCTCTTATAATTTTTAATAGATTTTGCTTTGTATTGACAAAAATTAATAATTTATTTATAGATTTTGTTATAATGAAAAATAAATTTTGTGTAACTATTTCACAAGCAATTTAAGTAGAATCGAGCGAGAGATCTTTAGAGTATCGATGATGATAAAATTATAAACCGCTTCCCAGGCATGAAGTCCGCAGAATGCATTTGCCCCATGATTCAAATTTGTCTCGTGATTCAAATTAACTTATTTGTGGTATGTTTCATATGATCTAAATTTTTTATTACTATTCATAATTTTCTATTATATCACTAATTTTGATATGTTTTATACACAATTGACTTATCGCTTCTTCGTATTCATGGCAGAATAATTATATATTGTTTGGGTATGCGCTTTCTATTATTGAGGTAGCTGCTTTGTATTTCTCTGTTTTCATTGTTCATCTCTAATTGTGCAATTCTGTATGAATATGAAATTTTATAAGAGTAAAAGATTATATTTGTGTCAACTTAATTTAAACCTACAAATGATTTAGCCCATCCTTAATTTCATTCCTGGTTTCGCCACTGTTTGATAGTAACTTCATTTACACACGTCAATAACTTTTTTGCTCACAGAATAGTAATTATATATATGTATGTGTGTATATATATATATATATAGTATTTTTCCTATATATATATATATATATATATATATATATATATATATATATATATATATATATATATATATATATATATATATATCTTACAGCGCAAAAACAGAGTAGAAAAACAAAGAGAGAGAAAAAAAATCAAGCCATCCACGGCAGCTTGTAGCAAACACGAAACCGCTTTCCAATCGTCCAAACTCCGCAGACGCACGCACGCCAAGCAGGTAAGCAAAGGTAACAAGGCGGACACGCCTTCCCTGCCTCGCTACCCTCCAAATCAACCTCCCGGCAGCCGCCACGCAACCTCCTTCCTTCACGCAGCGCAATGCCAACGCCGAAACCACCCGAAAAATCCTATAAAATCGACGCATTCCGCCCACAAAAACGCCTCGCCCGCGGTCGTAGGCGTAGCCTCCTACACAAAAAAACGCCACCACCTCCCGGCAAAAAAAACATCGCCACACACGCGCACCAAAATCTTTTCCTCCACTCCCAACTCGTCAGCTACGCACGTTTATACGCCAAGAAAGCCAAGAAGCTGCTTGTTCGCTCCACTAACAATCTGCAGGAGAGAGCTACCTGGGCGGTTCTTGGATTGTTTGCTCGACGGTGGTGAGGATGGTTGGGCCGATAGTGATCGCGTCGGCGGGGCTGGGGATGCTGGCGGGGGTGGCGATGGCGAACCGGACCATGGGGGACGGGCTGCCGGCGGCGTCCAGGTGGGACGCGCGGCCGCGGTGCGCCACGTGCGGAGGCAGCGGGCGGGTGGAGTGCCTCTGCAACCGCTGGTCCGACGGCGACGTCGGCTGCGGAACGTGCGCCGGCTCAGGGCGCATGCCGTGCCGCAGCTGCGGGGGGTCCGGCACCGGCAGGCCGCTCCCCGCTCGGCTCGTTGTCCGGCAGCAGAAGCCGCCGCCCGCGCCCGGACGAGGAGGTGACCGCAATTGATTCATCAATTCACAGTTAGCTAGGAGAAAGGTGCAAGTGAAAGAAGAAACACAAGTATGTATATGTGTATTCCTGCGGATGTTATATATGTCTCCTTCAAGACTAGTACTACTTGCCCTACAAGATCGATATACTTGGATGGTATTTGTGTTGCTGGTGTTGTTGATGTGAGCTGATCTATCAAACACAAGAATATATAAAAGAAGTTGGAGATCAAGAACTCGCATGAAGAGGCCATGAGGGAGAGGAGATGCATGGAGGATAGTACTTTGGCAAGTTTTGTTGGCTGGGGAAAGTTGTAGTTGGCTGTAATATATACTTAGATACGTTAATATAAAGATTAATTTCCAGAGATGGTCATGATTCTTGAGCTACTTTTTCGTGTGCTTGTGGTTATATAGTTGATCTTGCCTGGTTAGTTCGTTGATTTATTTCTCCTTGTGTATGGTTCTTTATCGATCTCCAACTCTTCTTCTGTCCTGTTGATTTTCTGCTGCTAATTCGAGAAATTTGCTTTTCCCTTTTTGGGTGATGTTCATTATATATGCCGAGATTAACTAATTCAAGCATCATTCCCATGGTCAGATGTTTTTAGTTGTATAATAAAACCGATGATATATGATGTACTAGGAGCGGCTCAAGGTGCTCAGCACTTCATCTTCATCCTTGTGTTCAAACATTTCATAAGCAAATTTATTGAAGATAATGTCCGGAATTCGAGAATTTTGTACGGACGAATTTAGGTTATCCCTCATCAAGTTAATGTTCTTCAAGCAAAAATTCAGTAATATTTATGTACCCCAAACAAGGGCTAGTAGCTCTTAAAAACTTTCTTGAGACATACCAATAGCTCTCGGCGATCATATTTGCCCATTAATTGGAAGCCGTCGCCAAATTCATGTAAGGCAGAATTAACAGACACTCCGCATAGATGTGTAGGTTCATATTTCACCATTGGTTTAGATCTGTTCGGCGCCTTCCACACAAGTACAAGATATTTCCTTGACATGTGATTATAGCTAGTCTCTATTTTTTTTCCCTGTAAAGCATAACTTTTTAATGTTGCAATTAAAAAACATGTACTTCGTCCTTCAGAGGCACGCTGATTTGAATTATGAACATGGGTTGGGTCACTCTTGGCCAGATCTACGGATACTATAGGACAATCTCATGTCGGAAGCAACTCGGTCCCTCTTTGCCTAATTGTTGGCATCAAAATATCACAAGCTGAAGTCGTTCGTGAGCCACACGTTGAATGGATAAGCTGCGCCAAATGCCAACAAATGTGGAAAAGTCATTTATAGAGCATGTATACGTATGTACATAGCACAATAAATAAAGGCATGTACATATTGTTCGCAATGCACAGAAGAAATATCTGAAGAAATGGTAAAAAGCTATACTGCTCCAGCTAGAAAATATGATAAGATATCGACCAAATTCAAGACTTGCTGAGGTTGCAATTTCGTGAAATGCATTCAGCAAATACCAGGCTCATTAGGTCATTATCTTAGCAACTTGTTTATAGTGTTGGACACACACTACTACAGAAAGGCTAATAGTAGACGGCAAATCACAGACTACAAAACCGTCTGTAATGTACACTATTACAGACGGTTTTAATTTGAAGGCCGTCTGTGGTATTTGTGGCGGGAAAAAGTAGTATCACAGACGGTTCTTACCGCTGAACCGTCTGTGATACTGGAATATCACAGACGGTTTTTATTAAAAACCGTCTATGATAATCCCAGATTATCACAGACGGTTTTTTATTAAAAACCATCTGTGAATGTTCACAGACGGTTTTTAACAAGAACCGGCTGTGATGTCCCTTTGTCTGTCATATTCTGTTCATGAGCAGAGGTGAATATATAAGTACACATTGCTTCTAATAACTTAACTACAGAACTACTGAGACAAGAGATCACAAATTAAAGACAAATTTATTAGTTTCAATTAGAGGCAAATTTACTACAAAACTCGCACAGGTAAATAGTTTCCCAGATTGTAATCTTTTGGGCTTCGTACGCTTCTTCTTCGACTTTGGGACTTGGAGGATCAGCCGTTGAATTCTCGAACGCCGTTAAGATTGCCCTTGTCCTCAGCACTTCCTCCTCCAGCCTGGGCAAATGATCAGCAGCATCCATAATGTCGTAGAGGATAGCATGAAAAGATTCCTCAGAATCTGCCGTTTTTGCTTGATCGGCAAGGCTATCCATCAGTCTCTCCAATGCGTGTAGAGCTTCTTCCGCTTTGCGCACATTGTGGAGAAGAACCAGGGTGAGGGATGTTTCCCTTTCTTGAGCGGCAGCGAGACGCCTCCGTCGACGGCGGATGATGAGGTCGAGCTGACGGATGCAAGAAAGTCGGGGAAGGAGAGCAGGGCGTGTGCGGAGAAGCTGCTCCAGATGCAAATTGCTGGCCGCCTGTGTAAGGTTCCGGCCGAACAATTCGTGATGAACAGATGAGAGGAAGGAGATGATCACAAGAATAGTAGAATCCATATTGTACGTACATGGAAGAGACATGGATTAGGCGCGCATATTTAACCTTTAGCATCGTATACCCAAACATTAATGATATAGACGCTTCGTATAACGATCGAGAGACGTTAATTAGACGATCGAAACACGAAGCATTCTGGCAATCGAAACACGAAGCGTTCTGGCAATGGAAACACGCGCGAAGCATTAATGATATAGACGCTTCGTATAGCGATCGAGAGACGTAAATTAGACGATCGAAACACGAAGCGTTCTGGTAATGGAAACACGCCATTATCACAGACGGTTTTAATAAAAAACCGTATGTGATAAGCTGGTTATCACAGACGGTTTTTAGTTATGATAATTCACAGACGGTTTTTAACTAAAAACCGTCTGTGATAATGACTAAGGCATTTATTGCGCTGCTCAGACCGCATCTGTCTTCATTTCGATCCAGATCTAGCCACTGCTGCGCACTTTTTCACTCGGGAGGAAGCTAGGCGATTTCAGGCCAGTTAATTTGGTGGGAAGAGGCAGAGATTGAGCTTTGAATTAAGATTCAGACTTTCCTAGTTGCTGTAGATATGGTTAGTAATGAAAGTTATTTTTTTTAATTGCATTACAATTTAGGTCTAAGTAATCCATGAGTGGTACGTTATTAATTGAAGATGGTTAATTTGCAAAATTGTTGGTTATATAATAGCTGTTGTGTTTGCAATATGAATTGAGCTAGCAAATTAAGTCTCAATATAATAAATGTGGCCGGTATATATGTAGTTATAATTAGTTAATCTAGATTTTAATACTAAGTTGTTATATATGTACGTAACATAGGACCGAAACTGGATGTATGCCGCGAGCCGTGTGAGTGAAGAGTACATTAATGGCGTTTCTGCTTTTATAAGAGCCGTCGAGGAGGATATGTTGAATAAGGGGGTGGATTATATGTGCTGTCCATGCACTGACTGCGAGAATTTGAAGATGTTTAAGAACCGAGGGCAAATTGAAGCGCACTTGATTCGGAGGGGTTTTAAAAAGGATTATACGTGTTGGACCAGTCATGGCGAAGTGAATGATCATATGCCGCCGGATGACATCGCCGGTGAAGTGAATGACATGCCGCCGGCTGATGTCGATTGTGGCTCGGATTCGGATAGGTTGCACGATGATAATCTGGATCAGATGCTTCGCGATGTAGAAGAGAACTATGATGAGAGAGAGTATGTTAAATTCCGTGGCTTGATGGAGGACTCAGAGAAACCTTTGTACACGGGCTGCAAGTACACGAGGTTGTCGGGCGTGCTTGAACTGTTGAAATTGAAGGCAAGCAACGGTTGGTCCGACAAGAGTTTCACGACGCTGCTAGGTCTTTTAGCGGACATGCTTCCGGAGGGAAATGAGTTGCCTAAAACCACGTATAAAGCCAAGAAGATTCTTTGTCCGTTGGGAATGGAAGTAGAAAGAATACATGCATGTCCGAACGACTGTATCCTCTACCGTAAAGAGTATGCAAACATGCATGTATGTTCGGTGTGCAACGCATCCCGATACAAACGTAACAATCAATCAGATGATGGCGAGGGAACAGAGGCGAAGAAAGGACCTCCTGCTAAGGTGGCATGGTATTTTCCTATAATTCCACATTTATTTCATACATGTCAAGTTTTATATGTGCGCGCGTTGATATTCCTATCGACAGGCTGCGCCCATCTCTACATCTGCATTGAAACAGCCAGATTTTGCAAAAATTCGAGGAGAGTTCATTTGGTTTTTGTGGAGTAAAGTCGTAAGATCAGATGGAGAGTTCCACTGTCCAGAAGATTTTTTATTGTAATTCTAAGTGCAAATACAGTGTAGATCTTTTACAATTGTGTATTTGTTAATGGATATTTTATTTCGATTCAATGAATTGATTTGCGAAATGGATGCTTTATATTTGTGAAATGAAGTGCCTTGTCAATTGGATATTTTATGTCTGTGAAATGAATTGAGATGTGAAATGTATCTGAAATGAGATGTGTGAATTGTATATGTTTTATGTCTGTGATTATCTGCTTGTTTCAGAGGGCATGGCTAGCATTTCCTGAGGCTAGCCAATAAACAGAAATATATTTAGGGGTTGAAGGGAATATCACAGACGGTTTTTGAGTAAAACCCGTCTGTGATAGCTGATAATCACAGACGGTTTTGACTCAAAAACCGTCTGTGATACTTATTATCACAGACGGTTTTTAACTCAAAACCGTCTGTGATTATCAGCTATCACAGACGGTTTAATCACAGACGGTTTTGACTCAAAAACCGTCTGTGATAATAAGTATCACAGACGGTTTTTAACTCAAAACCGTCTGTGATTATCATCTATCACAGACGGGTTTTACTCTAAAACCGTCTGTGATAGCTGATAATCACAGATGGTCCGAAAACCGTCTGTGATGACCTTCGATTATCACTGACCCATAAATACAGACGGTTTACAAAACCGTCTGTGATGACCTTTTCTGTAGTAGTGACATCTAGTGCGCTAAATGCAACAACTTTCATCATTTTTTTGCACAAGTGGCTTTTCCATGATTGGAGACTTACACAAGCATGCAAACTTAATTTGGATGCGAGATATGTACTTACTAGATTCATAAATATTGAGTATATCTAGTGGTTAGGACTCCTAATTTTCTTTTTAAGTGACCCTAGAATCCATACCATCAAATATTCCAAAGTTTGATCACTAGCTAATATGTTTTCAAACTATCTAGATTGGATACATGAAAAGTATGTCGTTACATTTGTCATAAAAATACTTTTATAATATTATAATTTTATTAGTATATAATAAGATAAAGTTACAAAAACTAACATACCGTAGACTCTGATGCTGGTTGGGGCAAGCTTGGAGGCCGGGAAGCTCGAATTGAGCGTACAAACCAGAGGGACTCACCTAATGGTATGCAATTAGACAAACTGATTATCTAGTATTGGCATTCGATTGATGTATTAAGGCCTGTTAAGGTAGTATTAATGCTTGTTCAAGTGAGAGCAAGACAATGTAGCAGCTTCCATGGTTTTGTAATGCCATATTTTTCTACTTGTGCACCCATCGTACAACCAACAAACAGCGTTATCTTAGCCCTTTTTGACCTCATGCAACTAATCTATTATATAATCTATTATATATTAAAAGCTTATGATATGCCTTCTAGAACTGCTAAGGAAAAATAGAAATAGGCCAAAAATTCTCATAAAAAACAAAATATCTGGTCTTTAATCTAGTTGACGCTAACTTAGTTAACTATAATAGCCATTCGATGTTATTATTTAAAGAAAAACATCTAACTATCTATCTAGTGGATCCGAGTTATAATGACTTAGATTAAAAGAAAGATTCCTATCAAGCAAAATAAAATATAAAAAGAAATTTGGAATAAAAAATAAAAGGAAATTAGCCATTTGATTTTCAAACAAACTCCAAATTAAAATTGTACATAGCTAAAATTTGGAATAAAAATTAGCTGTTGGATTTGTATACGAATTCTAGCCTAAAGTTGTGATTCGAAGTTAAATAAAAAACAAACAATAAAAATTAACAAAAATTAAGAATGAAAAATAAAAGGAAATTAATTAACAATGTGATTTTCATACGAACTCCAAATTAAAACCTTACATAGCTGAAATTCGGAATAAAAATTAGATAAAAATTAACAGTTGGATTTGTATCCAAATTATAACCTAAAAATGAAATTCGAATTAAATAAAGAATTTGGAACTAAAAATAAAAGAATATTAGCAATTTCATTTTCATAAGAATTGCAAATCAAAACACCTACATAGCTGAAATTCAAAATAAAAATTAGATGAAAAATTAATAGTTGGATTTTTACAAGAATTCTAACCTAAAACTAAAATTAAAAATTGAATAAAAAAATTTAGATTAAAATAAATATTTCACATTAAGTGCAATAAAAAACATAAATTCCAAATAAAAATTAGCAGCTAGATTTATGTACGAATTCCAACCCAGAACTGAAAAACAAAGTCTATAAGAAGCACAATTCAGTATAAAAATAAATGGAAGAATATATATTTTGGTATTTTTTTAGAATTAAAATTACAAAAATATGCTTTTCATCGATACGAGATCAGACAACACACTTATAAATATCCTCGGTTGGATTTGAAGACCGTTGAGGGTGCAAAAGGACCCAATGAGAATCACAGATGAATATATGAACAAGTGTATTGTATATAGGTGTCTAGGGTTACAAAATAGCCTCCCTCTCCCCACTTACACGGGGCCCTATTTATAGAGTGGGAGGGGAGGCGAGTGAAGTTACAAGTTTGCCCTCAAGGCCTAGCTTACTCCTAAGGGTATTTTCATCCTTTGCACCACGCGAGCCCTATCGTGTCTGTGGGACCCTGGAGTCGGTCTACAAAGCTCGTTGGGAGTTGCTTCCAGACCCTACCTGAGGTTCTTCCAAACTTCATTTTGGGTTGGCTCCTGGACCTCGTCCAAGATGGCGTGGACCTTGTTTGAGGTTCGACCACAAGTCTTTTCTAGGGTTGGACCACGAGTGTCATCCAGGGTTGGCCACCAGACCTCGTCTGAGGTAGATTCCCCAATGTGTGACACCAAACTAAAGTTATCGTGGGCCTGATATAGCATGGGTACCCTCCCTAATAGTAGCCCTCACCGTTCTCGGTGGTCGTCAACCGCCCGCCTGGACCGACGCACCGACTTGCAAAAGTGGTCAGCGCACGGCTTTGGGTCAGCAACTCCACTGGTAGCCTATGCATTCTAACAACATGTTAAAATACCTTAGTCCTCACATGAACTTCAGATGATAGGTCATGCCCGCACCTCCGAGATGGATTCCCTTGGTGTTCATCAATGGGTCATTGCCTTGTTTGGTTGATTTTAGGTCGTATTAGGGAGTTCACCGTCACACAGAAGGACATGGGGTCACAAATAGCTATGGAGTCAAGCGTCGACCGCATAGATGTTGAAGTTATGTGGATTCATGGAGCTAAGACTTCTCCCAAAGAATTGCCTCGTAAAGTGAGTCCTTGACCAATGGCATTCGAGAGGTGAAGGTATGCACAGGAGTGCTGAGCTTGACTTGCCTAGGCATGGCCACCAAAGAACAATAGAACCTAGGGGTGTGAAAGGTTGACCCACGTGAACACATAGAAATAAGCGCCTAACTTGTTAGTTCAAGCCACGTTGAGTTCTTGGGTAATCAGGTCATTGTATGAACTTATTGATAGGGCGTGGATGTACCACTAGTCCGGGATATGATGGAGCTTCATGGCACATGAGGCCGACTAGGGCATCCACATCCCTATGCATGAGCTCGATTGGTGATGCTGAGTCAGACATCATATCGAGCCATGATTGGTCAATGCATGCCAACACACTGAGATGTTCAAGGTCGGTGAGCATTCATGGGACTAGCTTGATGAGCCTTGACCCTCAAGGCGAGGGGATACACGCTAAGTCATTGCTTGCTCGACCTATTAAGGCACATCATTAGAAGCTTGGAAGTGCACCACGTACTCAGCTTACGGAGGTGTGGCCTATGATGCAAGGAGTGCCCGACGAGAAGCTATGCTTTGTCAAGGGATGGCCCTTGAGGCTAATCACATCATGCCGAGGTGATGTGTTGGCACTTGTCAAGGTAAAGCAATTAATCCAATGGGCGCACATAACTAAGGAGATATCAATATATCGAGTTGAGCTTGTTCGTGGGAATGTTCTGTATGTCGAGTCGTATCATGGAGGTAAAGCCGTTGTGGAGTGTTGTCCCTTGCTAGGCGAACTAACCTGATAATTAGGAGCGTGCTGGGGTGTGAAGTACTAAGGACTGATGAGTTACCTCTGAGGCATGCACCGAAGTGCCTATTAACCAACTCTTGGAGGGGTCACTCGCGGTGTGAGTGGGTGTGCACCAAAGTGCTGGATACTCAACTCTTCTTGGGTGTGACCTCATGAGGAGTTCTTGATTCATTAAGGGCTGGCCTTCAAAGTGAGGAGATATGCACCTGGACACAAGGTGGTTGATTCATCGAGGCTTACACGATTAACTCGTCGAGGCATTGACTGTGAGGCAAGGAATACTCAACAAACTGGGGCGTGGCCCTTAACGAAACAAGATGATTTGGTTATCATTTGGTTCTCCGTAGAGCTAGAGAGAGTCCATGGCCGGGGAGACGCAATCAAGGCGAAGCAAAGTTTAGCTGAGGGAAAGCTATCAAGACTGATCGAACCACATCTGGGTCAAGCCATTGCTCCCAAGATGCTCAAAAATCTTTGTTGATGCGCTAGAAGGGCCAAGGTAGTGCGCGTAGTGAGCGACCTTCTTGGGAGTGACACTGACCTTGTCTTTGGTGCAACGTGGACATGGTCTAGTGGGCAGCATCCTGGAGGACAAGGAAGGTGATGATACCATATCTAGGTCCACTATCCTTAGCCCGAACTTGCATTCAATGTATGGTAGGGTTGAAGCGAAGGCGGCACCAGAGGCCATCACAGGTGGATCCCGTTGGGTCAAACCCAAATAGCAATGGTGGCAGTAGAGTCAATCTAAGCTGGGATGGTGGCGTGTGGCGAACGTCGAGCCCGGACAATGGCACGTGGTGCCATCGGAAAAATGGTGCTCAGGACTCAGTTTTTTTGTGAGGAATGATGTTGGCTCAAACACCGACCGATGTGGTGCGGCATCGGGATGCCTTTGCTTCATCTAGCAGTCGCTTGGCGTTCTTTGGCAAAGGTTCTAATGGACTACAGTTGCTTGAATTGTTTACTAGGCTTGTGCTATTGTTGCTTGCCTAATGTTGAAATGAAACTCATCCACTACTTACTAGTGGTATTCTGTTACCCCATCCCTTATCAGAAAAAACTTGGCGCTCAGGATAAAACTTGTGAGCACCTAATCGGTTAGGAAGGTAAGAACGTTTCTGCCTCCTATCGAAAGAAATTTAGAGCTAGGGACGAAGTTCATGAGTGGCTAGTTCGTCGGGGAGGTGAGAACATCTTCGTCTCCCCTCGGGAGAAAGTTGGTGCTCGAGATGAACCTTATGAGTGGCTGGTTCATTGGAAAAACTTGGCACTCAGGATGAAGCTCGCGAGTGGCTGGTTCATTCGGGATGTAAGTATGTCGTCATCTCCCATCAGAAGAAACTTGGCACTTGGGATGAAGCTCGCAAGCCGCTGTCCATCAGGGAGGCGAGAATGCCATCATATCCCATCGAAAGAAACTTGGCACTAAAGATGTAGCTCATGAGCGACTAGTCCATCGGGAGGTGAGAACGTCACCGTCTTCCATTAGAAGAAACTTGGCGCTCTAGATGAAGCTCATGAGTAGCTAGTCGCTTGGGGAGATGGAAACATCGTTGTCTCCCATCGGAAAAACTTGGCACTTAGGACGAAGGTAATGAGCAGTTAGTTGCTTGGGGAGGTGAGAGTGTCACTATCTCCCATCAAAAAAGCTTGGTGCTTGGGTGAAGCTCACGAGTGGCTAGTCAGTCTGGGAAGCTGGAACATCAGAGTCTCTCATGGTTGGTCAGGGAAGCGGGAACATCAGAGTCTCCCATCAACAACATTAGGGTCTCCCATGGTTGGTCAGGGAAGTAGGAACATCAGAGTCTCCTGTCAAGAATATTAGAGTCTCCAATGGTCAATCGGGAAAGCGGGAATATTAGAGTCTCCTATCAGGAACATCGAAGTCTCCCATGGGAAAGGGCAGTGAAGATTCAACCCCAGAGGGTGAGTGGTCATCAACCTGACCCTGGAGGATGGGTGTAAGGTGGTGAAGACTCGACCCCAGAGGGTGAGTGGTCATCGATCCGACCATGAGGGGTAGGTGTAAGGTGGTGAAGACTCAACTTTAGAGGGTGAGTGGTCGTCGACTCGACCCTGGAGGGTGAGTGTTAGGCGACTCAACCCCAGAGGGTGAGTTATCGTAGGCCTAACCCCGAAGGGTGAGTGTTAGGCAACTTAACCCTAGAGGGTGAGTTGTCACAGGCCTGACCTCAGACGGTGAGTGTTAGGTGACTTGACCTTAGAGGATAAGTTGTCGTAGACTCAGCCATAGAGGGTGGGTGTGAGCCCATACCAAGGATAAGCCATCAAGGTATGTTAGAGCTCACCAAGGAGAATCTATCAAGTCAATGGGAGGCCCTAGTCGAGAAGGCACCATTGAGGTAAAGCGATATTTGTCTGAGGCAAAGCCGTCGAGGCTGAGTTGAACCATGCTGAGGCCAGGCCATTAAGGCATGTTAGAGCTCACCGAGGTGAATCATCGAGCTAGGGGGATCCCCTAGTCGAGGAGATGCCATCGAGGTGAAGCAATGTTTAGCTGAGGCAAAGTCATTGAGGCCAAGTTGAACCACGCCTTGGCAAAACCATCAATGCATGACAGAGCTCGCTGAGTTGAATCCATCGAGCTAGGGGGAGCCCCTAGTCGAGGAAACACCATCGAGGCGAAGTGATGTTTGGCCGAGGCAAAGGCATTGAGGCCAAGTTGAACCATGCCAAGGCCAAGCTATCGAGGCGTGTTGGAGATCGTTGAGGTGAATCCACCGAGCTAGGGGGAGCCCGTAGTCGAGGGGATGCCATCGAGGTGAAGCCAAGTTTGGCCAAGACAAAAACTGTCGAGGCTGAGCTAAACCATTCCAATGCTAGGCCATCAGAGCATGTCGGAGCTCATTGAGATGAATTTGTCGAGCTTGGGGGAGACCCTAGTCGAGGAGACACAATCACGGTGAAGCGAAGTTCAGCCAAGGCAAAGCCATTGAGGCCGAGTTGAACCACACCGAGGCCAAGCCATTGAGGCATGTTGGAGCTCATTGATGTGAATCTAGGGGAGCCCCTAGCTGAGGAGACGCCATTAAGGCGAAACAATGTTCAGCCGAGGCAAAGCCGTTGAGACCGAGTTGAACCACACCGAGGCTAAGCAATCGAGGCATGTTGGATCTCACCGAGGTGAATCCATCGTGCTTAGAGAGAGCTCCTAGTTGAGAAGATGCCATCAAGGTGAAGCAATGTTCGCCATGGCAAGCCATCGATGACGAGTTGAACTACACCGAGGCCAAGCCATTGAGGCGTGGTGGAGCTTGTTGAGGTGAACCCATCGAGCTAGGGGGAGCTCCTAGTCGGGGAGATGCCATTGAGGTGAAGCAATGTTCGGCCGAGGCAAAATCATCGAGGATGAGTTGAACCCGACTGCGACCAAGCCATCGGGGCGTGTTGGAGCTGTCGACGTGGTGCAGCCGAGCGAGCACCGCAGGTTTGGAGCATGTGAAGTGAGCGGAGTGGGTTCGACACAAGAGCACAGACCACCTTGCTAGTTAACCAAATAACCTATAGGATCGAATACCACAATCAGAGAGGGAGTTGAATGATTGCCTCCGCTTTTTGGAACCCGAAAACAAATTAGTAAAAGAATAAAAACAACCTAAATAATAGATTAAAACTACAGAGAACTAAAGAAGCAAGCCCTAACCAAAATAGTAACAAAAATTGAAACCAAAAGCTTCTGGCCAGTTAGACCACAATAGTGAGGGCGGTCTGACTGCTATGTAGTTGGCGACAATCAAGTGGATGACTTGGTGCATGATCAAGGAATGTGAAGTCGATGGAGGAACATTATCTCACCATGCATTGCTCAGAACAAGAACGAGTCGAAAACGACGACCAGAAAACCACGCCGCTAGCGCCAACTAAATTTTTTTGGAATAGATCTGTTCTTCTATTTCTGAATCATATTCTGTGGCTACAAAGTGCCTTCACGGCACCCATCAAATCCTAGCACACAAAAATTCCAAAATCTTTCTCCGAAAAGTGCTTCTTAACATTTAAGCTCTCCCTGTTTTTATGTGCTAGAGCTCTAAACCATGTCCTCATCAATATGGACACAAAATTCTATCCAATTCCAAAAAACAAGGGACCCGAAACCCTTCCAAATATGGGTTTTTTTTCAAAAGCTCTAAACCTTCCAGTTACGGATACCTTCCATAACTCCTTCCAACACATTATGTGTCAAAGCCTTTAGGACCGCCCTCCCGTAGCTTATCCACACATCATCCAACTTTGATTTCTACGTGCCCAAGCATGAGCCTAACCACATCGTGACATCCTCGACTGCCTGAACCTCGGATTTCCCCATCCTAGTCCCAGTCCTCCTCGTTATCGACCATGCTGCCTCCACGCCCAACCTGCACATGCAAAAACCAAAGAACATTTTCCCGGCACACGCAAAACACACCCTTATCCAACAATAAAACAAATCAAATCAACCGAAATCTCAATTTCCACGCTTTCTAAAAATCAACCCGAGATCATTGACTAGGCATTGTAGCTCCGACCATCGACCAAGCACTGTAACTCCGACCATCGACCAGTCATTGTAGCTCCGACCATCAACTAGGTACTGTAGCTATGACCATCGACCAAGCACTGTAGCTCTGATCATCGACCAGGTACTGTAGTTATGACCATCGACAAAGCACTATAGCTCTGACCATCCCGGTCGAAGCCTATGACTGCTAAGCGGTCAAAGTCAGCCGGTCAAACCGCCCAACTCAAGGTGGTCAGACCATTTAACCTGAATATTCCAGTGATCCAGTTTTACAATAGTGCATCGACCGAAACTTTCACAAACACAAATTTCAATACAAGCTAAATATCAATTATTTATCATCACTATATTCCCGATCTATCTACATTGTCTAACATAACCCTTAGGCTCTGTTTGACATTGCAGTGGCTTTTCAAAATCATTTTTTTTACTTTTGGATATAACAGATAGTTAAAGCAATTTTCTTGGAGCCGTAACAGCAAAATCCTATTAGAATTAGTAAATATTTCCCCAACAAGCCATAGGTCACACGGTGCAACACAGCAACCGCAAACTCACACTGATGTCTCACATCACTGTACTGTTTCCCAACCAAACGGGCCCATGTCGTCGACTTCGAGCAGTGGCGGAACCAGGCCTCGGGCTACTTGGACTGTAGCCTGAGGCCTAGCAACCAAAGGCCATGTAAAATTCATGAAAAATCACAAAAAACAGAATTAGTCTAAAAGTCAGTCCAAAAGCAGCTAGTGTAACCCGAGGCTTGGGCTGATTTCGCCCTTGGCTTTGAGCCAAATTGAACTGATGTGGCAACCCAGTCATCCCCTAACATACAATTGTGGTCAACCATGCACCAACAATGGTTCCTAGCTAAATGCATTTTCTTGTTTATGCACATGCTGAATATAGTGCTCGTCCAATTAGATCCATGCACAGGTCAACAATTAATATATCACGATGCATATGACCGGCTCAAGCAAAAAAAAAAAAAAAAAAGAGCCGTCTTTGTCTCTGCAGGCTGCATGCAGCTTGCGATAGAGGTGTCCAACTCCCCCCGATAATTGTCAGCTGTGGTTGGTGGCAGCTAGGCAGGTGCATTGTAATTGACCTTGGTCTGCTGCTGGGTACGACTTTGTGTGAGCCGTCAGCCTCTGACCCGTCTTTACCGACGCATCCATCCATTGCATCTGGGGCGTATATTCAAATCAACCGACGGCCTCACAATTGACCTGTCGTTAGCTTTAATCAATTAGTGAATCTTTTTGTTTGGTCGGAGCTCTCAAGTTTCAACTAGAGCTAGGAGTTGGACCGAGTTTATTCGTACCAGTCCGAGGTCTGGTTGGCCTGGCGGCCCAAACACAGTATAGAGATACCACGTGGCGGGCCGTGCTGGCAGCTTTAATCAATCATTGAATCTTTTTGTTTGGTTAGAGCTCTCAAGTTTCAACTAGAGTTGTGAGTTGGGCTGGATTTATCCGAGCTAGCCTGAGGCCCAACTAGCCTGACACGGCTCAAGCACGGCACGGACATGGCATGTGGCGGACTATGCCGGCATGGCACGAATGGTGGGCTGGGCCGGGCCTACAAAGCCAGCCCGTCAGGTGGCATGGCATGACATGACATATTGTGCCATGCTCAGGCCGGCACGGGGGGGGGGGGGGGGGCACGCCAATGCCCGCGGCCACCACAGCCTCAGCCTCCTACCGCCCTTCCGTCGCCATCCCATCATCCCATGGATTCCCACCCCATAAGCCATCACAGAGCAAAGATGGGGAGTAGAGGACTAGAGGGGAAAGAGCATACTAAAGCTCGGCGTCATGCCTGGACACGAGTTGTGTGAGCTCCTCGTGCTCCTCAAAGCCCTGGTTGTAGGTGTCGACATCAGTGCAGACAGTGTCGAGCATGGTGCCAGTGGTGTCCTTGTCGCTGGCGGCCATGGCCTTGTCGGCCTGGTCGAGGTTGTACGCTATGTCGTCATATGACTCTAGGCAGCCATGGAGCAGGCCCTGAGCCAGCGGCGCTGTCATGAGGCCACCGCTTCTTGCCTGCCTCCTCCACCTCCTTGCCGCGGTAGTGGCACCGCCGGCCGCAATAGTCTGTGTGCTGTGTAAGCCTAGGCCAGGAAAGCTCGGGTGCCCCGCTGGCCCCAGCCTCCCTGCCTCAGCGCCGCCAAAGCCGACACCGATCATCCCTGGCAGTGACATCGTGAAAACCTTGTGCGCCAAGACAGACTACCTGGACATGTGCCAGGTGTCCATTGTGAAGCAGTCGACGAGAAAGAGGTGGAGGGCGGCGGCACTGAGGCTGGTGATGGGCGTGATGCGTGCCAAGGCGGCTAAGGCAAAGAAGGTGGCTGGCGCGCTCATTGCTGACCCCAGGAGGGAGCGGCCTGGGGAGGAGGGGTCACTGGGGAGGGGGGTCGGGGGAGGATGGAAGTGAGGGGTTGCCGGGGGTCAGGGGAGGAGGGGGCGCCAGTGGGTCGGGGGACGGGGCCGGGGAGGTGGGAGGTGGCCGGGGGAAGGGGGAGGAGGGAGCGGGCTGAGAAGGTGGGGGTAGGAGGCAGTGGCCAGGGGAGGTGGGGGAGGGGGGAGGCGACAACGGGACGGGAGGGAGGAGGGAGGGGGCCGGGGGAGGAAGAGGTTCCTGGGGAAGGTGTGGAGGCAGTAGGCGACCAGTGGACGGGGGGAGGAGGGAGGGACTTGGGGGAGGAGGCGACCTGGGGAGGTGGGGGAGTAGGCGGCGACCGGGGGAGGTATGGGGAGGAGGGAGGCGACTGCGAGATGGGGGGAGGAGAGAGGGGGCCAGGGAAGGATGAGGCGGCCAGGGGAGGTAGGGGGTGGAGGGAGGTGACCGAGGGATGGTTGGACGGCGGGAGGAGGGAGGCGCCCGAGGAGGAGGGACGGCTAGGAGAATTTGAGGCGGTGGGGGACTAGGGGTGCCGGCCTGTCGGGCCAGTTTGGGTGGGGGAGTAGTTGTCCAGTAGTGCCTCACTCCCTCTGGCTCTGGTAGTAGTAGACTAATAGGAGAGCAGAGAGCTGAGCGTTTGATTCCCTAAGCTGTGAGTTGATTGAGAGAGACAACGATCAGCATAATGTTCAGACTTCAGAAGAAATGATCGAGAGAATCAACGTTTGAAGCTGCAATGTTCAGAAGCAACGGCTCCTTCCTGATGCATATAAATTCACTTTGCTTCTCATTTCTTCACAAGCTATCTAATCTCTCATTTCTTCAACATCCCTCTACACTCCCCATTTCTTCAACATCCCTCTACACTCACTAAGTTCCCATTTATTCACTAATCACCATCCATCCACTATGCTCCCAAGTGGTATGCAAAGGAGTTGAAGCACAAAAAGGATAGTAGGGTGACTTAGTATAAGCTCCCGCCATCGCTCCCCTAGTCCTCCTCTGACTCCAACTCTCGTTGATGCTCGTCGGCTCACACCAAGCATGTGAGACTATGGCATGGATGGTCGTCATATGGATAGTATAGATGGCTACGAAGAGTACTAGGGCAGTCTGGTGCCAATGGGAACTCCAGAGTTCGCTCGCCCACCTGTGAACGACAACATTGGTGGGCCCGGACGAAGGGCGAATTGCAGGAAACACATGACCTGGAGCCAAGAAATCCTAGACGGTGAAATAGTACAGATCGTAACTTGTTATTATTGCAGTACTAAATTAACTGCTCGTACACCTGTAGGGACAGGGCACTTGAACCGGCACTACAAAGGATGCTTACGCAAGATGATGGCACAGGGCCGAGGGGGAGGAGTACAAACACAACGAAACTTCGAGGCCGATGGCTCCGTAAGTACTTGGGTATACAACCTGCTTTTTGCCCATTAGGAAATTGCTAGATATATTGTTTCAAAAGATCAACCGATTAGGATGAGTGAAAGCCGCACATTCGAAAGAATGGTTCAACGCGGGTTTTTCCCATAGTACCAACATGTTAGTAGGAGAATTATAATATCTGATATTTTACGGATATATCAAAAGAAACTAGCAGAGTTGAAAGAACTATTCCTACAAGTTCAATTTTCTTTTGCTATAACCTTAGATATTTGGTGATGTTGCCAAGAGTGTGAATGCTACATTGATTTGTGCTTCATCTATGCAATCTGAAGTTACAAGGCTTAGTAATGTTGAATTGCGCAAGGAAAAAGAAGCCATCGGTTATGGGAGAGAGAAGAATATCCTAGTTCGTGCGGATGCTTATGTGATTCCTCCTTTGCGCAGTGGAAACAAGACAACAATGCATGGAATTAGAGGTGTGGATGGAGAAGAAAGAAAGTTAGTTTGGCTAAAGAGGAAGACACAAGATCAATCAAGTTCTCGTGATTGCAGTTCTGTCTACAATGTTCATGAAGTTCTCAACGCCAATTCTGAGGTTTCCAATGCACAAAAAATACATATTTGGAAATCTAATGAAGTCTACTTTCCAACGAATCAAACGCGCTTGATTTGGAGCTTCCTACACAAAGTTATGACAACTTCATTGGATGTTACACGAGCTGTCCGGAGAGACGCGCGAGACCTACCAAACATAAAGAGTCCGAGTATTGCAATGCAAGTAAGGGTAAAATCCGACCACACCATGGTTTTCCAAAAGTTGAGAAGGATTCGTTTTCAGGTTCCAAACAGATTTGGAAGTCCCTTGAACAAGAAAAAAAAACATATACAGATTTGAATTCAGTTCAGATTCGGTTCGGGTCAGACAGGAAGTCCAACACTAAAACGTCTATAACTTTCACAAACGGAGTCCGATTTGGGCGTTCTTGGACTCGTTGGAAAGCTATTTCAAAGATCCATATAATGGATAAGGTGCCAGCCACGAAATCCATACAATCACATTGCAAATTGAGAGAGAATCGGTGGTAATAGTTTAGATATTTCCTTTTTAGTTCGTATGAGAGTTTGTTTCGGCCTTAGGCCAGGTTGTGCATGAGTTTTAGTCAAGGCCGTGCATTGTGCACTAATATAAGGTCAGGGCCTTAGCCCCATTGTAATTTAGGCTATGATATGATAAGTTTTTATACTTGTGAAATAAAGGAGAAAATCGCCATGATGGTTGGTGGCGGCCAGATTGCGTGATTGCAAGGTTTTCTCGTTTTGAGTTTGCTGAGTTGGTGCAAAGCAAGAATAGGAGATTCTTGAGATTGCCTATTGAATCTACATGGTTCATCTCTTCCAATTCGTGTCTTCTTGCTGAATTCACGGTTTGGGGAGTTCGGCGGATTGCTTCTAGTGTGCGCTTTGCATACTAGTGCAAATTGGCCTTATCAATATTGTTTGCTGCATTAAGGCAAGTAGAAGACTCTATCCAAGAAGAAGAAACCTCGCTGAACGTATCGAGAAAGATCGGGCCATCCCTACGCATCAACTAATCCTTAGTTGGTCCGTATCATTTGGACATCGTTACACTAGAGAAATGCCTACCTTAGCGTTGTAGTCCATTATTTAGATGATAATTATAAGCTAAACAAGAGAGTCATAATATTTAATGTAATTAATGAATTACACACGGGAGAGGCCATTGTCGAGCGTATACTATACATATGATGATTTTAAGATAGATAATAAAATTGTTTCTATAACTCTTGATAACGCATCGACAAACACAACGACTATGAAGAGCTTTTTTGTATTTTTCGTATGTATCATGACAAGTTTGGTAGTAGCGCGAGATCGAAGGACTCACAACAGACACAACAAGGAAAGACAAGCTTGACATCACACTTATGAGATTAGCTAAAGGGCAAGTCTACTTCTTTGTCTTCTCAGTCTCAAGCGGTCTCCAAGTGAAATTCTATCTCAGAGATGAACCACTAGTTGGAGCATGATTTTGCAAATGTTGATCCTGATATTACTGGCGGAGGCAAAATAGATTTGCTCGAGTGGGGGAAGAACAACAAACAGATATTTTCTGTGTTATCACATTTTGCCCGAGATGTTCTCCTGGTGCCAATTTCCACTGTCTCTTCTGTGACGTTCATCACGGTAGAGAGAATAATCAAAGAAAGGAGATCGTCTCTCACGCTCAGGATGGCGGAGGCAATCACATAGGCCAAAGACTGGGAATTTGCTAAAGAGCGGCAACAACATGAACTGAAGGATCCTAAAATCATGCAAGCGTACGTTGACCTCGAACGCATGAACGACCTGGGCATTGATGAGTAGATACTATGTACACATGTTGTTATAGTTAGTATGTACACATGTTGTTATAGTTAGTATGTACATATATTGTTATATTATTACTGTACTCTTTTCCTTACTTGGGGAATCCCACTCTGGGCGTAAGGTTTTTAATGAAGCAGTAACATTGTATTTTTAAAATATCAAAGAAATTCTACTTTTCCCTAAAATATTTACATCATTGTGTGCCCATGTTTTTATGTAACTAATTCAATTTTAAGTAGTTTTTAATGAGGCGGGTATAAGAGAAAGGAGGATGGTGGCAGCGGCCGCCGCCTTCATCGAGTATAGTTACTTCGGGCTGGGTTTGGGCTGGCTCGACAGAACACCGGCATGGTGGGCTTTGGGCCATGCTTGGGCCTAGCCAGAGGTGAGGTGGGGCGGCACAGCACAACACGACGGGTTGACTAGGCCTAGTCAACATGGCACAAAGCGGCCCGAAGCACGGTTGGCCCGGGCCATTCCGGTATGACATGGCCTAATGCCCACCTCTAGTTTCAACATGCTAAATTTGCATGCTGGTTAACTGGCACGTCTAACAGCTAGCCAGGATGCATGCGTTGTGCAAAACATGCATGCCCAATGCACTATATCTTGCACATATGCCCCTCCCAAGCAAAACCGGCACACGATCACAACGATAAAAAAAAATATCATTTGATACTATTATGGTTGTAGATCAAATTATGAATAATGGGGGCTATGGTGAGGCCATAGAGGGGCTGCTTAAAGCCTGAGAAACCGTAGAGATTGGATGTGAAAGGCGTATACATAATGAGGAGGTTGCTTATATAAATACCCTTATCGGAGTCAATAGCCATAGGGGTAAATATGTTTTTTCCCCCTGTAACAGCCCCTTTGGGCCTACCATACGATTATATGGTTAATGGACCTCTTGGTGAAGTGAGCTAGTTGGGCCAAGGTGAGAGCCACTCCCCCAACAAGCACACTTGATACACTCTTCCGAGTTCTGATCCTAGAGTATACACTCCCACCTTCCAATATACCACTTAAACGAGTATGTTATACCTTTTTACCATGTTTGATATATTTAAATACTAATTTTAAGATACTCTAATGTGACTTGATTGAAAAAATTTCATCGGAGCCCTTTATTTTTGGTATATACCCTTTTCCATATATAAAAAGAGTGTATACACAAGATATACTATAAAAAGTAGATTTTGATGAAATGTTTTGGGAAACTCACTTTGAGGTATTTAATAATCATCATTAGAGTATGCTCAAAATTATAAAGTGGTATAATAACATCATTTAAGTGGTATATGAGAAGTGGGAGTATGTACTCCCAGGAGTATAGAATCATACATACATACATACATACATACATATACACACACATGTATATATACGTATATATATATATATACACACACACACACGTATATGTATATGTATATATACGTATACACACACAAAGTAGCGCTATTCAGCGCTTAAGCGCACGGTACGCGTAGGTCGCTGACTGCACGCACGAATTGATAATAACCAGTTCATGAATTGATGATAACCAGTGTGTACTAACGTTTCTAAATGAAGTTATCATCGGTTCTAAATGAAGTTTTTGCAAACCTTTACAGTGCCAGAAAGTTATTGACGTTTCTGAATTAAGTTACAATTAGTAGCGAGTGAAGTTTCTGCCAAATGCTTATAGTACACAGCCGGTGGTAACTTTCCTCACAACAGGTCGTTATTTTTCTCACAGCTGGTAGTAACTTGACTTGCATGCAAGCACGCAGTAGGAGAGAGAAGAGAATAAATGTAGTAACTTGACTTGCATGCAGCAGGAGAGAGAAGATAATAAATGTACTTAACTTATGATTTTTTTATCTTGTTTACAAACTAAAAATACAATAACTTCTTCATCAAAAGTTCAATCTACGATCCGTTTTCACTATTGTATTCAAAATTATGAGCTTAACAAAACAAGATCAATGTTGAATATATTTTGACGCTGCGAAAATCATGTCATATAAAGTTACTATCATGTTTGAGTGAAGTTACTGCCAGTTTTATAGTGATAATTGTAAGTAATTTCATACATTACAGATGATAACTTTGATGTACATTCGATAGTAGCTTTACCATAATTAACAAACATTAGTAACTGAGCATGGGGTGTGATAGTAGAATGGTTGGTTGGGTCAGTTAGGGGTGTGCACTGGTTAGTGTTTATATATATATATATATATATATATATATATATATATATATATATATATATATATATATATATATATATATCGCACATATGATATATTACCTAAATAAATTTGAAATACTCCTTTACTACATTGGGTACACTCATGTACTAATTATAAGATACTTCAATGTGGTACATATGAAAAAATTGCAAGGGGGTCTATGGTGTTTAGCATATTTTGTAAATACTTTTATATTCACACATATAAAAAGGAGTATATCTAAAAAAGTATATATATCATATTTAAAAATATACATACTATCTAGATAGTCTTATATATATCTATATACTACACGTACATAATATCCGTTGTATAAAATACTTATCTCTACATTGTGAGATATGATATAGAAAGTAACTACTTTTAGAGTAAAAGGGCTCCATATGTATGCATATAGAGTAGAACAGCATATCATATGGCAATCTCAGGTCGTAATTTGTTTGGAACCTTCCATAGCTCAAGTTCGACTTGGCCTTGTTTGTTCCTAGACGTGGCATTACCATAGTGCTCTTTGTTTCCTGCGTGTTTCCATCTTGTACAAGTGGACATGTGTAATTCCAGCACTTGTTTGTTCGTACGCATGCGTAGCGCAGCACAATCGAGCACGCGCGACTTACGGCTCAAGAAGATTGAGTTTGGAGCCTTGCGTTGCTCAAGTTTGACTTGGTATTTCTCTGTTGGTACGCGTACCTAGCTAGCAGTGCTATTTGTTCTCCGCGTGCGCGTTAATTCGACTTTGGATTTCGTACACATGCACGAACATGTGTAATTCCAGCACTTGGCTTAGAGATACGTAGTTTTTCTGCGTATTCTCAAAAAAGGATTCTAGTACTTGGCTCAGAGATGCGCAGTTCTCCTGCGTATTCTTGAAAAAGAATTCCAGTACTTTGCTCGAAGATACGTAGTTCTTCTGCGTATTCTCAAAAAATAATTCCAGTACTTGGCTCCAAGCAGGCTTGCTTGTTGCTGTCACAGGATTGTTGTGGTTTAGAGAGAGAGAGAGAGGCTGCGTGCGTATACGTACGTGTGTTGCTGCCAGCCGGAGAGTTGGTTTCGATCTCTCTCTCTCTCTCTCTCTCTCTCTCTCTCTCTCCGATATAAGAGGGAAGCTTCCGGTCCTTGGATCCGGTGTTTGCATGCTCTTGCGCTGCGCGGCCTAACAGGAGGATTGATTGGTGGATTCGGACTGCACAGCGGAAGAGAGGAGAGTCTCTTCAGTTTGAAGGAAAAGCAACAGCAAGATAGTGAGGGCACTTACTCTCGTTCGATTTCATCTAGCGTGTGTGGGAACAGGTGCGGAGCCAAGAATTGGACATAGGAAGGGCTAAGCTGAAATGTTAAAATGTGCATAGCGAATTATACTTACAAACATACTAATCGGACTAATGTGGGTGGTTTTAAAAGCTTTTCTTGTGGTGGCATATGTGGTGAAAATGCTATGAAAATCAAGCCTAGAAGTTTTCAAACAATCGCAAAAAATTAAGAGACGTAGGGGGAGATTATGTTCTATATCTGTGCAAGATTTTAGATTAATATATGCACCCACAAGGCCACAACATAACATTATTAACATTACGAAGAAGTTAAAACTAAATTACTGACAGAGACATATAAGCGATTGAATTTATTATATAATTGAATTGGTGCATATATATAAAAGATAGATTAACGCCGCTTAGAAGAAGAATAAGAAAATGAACACTAACTACATGCTTCATTGGGTGCTTACGAAGAAATAATTAGGGGAGGACAATGTAATTACTATAGACTAATACCAGCACTCCCACAACCATGGGAGCTCTGCCCATGGTGGGAACTACAAGAGTCTCTCCATTTTAATTTTTTTGGAAAGGCAGCAGGAGCTGCTTTTCATTAAAGTAGGAGAAACAAGAAAGTAAGTCCAAGGTAGATAGGGCTTGAAGCCCCAAAACGAAGACTAAGAGTGAAATACCATACGTCAAGATTCAGAGTTTTGTTATGATAAATCATTGCTATTTTGAAGAAGCAGAAATTTAAATTTGATAAATTTGTAGATTTGTAGATTTGAACACTGGGTTAAGAAATGATATTTTAGTAAGTTGACAAATATACCAGAAATTACCTTTGATCAAAACCAAGATGCTTGAACGACACTTGAGAATTTAGGTCAAGGAGGAGCTGAGATGATCAAATGGATTAAAGCCTAAGGACTTAGCGGATTTGAGCTTACGTGCTTTGAAAAGCGTGCATAAGTGTAGAGTAAAACCCGTATTGTGTGGGTAGTATCCATTAGGTTTAGATGAGATTGGTTGCCTTGTCTATTTAACAGATTGAGATTGAGACTTGTTAGTTAACCATCCGACCACCCTAACTTTACTCATTGAAGCCAAGTGTTTTAGGGTTAGGGTTTGAGAAGTGTAAGTATTGTGGTATGCTCTTTGTCCTCTAGGTGGAGTAGCTATAAAACATTCATCCTCAAGTAGCAATATATTAATTTTATTTATCTCTCATGGATTTCTTTTGTTTTGGTTGATTTGCTCTTATTTTGGTAGGTTTTGATCTTACATCTCCCCTTTTTTAATCTTGCTAGATGCCAACGATAAGCAAGTGATAGATATGTACCATGGAAATCAATCCCATCCATCTAAGCATCAGGTTTGACAAGATTTTGAAGTTGCCCGATTTTTTATTAATTTGACCTCTCCGAGTGATTTCTTGATCCAATTGTATTTGCCTCGATTTTTAGGTGTTCTAACTTGTTGTGACATATGAAAATACATCTAGAGTTATCTTGGCCATCATTCTCCCATGAGCAAGTCATATTCACTGTTTTTAGTTTGTGGTTGGTTTTAGTGTAACATTCCTTCAAATGAAAAAAGGTTAGAACTTTTGCAATAATTTTCTTGTTTGTTGATTAGAATAGGTTCTTGACATTCTAGAGAAAGTGCATACCAAATTTGAAGTGATTTGGAGCCTTGGTTTGGAGCCTGATTTTGGTACAACAGAGTTTCATGAACCAAAATATTCTGATTATCTTAAGTTCTTTTAATATTTTTAGTTGGCATAGGTTCTTAAGGTCATGATCTAACTTTGATTCAAGTTATATGTCTTTTGGATCTACGGATCAAGAGTTATGATCAAATATTGAAAACTAACTTTGATCAATACCACGGCACTTGAGCAGCTCTTGGGAAGGTGATTTAGGCCAGGGAGGAGTTGATATGATCAAGTGGATTAAAGGCTAATAACTTAGGAGATTCATTCTTATGTACTTTGAAAAACATGCATAAGTTTAGAGTGTGAGTAAAACCCGTGTTATGTGGGGTTAATGTGTTTTCCCATTTATGCTTAGTGGATAGTATCCACTAGATTTAGATAGAGCTGGTTACCTTGTTGTAATAGCCCAGGTTTTTATTTCAAAAATAATAATAAATTAATTTAATTAAAGTAAAAATAAAATAAATTTTGTTTGGTTTCTTGAGTTTTCCCTTGAGTTTATGCTTTTGAAAAAGGTTTTTCCTTTTCCCTTAGAACTAAAAATAATTTCCTAAGTCCAAAATAACCTCAAGAATTTCTGTGAATTTTTCTAAAATTTTTGGGATTTATTTGATATTTTCTAATCGCATTTTAATTTTCTTGGTATTTCTAAAATAAAAGAGAATTTTACAATTCAAAAATCCTCTCTCGGGCCGAATCCTTTCCCTAGCCTAGCCTTCCTGTGCACGCTGCATGGCCCAGCCTGGCCTGTCTCCCACGCCGCTCTCTTTCTCTCTCTGACCACCCGGCCCCACATGTTAGAGCCTACTTATCCCTTCCACCTTTATTCTTCCTTGCGCTGCACCGTTGATTCCAATCGGCTTCTCCGCACCTTCCGTTCTCTCACTGTGCCAACACTAGAAAGCTGTGAATCTCCTTCTATTCTTCACCCGCACGATACGCACCTTGATTCCCTTCCTTCTCCGCGCCCCTTTCCTTTCTCTCCCCCTTCGCCACTCCCATCACCCCCAATCTCTGGTGCCGATTCCCCGCACTGTATCTTCCCTTGGCACCTTAGAGCACCGATCATAGGCCTAGCGTCTCTCATTTCAAGATATTTGGTTGCAAGTGCTTCATTCTTAAACATGACAACTTGGATAAATTTTAATCTTGGATTGTATCTTTCTTGGATATCCTGCTCATTCTCTTGTCTACCATGTATTCAATTTAGATACTAACAGAATCATTGAGACTTGTGAAATCACTTTTAATGAGGCTAGTCCTGGTACTAGACCCGACAGTGCAAGTACACAGGTACACGGTGATAACGAGAGCATCTTCATCGATGACGACTCTGACATAGAGGGTGAGAACCCAATCCATACTCTAGTCACTCCTGATGAGGATAGAGAGCCCGTGGACCAGAAGAAGTACTGTAGCATGATCGGTTCTCTCCGCTACCTCACAGCGTCGAGGTCAGATATACAGTTTGCTGTGTGTCTGTGCACTCAATTTCAGGCTTCCCCTTATGCCTCTCATCGTCAAGCAGTGCGTCACATATTCAAGTATCTTCAGAGTACTCTTGACTTTGGACTCTAATGTTATTCTGATTTTGTACATCCATTCGGACTTTTTCTGATGCTGATTTTATGGGATGTAGAGTAGATAGGAAGAGTACTTCTAGCACTTGTCACTTCTTAGGTACATCTCTTATCTCTTGGTCATCTAGGAAGCAGTCCTCTGTTGCATAGTCCTCTGCTGAGGTGGAGTATGTAGCTGCTGCTAGTAGCTATTCTCACGCTCTCTAGATTTTGTCTACTCTACGGGAATATGGGTTGGTTTTAGATAGTGTTCTTCTTTTTTGTGAAAACACTAGTGCCATCAACATTGCTAAAAACCTAGTGCAATACTCTAAGACCAATCACATTGATACTAGATACCATTTTCTTAGAGATCATATAGAGAAGGGTGATGTTGTGCTTCACTTTGTTGAGTCCGAGCAGTAGGTTGCGGATATTTTCACTAAGGCTCTTGATTTTTATCGTTTTGCTTCTTTGCAGGTAGAGTTAGGGGTTATTAATCTTTTTGGCCTGTTTTGAGGGGAGCTTGACACTTTTGCATCTATTATATCATATTACATTTTAAATTCAGCAACTTGCATTATAACACATGAAGCTTTGACTATTATCCTTGTGTGACATGATATCTTGCTTTACATCTTGCCATGTGTTATAGTAGTTTGCTAGATTTATTATGTTCTTCTATGTGTAGCTTAGCTTTTGCCATGTTAGCACTATTAAATGTGGAACTTGAATTAAATTATGTCTTATTGGATCTTATGACTAGTTTTACTCTAGTGATCTTCTTATGATTCATATCATGTCAAATAGGCTGAGTTGAGTCTTGAACCTACAATAAGCTTTAGATTGAGTTATATTAGTTCTTTATTAAAGCATGAGTTAGTATTAGCTCTTTGTTCCTGCACCAAGTCATGAAAATGCAAAATGATCTCACCAATTCTATCTCATGACACTGTTTTCCATTGAACTAGACATGAATTCAGGGGAGCTTTGGATGACCAAGACCACTCTCTTAATCTTATTACTTGGGATGGTCATAGCACGGCTTGAGATCTAGCACATGGCTAAGGAACCAAAAATTGTGAAAAATGGTTGAAACTTAAGTGGCAGTTGTGGATGGCTTCTAGTCCAGGACTTGCTTTGCTAAAATAAAACCAAAAATAAATTTTAGCAAATGCTAAAAATGCTTAATTTCAGGTGATTGAATAAAATGATTCAATATTGAACTTGTAGCACTCTAAATTGACTCAATTGTAGTTTCTTGGTTCTATTTAGTATATTGACATGGCTTGGCTCATTTTTTGGATACCTTTGGCTAAACTATGATCTTGAGCAACTTGACATACTAAAAATCCATTTAATTTTAGAATATTGCTTATTTGGCTTTAGCCTTGCTATACATGGTTTGTCATGTCTAGATAGCTCTTTCACATAATATGGCTTGGTGTAATCCTGAGTCACTTTGGATATTTTTATGGCTCTTGCTGCCAAAAGTAAATAAAATGTAGCAACTTTATTTCATTCATGCACTATCTTCTTCCATGCATCTTGATGACTTGATTGTCAAAGGGGGAGAAAGGTTGGTAAAAATATATATCTAAAGCGTAATTTGGAGTTTTTGTGCAAAATCTTGCTAAAGTGGAGCTTTAATGCTTTGATGTGATTCTCTTGATCTTTTGATCCTTTGTCACCATGACCAAGGTTAAATAAAACAATTGTTCTTCTATACAGACCTAGAGTGAGATTTCTCGACTCATTTGGTGGATTTCAAGCTTTTTGTAGAAAACTTGCCATTTTCAGTAGCTTAAATCTATTTCTACCTCATATGGTCATTTTCAATCTTTGCATTCCTCTTATTACCATTTTGAACTTTATTTGCAAAATTTTCTTTCTAAATTCTAAAATCACCCTCGACTTGTATTTTGAGAAATTGCCACTGGGTTCATCAAGAGGGAGATTAAAGGACCATGTGAGAAGGTCCATAGTTTTGTTATGATGAACCATTGTCATTATAGAGTGAAAATGAGGAATATGCAAAATTGATGATTTTTCTTGACATGTTGTAGAGATAGATGATTTTGGGAATTTTGAGTTGTAGGATGATTTGGTGACCTAGGTCAGTGGATATAGATTGCATGAGCTATGTTATTGATAATGTGGGTTAGGTTGTGAAGAATTTATGCCCAGAAATGATTTCTTTGTCTTTGGATGCGCAAGGTCGCTTGGAGTCAATTGTGGTCAATGGCGAGGATCGGGGTGACACTGATGGAGGAGCTAAGGTCCAGAACGATCGAGTATATTAGGTGAGACAGTGAGCTCAAGCATGGTACAAGAATGGTGGGAAATACTGAAGGTAAGTTCGAATGGCGGGTTTGCACCATGTGCCTTGTTTGGTCCAAGTAAGGCATGGTCTAGTGGAATCAGAGCGTGAGAGACTTGCGGATGCATGGCGATTGCTTACAATGAAAGATGAAGACCCAGTCAAGAAAGGATATTTTGATAGTTTGGCCAAAATATTAGAAACTGCCTTGGATCAAAACCGCGGCACTTGAGTGGTGCTTGGGAGAGCAGTTTAGGTCAACGAGAGATGCTGGTTTGATCGAGATGTATCAAGACTAAGGACTTAGTAGATTCGAGCTTGTGCACTTTGAAAAGTGTGCATAAGTGAACATGTGTGAATAAAACCCGTGTATGGGGTTATCGGGTTTCCCCCATTGTGCTAAGTGGATAGTATTCACTAAGGGCTAGGTGTGGTTGGTTACCCACCTATTTAAAGGGATTGGGATGGAGAGCTATGTTAAACATCAAATCCATCTCTCTTATGCTCTTATGTTTAGGGTTAGGGTTTGAGAGTTGAGTGCTTGTGGTGTGCTCTCTATCCTCCAAGGTGAAGTGACTGTAAAACTTACCTCCTCAAGTAGCAATACATCAATCTTTGATCATCTCCATGGTTATGTCTTTTTTTAGTTTATTTGCTTTTGATCTAGTTGGTTTTGATCTCTTCTCATCCCTCTTCTTGATCTTGCTGTGCCAAGGACATGTAAGAGATGGAGATAATATCAGGAAATCAATCTCCACCTATGTAGGCACTTTGGTTTCAAGTTCATGAATAAACTCGGTTTTTGCATGATTTTGTGACATATAAGAATACATCTAGAGCCATCTTGGCCATCATCCTCCTACGAACAAGTCGTATTCACCGTTTTAGGTTTTTGACCCCTTTTTTGTGCAATCTGCCTTCAAACAGAAAAAGGTAAGAACTTTGGTAATAGTTTTCTTAATTGTTGATTGGAATAGGTTTTTGATATCCTAGAGACAGTGCATACCAAATTTCAAATGATTTGGAGTTTTGGTTTGAAAGTTAGCTCAATTTTAGGTTTTAGACCTATTTTGGTGCAACAGGTATTTACAAACTAAAATATCCCAAATCTCTCAAGTTTTTTCAAGTTTTTTGATTAGGAGAGGTTCCTAAGGTTATGAACTAGTTTTGGTTCAAGTTTCAAGTCTTTTGCATCGACGGATCAAAAATTACATGATTTTCGGATTAAAAATAGTGCTAAAATCACTATTCATGGGTTGAAAATTTCAATAGCTCCGAGAATTTTTGGATTTTTGGCTTCTTGATCTTCATAGTTTCTGGTAGCTATTAGAGTAGAGATTAGGGGAATACTTTGGAGAAAATTTGAAGGTACCATTCACCCCCTCTGTTGCCATATCGGTCCAATAGTGATCGTGGTGGAGACCACAAATAGTTGCTCATCCGTTTTGTCAATCGACAAATCCATACCTACCCATGGCCATGACTATTCATTCCAATATTTACACATCCATTTAACACACAAAGCTTGACTAAAATTTGTCAAATCCTTCACCCTGAGGCTTGCTACTTTCTTCGGTGGACAAACCTTATCCCACTTGGGCAAACAATGTCCATCGTGTGCCTATTTAGCCCATTTCCATAGAAAAAGCTTAACACAACTAGTGTATCTTCTTCCATAGAAATGGGGGCGTTACAGAGTGGTATTAGAGCCAGCTCGCTTGACTGTAGGATAAAACCCTAAGTTATACTAGGAATGTTTACAAATTATAATTTGAAAAATATCAAAAGAATCTTCATAAAATATAAGTATTATTGTTGTCTTTTCTCTCCTAAATGCTATCTCCTCTAACCTAGAATTTTCTTAGTTCTATTTTGTTTTTTTTAAAAAATCTATCCTTCTCTAACCTCAAAAATTACGTTGTAGACAATGATAGAAAGCTAGGCTATAATATAGATAACGCTAGTGTAGAAGAAACCCCTTGTGTAGTAATGTCTTTTGTGTGTAACACGAGTTATAATACGTACCTCATATGTATGGTATGTGTTCAGCTTGTAAAAATAAATGAAAACTATGTTTGCTATCTCATAATTTGATTGCTACTAATATCTAATATCTTACCTCCCTCAAAAATCTATCTCCCTTAATTTGTTTTAGCTCTCATGTTGTTCAATCTATTCTTACCTTAAATCTAGATCCTTACTCATCTATCTGATCTTATAAAATCGCTGCAGAACCAACTCCAAAATCCAAGCAGAAAAAGTTAAGATGGCAGGAAACGGATCTCATGGCCAAGGTAGCCCACGAGCAGAGGAAGTTAATCAGACTAGTTTGGCTGACATTCTAGTAATGATGGAACAAAACTGATTTCCATGCTGAACTAAATCAAAAGAAAATGATGGAGCAACAAGCCAAAATTTTGGAGCAAATAGCAATGCAAGGAGCAGCAACAGCGGAAGCATCAGTATTTACTACCAATCAAGGAGGAACGCAAATCACGTCCAAGTGGTCGGATTTTTAGAAGACGAGACCCCCGGGTTTCTCATCCTCACCAGACCCAATAGTAGCTGATGATTGGATTAGGGATATCGAAAGGAAATTAGATACTGTGCAGCGTATGGATAAAGAAAAGACTTCGTATGTCTTAATTTTGTAATTAAGTTGACTGCTAAGCCTTAATTTTGTAATTAAGTTTGATTTTTTATGTTTAAGCTTGTGATGGTAATGATATACACTCATTTACAGTACTCGCAGTTGAATAATTTTGAATAATTACGAGGGTGTTCTAATGGCTCCAGAAAATAAAGGCGTTATATTTCAAAGCTTAGCTAAGCTATACATGCGAGTAAAATCAATATATCTGCTGGCCAGTTGAGTTGTAATCCGATGAGAAGCCCGTTTGCGTATCCCACATATTGGAAATTAAGGTCCACACTTCTCTTGACTGGATCGGTTACGGTTCTATATCACTTTATGGAAAGATTAGCAATAGCTCAAGTCCCTTAAATTATTTTTTTATCATTGAGGAATTATGAGTGGAAAAAACTTGTGCAGTATTGGTTCTGTTCTTTTTTTCTTTTAGCTTGTGTTTTTTGGCTTTTAGTTTCTTAAAAAGTTAAAAAGCTAAATATTGAAATGGAGCAGTCACTTAAAGTAGATTCTCTAAATGGCTTTCTAACCCTAAAACTGTGTGCGCCATCCGTGTCAGCTGACGCGTCTCCGTCATCCGCTGCATTGTCAAAAAACACAGATAAAAATCATTAACTCTAACTAAAAGCCATCAAACATAGCCCAAAAAAGCACTCCCATTACCTTGCAAGCATGCCATGCTTTGAGTTGGGTCTTACTAGGGGTGGAAAACGGTAACAGATAATTCGTTTTATCCGATATTTGTATTTGAGAAAACGTGAATGTGGTAAGCAAAATCTGTATTTGAAAATGTTCGTATTCATATTCGAGAATATTCGTATCCATATTTGAGAATATTCGTATTCGTATTCGAGAATATTCGTATCCGTATTCGTATTCGATTGAGACTATTCGATTCGTATTCGATCCGTTTCAAGAACCCATGAAAAATCCGTACGGCTTTTGTGATTCAAAATTTGAATTTAGACGGTTTAAAACCGGTAACTAGTCAAAAACCGGTGAAACATCGGCAAAATCGCTAGGAATCTGTTTTATCCGATATTCATATCCGAGAAAATCCGTATTCAAAAATATCCGTATTCATATTCAAGAATATTCGTATCCGTATTTGAGAATATTCAAATTCGTATTTATTTTAAAAATATGGATTCGTATTCGTATTTGAGACTATTCGATCGTATCAGATCCGTTTACACCCCTAGTCTTACCTCACGTGCATCGAATTCTGGTCTTGATTATTTTCAGCATGCGCGGAACGTGCAACTGCACAGGTCCCCACCAACCATGGGCCTGCGTTCAGTGACTAAGGGACAATTGACTGGCTGAGACTAACGTCTAAGAGCAAGTACAATAATGGTCTTATAGCCAAGCTAGTCAGCATTTTTGCTGATGTGAAGGAGAGAAGAGAGGAGAGAGATGAGAGCTTGGCTCTCATGCAAGCAACAAGCTGGGCACGAGAGCCTATGCAGTGGTGGGCCTAGATAATAAATGTATGTGATGAGGAATAGGAAAGAGAATGTGAGACATGGAACCACATAATAATAAAAAACTTTTTGTAGACAAATTATTGTATAACTTGATTTATAGCCAAACACTTGGCTCTATTATTGGACTTGCTCTAATAGTCTCACTTCTTCTTCTTCTTGCTATTCAGTTATTAAGAGTTGGGAAAGGAGTGTCTGCACTCTACGTGAAAGTTTCCAGCTGTAGGACCGAAATGGCGACAGAGCGGGGCTGAATGTCGATCTTTAAAAATCGCCCCCAACAAGTATCCTCACTTAAGCTTCTTCTCCAATAGCTATGGAAGCTATGAAGATAGAAAATATGCCCTCACTGGAAATCACAGAGACAAGGAAAAACCAGATCCAGAAAGAAGCAATCAAGAAAAACAAATTCAGCGCAAGTCTGGCTGCAAGCGGTACTACCGCTGTGACGAGCGGTAGTACCTCTGAGCGGTAGTACCGCAATACCGAGCGGTAGTACCTCTCGCCGGAGACGTTCGGACTGGTCCGAACAAGAGCGGTAGTACCTCTCCAGGAGCGGTAGTACCTCTGAGCGGTAGTTCCTCTCCAGGAGCGGTAGTACCTCTCGAGAAAAACAGCAAACAGGATTTTCAGGCTGAAACTTTGAGACTTCGGATTTTTGGCTAAAAAGAAGGTTTGCTCTCAATCTTTTTGATCCAAGACCTTACTACAACATACTAAATAGTAAGGGGACCTTGGGAAACAAGAGAATCAAACCAAGAAGCAAGAATTTCAGATTATGGGTAAAAATCTGAATTTTTGCACAACCCGAGCCAAAAATCAAATTGCTTCCAAACCTTTGATCCTATGGCTAAGAGACTTTGCAGATATGTTAGCAATAGCCATAGGACTCTCCATGCCAAATCTCAGCCCATCTTGCAAAGGGAAACAAGAAATGCTCAAAAACCCTAGAAGAGCTAAAGAAGAACAGAGCAACCCAAAATGCCAAATCTGAGATTAAAAGAGGTTTGCTCTTGGGAAACTTGATCAAATGATCTTGAGGCACTATCCCATCAAAGAGCAACCCATTTTGGGCCTTCCCAGCAATCAAGAACTCAAAACACTGAAAATCAAGAAATCATGCAAATGAAGAACGAAGAACAGACAGAGCACGGGAAGCAAACTTCAGATTTCATTCAACTATTCAGGGATTACAACTGAGCTACGTCCCCATACCCCGATTGATACAAGAGGAATGATTACAAGACTCTCAATCCCTCATCTCCCTCTCAATCCTCAAGAACACCAAGAATCTCACCACTTCTTGGGAGGAAGAACACACAGAGAGAGGAGACTCACATAGAAGCCATCGTAGAGACACAGAGGGAGCACACTCTGCCTCTACCACCAACTCACACCAACTAAAGAGCTAAAGGAAACAACCTCCCTAAAGCCTCTTTTGACTCTAAAACCCTAATTCTATCACAAGTGCTCAAGTGGGCATGCAGCCCCTCAATCCTATTTATAGCCTTGGCTAACGGGTCTCCGCCCCGTTACGCCTGCTAAATCCAACGGCACCCGCTCCCGCTTGTGCAGCCTCGCGAATTTCCCGATTCGCCCCTCCTGCACCTTCCGGGAAGCTTCCGCGCTCCTTGCCTCGCACGCCTCGCAACCACCTCGAGTCTACGTCGTCTTCGACACATCCCGACCGTTCTGACCTCAGCGCCACCTGCGCCTAGTCCGGTCCACGTGTCTCGCCACGACTCCACCTGATGTCCTGCAGTCACACAGACAAGAAAACACGTCAAATAGCACCGCTCGACACATGAAAGTGTAAATACCATCACACTTACCACAGACGAAGTCCAAACCTGTCGAAACATTAGAATATACATCCTAAGCCCAAATGACCAAGTTTGACCAAAATCCGACCGAGCCCGATTGCGCCACACAACGGCTCGACTCCGAACCACTCAAACCAAACTCGACTATCCTAAACCTTTGTCAATTACTCATCATTCACATGGAGTCACGACCACCTGGTCTCTCACCAGCCATCCATTAGCAGTTGTTTCCGTGCTCCTCTTCTTTTCTTATTTTATTCTTTGAGAAATTACCAACATAACACTTATGTATCCGAAATAAAATTTCTCCTAGATCTTGGGCATCTAATCCAATACTAAATTCCTATCACCACAAAACACAAGTGATTTCTTCCCCGCCCATGCATTCTGCTTATTGGTAGGGGTGCAAACGGGTCGGATTCGGACGGATATTGTTGTTACCATATCCTAGCCCATATTTTTTCTTCGGATTCGGTACCAATCGGATTCGGTACTAATCGGATTCGGTGCCGAATCGGTCGGGATTAACCCGTTTGTAAAGAATGCATGCAGTACAACAAATGGAGTAGGAGGACGTACTGTCAAGAACTTAATGTTACTACTTAATAGCTGATGTGGAAAATTTTATTTTACCATTGCAAAAGAAAATGAAACGTCAAATAGTAGCACTAACCTGAAATCAAACTTGAAGACGTATCGGATTCGGACGGATATTGCTGTTACCATATCCTAACCCATATTTTTTCTCCGGATTTGGTACCAATCGGATTCGGTACCAATCGGATTCGGTGCCGGATCGGTCGGGATTAACCCGACCCGTTTGCACCCCTACTTATTGGTGTGATGACTGTAAGACTCAAAATGCGTCCCATGGTTGTACCGAGTTTGCCATCGATTCTCCCTTGAATAAAGTACTCTTATAAAATGGTTTCTGCATTTTAATACTCCATTTTTAGGGGGATTAATTTTAGTCTTAGCACATGGCCTCCGAAATGTTCGAGATGGCCATGCCCAACCTTAGCAACTCTGTCGTCTCCCCCACCCACCAGTCAGCCCCCTTGTCTCTGCATCCACCAGCTCCTGTAGCTAACAGCGCTTCGCCCAACACGTCGTCCCCATCCACTGCTATCGCAACCCACCGCCCCTCCAACCAACTCGTCGCCGCTCAACCTCATCACTGCCACACTTCGACTCTGCCCGCCGGCCATTGCTATACCCATGACCGGCTACGCTCTCACTACCTCACCACCAATGCCTCTACTATCGAGCTACTGACTACCCGGATTCTAAGGTCATTGACCCTGGTGAACCCCAATGAGACACTACTACAAAAAGTCTAATACTAGACGTCATATCATAGATGGTTATCCAAAATCATCAATGTTAAATACAATTACAGACGGTTTAATTTCAAGACCGTCTATGTTACTATGAACGCTAGTAATATCACAGATAGTTCATGGTGAAAACCGTCTGTTAAGTATTATAGACAGTTATTAATAAGAATCTTCTGTGATATTAACAAATGTCATAGATGATTTTTTATTTGAACCGTTTATGATAATTAAGTTATCACAGACGGTTTATGATTACTACCTATGATTAGTAATGTTCCTAATTTTATTATAATTTAGATCTAGCTTTTAGTGAAAGAAGAATTGAAAATGGTTTAGATCTAGCTAGCTTGATGTAGAGAGAAGATTATTTACATCTAGCATGGTTTAGGATTTAGTCAATTCATAGTATATTTCTACTAAATTTTATTTAATTAATTATTCTTGCTACATATAGCTACTTTAGATCGTATATATTTACTATACTAATTAATCAATTCAGTATTTAATACTAAACTATTATATGCGTAACGTAGGACCGAAACTGGATGTACACTGGAAACCGTGTGAGTGAAGAGTATATTAATTGCGTGTCTGTTTTTACAAGAGTTGCCGAGTACGATATGTTGAATAAGGGGGTGGAATATATGTACTGTCCATGTATTGACCGCGGGAATCTGAAGATGTTTAAGAACTGAGTGTAGATTAAAGTGCACTTGATTCGAAGAGGTTTCAAAAAGAGGTATGCACGTTGGACCAGTCATGGTGAAGAGCAAATTACATAGGTAGGTAGTAATAACGACATCGCCGACAAAGTCAATGATATGCCGCCAAATGATGTCGATTGTGGTTCCAATTCAGATAGACTGTATAATGACAATCTGGATCAGATGCTTCATGATGCAGACGGTTTGTAGTTGAAACTGTCTGTAATACATCATATATCACAGACGGTTTATACTAAAAACCATACTATCACAAACAGTTTGTTGTTGAAACCGTCTGTGATAGTTGCATCACAAACGATTCGAAAGCCGTCTATGGTGACATTATGTCATTACTGACCTATAAACTCAGACAGCTCATAAAATTATCTGTAATGATGTTTTAAACCATCTATAATGATCTTTTTTTACAGTAGTTAGAGAAGTGGTTGCAGTCATCTGCAAGCTTGTCGCCATAACCATTGACTCACCCTACCTTGGCTACCTCGCACACGTAGAGTAGAAGATGGCAAGCTGGCAATCAACGACACGTGGAGCTCCCAATTAGTAATTTTGTAGGAAGAAATTTGATGCACCGACGTACAGCAGCCTTGTCAATTGGTATATAAAGCCAGCCAACTAGAGTAACTAAGTGTAATTAAGGGAGTGGGGAAGGGGAAAGATGCATGCACTAGATCCAACTACCGGATCCGATCAAAATGTAGGGCTTGTTTTTATTGATTTTAAGTTAAAAGTTAATATAAATATTCGGTTTTTCGAAACAGTTTTCTCACTTTTCTTGCTTGTCTCGTCCTGAGGACAAGACAAAGGGTCATGGTCGTATCACATATTTTACTCCTCTTACTCTTGTTTCGTGTACGTATATCTTCTTTATCTTCCTCATTGCTTGCTCTTTATTTCTAAAAGCCACTTTTTTCAGTTACTACTATTATATTTTCAACCAAAAGCTATCTACCGCTGAAAGCCAGCCGTAGCCAGTATCAACAGTGTCCTAATACTGTGAGTTGTTGGCGATGGAGCTAGTTGATTTACGTGGGGGAGAAAAACTGAGGGGATGGAGGGTAGGGCTGGCAAAAAAGCTCGGGCTCGTGAGCCAGCTCGGACTCAGCTCGGGCTCGTGGAGGCTTGGCTCGGCTCATGGATGAAACGAGCCGAACTGAGCCAGCAAAAAAGCTCGGGATCTAAACGAGCCGAGCCCGAGCCAGCTCGCGAGCGGCTCGGTTGGCTCGGCCCAACTCTCCCGACTCCCCCTCCCCCAGTGGCCCAGTCCCCCGTTCCTTCCACAATTCCACTTTCTTCTTTTCTTTCCGCCCGTTCCGGCGCTCCCCTTTTCTTGTGCCTTCCGCTGCCAGGCGCCAGCGCCTCTTCCTCTCCTCCCCTTTTTCCACCGATGCCTCAACGCCTCCCCCTTTGCTTTCCTCTCCCTCGCGGCTCTCTCCCCTATGCCGCGCCGCCTCGGCTCCACCCTCTTCTTCTTGCTGCCCTCACACCGGCGCCGCCCTGGCCTCCCGCGCCGCATCACCGACTCACCGCATCCCGGATCTGGTGTTCTCTTCCTCAAGCCCGGATCTGCGCTATCCAAAGGCGGAGCTCGTCGTAGGCGGTGGGGGAGCCGGAGCCAGCATCGGAGCGGGCGAGCGGGAGGAGGAGGGCCGCGGCAAAGAGGACGGCCAGGCCGCCAGGGGGAGCCCGAGGAGGCGGCGGGATTGGGTGGGTCTCGCAGTGGGGGAGCTGGAGCCAGCGTCAGAGCGGGCGAGCGGGAGGAGGAGGGCCACAGCAAGGAGGACGGCTAGGGGGAGCGCGAGGAGGCGGCGGGATTGGGTGAGTCTCGCAGTGGGGGAGCCAGAGCCAGCGTCGGAGTGGGAAGAGGAGGGCCGCGGCAAGGAGGATGGCCAGGGGGAGCGCGAGGAGGCGGCGGGATTGGGTCTGGGTGGGTCTCGCTCTCGCCATTTTTGCCTGGTTGAGAAATGCGAATGGGGACTTGGGGGAGACGTGGAGCAGTGGTTGTTGGCTCGCGAGCCCTCGCGAGCTGGCTCGAGCCGCACCACGAGCCGAACCGAGCCCACAAAAAAGCTTGATATCCTAACCAAGCCGAGCCGAACTGAGCCTCTATTCCACCAAGCTTTCACGAGCCGAGCCGAGCCAGGCTTGGCTCGGCTCGTTGCCACCCCTAATGGAGGGGGGACGCGAAGCATGTTTGTCAAGGCAGAGCTGATCATGCAGCCCACCAAAACTCTAAATTATGTTAGCTTTAGTATTGTAGCTATTTTTTAAAAAAATTAGCTCATAAATATTTGTTTAGGCAAATCTAACCTCCTCTTTATACTTGGCAGCACACCGGCCAATTAGATATTGCTAATCACAATTAATTAGTGCTAATCAATGCGATATATTGATTAATTAGTGCTAATCATGCCCCTAATCTCCCTATAGCAGTGTGGCTGCTCAGCAGGAGAGACCTACCGAGCCACTGTTGAAGACCTACCAAGTTGCGATTGCTCGGCAGGTGCTGCCGAGCTCTGGTGGCTTGGCATGACCTGTCGAGCTGACGTAGCGCGACAGGCGACACGTGTCACCTGTCGTGGTTGCATGCTAAGCTAGTGGATAAGACTAGATTTGTAAAACGGATGACTGAAGGCTAAATTAAAAAAATAGTTATAATATTATTTATATGAACAGTTCTACGTGTGGAGCTAGCAAACTTGGATGCATTGGTGCTCTCCACTACCTAGCTAGCCCCATCTCTGTGCGCGCGCTGGGGACAAAGACCGGCTCTTCTAGGACAATGATTTATGCATCATGGTCTCCCACTATTGCCCAGCAGCACTCCAATGAAAGCCTCTGGCCACCATCAGCCTCAAGGCAACAGAACCTTTCTTACTTTCATCTTGCCTTTATTCCTTTGGCTTTCTCGCCTCTCTCTTTGTCTCTCCTACATCTCTTCGATCATTTGCCCTCCATGGAAATACGTACTTGATGTTAGGATATGGGTGAGCTACACTAGCACAGATTAAAATTTTTTACTGCGTAAACCAGAAAGCTATGCGAGTAAGAGATCATGTATCATTACCACTAGACACACAGTGCAACGAAATTAGAGTTGAAACAGCCGATTCAACGAAGAGCGCGCTGGTGTAGTGGTAGTAGTCAATCGTCCTCCGGTAGTCGATCATCTTCCGACCAACCGTCTCCTCCTCACGATCGTCCCAATCAGCCCTGCAATCGCAGCAGTGCCTCTACCGAGGTCCACACATCCAGGGATGGAATACCGTGCATCGGCGTACTAGCCCTAGCGCACACGACAGGGGTTATGAGAGGTGGTGGCTAGGGTTTCGACGAGTGTGTTCCGAGATGCCTCCTTCAACCCCGCACCTCTTCTTATATAGTCTCCAATCAGATCTTTATCCGATACGAATAGAAATCGTATCCCACTCAAAGACTATCATCTAAACCCTTATCGTTACAGCCCATTAAATGTGTGAGCCTGTAGGTTCATGTATATTTTGACCATAGGTCGAAAACTCCTTTCCGGTCCATAAGTCAGTAGTGGTCCCTAGCAAAACATAACAACTCCTAAACATACATAAAAATCATATCAGACGAACATATATAGTGCTCATGTACTGGTCCCTTTACCTCATGATACCAGATCAAACTCAAGGTGAGAAGCATGCCATCCTATGATAGCTCAATCATTCTCTCGAACCTGTAGTGGATTACTAAGTTGTGATTGACTCCTCAACTATATTCGGCATAGCCATACACTTCCTTAATCAAATCACATCGAGAGGCCCAGATATATCTCTCCTGTTATATAGGAGGGGTAAATTACAGCTTAATCGCTCAATTTCTCCGTATGTTTCATAGTAAATCTAAAATCTACCTTTATGACCACTCAGTCATGGAGTAGTGTTTGATAACCCTTAAATAAACTATTACATATTTAGGAAACAATGATGATCACATGTCTAAGGATCCTACATACACTATGAATGAGACCAACTGATGACCCTTAAGAATATAATAATTCTTGCAGTGTCTCATGGTGGGTTAATCCAGCGTCATGTTCTCTAACATGTGTCTACATTATTGATTTGATATCACATATCCATGATGCGTGAAATATGATCATCAATCAATACATGTGCTGATCTGTAAATCATAATTATCCCACATAATAATATAAGATCAAAGATATTTTAGAATAACATCAAAATATGAATAAAGAGTTTCACGAGCAAGTCACATACTTATTGATCAATACGAAAGACATTTATTCAAAGGATAAAATAACATATTATTCAAAAGATCATAAACATAGAAGTGATATAATCATTTCTAGGATTACCTCTAGGCCATATCACTAACACTTGAAACCCGATATCTAGAGTAGGACTTGGCCCGGTCCTCCAAATTTGGTGCCTACTATGTGTAGCTCTAGCTAATCTAGGAACTTGAAAGAATTTACAGAAAAAAGATGGGAACGGCTAGAAATCCGTCGGATGCAATTTTTTAAAATCGGTCGAATTTCTCGCCTTCCTATCCACTTGAAGATTCGTGCTCCAATGAGCTCATCTCCTCCTCTCTAGCGCTGTCGTCTTTCGCCACTACCGGGTTAGGTCTCGGGTATACCGGTTACGGTTCGGCGTTCACGGAGCCTTGACCTTGGAGGGAGGGAGGGGCCGGCGGAGGCACGACAGTGGGCGGCACCGGTAGCAGTGCGGTGAAGCGGCGGTGATGCCGCCTCAGCCACAGGCTTGGAGGAGAGCGGTGGGCAGCGGAGATTGGTGAGGCGATGAGAGCGAGAGAGGTTAGGAGGTGGCGGGAGGCAGTGGTGAATGTGTGGCGGTAGACGCTGAAGAAAAGGAAGGAGGGCGGCAGCGGAGTTGGTGGTGCGGCAGACGAGGAGGACGTAGGGGAGGGCTCACCAAAGGGTTGTTCCAACATTGGAGGCGACGCCGGCGAGGCGACAGGGCAGCAGCATGCTGGACGATAGCAGGGTGGGAGGCAGAAGATGGCTCGAGAGGATAGGGTAGTGTTGAGATTAATGGGTGTGTATATGAATGGGGGAGGGTGCTTGATCATTGAATTGAGATCCAACGGTCCACAAAATAACTGATTTGTTGAAAAAAAAAAGTGGAACAATGCATAATCAATTCAAAAAAGAAAGTCCAGTAATTTCTTGCCAAATTTTAGCTGAAGAGACATGATATAAGCTAGTTTGTGGGGCTAATGCCATGTTAATCCTAACATTAAAAGCAAGCTTCACCCAACCGAATACTCAACTAAGAAGTCTATCCGGACTTAGAAAAGCGTTCATGCACGCATGTGTCGTGTTGGTGGAATTGTCGCATCCTAAACCGCTGCCAACCATAAAGTGCACAAAGGAGAGTATGGATCAAAAGCGGAGAGAACATTTTATCGTCTGTATGTCGATCGTTTTGGTCGGCTGATTCCTAAAGGTCACAAATGAACCATGCTAACAATGATTTTTTTAAGCAAAAGAACTATATGTCTAGCAAGAAGGATGTCGCAGGATAATGCCATGTGTCACCATCTCGAGGATATGCCTGTGTTGTGAGCTCTATGGCAGCAGCAAGCATCTAGTGCAAATTAACACCTCAGATCCTATAATACAAAACCTCTAATCCTTCGCCGTCGATCGGGTCATCCATTAGATCCATAGGACAGTAGCAGCAATTGGCAGTTACGGTGTAATTCAAAGACATTTGCATTATCACATAGGGAGTCGTCATTAAAGACGATTTCTAAACCATCTAATTTATTATATCAATGATAACAGGTAATTATCACAGATGGTTTTTAAACCATCTGTGATAAGTCACAACACAGACGGTTTTTAAAAATAACTACGTGTGGTATCCAATATATCACAGATGGCTAATATTAAAAATTGTCTATGATGGTCTATGTATCACAGATGGTTTTTAGTATTAGTTATCTGTGATATGTCAGATATCACAGACGGCTAATACAAAAAATTATCGGTGATGGTCTATGTATCACAGACGGTTTTGTGTTAGAAACCGTCTGTGACAGTTCTTTGTATAGCTAAAAAATTTCCGGTTTTTCAGCTAACCTTAGGAAATGCTAGCCATGTCATCTGAAATCAAACAAACAGATTACAGATAAATAATAGATAAGTGAATTACAACTGAGCCCGATGAGCCCGAAAACTGTGTGGAAGCCATCTCGCTTAGTTGCTATTTATGAAACATTCAAATTGCATTTCAGTAGAGTATATAAAGCACAAACTGAACATCATAGATAAAATTTTATTACTCTTAGGTGTTGGCTGGACTCTATTTTCAACGAACATTATTTAACAAAGAAACAAGGGATTAGATGGCTACTATATATACGCTTAATTTTGACAAGCATATATTGCAGCTTCTAAGCTCAGTGAACTAAGCTTATTAATACACTAACTAAGGCTTATTTGAGTGAAGATTTTGAATACTTGGGGGAATCGACAAAGCTTCTGCAATCATTTACCCTCCTCTCTGATTGTCGGCATCGGTCCAACACATAATTAATACTATGATAGCATCAAAATGTCATATCAATAATTCTATGAGAAGTTTTATCAAATATGAACTCAAAAAGATCAAAATTTTAATATGTGTATATATGCACAATATACAAGCCTCCAAGAACTACTTGCCCGATTGTGGACAATGAATTGATATTGAACTTGAAGATTTATCTTTGAATTTTGAAGGTAAGATAGTTAACACATGGTCGTTATGAGAACATCAAAGGTAACATAGTTAACATAGGTTGATATTCACAGTCTAAGAACTAAAATAAACTTCCATAGGTTCAACATAGGATGAATTGCTCTACCAAAACTGGTAAGCTATTCATATAATTTGAGAATTAAACTAACTACACAGACTAAGCTTAGGATGAGCTTCTCACCTAAGTTTTGCAAAGCCTACCTGTCTTTTCCAATGCATCTACTAGAATAGAAGAGCGAGATTCTTTTAAGATTTTCATAACTTGGGTTGCCACCAAAGCATCCAAATGAAGACCAGTAGATCCTAAACGCATACAACGAGCTACACAAATTACCGCACAACGGGGAGCTGAGGGAGGAGGCGACGGTGATGGGGAGCTTGGAGGAGGAGCCGCGCGACGGGAAGCTGAAGAGGAGGTGATGGTGATGGGGAGTCAAGGAGGAGGAGGTGGCACGCAATGGGGAAATAGAGGAGGCAGCAGTGTGCAATAGGGAGCCTAAGGAACCTAAGTGTGTGTAGTAATGAGTTAGGTTTTCACCCTAATGTATATATAGAAGAGTATTATCACAGATGGTTTTTAAAAATAACCATCTGTAATATGTCACAATATAGACGTTTCTTTAAAAACTGTCTGTGATAACATACGTATCACAGGTGGCTAATGAAAAACTCGTACGTAATATCCGACATATCACAGATGGCTAATACAAAAAATCGTCTGTGATGGTCTACGTATCACAAATGGTTTTGTGTTAGAAACCATATGTGTTATTTTTTGTATAGCTAAATGTCGGGACCCCAGATTTCCGAACCCGGACCCTCTGTGTATTACCGCACTAGTCCCAGATCAAAGCTAGTGCACACAGTCAAACAGTGATGATTCGTAACCAACAACGCTTTATTACAATAATTGAGAGTACAGACCGAAAGGTCTCTTATTACAACTGAGGTTTCAAGACCTCTCACACACACACAAAACACAGCGGAAGCAGAAATAAATCCAGTGAAGACCCATCAATACGCCACAGGCAATTGACTGGGGAAACGCAACCTAGTTCTCCGGAAAGCCTTCGACGAATCCATCCACGAAGTAGTCGTAGTTCACCTCTTGAGCTTCGATCTCCTCTGAGAGTTAATTTGATGTGTAGCACGTGAGTACATGAATGTACTCCGCAAGTCTTGGGAAAGATGCATAGATGCAGGCTTAACAAAGGAAGGCTATATGGTTCTTTTGCACAAAGCAACATTTTAAAATTCAATTACTACTAATTATTTTCGAAGGCATTATTTTAATGAAGTAAATGTTTTAACAAAATTAACTTTCTAGTGAAGGTTCCAACTACCAACACTAGCTAACCAATTACCATTGGTCAAGTTTTAAACTTCGGGTTCCATCCACCCTCTCTGGCTCCATCCGCCAGGATTCCCTTCCGAGAGTTCCCTCCACCCTCGGAATACAAAACTTTTGATTTTAAATCCAAAACCAGAAATCTACCATGTGAATGCATTCCTTGCCCGCCCTTGACCGTGGGCACGGCTATTCGAATAGTTTTACACTCTGCAGAGGTTGTACAACTTTACCCACAAGAGATAAATTATCTTAATAGTCAACATGCTTCCTTTGGCATGAGACCCAGATAAAATATCACAAAGCCTTTCACCTACTCCAGTATAGCTAGAGACCACCCGCTGAGGTTTCACCGCAGAAGGGTTAAATCCGCCCAATCTGAAGCCCCCTCTTGCGCCATATGAGTACAGTAAACCCTGTCCCTCACTATGAGTAACCAGTACACCCTGGCACTCAATACACCACTGGTGATATCTAAACTACACCTTTATAGGTTAGTTAGCTAGGTCGTACCCATATAGACTTGTGGTTGTACGGTTAATGCTCAGTTTGGACAAACACAAGCGTCGGTCCTTAATTGACTAGGGTGGAACATACACTTAACAAGTTCTCGTGCTTACTGCACCAACCCAAACAGCCATCCACCCTAATCTAAACCAACTTTCACATTTTTATTTTATTTTAAAATCACAGTGACAACTCCAATTGCCACTTCACTTTCAAACACAAGGATTTAATAATAAATCATAATTTCCCATTTTTCAAGAGTTTCCAAAGTTATTAGATAGCATGACTAAGCATTATCCTACCATACTAACATCAACAAGTAATTATAATATTCTCATTAATGAGACAAAGGAAATTCTATGGTGACAAGGGTACATGACAATCAATTCCAATGGAGGGCATAACAAGGTTGGATTAACTACTACCTTAAGATTTGAATTATCATTTTATGTAAATAGCAATGCATAACCTTTAAAATACTTTAAAACATTTCGAAAGCATAGGCTCAAGATGATCAAAGGAGACTTGCCTTCTTGCAGGGTTTCTGGGTCTTCTTGCTGCTGTGAAGAGGGATCGTCGACAACGTTGGAATCTGGCGCGAGGAAAGACGAAGCAACAAAACAAATAAATACAAACAAAATTCAAATAAAATCCAAAAATTCAAATAGAGGCCATACTTGGATAGATTCTGATTTTAGACGAATTTAGGAGAAAGGTTCGGCGGATTTGGGGTTCACACGAGGGAGAACGAATATCTGGAAGATCGGTTGGGAAACGAAATTACTGAGACAATATTTGGACCAAGGAAATTAGAATGGATTTTATAGATATTTGGCAAGATTTGAAATTTGAATTTTGAAAGCGCATAGAAAATTTGGAATGGGACTGAGGCTTTGAAATTAAACTAGGCATTGGAATTTGAAATTTAAATATTTGAAATATCAAATAAATTTCAAATATTTGAAAGGATGGAAGAAATGGATAGTTTGGAATTTTTGATGAATTTAGAAATTTGAATGGGCTCAAACGGAGTTAAAACGAAGGAGAACGGGCTCCGGGAAGTTTAAATTCAGAGAAAATGGAAAAAGATGAATTTCTGGAATTATTTTCCTAAAGGAAATTGGAATTATTGCGTCAGCACTGAATTTCTTTTCGGCCGGAATTATTTTCCAATTGAAAAATCCGGTTTACTGCGCCAGCATGACGTCATCCATGGGCCGGGCCGACTGACATGTGGGCCCGAGGTCTATAGACCGGGTCCACGGCCGAGGGGAGACGCTGAGGTGGCGGGGTGTTTGAGGTGGCGCTGACGGGGATAGAGGGAGCCGAGGTGGCGCTGGCGTGGCGCCATGTCTGCAGCCACGCAAGCACGAGCGCTGACGTGGCCGGCCGGTCGGGGTGGCGCACGGGCACGGTGCGCTCGCCGGCGCTCCGCCGGGCGGCGGCCGGCGGCGAGGGGCGCAAGAGGGAGAGGGGCACGCGGGGAACTCGGCACTACCTGGCGCGGGGTTCCGCGGCGAGCGGAGGCGGCCGGCGACGAGGAGAAGCGGTGGCGCGGCTCGGGCTACGGTGGCGACGTGGCTCCGGTGGCGGAGAGGCGCGGCCGAGGGGCGTACGGGGTGCGCTCGGGCGCGGCGAAGCTCGAGGAGGCGCGGGCGGGGCGTGAGGAGGACCGGAGTGGCCGGGATTCCTCACCAGAGGAAGGGGCGGCGGCGGCGGCAAATGAGCACGGCGCGGGGACGTTGCGGAGCTCGGGAGAGGTGCGGGAGAGCGGAGGGAGATGGGGCGAGAGGAGGCGGAGCCGAGGGCGGTTTTTATAGGGGTCAGGGAGGGGGCAGGCGACGGGGATTTCTCGCCGGTGAATGCGGGCGGGGATTGCGGGGAGGCAGAAAGGAAAGCGCGGCCGAATAAGGAAGGAGGTCGGGGGGGCAAGGATGGAAGGGGCGTGGGAATGGCGGGGAGCTGCGCACGGCACGGGAGACCGAGGGAGGCGTCGGCGAGGCGCGGATTCGGGCGGCGGCCGGGAAAGGAAAGAGGAAGAAGGAGAAAGGAAGGCGCGCGCGGTGGGGAAGACGACCCCGACAGGCGGGCCCCACGCGCAGAGAGAGGGGAGAGGGGGAAGGCGCGGGCAGCTCCGATATCGCCACGCGGCAGGGCGCGCATCGGGCGGCAGAGAGCGGGCGGGGCGCCGACGGCGGATGGGCCGAGCGCGGGGAGGTGCGGCCAATCAGGGCCGTTGACATGCGGGCGGTGGAGATGGGCCGAGAGCAGCGACGTGGGCGCGATCCAAGCCACCCACGTGTCAGCCAGGTGGAGGGGGAAGGCGGGATTGGCCGGGCGACGTGGGTGGAATCCGGCCGTCCACGTGGCGGCCGGAGGAGAGGGGAGAAGGTTTTGATTTTTATTTTTGATTTAGGATTTTCAGAAATTGCCAGAAAATTCAAATAAGCTCAGAAAAATACCAAATAACCTCCAAAAATTCCAGAAAAATTCACAGAAGTTCCTGGATAAGTTTTGGACTTAATAAAAATACTTCCAACTAATGTTGGTATTTAATTTTCATACCTGAAATACTTTTTATTTTCAAAAATACATTTTTAAACTCCAGAAAATCCAGGAAACCAAATAAAAGCCAAATAACTCCAAATAATTAATTTGAATTAGAATTTTTATAGAAATTCAAAATATCTTTTTATTTAATAATAATTTTAGGTTTTTCTTGAAATACTTTTCAAATCAAGCTTTTCAAAAACAGAAATTCAGGGGAAATCCAAATAAAACTCAAATACTTTAAAATAATTAATTTGAAATTAAATTTTTCCAGAAAGAAAATTTTGGGATGTTACAAATCTACCCCCCTTAGAAAGAATCTCGACCCCGAGATTCGGACGGACTGGGAACAAGAAAGGAGAGGAAAACGCAACTCTTGATTCTTTGCTGTGCTCTCAAGCTGCCTCTTTCTTTGAACCAAATTGGAACTTACCAAGCATGACTGCTGCACCTGGGGCACCTTTTGTGGTGATGTGGTTAACTCGCCCTCTTCCTTGTGATTGCGGAGTTCTTGGAGCTTTTCCTGTAGTTGGAGATACTCCCCGTCCTTGTCCTACAACTGGAGTTCGCGCTGGTGTATTTCCCAAATTGAAAGGAATTGATGTGTTAATCTGAGGCTTCTGTGGGCAATTGCTTGCATAATGCCCCATCTCGTGACATCGAAAACATTGCACTCCAAAGACTGAGGTGTTGCTTTTCTGAGGTCGGACTCCGGTAAAGATGTGGGGTTCTTGCATCTCTGATCGAGGCGCAGATCCTGGAGTTCTTGGTGCATCTGTTGCAGTTGGAGTTTTGTTGAACTGGGGTGGATTCATTCGGAGTCTTGAACTGCTTGCATTATACTGTGTCTGAAAAGCCATCTTTCTCTTACGAGAGTCCTGTAATTGATATTGAGCATCTTCCTGGACAAGGGCCTTATTTACCATATGCTGAAATGTCGGAAAATCTTTGGACACCATCTGCACCTTGAGGTTGGGATCAAGTCCTTGCATAAACCTCCAAATCTTCGTTGACTCTGATGCAACATCTTCTGACGCATACCTGGACAGTTGGGTGAACTGGTTCAGGTATTCCGAGACGCTGAGGTTTCCTTGCTGCAGTTGATAGAATTCCCTTTTCTTCATTTCCATTATTCCCGTAGGAATATGGGCAGTGCGGAAAGCCTCAACAAACTCATCCCAAGTGATGGTTTGTGCATTCTGATGAGCGGCGCGGTAATTTTCCCACCAATTAGCAGCAATTCCTTTAAGTTGGTGAGCAGCATACAACACCTTTTCGGAGTCACTGCACTGAGCTAGGACCAACTTCCTCTCCACATCCTTGATCCAATCATCTGCCTCCAAAGGATCCACGGAACCAGCAAAAGTAGGAGGCCTTGTCCTCATAAATTCTCCCAACTTAGACTGGGAAGCTTGGTTGGGTGCTTGTGGAGCTTGCTGCACCTGGTTTTGAGCTAGGGCTTGAAGTAGCTGCAGTTGCATGGCCATCATCTGTTCTAAGCTGGGGGCCTGAGCAGGAGGTGGTGGAATGTTGTTGTCTGGCTGGGCATTGGCATCACGGCTGCTGCCAGGGTTGCTCCTTGTGTTCACCATCTGAAGCGGTCCGGGGACAGCAAAAGATAAGAGGAAACTAGCATAGGTAAGAGATTAGGGGGAAAACTAAACAACATCCCAAACCAACACACAAGAGAGATCAACTAGGAGAAGCTTAGCTTGAAATCAAAAAATTTTTTTTTAAAGATAGCTGTACTACAAGTATACAAAGACTTGGTACAGTCCACCTAACACACAAGCAAGTAATATATATAGCGTTCTAAAATCGTAAGACTTTACTTGGGTACTACAACTAAAGAACTAGTCCTTGCTTCTTCATGATTATAACTTGTTCTTCGGTACTCTGAAGTATTCCTTTAACCGAGGAATACGGAAGACAATCAACAAATCGGAGGGGTACATCTTTAGTTGCCTGCAAGCTTTGGATTAACTTCAATTGGCCTTATCATATTGATTAATTCAAAATTCCACCAAAAAGGGCTTAACTTCCGCAGGTGTTCATCCGAGAGAGACATAATTATTTCAACTCTTCAAAAATTCTTGATTCCAAAATCATATACCACAAATGCACCTTATTGATTTCAGCAAATTATCTCTTAAACTTTTATTCTCTGCTCTAATTTGGATCGACGTCAAACCATAGAATTTTTTTTTCTAACAAGAATCCAATAATATTGTACTTTGCGATTTCCACCAATTGCTTTATGATCATTATCTAATCCAACAGATCCATAACTTTGATCAAATAATATAAGATTAATTCAACCTTCAATAAATTTTAAGATCATCTAAGCAATAATTTAATATTCATTAATCCACCAAAACCAATCTCTTGATAATCATCATTTTGGTTCCACCAAATTTGAATGAATTCAAATACCTCAATTAATTCTTATCGGACGATCTCTCAATTAATTCTTATTGAACAATCTATCTCCCAAAATTAATTTAAATCCTCCAGGTCGAACATCCTTAAACGACCTAGTTAATCCCATTAGTTAAAATCCAATTATCTAGCCATGATCATTTAAATCTACAAAATTCAATTTGACACACCAATTCAATGTCCACTTTGCAAAGATAAAACTAATCCACCAAGATATCTAATTCCACTAGTATCCACTTATCATCAATAGGTCCACCAAACTCTGATAATCGATTAACTCCACAAACTTCATCTACTCCTCATGATTCAACCAAATCACTCAAAATTGTTATCATGAATGATAATTCAACTTCTTAATCTTTTAATCTCTCCCTTTAGTGGATCAATCTCTTAATTCTAATTCTCCAACGATCACAAGTAATCCCTCCAACAAAAATCTTGTTTTACATCCAGTTGCTCCTTTCAATCCTAGATAATAAATCCAAGGCAAAGTTTAGACTCCTCCCATGATCTAATTAGCTCCCTCAAGTTCAACTTTGTATTTAATCTCTAGTCAATCCACAAAGATGACACTCGTTAGATTTATTTATAATCAATTGGTATCCACAAATATACCTTTTATCTCAATCCTCTCGAATATTATTCAATCTTGTCAATTATGGATCCAAATATATCACTCTAGCAACAATTCTCCAAATTACCTAACTTGACATGCACTGATTATCACGGCTTTCCCGACAAGAGTACTTCCCAATAATTTGTTGTCTTCCGTATACTCTAGGTCTCCAAGGATTCTCCAAGTGCTTTTCAGACGCAACCTCATCGATCCATCTATAGAAATTACAGAGGGAAGGGGATATAATTACCATTCCCAAAAAGTCAATAACCAGATAGATAAGGAAGAATACCATGACGAAGGTAAGGATAGAAAGATAAGAAAAGACAAGGGTAGCACATTATTAAATTTTTATTTTATAAAATAAATTTTGAAGCTCTTCTACTAACGACCATTCTAACTAGGTCACGTCCTACAGTCAAATTGGCTCTGATACCACCTCTGTCGGGACCCCAGATTTCCGAACCCGGACCCTCTGTGTATTACCGCACTAGTCCCAGATCAAAGCTAGTGCACACAGTCAAACAGTGATGATTCGTAACCAACAACGCTTTATTACAATAATTGAGAGTACAGACCGAAAGGTCTCTTATTACAACTGAGGTTTCAAGACCTCTCACACACACACAAAACACAGCGGAAGCAGAAATAAATCCAGTGAAGACCCATCAATACGCCACAGGCAATTGACTGGGGAAACGCAACCTAGTTCTCCGGAAAGCCTTCGACGAATCCATCCACGAAGTAGTCGTAGTTCACCTCTTGAGCTTCGATCTCCTCTGAGAGTTAATTTGATGTGTAGCACGTGAGTACATGAATGTACTCCGCAAGTCTTGGGAAAGATGCATAGATGCAGGCTTAACAAAGGAAGGCTATATGGTTCTTTTGCATAAAGCAACATTTTAAAATTCAATTACTACTAATTATTTTCGAAGGCATTATTTTAATGAAGTAAATGTTTTAACAAAATTAACTTTCTAGTGAAGGTTCCAACTACCAACACTAGCTAACCAATTACCATTGGTCAAGTTTTAAACTTCGGGTTCCATCCACCCTCTCTGGCTCCATCCGCCAGGATTCCCTTCCGAGAGTTCCCTCCACCCTCGGAATACAAAACTTTTGATTTTAAATCCAAAACCAGAAATCTACCATGTGAATGCATTCCTTGCCCGCCCTTGACCGTGGGCACGGCTATTCGAATAGTTTTACACTCTGCAGAGGTTGTACAACTTTACCCACAAGAGATAAATTATCTTAATAGTCAACATGCTTCCTTTGGCATGAGACCCAGATAAAATATCACAAAGCCTTTCACCTACTCCAGTATAGCTAGAGACCACCCGCTGAGGTTTCACCGCAGAAGGGTTAAATCCGCCCAATCTGAAGCCCCCTCTTGCGCCATATGAGTACAGTAAACCCTGTCCCTCACTATGAGTAACCAGTACACCCTGGCACTCAATACACCACTGGTGATATCTAAACTACACCTTTATAGGTTAGTTAGCTAGGTCGTACCCATATAGACTTGTGGTTGTACGGTTAATGCTCAGTTTGGACAAACACAAGCGTCGGTCCTTAATTGACTAGGGTGGAACATACACTTAACAAGTTCTCGTGCTTACTGCACCAACCCAAACAGCCATCCACCCTAATCTAAACCAACTTTCACATTTTTATTTTATTTTAAAATCACAGTGACAACTCCAATTGCCACTTCACTTTCAAACACAAGGATTTAATAATAAATCATAATTTCCCATTTTTCAAGAGTTTCCAAAGTTATTAGATAGCATGACTAAGCATTATCCTACCATACTAACATCAACAAGTAATTATAATATTCTCATTAATGAGACAAAGGAAATTCTATGGTGACAAGGGTACATGACAATCAATTCCAATGGAGGGCATAACAAGGTTGGATTAACTACTACCTTAAGATTTGAATTATCATTTTATGTAAATAGCAATGCATAACCTTTAAAATACTTTAAAACATTTCGAAAGCATAGGCTCAAGATGATCAAAGGAGACTTGCCTTCTTGCAGGGTTTCTGGGTCTTCTTGCTGCTGTGAAGAGGGATCGTCGACAACGTTGGAATCTGGCGCGAGGAAAGACGAAGCAACAAAACAAATAAATACAAACAAAATTCAAATAAAATCCAAAAATTCAAATAGAGGCCATACTTGGATAGATTCTGATTTTAGACGAATTTAGGAGAAAGGTTCGGCGGATTTGGGGTTCACACGAGGGAGAACGAATATCTGGAAGATCGGTTGGGAAACGAAATTACTGAGACAATATTTGGACCAAGGAAATTAGAATGGATTTTATAGATATTTGGCAAGATTTGAAATTTGAATTTTGAAAGCGCATAGAAAATTTGGAATGGGACTGAGGCTTTGAAATTAAACTAGGCATTGGAATTTGAAATTTAAATATTTGAAATATCAAATAAATTTCAAATATTTGAAAGGATGGAAGAAATGGATAGTTTGGAATTTTTGATGAATTTAGAAATTTGAATGGGCTCAAACGGAGTTAAAACGAAGGAGAACGGGCTCCGGGAAGTTTAAATTCAGAGAAAATGGAAAAAGATGAATTTCTGGAATTATTTTCCTAAAGGAAATTGGAATTATTGCGTCAGCACTGAATTTCTTTTCGGCCGGAATTATTTTCCAATTGAAAAATCCGGTTTACTGCGCCAGCATGACGTCATCCATGGGCCGGGCCGACTGACATGTGGGCCCGAGGTCTATAGACCGGGTCCACGGCCGAGGGGAGACGCTGAGGTGGCGGGGTGTTTGAGGTGGCGCTGACGGGGATAGAGGGAGCCGAGGTGGCGCTGGCGTGGCGCCATGTCTGCAGCCACGCAAGCACGAGCGCTGACGTGGCCGGCCGGTCGGGGTGGCGCACGGGCACGGTGCGCTCGCCGGCGCTCCGCCGGGCGGCGGCCGGCGGCGAGGGGCGCAAGAGGGAGAGGGGCACGCGGGGAACTCGGCACTACCTGGCGCGGGGTTCCGCGGCGAGCGGAGGCGGCCGGCGACGAGGAGAAGCGGTGGCGCGGCTCGGGCTACGGTGGCGACGTGGCTCCGGTGGCGGAGAGGCGCGGCCGAGGGGCGTACGGGGTGCGCTCGGGCGCGGCGAAGCTCGAGGAGGCGCGGGCGGGGCGTGAGGAGGACCGGAGTGGCCGGGATTCCTCACCAGAGGAAGGGGCGGCGGCGGCGGCAAATGAGCACGGCGCGGGGACGTTGCGGAGCTCGGGAGAGGTGCGGGAGAGCGGAGGGAGATGGGGCGAGAGGAGGCGGAGCCGAGGGCGGTTTTTATAGGGGTCAGGGAGGGGGCAGGCGACGGGGATTTCTCGCCGGTGAATGCGGGCGGGGATTGCGGGGAGGCAGAAAGGAAAGCGCGGCCGAATAAGGAAGGAGGTCGGGGGGGCAAGGATGGAAGGGGCGTGGGAATGGCGGGGAGCTGCGCACGGCACGGGAGACCGAGGGAGGCGTCGGCGAGGCGCGGATTCGGGCGGCGGCCGGGAAAGGAAAGAGGAAGAAGGAGAAAGGAAGGCGCGCGCGGTGGGGAAGACGACCCCGACAGGCGGGCCCCACGCGCAGAGAGAGGGGAGAGGGGGAAGGCGCGGGCAGCTCCGATATCGCCACGCGGCAGGGCGCGCATCGGGCGGCAGAGAGCGGGCGGGGCGCCGACGGCGGATGGGCCGAGCGCGGGGAGGTGCGGCCAATCAGGGCCGTTGACATGCGGGCGGTGGAGATGGGCCGAGAGCAGCGACGTGGGCGCGATCCAAGCCACCCACGTGTCAGCCAGGTGGAGGGGGAAGGCGGGATTGGCCGGGCGACGTGGGTGGAATCCGGCCGTCCACGTGGCGGCCGGAGGAGAGGGGAGAAGGTTTTGATTTTTATTTTTGATTTAGGATTTTCAGAAATTGCCAGAAAATTCAAATAAGCTCAGAAAAATACCAAATAACCTCCAAAAATTCCAGAAAAATTCACAGAAGTTCCTGGATAAGTTTTGGACTTAATAAAAATACTTCCAACTAATGTTGGTATTTAATTTTCATACCTGAAATACTTTTTATTTTCAAAAATACATTTTTAAACTCCAGAAAATCCAGGAAACCAAATAAAAGCCAAATAACTCCAAATAATTAATTTGAATTAGAATTTTTATAGAAATTCAAAATATCTTTTTATTTAATAATAATTTTAGGTTTTTCTTGAAATACTTTTCAAATCAAGCTTTTCAAAAACAGAAATTCAGGGGAAATCCAAATAAAACTCAAATACTTTAAAATAATTAATTTGAAATTAAATTTTTCCAGAAAGAAAATTTTGGGATGTTACACTAAAAAATTTTCTGTTGATTAGTTAGCATCAGAAAATGCTAGCCATACCCTCTTAAAACAAGTAAGCAAATTAGAGATAAGTGAATTACAACTCAAAATGATTTAATTACATCTTAAAGTGATTTACAACTCAAAATTTCACTTGACTATTTCCTTTAAAAAATAGCCCATCACAATGATTGAGGCACATATAGCTAGCTCCCTCACTAGTTCTTCCTTGGGCCTGATGCCATCTGCGAATGGAGGAACTCATCAAATTGATTATATTCTTGCTCATCTATGATATTCTCAACTTCGACAAATCATTCTTTTTTTCATGAAGAACTATATGGCGATTCTTATTTGTTAGGTCTATTACATAAAAAATTTGAACAACTTGCCTAAGGAGTATGAATGATTCGCCTTTGTATTCGACACATTCGAGGTCCACAGTAGTGACGCTATACCTGTCAACCTTCACACCCTGTAGAAGTTGGACCCAACAGCACCGAAATAGGGAGATCTTGAAACATACGTAGCTGATCTTTTAAATCTCCTCTATGAACCCATAGTAGGAGCTCAACCTACATTTCATTATGTTTGGCCTAGTGGTATTGAACTACTCGTGAAACGTATATATGCGAATACCACTGTTCTGGACTGTGCTCTCCCTATCCTGAGCTATCATATAAAATGTGTATATATTTATGTCATATCCTTATCATGTGAAAATTGTAAATTTTGGCCCTTTTGCCAACCATCGCAGCAGATCATCACTTGATGACCTCCCAATGCATCACACCTTTAACCATTCATTGTACTAACGGGTGTGCTCTCTCGTGATCTAAACCTTTGGGCAGCCTATATTCTCTTAGCATACCATGTCTTTGTGCTTGTTGATGTACGGGGACACTTCGGTCATGTGTTGCAAGACCATGAAATGTGCTTAAGCGTGCGTATCCAATCAAGAGTGATTGTTTTCCTTTCGATGGTCTCGATACCCTCTAGCCTCTCCTCTTGATGAGATAGAGGCACACCTATCAGTTTTACCTGAGCCATGTAGTTGACACAAAATTCAATGGCCTCTTCAGTTGCATAACCTTCGATGATGCTGCCCTCTGGTCAAGATTGATTCCATACAAAGGACTTGAGAATTCCCATATACCTCTCAAACAGGTACATATGACGTAGGAACATAGGGCCACATATGTTTATCTCTTTCAAAAGGTGAATAATGAGATGCACCATAATATCAAAAAATGACAGAGGGAAATACATCTCAAGATAACATAGAGTTCTAACCACCTCGGTCTGTAGAGCATCAAGTCCACCGGGATCGATAACCTTCTGAGCAATTAAGTTAAAGAAATAACACAGCCTTATGATTGTTAGTCCAACTTTATTCGGTAAAATACTTCTAATTGCAATAGGAATTATTTGTGTCATCAGTACATAACAATCATAAAACTTCATACCAATTAATTTTAAATCTTCCACAGAAATCAGTTTCGAGTAACTGGATGAAGCTTTCACACCATGCAAGATCTGACACAATTCATTTCTCTTAGCTTTGGACAGAGTATAACAAGCTATGGGAAGGTATGGTTAGCCTTTATCGATCTCTTTTGGTGCTAACTCAGTCCTTATTTTCATATCAACTAAGTCGCACTGTGCATTGACACCATCCTTTGTTTTATCATGAGTGTTGAGTAAGGGACCAATTAAGCTATCACATACATTCTTCTCCACGTACATGAGGTTGATGCAATGACAAACTTCTCAGTGCTCCCAATAAGATATGTCCCAAAAAATTCATGCTTCCTTTTAGATGTTCTTCTGATGGGTCCTCAATTTATGTTCCTTTCCAAGCACAACATCGATATCTGTAATCACATTATAGACCTCTTTCCCTCTAAACAGGCATGTTTATTCATCTTGTGGTATGAGTGATACATGGAAAAGAACCTATGGTGACGCATGTACACTATTTTGCACGAGTTGTTTAGCTACACACTCTTAGTACTATCTAAGCAGTGAGGACATGCTTTGGCTCCTTTTATAGCCCGATATGTTACCAAGAGCAGAAAAATCATTGATTGTGTAGAACAACATGGCGTGCAGAGTGAAGTTCTCTCATTTGTCCTCATCCCATACCTGCACCACTTCCTTCCACAGTGTTACACGATCTTCCAGTAATTGTGCTATGTACATATTAATATTGTTCTCAGATTACTTCGGCCTTTGGATAAGTAATGACATCAAAATATGATTTCGCTTCATACACAGATAAGGAGGAAGGTTGTAAATACATAGATTCATGGACCAAGTGCTATATTGGCTGCTCATGTTACCGAAAGGATTCATTACATCTATACTCAACACAAATCTTATATTCCTCTATTCTGCACCAAAGTCTATAAACATCCTATCGAATTACTCTACTGGTTAGAATCAGCAGCGTGCCTTAGCTTTTCATCTTTCTTACGCTCCTCTGAGTGCCAACGTAGCAATGTTGTCTCTTTTCAGGTCACAAATAAATGCTTCAAACAAGGAATTACAGACAGATACCACAACACCTCAGCATGATGTCCTTCACCTCGATGCCCTCACCATCAATGGAGTGCTTCTTATGCTTGTATTGGGATGCTTTGCACACCAACATACATACATATTTACATACTCTTTACGATACATGATATAGTCTTTCAAACATGTATGTATTATTCTACTTCTATTCCCAAGGAACAGAGAACCTTCTTAGCTTGATACATGATTTTAGGCAACAGCTTTTTCTTCAGAAGCATATCTGCTAAGAGACCTAACAATGCTGTCAAACTCTTTTGGACCAACCATTGATTGCCTTCAACTTTAGTGGTTCAAGTACAGATGATAACCTTGTGTATTTTGGCTTGCAGCCTGACAACAATGGTTTCTCCGACTTCTCTACTAAGTCCTTGAATTTACCAAACTCTCTCTCACTATAGTTCCCTTTTACTTCGCGCAACATCTGATCCAGATTCTCATTGTACAACCTATCCTCATCGAAAAAACAATTGACATCCGGTATATCATTGTCTCCCTTAATAATGTTACTACTTTTCTATATAATCTGCTCTTTACCGTAACTGCTCCAATATGTATACGCTTTTGAAGCCCTTTTGAATCAAGTTTGCTTCTATTTGCGCTGAGTTGGTAAATATTTTAAGATTCTCGCAATCAATGCATGGACAATATATAAATTTTGTACCCCTCTAACATATCCTACTCGACAGTTCTTCTAAAAGCAGACACGCCATTGATGTACTTTTCACTCACACGGTTTTCAACGTACATCCAGTTTCGGTCCATATACGCTATGCATATAACAAATTAATGTTAAATTAGATTAATGCCTCCTAGATAGCTATTACATGTACGTACACTAGCTCTTACACATAATTGTCATTCACCATAGTTTATCCATCTAAAGTTGCTAGCTATGATTAATGAATCAATCCAACAAGAATTAAAGTAAAATAAGAGTGAGACCCAATATTAAATTGGAGCAAAAAACTACCAAGCTAGATCTCTCTTTCCTTACAACTAAAAACTACATAGATCTAGCTAGAATATAATGTATTTCATTATATATAGTACAATTCTAACCTTAGATCATCAAGAACAAATGGATACAAAAGCACCATTCCAAATATCTAGTCTCCTTTCACCAAATCGCCTCAAAACCGATGTGTGCTTAACAGATAGAATATTGGTCAGGACGAGAGTATTTAATAACACAGTAAATATCACAGATGCTTCCATTCACAACCCATCTGTGATAAGTAGTCATCACAGATGATTTTTTTTTACAAAAACCATCTGTGATGTATCGGTGATGGATTTTCATAAAAATCATCCGTGATACGTCATATATCATAGATGGTTTTTATTATGAACCGTCTGTGATGTATCATATACGGTTTGTGTAAAAATCATCTATGATAAGTAGGTCATCACTGATGGTTCTTACCATCGGTTACAACATAGACCGTCGCATTAGTAAAACTATCTGAGATAACTGCGCTGTAGCTTAACACTGTCGGATTATATGGAACGGTCTATGATAAGACGTCCAGTATGATCTTCTCTATAATAGTGTTGATTCATTTCCACATTACTGTAATGGCAGAGCTCATGTCCTTGGTTTCAAAAATAAAATCCACATTACTGGTTATAGGACAAGTTATATATAGCGTGGATTGCTATCGGGCAGTCGTCTGCTATCCCCTGCCTGGCCTCCCTAATGTTTCAGTTTCAGCTGAAACTTTCCCCTGATCAACTTAAAAAATTCAACTCAAAATTCCAAACTTCAACTCGACATTTGTAACTTTCAACAATAAGTTTTGAAACATTCACCCCATGAATTCAACGGTCCGTGCCGGCGCATGCCCGAGATACCATCGGTAGTGTCGAGCATAGTTAGGACTTAGGTGTGCACACCTCCTAAGCTTGGCTGCCCCGGGGTGGCAGCGGTGTAAAAAGGTGCAACAGAGGTGGCTTCCAATGTTAGAAAACACACAACACAAAGGAAGATAATCAAAGAACAAGATATATAGATTTAACGTGGAATATCCATCGGGAAAAATTATGGGCACACAGCGAGGAGAATTACAAAACAATGGATTTTATAGTGATGTGTCTCCCAATCCTGTGCGTCTACGGAGGATAGGAGTACAAAGTGACTCAAATACAGAAACAAATCCCAAAAGTACACCTCTTTCGGCCGACAGAGGCAGTCGGGCCTCTGCCCACAAACCATCGTTTCATCATCAGTAAAATTCGGATCACAATTCAACACCTAGCATGCAGCACTAGAGGCAGCGCGAGATTGAGGGAGAAGGAGGTCCATCTCGGTGCAGCAGCGAGGAGGACGATGCAGTAAATTAAAACAAGAGCCAAGGGTGGCTTGTGAGTTGTGACCCGTTTGACCGGTCAGGGGTAAGGTTGTAAACGAGCTGAGCTCATATAAGCCTGACCTCTTAAGCTCAAGCTCGGTAAAAACTCAAGTCGAGCTTGAGCGAGTTTGAGTTAGGGCTCAAGTTTGTACCTAGCCTCAAGCTTAGCTCAAATAAGCTCAATAACACTTAAAAAATTTAACATGCACAAATTTTCAAAAATAAGAAAAGCTCAAGCTCAGTTAAAGTAAACTCGATAACAGTAAAAAAAATAATTTACATGCACTGATTTTTCAACAATAGAAAAATTCGAGCTCGAGCCCGGCTCGAGTAACCTTGGTAAAAATTAATATGCATCAATATTCAAATTCGAATTGAACTCTAATGAGTTATTCAAGCTCAGCTCATTGAATCTCATGAGCTCGGGATTAAGCTCGAGTTTGGCTCGAATAGCTCGAATCGAGCTTAAAGCGAACCGAGTTCGAGTAGCTCATAAGTCTCGAGCTTTTTTACGGCCCTAGTCGGCGGCCGTGGGCGTCCTCTGGATAACTTTCCCATGGACATCCACCAATTATTTTTTTGGTGGATTGCATTATTCCACGGTCGGACATCTCCATGCACGGGCATACTATCATGGACAAATAGCACCAACGCATAATATGGGCTTTATGGTAAAATCGATGACCATTCTTATCGTATAAAGATCCACACTAGCACCATAATCCCAAAACATATGATCGAGCCTAAAACAACCACCGCTCCAGCCGACCTCATGCTCACAACTCCCCTCTTCACGCCGGCCATGGAGCACCAGCAGAGAGAGAGGGAGCTCCAGCTTCTCCTCCTCCCCACGACCACGCCTCGCGACGCCGCCGTCTTCCACGCCCCGATACCGCCAGCGAGCCCCTCCGACCACCCGCAGCTCGACCTGAGCCTGTCCATGAGCATTGGATCACCACCGCCGCCGCTGTCGCCGTCGACCGATCAGAAGAAAGCGGCGGTGGCTGCAGCCGGGCCTGACGTGCAGGCGCTGAAGTGGCAGACGGCGGAGCAGGCCCGGCTGGCGTCGGCAGAGCGGGCGTACGCGGAGCGCGTGATGGAGCTGGCGCGGCGGGAGCTGGAGCTGGCGGAGCGGGAGTTCGCGCGGGCTCGGGCCATCTGGGAGTGCGCGCGCGGCGAGGTGGAGATGGTGGAGCGCATCAAGGAGATGGCCGCCGCGCGCCGGATCGGCTCGGCCGCGCTCGAGATCACCTGCCACGCATGCATGCTGCGCTTCCGCCCGTAGCTCCTCGTCGTCGTCCTCCTCCTCCTAGTCTCCGTCTCCTGTAGAACGAGTGCACGACACCGTATACCGCGCGCGCCGGTGTAATTCTCCGCACTAGCTTATTGCTTAATTATATTAGCTGTTGTTTTAATCTCTGAGTGCTTTAATTAATTTGTGTTAATTAATTCAGCTTCTTCAGATCGTGTGCTTTATGCACGCGTCAAGGACTCAAGGTAGCTTCGCTAGGGAAGATATTTGTTAATTTAGTTCTTTTCTCTTGCTTTGCTGTTTATTGGTTCCATCGTTTCCAGCCTGAAAAGGTAAGGGAACCTAACAGTTGAGCTAAGCTAACTTTACTTAGTGCTTTACAATTCGGAAGTGATAGCTGGAGTACCAGCATCTGTTTAGCAGGACGTACAGATAAGGCTCTCCAAGCTAGTTAATTATTTTTTTTCCTTGTAAAAACAATTGTTGAGGTGACTGCATGCCAACCTTTTTGTAGAAATGAAAGATCCCGGGTAAAAATACTACTAATGGTAACAGAGCCATAGGTCGTGAATACGAGACATGTCGCATGCATTTAAAAGAGAAGGAACAATTGTTGTAGTTGGAAGTTTGGTGGAAAAACCAAAATGAGCATGTTGGTGGACTACATTGTGGGTTCTTTTAGGTGTGACTTTTAACTTATGATTGTGTTTTATGATTTTTGACCATAACATGATAGTTTATGTGAATAAACTGAATATCAATAAGTTGATAAGTTGTTTCAAAAAAATTATCCCAGTAAACCAGTTGAGAACGTCGACGAAAAAACTGTTTTATTTATTTATTAAAAAACCATAAATCATAAACAAAAAAAATTATATCACGATGTTTGGTCCGATCTTATGGCGTTTGATTTCTCTGAATAAAATTCGACCCAAATCCCCGAAAGCTTGTACTGAGATAGACAACTGAACAAGATAGAGGGGTGGAACTGGAAGAGGAACAGGGAGGGGTGGCTGGCAGCCTTGTCGAAAATGGTGATGGCTAGACAAAAGAGCGGGAGTAGATACAGTAACCATGAGCTATTTCTTGCACGGTTAGTTAACTCTTACCCATGAACAGTTGCAAAATGCAAGATGAAAGACAAGACATGCATAGATGCCATACGCGATGTGTTGATGCTATCATTCCAATGCCAAGATGTCGGCACTCGGCAGAAAGGCTTTCTACTGTGCTGCTACAGCTTTCTTTTCCTTCTGTTAGTTCTGAGATTTCTGGGAATCACTGGATCAGTAAGGTATGTATGTTGATGCTACTTATGAAGTTCGCGTGAACAACGCTATGACAAGACCATGTACCATATACGTATAATAGTAATATATGTACCTGAAATTCTGCAAGGTAGTTTAGCTAGCAACAAAACAGACAGTACATTTGTAGGAAGATTAAGGATGGATTCTTTTGAGTTTATGATTTATGATTTAAATATTTGAATTTTAATTATTCGTAAGAGATAGTACGTATAGGAAAATAGACGCATACGATTTTAGTCGGTACAGCTGAACTCAGTACACTTTTTTACTATAATTTTCCTATTGATTTCGTCTTAAAAACATACCGTTTAAAAGTTAGTTACTATAGACGGTATAAATATAAACTGACTTTAAGCAAAACCGAACCTACCCTTAAATTTCACAAATGTTTCAATTTCCAAGACCTTGCTCAGTTCGTGCAGCGAACTTGAATTCTATTATTAGGCCACCTTGGTCTATATGTTGGTTAAGTAACGAGAAGGATACCTTGAAGCTGCTTGATTGTAGCTTAGATCCCCGAACTGGTTGAATTGCACTACTTAGGTGAAACGACCCGCATTTTTAGCCACGCCTTAATACAATTACTTAGCAAATCATCATTAATTAAAAAGTCTAATGACAATACAATTAAAATATATAACTCACAAAATCTAAGTTAAAAAAAATTACTAATTACATACCCAGACTGTCTACACTATGCAAAAGTACATCCTGTTTGTATTACCTTTTGCTTTTGGTTTCTGCTTAGAAAAGCCAAAAGTCAATATGAAACTCGGATTCTCGAAGTGACTTTTCCACTCTTTTCGCTACCGTCTCACTCTAGTGATAAGGTAGGGGATCATGGGTGCATCATGCACCTCACTCCTTTTGCTCTCGTCACTCGCACACATCTTTTCCTCATTTTTTCCACCGCTGGCTTCCTCCTTCTAAATACCACTTTTTTCAACCATTACTATTTATTTTTAACCAAAAACCATCAGCAAAAGCTAATACGAATGCCCCCTATTCAATGCACAATGGCAATTGAGATATTGCAATAATACTTAACCAATATTACATAAATACATATTCGTCTGAAATTATAACAACGTCCATAATAATAGGTACGTGAATACATCAATACCTAAATTACAACATCACAATTTGCAAGAGAATTGTATATTTTAGTAACATGCATCGAAACAAGGAAGAAAATAAATGTTAATAACTCAAGCAAATGCAAATAGAATTTAATTATAGTATTGTCTCATAGATCGTATAGTATCTATTCTTTTAGCCCATCGAGATACCAAAACCGTCTACGATAAGCCGGCACCTCTTACATCATCATCCAGCAAACAACCCACTAATCTATCTGGAACAAGCATTAGGTAATCAAAGCCAACTTATGGTATCCTCAACCAGCATAAGACCAAATTATGAGCCAACCAATCACAGTAAGCCACATAAAGACCATATTTTGAACACCACGAGGAAAACCACACTTGGTTTCCCCTTGGTCACATAATTGACAATAAAGCTAGCATGGGCAGCCACTTCCCTCCAACAGAAACCATACAAGAAGGTTAAAAATAATGCTTGCATAGTAGGTTAACCAATGAAGTGAGAGACTAGCTTGATCAAAGTGTGCCAACATAGGAGCAGAGAAGGGGTAAAAAGAGCAATTGAGAAGGCAGAGGGGAACGAAACAAAACTCACTCACCTGGCAGACACTACCCAAGCGCAGAGCAAGAATCCTTTCCCACTATCTCCATCTCTCGTTCCACCAAACAGCATAGACAAAGGCCAATCCAAGAACATGGTGACTTGAGTCCATCGGAACAAAGCTGCAGGAGTGGGGGAGGAGCTATCGTAGAGAGGGGTTCTAGCCCAGGAGGGGTTGAACTAGCCGAACTTGACCTTGGACACTCAGGCAAGCTCTCCTCGATCATACGATTGATGACGACCAAAACGTAATTAAAAACTAATTTGAAAACTATTACCCTAGTATTTGCATCAAAATACTATGTTCTAAAATAAATTAGATGATGATATTGATTTGGAGATAAGCCGGCCGATGGAGCAGACAGTTGATTTTATTTTAATATGGTTGATGGAGAGAGCTCAGGGAAAATGATGAATGATGATTGAATTTTAGAAGTCAGGGCACTCTCTATGTATGGCTATACTATAAGGATGAACCGACCCTCACTTGAGTCGACCTGTTGTAAGATTAGTATCAACCACGGACCCATTCAATCGGGTTGAGCCCATTACCGCTATCATGTTGTTACACACTCCACATAGGTAAGTAGTATTAGGCTGGACGATGAAGTTCGCATTATAATGCTGAAGAAGTGCATTAGCGCATCTATATTTAGCGCGAGTGGGGGTGGTGGGTTTGGAAGCCCAACACAACGACTAGTGAAGATCTAGTCGGGTGGAGATGCAATGATGCAAATGGGGGGAAAGGCTTAGTACTCTAGCCAGTCATATGTCTAAGGAAACAGGAGAGCCATATATGACATAATAGGGCTAGAGTTCTGTGGGTAAAGTGATACCATCTCTGTAGAGATCAGGGGCGGAGATGGGCCTCGGGCCGGTTGAGCAATGGCCCAAGACCCAGGAAAAATAACAGTGTAAAATTTTTGATAGTATACCCAAAAAAATGGTGTATAGTAATTGGGCCCGAGGCTTTTCGGCCGGCCCGAGATTATTCCTGGCCGGCCCGCTACCAGCCGTCGGAGCAGCCAGCCCAGCAGCGGATGAGCGTCCATCTCGCATTCGCGCCCCCGCGGCCCAATTCCTCCGGCCTACCCTAACCGCAGGCGCCCTCCCGTCTCCCCAGTTTCGGCGTCGCGACCCCGCTCCAGCAGCCGCATCTCCGCCGCCTCCGCGCGCGACGCGCCGCCCCAAGCCCCCCTCCGCTTCGGCGCCTCCTCTCCGTCGATCTCCGCCGCGCCTCCTCTTCGCCGATCTCCGCCGAGGCACCGCCCCCCGGCCCCCCCGCCTCGGCTTCTTCTCTCCGCCTCGGCCCGCGGCGGCGCGGCACGGCCTCCGCCGATCTCCGCCGAGGCACCGCCCCCTGGCCCCCTCTCCGCCTCGGCCCGCGGCGGCGCGGCACCGCCCCCCGCCTGCCTCCTCTCTGCGGCTCCGCCAGTCCGCCGCGACGCCGGCCCCACTGCTCACCACCGTCCGCCGGTGCTGGCTCTCCCGGTGAGCTTCTGTGACTGAATTGTGATTGACTGATTGTTCATTGTAACATAGAGACTATTTGGATTGTCTGGCATTAGGTTGTAACATAGTAGCAACTTAGCACAAGTGCACAACATTGGCGAAATGAGAAAATAGGATAGTGTGTGCTATCTTTTATCTTGGGTTGAAGAAAGAAAATGATAAATTGCCTTTCTATTTGGTTATGTAGAAATGTTCTCTGAATTTAGGTGTGTTTTGATGATGCTTGGTTCCAATCCTATAGATATGTAACTCTGAAAATAGCCATTTGAAGTAAGTATAGACTGCGAACCCTGATACTGATCTTTCACACAATCTTTCTACCTCGACTGTTATCAAATATCATATGAACTTTAGGTAGCCAGATTCAATCAAATGGTTATAGTAGATCTAGTTGAACGCTGTTATTGCAGGCATGTAGTTACTGAGTTCTCATTATTCACCATGCTTCCTATGTGGAGCTTTTAGTTACTGAGTTGCTATGTTTTATCTATTTTGTCGTATCGTTCAACATGGAATTCAAATTTTATTTTGATTATGTATTTGTATTGTACTTTTGTTATACTTCAGTACTGATAGTATTTTATATTAGTTATAGACTTATGTCCTTCTTAGTTTTGGGCCCGAGGCTCCGATAAATTCTGGCTCCGCCACTGGTAGAGATGTTAAACCGTGATAACGCTAGCCTTTAGGATTAAAGGCTATGGAAGCCTACGTAGGGGCTATAGTCTGATACATGAGTGATTAGTAATTTTCTGAGCTAAACTTGCATTTTCCAAGTAACATTTATTTCAAAAATCCTGAGAATTAAGATGAGACTTATTGATTCGATATAGGACTTATGCATGGCATTTCTTTTATAATTAATACTTGCTGAGGACATATGTCCTCACTAGTGCTATTAGTCCCCCCTTGTTTAAAAGCAGTGAGCCACATACGGAAAAGCAATGCCAAATGTCAACTACAGTGATACTACTATATAGAGAACTTCATACCACTTCATTCATGTCAAAATCCTTGCCTTTAGGTTCACAGGTGCGAATTGAATGTAGTCCTAACCATTTCTCTGCTGCAATACTTTGATTAGGGTCATTACTCGAGAAAGATTGGCTTTGTCGGGTAATAATCCTTAAGCTGGTGTCATTACCACAGTGGTGATGGCACGGGGCATCACATTAGGCATGCTCAATTAAAATTTAAGTTGAAGGATACAAGTGGCACACCTAGACAGTCTTAACGACGTCTTCTGCAATTTACTAATCTAGGAATTGTGCATAGTTCAGAGATATATGCAATCTATTCAATCGGCAATGTTGGTAGAGTGAAGTGCCATAATTTGGAATCCAGAAGAACATTCTGCAACCATTAGTAACTAATGATTGTTGCGTTATGCCTCGTGGAATCAGGGGAGGAGCTCCCTTTCGTTTTCTTTTTTCTAGACCAGACAGGTTGAAATGAACGATCTCTTAGAAAGTACTGACGTGGAACCAAAAAAAAAACATAGCTAGCAAAGCCTACCCATGTGCACTGCCTTTTGCCTTTGGAATCTTGTTCTCACATAATCACACTGGTTTAGTTTGTGGTTTGTACCTAGGACTATTTGAGGGAAGAAAACATCATGATCTATTCCAAAGATTGCTTATTCATGGTTGACGAATGCCAACGTAGCAATATTGGAGAATTAGCCTTTTTACGGTGATGAAAGTTCCTCCACGGCGGCAACGAAATCGCAGAACAATACCTATTTCACAGCATTCCTTGAGGGTTTCTCTGTAAAGAGTGCGTCCTTTTAACAGACTCTAAGACAGGAAATATAACATCGCAGTGTTAATCGACATCAAAATTGGCAGAAAAAAATTATCTGCTTAGAGGCGATGCTTTTCGAAATGAGAACGCACGCAAATTGTAAAATAATTCAGGAGCTAATCTACACCAACCCATTACTAACTGTAGTTCCTTTACAATCTGTGCAGTTCTTATGAAGAATGTTACAGGGCATTGCAGAAGCAAGAATTGTATTCCTTCAGAAACTAGCAAGAATTGTAGCCAATCCATTTTAGTGTCGGCTTTCAAAGATCCAGAAAATGGGAACATTGATCAGTAACATGAATGTGCACATCCAAGGGAAACATGCATATAGATGATCCAGAACGAGGAACCTGACAAACAGAAACTAACACATGACCAACTAGCAGGTACTTTCCCCTCACAAGACAAAAGGAAAGGAACAAAAAGAGAAGCAGATGGCCTGAGCTCAGATTGAAAAGGACAGAAATATTGCATGCATGCATGCATCATGCATGTATAGAACAGCAGATTCTTACATTATATATGTCCAATTTGAAAGTTATGTCGTGTGGAGATGAGCTGAATCTGAATGCAGAAGGTACTGTGCTTCTGGACTGGCCTTGCAGAGAAAAAATTTACAGATGAAATGAAAGAGCATCTCAAGTATACTGGTGACCATCACAAAGCATAGAAGTATAGAACCATAAGAATGTAGCCATTTCATCAGCTGCACATATCAAGGTCATTGCTGAAGAAACTAACAAGCACAGCTGTAATCCACACCCGGGAGGAGAGGCCAATCGACGAAGCGAAAGCCTCGCAAATGCGTTTACCCATAAGGTCGGAAGATCTTATCCGATCGAAACAAGCAAGAAGAAGATTGATATGTACGCTAGCTACTTCATGTTCCGACGACTAATGAGATAGTGAGATGACACGCAGTTAGCATGGCGAGCAACGGGGCTGCGTGTCTCGATGAGCAGGCAAGGGGTCCCTGTGGCGGTGTGGCCACTCATGGCCACAGGCCCCCTGCATGTGCAGTGCAGTGTTGAGCTCGATGGATTTGTGCCACAGCATCAGTCCGTGTGTACGTCCAACCACAAGGGCCCCCTCTAGCTGCATGTGGAACGCGAGGCTAATCCGCTTTTCAAATCCTAAAATGCTCACGAAATTGTACAAAGACAAGTTCACTCACCAAGAAACTAACACTAACAGACAGGCTAGTCAAGATGATTGGTTAGTCAGACCAAACAGCAAATCTGTGAGAGAGATGCGCAAACCAGGAGCGCGCAAACAACAATATCGGATTAATTACCGCCGCATCTGCGAGCGTGAAATGATCGATCAACTGCCGAATGAGGCAATCCAAGGATGGCGACGGAAGCTCGATCCATCCATGAACAATGTTAGGTGATAAGGAGGTCTTGAGACTGCAAGACGTGAAGAAACAACGGTGGGCTAAGTTTGTTATCCATGGCATGGCAGAGGCCTGAGCAGCAGCACTGCGAAGTTGACGGGCACGTTGTTGCTTGGGTAAAGCGAGTCGCCGTCAGTCGATCGATTCCTAGAAGAGAAAACCAACAAGGGGAAGGGGAGAATCTGCAAGCGGTAGAGGGGACACAGGAAACTGTTTTGCCAGTTTACCACCAAGCACTGTGGGCTGCAGGACTAGTAGTACCAGTACTTTCTAGCTCATCAGCTCAGCTGCAGTGGATGGCTGAGAGCAAGGACTGGGAGTCTATTTGGCTTGCATGTACAGGCTGAAAATCCATGTGAATGGTGGCGTATGTGATCAGCAAAAATTATTTTGAGAGGATACACTGCAGTCGGCTCCCTGGATTCTAATGAACTTGACGCCGTATTGCTTGTTGATTTCCATTGTAGATATGCTGTACCTGATGCCTTAATCTAAAAAAAAGATCGGTGCCTTAATGAATTGTACACTGTAATTTCAGTCTGCCGGGATGCTCACTAGCTTGTCGGTAGGAAGGAAGAAGTTGAAAAACGTGAAAATTTTGTTCTGTCGGACTGATCATTGCACATTCTATGAGACTATGTGAAGATCATTTTATGGTTGTGATGAGTAATTGATTTTTGGATTAGAATATTTACAGAGTTTGAGTTTGGTTTTTGAGAGTTTACAAGGTCTTCAGTTGATTTTGTTGCTGACGGTATGACCGGCATTGGGGCCACGGTCATACCGGTCAGGTGCGATACTACTGATGTTGTACGGGTGGTACTACCGGAGTGAGGCAGTATGACCGATTTTTGGTTGGCGGTCATACCAGCCGAGGAGCTGTTGGGTCGTGCATTTGTTTGAATCGAGTTATTAGAGTGTGGTCATGGTATGTATGTCGTTACTTGTGTGCACATGAGTTTCTTGTTTGCTCCTAAGTTTAGGAGCAGTATTTTGGTTGCATACATTTTGCATGATGCATTATATGGATTAATTGAATCAATTGATGACTTTGTGTATTGTGCGGTTGTAGCACCCCACATACAGCCAAGCTGGGATACTACAATGGAACGTCATCGCCAAGAATAAAAACAAATAAAAAAGACAATAGTAGGATTCATACAAAAATTAAAACCTTTAAAGTACTTTATTAAATAATCAACAGAATCTGAAATAGTATTTGAAATATGGGACTGGTCTACTTCTAATCAAATGACAAATAAAGTAAATGGCAAAAGTTGTGGCAAGCCACAGTGCTGAAACTCGAGTGCTCCCACCCATACATGTTGCTATCAATCCACTGGTCTTTTACCAGAGAAGGGAAAGAGCAAGCGTGAGATTCGGAAATCTCAGCAAGTATCCAACAACGGTCGTAACACAAGGAGTAAAGACAGGTAATACAACCACGTGAAATAAGAGACAAGTATCGCAAGTAAGCAACGGATACAGGATAAAGGCAATGAACAACTGATACCAGAAATATTGTCATAGATGGGAGACGGATAACATAGAGACTGTGTAATTAGAGATAGTTGTTATATGACAAGTTATAGCAAGTTATAGCAAAGGCGCCGGTGACCTCATCCCACATACCTAGTTACACGAAAATAGCCAGGCACATCCTTGTCCTCGACTGTATAACTGCCGACAGGGTGTAATATCCTGTGTAACGAGAATGTACGGCCCCCGTACGTTACCAGGTTGGGTGGAAATCTCCCCTATATATGGGTAGTCCTGGCTTGATAACATTTAGTTCTTTATTTAGCGAATTATCCAAGATGTAATTAGAAAGTCATGGACGGATTGAGGTAAAGTTATGAGAGTAAAGGTTTAGTACAATAAGACTGAGAGACAGGATTGGTGATACAAGGTGATAGGAAGAAGATCTATCGATCAAGAGGATACTAACCGGAGTCACACAAGAGTTGTCAATCATACAATTTTATTAGGTGATAAGTGATTATTAGCCAAGTTAATATACAACAATTAAATCAACTACATCTCACAATTAATTATTCAACAGTTAATATTCCCAGAAGCAAGACATAACAATGACCGCCCAGTGTTAAAGATTACTAGTGGTTAACCTTAAATTTGAGCGTGCTTATTCGCAACCCTAATTACAATTTAAACGTTTATTCACATCCCTAACCACACATGAATTCTATGGTTAACATTATACTCATTACAATCATTTAATACTAACTAATTCATCATATTAAGAATCTACCAAGGCTACAACAATCTACGACGGGCAATCAATGTAGCGCAATGATCGGAAACCACGCTAAAGGCAACAGGTAATCATGGAATATAAACGTGCGAAAGAAACAGTTACGGCTGTGAGGTACTTGCCTTGAGCACGCTCGACGGACACGCTGCACAATGGGTCTAAGATGCGTAATTGTCTAGCTGCTCGCTCAACAGCCGCATGAAAACCTACAGAGTGGTATAGAAGACAACGGATCAGATATGATGAATTTGATAAAGGAACTATAGGAAATAATTGGCTAGAAAGGAAACAACCTTTCGGCCGCACAAAACATGTTTGGCCGCACAAACGGTCGTTCGGCCGAGCGAAACGTTGTTCGGCCACGTGAACGCACAAACGGCCGTTCAACCGCATCTACCTCTGGCCACCGGCCGCCACCGCCGACCACCACCCGCAAAGACATGGGCGCGGCAAAGACCCGTGTGCGACCATGTGTACACCGCCGCCACCGCCGTGCGCCGGCCGGCTGCCGGCTGTCGCCACCGCGCCGCCATGGCCGTGCGAGCGCGTGTCGCATGCGAGTGCATGTCGCGTGCGAGCGCCGCCGCCGCCGCTGCCGAGTGCCTGTCGGTCGCCAGCTGCTGCCACCTCCGCCGCAACACCCCTCATCGCCACTGCCTTGGCCACGCGAGCGCGCGGTTGCGTGCGGGTGAGCATGTGCGAGCGTGCGGGCGTCGCCGCCGCTCGCCGGTCGCCACCGGCCGCCGTCGCCGACGTCTCATGCAGCCACACAACATCCGAGCAGGGGAGAGAGAGATAAAATAAGATTGAAACCTGAATCTGGAAGAAAAGCCACGCGCTGAAAGAGAAGAGGGGTCCCCTTTTAGGCTAGGATTAGATTAGGGTTTATTTTATATTAATTTATTTATTAAAATTATTTTCCTTTTTTTAGTGCTACAGCTCTCCCCCCTTAGAAAAGATTCGGCCTCGAATCGACTACTCCAGAAATTTAACTCACAGAAAGGAGAGCAACAGCTGAAGTAGAACAAGGGACCAGATATGGAGAAAAGAGATCGGGATACTGTGCGCGCATTTGGGACTCCAACTCCCAAGTGGCTTTACGCTCCATCTGATTGGACCACAACACTTTGACATAAATAAGAGTCCAACGCCGCAGTTGACGTTCTGAACGCTCAAGGATTCAGACTGGCCGTGCCACAATGGACAGGTCCTCCGAAACCTCCAAAGTGGGCAACTCTAAAATTTGGTCAGGATCATTCGGGTGCTTCCTCGACAAAGAGATATGAAAGACGTTATGGACACCAGCCAGAGAAATAGGCAACTCGAGACGATAAGCAAACTTCCCAATTCACTCTATGATAGGAAATGGTCCAACGTAATGAGGGTTCAACTTTCCTTTTGCCCCGAACCGGACCACTCCCTTGGTCGGAGAGATCCTCAAGAGAACCTGATTGCCCACCTCAAATATCAACGGCCAACGAGAACGATCGGCGTAACTCTTCTGATGACTCTGGGCGGAAAGCAAATTGTTCCTGATGAGATCGATCTGCTCCTTCCAATCTCTGACCTGCTGAGGCCCCAGTAACTCTTTCTCTCCAACCTCATCCCAATGAAGGGGAGAGCGACAAGGTCGGCCATACAGTGCCTCAAAAGGAGTCATCCCGATACTGGAGTGGAAATTGTTATTGTAGGAGAACTTTGCCAGAGGTAAATGATTTTCCCAACTGCCCTTCCATACCAGTATGCAAGAGCGCAATATGTCCTCCAAGGTACGAATGGTCCTTTCAGATTGACCATCGGTTTGAGGGTGGGAGGCAGTGCTGAAATTGAGTTTCGTGCCTAGATTCTAATGCAAGCTCTTCCAGAAATGGGAAACAAACTTGGCGTCGTGATTCAAGACAATGGACTTAGGAACACCATGAAGACAGACAATCTCCTTGACAAAAAATGTAGCAAGATCACTAGCAGAATAAGTAGTCCTGACTGAAAGGAAATGAGTTGTCTTGTAAAGGCGGTTGACAATGACCCAAATAGAATCCATTCGCCAGGGCGACTTAGGAAGACCAACCACAAAGTCCATAGCAATGTCCTCCTATTTCTATCGAGGAATTTCTAGAGGCTACAGAAGGCCAATAGGACTACAGTGCTCTGCTTTTACTTGCTGGCACACCACGCATTTGGGACACAAACTTGGCTATATCCTTCTTCATCCCTGGCCACCAAAACTGCCACTCGAGATCCTTGAACATCTTAGTCTTACAAGGGTGAATGGAATAAGGAGTTTTATGAGCCTCACAAAAAATATCCCTCTTCAAGGATGAATCAGAAGGCACCCAAATGTGGTTTCAAAATCGTAAAAGTCCTCTATCATCCATGGCAAAGTCTGGCCCATGAGGTTTTACTGGTTCGAGTAACTTGACAACTTTAGAAAGATTGTTCTTAACATGCTCAACAAAATTAAATCCTAGACCATGATTTTTCATACTAGTTTTTGACTTGTCTAGGATCATATTCAAATTCTTCTTGCCAAAAGAAAACATCTCTAAAGTATTCTTAAGATACTCGTTTCCTCTAGGCAGTGAGGGACAACTTGTGCAATTAACAGGTTCTATCACATGATTCTTGGAAGCACTAGAGTGAGCCAATCTTTCCTTTTTAGCAAACTTCTTCAACTGCCTAGTTAGAGCACCAATTTTAATATTTAACTTAGGATAGTTAGAGCAAGAAAGGTTTTCATGATAGAGCATTTGTTGAATTGATTCCTAAAATGAATTAAGTCTAACTTGTAGCAACTCACATTTAGAACATGCTTTAGAAGACTTAAGCTTTTTATTTCATCATTAGCAAGTTTAAATTTTCAATCATAAGAATCATGTACCATTCTTAGTTCATCAAATCTATCAGTTACATCTCTAAGTTGAACTAGGTTTGTTGCATTAATTGATCTAGTAGTTTTCAACTCAGTATATAAGACCTGACAAGCTTCACAAGAATCATCTTTAGGAATAGATGCTCTAAATCTATTAATTTTAGAATTGAAGCTTTCGACTACAAAATTGTTTTCATTCAATTTCTTTTTAGTTTTTTCAATTCAATAGCAAGTTTAACTTGATCATCTTCAAGCTTATCATATGATGGTCTTACCATATCTAGATCACTATAGTCGTCATCGTTGTTACTCTCCATGAACCACATGCCTGTGAAGTTAGTGTTCTTCTTCTTGTCTTTGACATCGTCTTCGTCGTGGTCATCATCATCGCAGTTTTCAAAATTTCCATCACTCAGATCAAGGCACTCAATAGCTGATAAAACTTTTTTAGCAACTTTGTGACGGAAATATCCACCCTTGGTATTATTCTTGGATGGTCAACGACAATAATTCTTGTCTTCTTTGTTTATTTTTCCTTTAATGTGGCCTGGCTCACCACACTCAAAACAACTGATCAGACCTAGAGCTCCACCTCGCTTTCTCATTCTCAGATTGTTGAGTGCCTTGTATGCACGTAAGGAGATTAATACCAAGTCCTCTTCAGGAAGCTGCTCGAACTGGTCTTCTAAAAAAGAGGACAAAGCAGACAAGGAAACACAAGACAATACACTCAATGAAATAGCCTACATGGGGTTAGTCACTAGTGCTAAAGATGAAGATTTATCAATCTTAGATGCATGGCCTCCATCTCATAGGTTTTCATTTTAGAGTACAAATCATCCATGGTTAGAATATCTAGATCGATAGTTTGATTAATGGTTGTGACGACTATCAACCACTCTGAACCTAAAGACCTCAAAATTTTAGTTGCATTATCTCCATCAGTAGGAGTAATACTAACTTCACTCAAGTTACTCAAAATCTTTTCAAAATGAGCAAAAAAATCATCTATAGATTCACTAGACTTCATAGTAAAATCAGAGTGCTCTTTTTTATACAGATTATTGCACAACTTTTTGATTTTAGTGGTTCCTTCATGATAATCATAAAGAGTTTTCCATATTAAGTAGGCAGAAGCAATATAAGCTACACGATCAAATTCTTTACGAGAAATCCCTTGAAAAAGTAAGTTATGGGCATGGGCATTTACATCAACATCTATTTTATTTTTGGTAGTAACATCAACAGGATCCACATAACATTGAGAAACCTTCTTTCAAATATCACTACCTTGAGCCTCAATGTAAATTTGCATACAACACTTCCAAAAAGCAAAATCAGTACCATCTAACATGGGGAGATGATTCATATACCTCTCTGATTCCGTCACTACCTGCTCTGATACCACTTATAGGATCAAATACTGCAATCAAAGGGGTGAATGATTGTCACCACTTTTTAGAGTCTCCTAGCGGTCGGTGAAGATTTTGACTGCTCGGTGCTCAATCTTCCAATCGATCGCTCAGTGCACGACCACTTGATCGATCGTTCTGTTCAACTGCTCACTCAGCTTTGCTCGTTGTCGTAAGATCCAATCCACCTACGATCACCAGAGCTCTTCAAGCAAATTATGAACCAGATTGATTCAAGATTATCTTATTGCTGGTTTTCTGTGGATTTACAAAGTATCTTCGCAAGCACCTCTAAAAGCCCTAGCCAGAAACTAAAGTCTCTTCAATCTCCCTGCCAAAAACTTTCTAAAGCCTTACATTAACCCTTAGCCTCTCCTTGCTTTTATAGGTTAACGCCTCAAACGTTTCCTCATCAAACACGGACATGAAATCCTACCTCTTCCGAAAATCAAGGGATCTGAAACCCTTCCATACATAGTTTTTTCAATATCTCTAAACCAAATTCTATCCGTTCTGAAAATCAAGGGACCCAAAACCCTTCCTAACATGGGTTTTACACTATCTCTAAGCCTTCCCAGTTATGGATTTCATCCACAACTCCTAACTCACCACATGACGAAGCCTCTAGGACAGCACCTCCTGTATCTTCATTACGCATCATCACCTTACATATCAAAGCCTCCAGGACATCACCTCTCGTAGCTTCTCCACGCATCGCCATATTTGATCTCCACAAGCTCCAACGTGAGTCCGACCACCTCGTGACATCCTCGACCGCCTGGACCTCATATTTCCATATCTTAGTCTTGGTCCTCCTCACCGACCATAACCGTCTCCACACCAACTTGCACATGCAAAGACCAAAGAACATTTTCCTGGCACATGTTCTTCACAACTTGACCAACATTTGTCCACACATGCAAACCACACCTTTAACCATCCATCAAGATCAATCAGATCAGCCATAACCACAAAATCTATTGCTTTCCAGAAACCAGCCTTAGATCATTCATTGCAACTGATTATGGCCTCCATGCTCAGGCTGGTCGCTAGCTCATCGAGGACTCAAAAACACAAGTACTCAAGAATTACTATCACTCTACTTAGAATACTCAAAAATCACAAGTATCGTAGCACTCCCAGTCTGTGATACCGATCATTAACCAGTCGTTGTACCATCGACCACCAATCATCGAGTATGGACCAGGTTCTGTAGCACAGACTACCATCAACAAGTACTATAGCACCGACCACTGAGTATCGACTAGGTACTATAGCAATGACCACGACCGGTTACTGTCACTTCCGATTAGTTCACTGAACCTCACGACCCAAACCATCCTAGTTGAAGCTTGCCGACTACCAATCATACTCTATTGTATCTTGCGACCAGTTCACTATGTCATATGACCGGTTTCTCTTAGCTTACAAATGGGTTATCTAGAATCTTCGACTCCTCTAAAAACTCTGAACTGAGGTCGTTCCACCGTTGCCGTTCACCTGTGGTCGTTCTACCATGATTGAAATTCCGTGGTTGACCTGCCTTGGTCATCTGCTATGGTTGACCTGCCAACCAGACCTGATATCCTGAAAACTCCAACAAGAATAATGCATCAACTAGAACTTTCACAAACGCAAATTTTAAAGAAACCCAAATGTCAATTATTCATCATCACTCATTGCAGGACCACCACATGGTCTAACAACAATCTCCAAGAGTAACAAGTCAAGCCCTTTGCTTGACTCTCACCAAATGCAATGAATCCAATCATGGATACTGAATCTACCTCTAAATGCAGCACATACAACTAGAGACTTCTCTTATTACTCATAAGATGCAACACATGCATATTTAAGAGAATAGACTCACACTAGCTCAATAGAATGGGAATAGAACCAGCAACTATATTCTCCAACCAGCCATAAGGGGGTATTTATAACCCACACAAAAAAGCTAGCCATTGGGAGCAAAAACCTGGAGGAGCCGTAATACCATATGCAAACATCTAGTCAGACCGCCCTCCATGCAATGGCTAGAAAACTAGCCATTACATCCTTGACCAGTCAGACTGCCCTCCTTGCAACGGCTAGAAAACTAATTGTTATAGCCTCGATTGGCCAGACTGCCTCACAGGCCAGTTGGACCACTTGTCCAAAAATAGATAAAGGTGCTCTCTGGAAAAAGGCAACCGCCACACAAGCCGGTCATACCACACGATCGGTCCGACCGCTCATGTAACGCCGATCAGACTGTTGGCCGATCAGAACACCATGGAGGTTTGTTAGACTAACTGGCCTGGTCGGATCGCTCGTCATAAGCTGGTTGTACCATCAATCGGTCCGACTACTCATATAGAGCCAGTTGTAACATTGTGACAAGGCCGATTAGACCACCAACACATGACTGGTCATACCACCCTGACATTTTTCCAAAGAGACAGATGCACATACTTCAACACATATGTAAAATACATTCACAAATTATAGTACCATGCACACAAGGTTTAAGATATGATCCACAATAAGTTATAAAACATATTTGCACACTTTAGAATCATAACATAAGGATTAGATACATAGACTCAACCCGTTTGCAAAATACATTCATAAACTTAAGTCACATGTTGAAAGAATTATGCATGAGCTTTAACTATTTGTAAAATACATTCACAAATGTAAGCATCATGCCACAAGAAGCAGGTGCATAGAATTCAACCATTTGCAAACTCTAGTCACATGCTACAAGAGTTATGCATTAACTACAACTATTTATAAAACACATTCGCAAATACTAGTATCATGCCATAGAAAACTAGAGTAAGTAAGATTAAGCTATTAACATATGATGAGACTCAAACTACTAGATAAGACTCTTCTTAATAGTTGATAACCTATACTAGTACTTCGGTCTTTCACCAAATACCAAGACTAGTAAAAGACTAAAAACACATCCTTAGCCTATACTAGTTATACCTTTGCCTTGAGTATCCTCTTGAAGCTCGATGACGCATATCTTCATTTCAAGTATGGGTCCTTGACTTTAGCCATCAACACATGATTGGTTTTTACTTAACTTGATGATTAATTCATGATCATCTTTTCTTGGGGATCTCAAGTTCATGACTATCAACACTTGATATCATTGTTTATCTTGAATCTTGCCTTGATGACGATAAACTCTTGATGCCATCTAAAGTCTTCATCATCATGGGACATAACCTATTCATTCAACTCACAAAAAATATTAGTCCCATAATCTTATTATCATTAATTACCAAAACATATCATTAACTCATAATGATGGATCTAGATTCTTCAGCAAGCCTCACCATGCAAACATAGTATGTACTGCTACTACTCGAGCCACCACAACTTTATCGATTCATGGAAATAGAATGAGATATTAGAAACCACATGTTGTAAACATTCTATGGACATGCAGTGGTGACCGATCTAGTACAACACTTTCACATCTTGTAAACATTCTATGGAATCGCAAATATTACAAACTGATTCAACCCAAAACTTTCATAACATGCAAAACCCTCAAAATCAACAAATTTTCATATCATGCAAAAAAATGAGGAGGGATTGGGAATGCATACCTTCCTAGATGTTACCCCAACCAAAATTTGGGCTTCAAATCAGCTACCAAGTGGTGGATTTGGAGAGATAGGGTCAGGGGAGGAGAGAGAGATGCGGAAGGAAGGGGAGGGAGGAGATAATGATTTAGGGTTCAGGTGGGACTGGCTCGGTGACTTTTTTATTGCCCTTTGCCATTCCACGATTCCTGGCATTGCTACACACTTTTGACACGACAAGAGTGGTGATGTTGTAGAACTTGGGCACCTCTAGGGCTTGCTTGTTGCACCTATTCTGGACAATCAAAAAGGGTGGCATGACAGCACGCTTCGGCCATGCCACGCCATGACTGGACTTGGCCCCAACCTCGGCTACACAAGTCATCCACACTGTCCCGGTACGGATAGAAGAATTTGTGTGACAGCTCTTGCAGTGCCGGCCCTGGAGGGGGGCGAGCGGGGCGGCCGCCCCGGGCCCCCAAAATCCAGGGGCCCATATACTATGTAGAGACAGAGTATATACACAGCAGTTGGCCCAGTAGTCCATATACGAAAAATTATTACGCAGCGGGCGGCACTGAGCATCGCATCCGCTGATCTCGATCCGCAGAGACTTCTCGTCTAGGGCGGCGCCGCTTGAGCGGCTTCTGCCAGCCCTCGCCCCGGAAAAATTTCTACTGTCGGCCCGTTGCCGGTACGCCTGCGTCTACGTCGCCAACTCGCCATCGCATTCACATCGGCCGCCTGGCGCTTGCCCACGCTCCTGGAGCCTGGAGGCTGCCTGGATGGGGAGTTGCTGCTGTGCTGCATGCCATAGAAACCGAGAAACGATGTACGCGGTACGTATAGATAGTGATAATTCTATATTCTACGATTACGATGTTTGGCTATAACCCTTATACGTACCAATGCTCCGATCCGTTCAAAGTTCAAACATTCAAAATCCTCCCTTCTCGGTGCTAAGTGCTAACATACTATTGTGCTTTGCTTTGTAGTTACTAATTGTTCTTTAACTTTAATCAATAATTAGTGCTTTGTAGTTACTAATTATACTATTGTTCTTTAAATTTTCAGTACTATGTCGTCTAGAAAATATGCATCCGGCAGTGAAAAAGAAAAAAGTGGAAACGAATAGATGAGTTGATAGAATCACAGAGGGGATCCATTGACAAATTTTTTAAAAGTAATACAAGCAGTTCAAGAAATCCTGATGAATTGGCGATAGTTGCTGTGGAGGAAGATGCTAATGTGAATCTAGAAGATGAGGGCCCTACGGAAGACCATGTCAACATCAACACAGATGATAACAATGTGAGTGATCATGAGCACGTATTTAATTCATCTTCTACAGAATCTGCTAGTTTTGATGAACCAGTATTTACTACAAATATTTATGATCCGATAAATTGGGGTAATTTTGATGAGTTCAACAACATTGAAGTCATTGGATCGAACTGAATTAAAAGAATGTTGTACAAAATTTGCAGAAACTTTCTGCTATGGAGATCTTTGAGTTTGTCAGAGAATCGGATTGTTATCCTAATATTTTTATTGCTTATCGGATTTTATGTACTATGCTTGTCACTGTGGCATCAGCTAAAAGAAGTTTTTCAAAGTTGAAAATTGTTGAAGAATTATTTAAGGTCAACAATGTCTCAAGAGAGGTTAAACAGTTTGGCAACTTTATATATTGACAAGAAATTATTGGATGAGATTGATATCAATACCATCATCAATGACTTCGCATCTAGAAATGTTAGAAGAAATTTTTAAGGTAATATCTATAAACTGCTTGATATGAATTTTTCTTTAATACATAACGCATTTTAAGTGTTTGTTGGTAAATTATATATGTATGTATGTAGATTTATATTTAGATATTTATACTAGGGCCCATATTTCTAGTTTCGCTCCGGGCCCCTAAAATCCCAGGACCGGCCCTGAGCTATTGCCACGTTGGAGTGCGTGGCGTGGCGGTGTGCTTTTCCCACACCACGCTTTCTGGTTACGGAGGAGTTATTTTTGAAATATTACTAAAAAAGATTAAATAATATAAAAGCTTCATTCGCCCTGACTAGTTGATCTACTGTCACTAGTTCATTGTCGAAGACCCTGTCATTCCTCTATTTCCACACAATCCAGGCGACGAGTGTTGTGCAAGAGTCAAATCCCTTCCGCTAGCTGGCTGCCCCGCGAAAGCTTCCTGGCATCAGCCCAGCAATTGTCGAGTGTTTTCTTGGGTGCTTGGAATACATTGCGGCTGCCTGATCCAGGAGAGAGAGCGCACCCAAATCTGTGTGACCACCGCGCAGTCAACCAGCAGATGATCAACTCTCCTGGTTTGCATGGCAGAAAACGCGAAGTCCAGGCGACCAAGCAGTGTCCTCGTTTGACATTATGGATTCCTTTCCAGGATAAAGCCGTCAAGTCTCCCAAGGTGAGAAAACGCCCGAGCACTCCTTAGCAAGTTCCTGTTGTCTTTCGTTTCTTAGGTTCTGCTCAAATGTGTTTATTTTAAGTAGTTTATAGCTAAAAAGTATTGTAGTTGGCTGAAAAAACACTGTAGCTGACAGTAACTTATTTGACGTAATTAAATTTAAAAATAGAAAAAACAGGTTAGCCCGTCACAGACAGTACAAACGAATACGAAAAAAACCGACAAAAAAGCTCAAAAAAAGCCAAAAAACAAGAAAAGGATGAAATTGTTAGATAGTGAAAAATAAGTCAGAAGTTAAAAACTCAAACCGAAATGAGGGGGCTTAGACATGGAGATGCTCTTTCTCACCCCTTATCTTAAAATATTGGGTATGAAAACTAAAAACAAACTCCAACAGATACTCTAAAACACACCCAATAATTTTGGTACTCTAAAATTGAGGTGGATCACCATCAAATATACAGTGCTTAGATAGTAATTTTAGGGATCCAAGTTTAGAGGAGCTGCTGAAGGAGAGGAAAGATTTAGAGGACAATTTTTTTAGAAAGACTCCCAATATAAAATTTTAGAGGACAAAATATTGAGCCTCTCTCGGAGATGCTCTTAGAATCGTGCAATTCTGGCGGGCATGCTTTCCACGGTATCGACAGCGAGAAACGAAGTAGGGGGAAGTAATGAAATCATGGGCCGGAAGTTGCCTGTGCCCGCGTGTTGGGGCGGGCCGGGACGAGTGCGGTGGGCTCTTGCTAGGGGGCGGTGAACGGCGCCCCGCCCTCCACGAAAGCAGGAGGAGGCCGCCCTTGGCAGCGGCAGCGCGCGACACGAGACGAGAGAAGAGGAAAAAAATATCTGCGGCGGCCGGCGAGCGAGACGACGATGGCGTGCAGAGCCCTCACTCTCCAGCTCCACCCCCTCCTCGCCCGCTCTGCTCCCTCCCACCCCCGCGCCGCCGCGGCCTCGCCAGCCCGGGCCCGCCGACGCGCTTCTTCCGTCCGGTGCTGCGCCGCCGCCAGCGACCAGGGGGAGACGCCGCAGGAAACCGTGCTCAAGGCCATCTCCCGTGAGGAACCTTCCTATCTCTCCTGTTCTTGTTCGCTTCTTATTAGCTTCTTCTACTTTGAGCAATCGGTCCGATGCTTTCCCAGCTTTAACACCACCACCGCTTAGCCCTACTCGGAATGGAATGGAATGGAACAATTCCGCGCGCGCTCTCTCTCTCTCTCTCTCTCTCTCTCTCGTGTAAGGTTCTGGGTGATTTTGGGAGAGAACGGTGGTTGCGATTTCGGGCTGGTAGTATGTTGCTGTTGCGTGCAGTGAGGTCTGCAATATCTTAGTCCCCGGTGTGGTTGGATTAGGGTTTAGGGTACTAGATTGCTACGTGTTTGGTTTATGGGGATTAGTTGAGTGTCCAGGTGATGATTTGTTGGGATTGGGATTGGATCTGGGTGAAATCAGATATGGCGACTGCCGGCTTATCTATGCTTGTTTGCCTCGAGACATTTCGAGCTTGCGCACTTGCCTATTGGACCGTGTTTACAGTTGTGCTCTGCCTGAGAGTTTGGTTTTGTGTTTGTACGATAGGTTTTCACTCCATCGAGTTTTACTAGGTTTCTACTGTATCTACAATCCTCTGAAGCCTGAATGCTTGCAGTAATGTGAGTTTGAAATGTTGGTGGTTTGCGATGGCAAAGGAGATAAAAATATACTAGCCTGGTTGTTGATCCATTCAGTGACAAATTACTCTTTGGTCATGCAATTCTTGTGGAATTTCGTGTGTGGGTGTGAGCGAGCGAGAGATATCATTTCTACCACTTTTTGTGATATAACATTGAGCATTTCATGTATCTTTGTTGGTAAATAAGTCTCTTGCAAGATTTGAAAGATATACAAGATGAAGTACAAGATTGCATATTGAATAGGAAGTAGCTAACTTTTACACACCGAAGCAGATCTAGCTTGCTTAATGTAGAAGAGCATGATGTGCACTTAAAGCACGGGATGAATTCAATGCCTTTCTATTAAGAAATATTATGGTGAATTACTACATGCTATCAGTGGGGAACCAGGATTTTTCCACGAGGGGGAGGCAAACTTTTAACACGAGAGGGTATGACTTGATTCAACAAACAACATAACTAATCATTGAAAACATGTTCAACCTCTTAACTAATACAATCACTAAGTTTGTATTGACTTCACTCTTCTTATGAAGCTGTGAAAACATTGAAATCAAAATGATGCCAGTGTACAAGGAGGGAGGAATTCCTCTCGGCGACCCGGGGCAGCTGCCCCAACTCACCCCTACTGTAGTTCCGCCAGTGCATGCTATATGTACCTAATAGACTGCTCGTGATTATATGCTGTCACGTTCTTTTCCTGTTGTTTGTTTGATCGTAAGGCACACAAAAATGCTAGTATTTTCTAGAGGCTATTACAGATTCAGTCACTTGTGATTTTTTTCTTTCCCTAAAATAGAGGTAGCAAGCTCTAAAGGAAGGGTCGCACGCACAACAAATGTTATCATGGGTGGTACTGTGACAGATGATGCAACCGATGAGTGGCTTGTTCTGGATAAGCAGGTGTCCTCTCTATATTGGATGATCTCTTCACCTTTTGTTTGTTCTTTTTTCACAATAGCAAACTGATTAAGCACCCTGCATTTTGAGAAGTTCAATGGAAGCCCTTGATATGCTCTCCGGGAAATTAATTGGAAAGATGGGAATGTATGTATGCCGTCTAGCATCATATAATAGCACGCGGTAGTCCTTTGCTGAGGAGCACAAGTTGTTCAAGGTAGTTAGTAGTTTATCATGGCACAAAATACTATGAAATAATGCACAGTTAACCGCTTTTCACATAGGTTATGCCGTGGCATTTGGTGCAAAATGCTGCGCCTGCACTAAGTTGCACAAGGAAGTACATTGCTATGATATCAGATCCGCCTGCCTACTTTTTGTACTATACTCAAAACTAGAAAACTGCTCTTGAATTTTGTTTTAGGACTGCCAAAAAATACTTGTTTCTTTTGTTTCACAGGTAAATATGTTTCTTTTGGTTCACAGGTAAATACATATCCTACAGTTAGAGGATTTACTGCAATTGGTACTGGAGGTGATGATTTTGTCCAGTCAATGGTCGTTGCAGTCGAATCAGTACTTCAAGAAAGAATTCCCAAGGTTGGTGTTCGAACTTCGCAGTTCCATCGCAAATATGCTTATGAAAGTAGAATGTGCTATTGATGAAAGTGATTTTAGTTCGTTTACTTGAATTTTATATTTGAAGTGTTCTGTAAATTATATATAATACTGATTAAAAATGCCTAAGGCATGTATGTGAACTGGAACATGAAAGAGGCTAAAGAATCTCATCACTATCAGTAGGGCCCTAAACAAAGAGTGAAATCTATGAAGATGGCATCTGTGGTGGTCTTGCTTCCAATCTTCCATATACAGTGCAGAGCTGATTTCCCTGTGCAACTTCAGTATTGTTCTTTAGAATGTTTGGCTTAGTGTTTGCATATTTGTTGGCAGTAGCATGGCACTAAATGCACGCAATATTATTTTCCACCATCTAATTTGAAAGAAAGTGTAAGCACTAGCAGTTGTCAGGAATACATGGCTTACAGATTTGTTTGGAACCTAGCAGTGCCCCCATGGTGTTATATTTTTGTAGCTACCTTGTTTCCTATATATTTTTGACTTTTATTGTGCAGGGTCAAATATTGTCAGGAATACATGGCTTACAGATTTGTTTGGAACCTAGCAGTGCCCCCATTTTCTTACTTTTTTGCTTGCGATTGCAAGGCATTTTCTTACTTTATTGTAGAGTTAAACTTTTGTTTCTTTCTGGTGGTGTTATATTTTTGTAGCTACCTTGTTTCCTATATATTTTTGACTTTTATTGTGCAGGGTCAAATATCCCAGAAAGTGTCTTCAAAGGGGAAATATGTTTCTGTAAAAATTGGACCTATTCGTGTGGTTTCAAGCGAGCAGGTAACCCACTGTTGCACTTATGATGAAAATGGAATACTGCACTATGCGAACAAAATTGTGTAGTTATAGGGTTTTAGGACAATGCAATTTTTGTCATGTGCACGATGGGTTACACTTATACTATTTTGTTTGCAGGTCCAAGCAGTGTACAATGCCATGAAGAAGGATGACAGGATGAAATTCTTTTTGTAAAGACGGCAACAGCATGGAATTACATGATTCTTCTTTGCAACACCAGTGCAGTGTCACGCAATCGGCCACACTTTGTAAGTGCAAGTGAAGCCATTTTGCCGGTTCTACTTCTTTGGTTGCGTTGTTTGATGGTTGCCTCGGTTGCCTTTGTGCAGGCAGGATTTCTGTAAGTTGAAGCGGGAAGATGCTCGTACTCTTGCTCTGCATGAATCACTAAAGCGAAGAGCAGGATTGCTTCAACCCTAATCTCATCATGTATCTGGACAGTTTCGATTACTACCTGCTTCGCTCATATTTATCTACTAGTAACTAAGTGCATCACCCCATCCCATCTTATAGCGTGTGTCAACATCAGTGAATTGTTATACGGGGCAACATGGAAAAGAGAAGAGCAGGGGCTAGCGTGAAATACCAGGAAAGAAAGGGATTGGTAAAGAAAATTACCTTTTTCTAAAGAAATAAGTTGATTTTATTTACTTAATAATGTTAGTTTCGTTTGTCTAGCTCGAATCTAGAAAGGAAAGGAAGTACAGAAAAATTCCCGTGTTTCAAATTAGGTCTAAAACACTTGTTATAGGGTCCTTAGGGGATTTGCGTGGAAATAGATGTTCGGCCTCCATCGATCCGTCGGCCGGAATCCTGATGGAATCTGACATATTTTGGGTCTGTTTGGTTCGGCTGCGGCTTATGGCTTTTGGTTGAAATTTTTGAATTTTAGCTGTTTACAACAGAGATTACGGAGAGAGATACTCACTTGCGATTTTGGTTAATATTGATGTTAGGATTTTAACATGTACTACAATTAACTTATAGACCTCGTTTTGAGAAAATACCCCGTTTAAAAGTTAGGTACTATAGTAAAATTCAAAAACCGCTAGTTTCGATCGAAAACAACAGGCCCTTGATGTGATGTGCGCATCAAATAGAAATCTGACCTCCGTTTCCGATCGAGCTCCCCGACAGCCGCTGCTGCAACCTTTGCAGCTTTGCCTTTGCACCCAGAAGCAAAAGAACGCGAGTGTACGTTACCGTCCAAGGGTGAATCTAATCTCCAATGATGGAAATAGTTGTCGAGAAAAAAGCAAGATGCACGGACCGAAAGCGGAGGAGAAAAGATACTTTTTTTAAAAAAAAAAATGCTTGGCGCTCTATCTCGTTGATCGATCGGTTGCATTCAGGAATATACTGCACCCGAAAGGCTCGACGAGATCGGTTAATCTGGGCTAGGCATGCATTTTTCAACAGAATAAAAATGTGGTTCCAAGCATTCGCCAGAGACAGGATAGGATAAGAAGGCATCGGAAGTGAAGTGGTGGCTTGATTTGGATCGGATGTCCCGAATCTTTCGAGCTTCATTTTCAGAAATTGATCAAAACAATCTCGATAGTGTGCTACCATATTAAGAGGTTCCTAAAGTATCAACAGTAAGAAGTCTGCAGTGAACAATGCAAAGGAGGTCCAAAAGAGGAATTGACAAGAGAGCGCAACCCAAGACCTAAAAGCGACTATCAATGCACGGAATTAGATTGCCCATTATCGAATTTGCGTTAATAACAAAGAGGCACCAATAGACTATTAATGTGGCCAAAGAATATTTACAAGAGTGTGACTATGAATGTGAATGATTTCATTGTCTTGTTGCAGGCCCGCAGGTCTCCCTATTTATATAAATCTAAAGGGTGGCAGTTAATGTTTAAATATATGCTTCTTGTCTTCACACATGAGTCTTTCTGTATCTTGGAACGTGTGTCCTTTGTCAAACATCACAATTTTGTTAGAAAACACCATTAACCGATCTCACATGTCGAATTAAACACCTACATAGAAAATCGTTTCAGTCGTAACCAATTAATACTCTGCTTGAGAAAGCGAACGGTTACTAATTGTAATTGACTATAGCTAGTCGTCGTTTGGGTGTAACCGATCTTCGACTAGTTATATTTATTAAAAGGAGAAAACTTCCTCTTTATGGTGCTCGTGGACTAGACAAGGTGCTTAGTGAACTCTAGCTATGTGGGCCTAGATAAGAAGTTTTGTTTTGACTCCTGTTGATCAAATATATTGATCTAATCAAGAATCCTCGTCAGCGGCCAAATGGGGTTCGACGGAGAAAGAAGAATGTATTGAAAGATAGAGAAAAAGTGGGTGACAAGAGAGAAAGAATGAGAAGAGCTGCCATATAAACATCACGTAAGCATTAGCGCCACATGTATGACCTACCAGCCTTACAAAGCCTCTTTTATACGGTTTAACAAGCTCATTTACATAAATGCATTGTTTCAAAGTTTAATGATCTAGATGCACCTACCTCATGAGTTTATATACTTATGGTGCAATTTACTCTTATTTTAAACTCAAAATTTAGAAACGTCCAACCATGTGCTACCTGGCTTAATCAGGCCCTTGATTCCCTGCTAGTACCACTTGTAGGGGTAAATTTTAGTAGTAGCTAGCGTTAGCCATGAATAAGAAAGCATTTATTCCTTTTTTTTTTGCGGGGAAGAAAGCATTTATTCCGGCTGAGCAACAAATCATGAGTTACAAAAACTATGTAAATAGCTTTAGGGCCTTTTTTTAGCTGAGGCTTATGACTAATGGTTTTTGGCTACGACTTGTGACTTTTAGGTTGTTTATACGAGAGATTACAGAGTAACAGAAACTTATATGAAATAAAGTCGGTACAGTATGTTCTACAATTAACTACTAGACTCCATCTTAAAAAAACACTTGTTTAAAAGCTAGTTACCGTAGAAAAGTCAAAAACTGAAGCTACAAGTTGAAAAGAACAGGGCCTATGTTAGAGCACCAAATCAATGTAAAAAAAGCCCAGTAAAAAATTGAAGGTAGTATAGTTCTTAATTTAGCATACCTTCATTTAAATTTAACTTCAAATCCGTGGTAGGCAAAGTGACAAATATGACATTTGTGTATAGCTACTATTTATATAGCACCTTGGTTTACAAGCAAACGTAAGAAGCGTACGCCGTATGGTTGGACCTCAAACCTCTAGTTGCTGATCAATTACAGGGTTCTCGCTGTCAGAAAATGCAACTGAGCATGTCAATTCCTTTTGGTTAACACTACACCATTAGTCGCTATGTTCTTTTCTATCCTGTGTTTCCTGGCGAATTAGCATGTCCTTGAAATGATTGTTGTTGTGTACCTTTAGCTTAACAAAAATGTCTTAGAGACGGTTGAAAGAGACAAAAGACCCATGTTTTTGCTTTTTTGTTCTCAAGTAGCGTATTGTCGACCAATAATCAGCCAGCGCCATGGATTTAACAACTCTGTGTATTTTCTTTATGGAAAACCTCTCTCTGTATCTTTGTGCGTGACTGAATATCATTTTAGTAGTGATACTGAAGGCTCATAGAAATAAAACACTTAACAAATTTATTAGTATATAGAAATATATATACAATAATGACGTTAATGTAAATACATATAGCAATCCAAATGAATCTTATCTTGAACCGAGACGTCATATGTATGCAGTAAACCGAGGCGTCATGGTAGGCTAACACCCCCCCTCCCAAATTGCAGTTAGAATAGGAGCTGGATAGACGTTCAAATTAGAGCAGAATTCGTTGAAGGTCGTCATCGGGAGCCCTTTTGTAAATATGTCAACGTACTGGGAGTTGGTGGGGACATGGTGCACGCGGACATCACCAGAGCGATGCGTTCTCATATAAAGTGTAGGTCTATCTCAACATGTTTCGTCCTTTAATATTGAATAGGATTAGTCGAGAGATATATCGCACTGATATTGTTGTAGCATCCTGAAATTCGTAAGTCCAAAATTTGCGAAAATTTTAAAACTTCTTCATCGAATCATATTGGCATTCGAATTTCTTCTACAATTTTATTTGAGTCTTTCCAAATTGTGCTATACAGAATAACCCCCAAGTGAAAATGCCAATAATAAAATCGGAAATCAAAATTCGAAGGCAAATCAAATAAAGAGGAAAAAAGATATTTCATATCAAAATAATTGAACTAAGATTTGAATTGAAAATCCAAATTTGAATCCAAATTTTAAGCAAAAATTGAAATCCTGCTTTTTGCTCCCCTTTCTTCTCTCTTTCTTCTATCCCCTCTCTCTTGCATGTGGGCCCAGCCTCCTACACTGTTTCTTCTTTCTTCTTCCCCCTTTCCTTCTCTCCTCACTGCCCCCGCGTCGGCACCACGTCAGTCGGCCTCGCCTCCCCTGTGCGCCCATCGCCCACGCACCCCACGCCATACCCTACGCCAACTACTCTCGTCACATCGCCTTCACCTCACCATGCCCGCCCGTGCGTCATGCCATGCCGCGGCGCCACCCCCTACTTCCAGCCGTGCATTGCTTGCGTCGACCATAGACATTGCCGTCCCATCCCAAACACTGGTGACATGCGTCATTTTTGCATATATTTATTTGTCATTTTACCCTCATATTTTTCATATTTTGTGCCCATTTATCATCATTTACACGCTTTTATATATTTAATTGCTCGAAATGGACTGTTTTACACTTTTTTGTGCTTTTTCCGCAGGCCGACGCGATCTAGGCGCATAAACGACAAATCTGGACTGCTCCATACAGAAGTACGCGTCGTCACGGATGCGTAGGATCAAACCGCGATGCAATCGGACTTCCAGAGGGCCAGAACAGAAGAAATCAAATGGGGAAAGGACCTAATTGTAAACCCTAGATTTTTCGAGGGCTCAATCACAAAATTCCAAATCCCCAATCTCACCAAAACCAGCGCCGCCGCCTGTGGAAGGAACTGAGCCCGATTTTCTCTTTTTCTCCCCTAACCATCCTTTGCTCCTCTCCTCCCTAGCTCCGGCACCGGCGAGGGCCGGGCCAGACCTCGCCGGCGACCACCTCTCTCCACCCGCAGCTCTCCCTTCTCCGCTTCCCTCCTTGCCTCACTTCTCACCGCCGTGCCTCCATTCTTCTCCTCTGCGCCGCCGCTCTGCATCTGCGCCTCCCTTCACCAGTCGCCACCGCGCCTTCCTTCTCCTCCACCGCATCTTCTCAGCCCGGCCACGCCTTCACCCCGCCACAGCTCTCCCGCAGCTCCTCCGCCTCTCTCCTCCCTCCTAAACTCCCTCCGGCCGCTCATTCTCCACATCCGCCGCCACATCCTCACTTCCCCGCCTTCCTCTTCCTCTCCCACATCAGCGCCGCCGCCGTCTTGCTCTCCCTCCGCCGCCTCCCTTCTCAACTCTCTCCGGCCACCTCCACAAGGCGGCCGCCCCCTCTATCGCGCCTCCTTCCCTTCCACCACTGCTCCACCGCCGCAGCCCCTTCACCTCTGCGCCCCCTCTATCGCGCCTCCTTCCCTTCGACTGCTCCTCCTTGTCCACCGCACATCCCGTCTCCCTCTACACTCGCTTCCCTTCTAGCGCCGCCTTGTCCCCTTTCTACACTCCTTCCTCAGCGCCACCCTACTCCGCCGCCTCTCCCTCTATTCCGCCTCCTCTCTCCATCCGTGCGTCGCTTTCTCCTCTTGGCTACCGCCGCCCTTCACTCCACCAAGCGCACCACCGCACCACCGCGTCGCCATAGCCCGATCCACATCGCCTTCGATCTCCCTTCCGCCATCGCCGGAATCTCCGCCGCCTTCACCTCCGGTAGCCTCGACTTCACCTACCACGCCGGCGCCGCATCTCCTTCACCGAGCCCGCCGCCTGCTTCCTCTCCACCGACACCGACGGCAATTCATCGACGCCGGCGACTTCTTCATCGACGTCATCAACTCACCGACTGCTGCTACTCCACGGCGCCGCCGAGCTGCCCTCTGCTACTACTTCTCCCTTCGTTTGATTCCTTCTCCTTAATCTTCTGTTTTCAGTTACTATTACTGATACTATGTCACTGTTAATTGTTCAACACTGTATGAACTGTGCTTGTTATTCTGAGGATTATGATCTGTGATATGTGATGCTGAATTGCTGTGATGTTTGTGTCAGTGGTTAGTCTGTGTTCAGTGTATTTGTGATCAGTGTTGTGTAGGCTCTGTCCTGTGTGTGTTTAGTGTAGTTGTCAATTATTAATTAGCATCTGTGTTTGTCTTTGTGTTATCCTGCGCGGATTAGCTAGCCGGCGACCTCTCCTCTTGCTGTCTTCACGCCCCCTTGCTTCTAGACTCCCTCGTTTCCTCTCCTTGTGTTGTCTCGACTCTCCATTGCTTCTCGACCTTCCTCTTATCTTCTATCTTTCCTCTTATCTTCTATCTCGCGGTCTGTCGATAGTTAGGTCGTGCGTTCGTAGTTCTGTGTTTGTTGTGTTGTCGTGTGCCATCGTCGTCTAGTTAGCCGTCGACCGTCTTCCCTCTCTTTCTCTCTCGACTCCCTCCGTGCTTCTAGACTCCCTCCCTTCTTTCTCACGGTCGGTAGTTATTTAGGTCGTCGGTCGGTAGTTGTTTTCGTTCGTTTAGTCTCGTCGTGTTGTTCGTTCGATCGTACGACGTCCATTCGTGCGGTTGTTCGTCCCGTCTTTGTTTAGTTGGTTCGTTCGTTTGGTTATTTCCTTAGTAGCTGTTTTAGGTTTAGTTTTCTCCCTCGTTTTGTTTGACCTAGCTTTAGCTGAGCATCGGTAGCCTTAGTCTAGTCCCTGTGGAGAACACGATACTCGCCGCTATTTCAGTGGCAACCCGTGCACTTGCGGGTGTGCTATTTTTGCACGATCATCTATAGCGTGTGTCAACCGACACCCCATTGCCATCACCATGCCCTACGTTGGTCATCCCGTCGCCCATGCCTTGCCGCCATGCTCCGTTCAAAGCCCTACACGTTTGCATCCATGCCACTGCAGCTATCGCCAGTGCCGCCAGACCACGACCCTGCTCGATGCACATCACTCCCGTCAACCACAGCCCCGCCTAGCCCTGCCCCGTCACGTTGCCATTCCTCTCCGTGCATCGCAGGACCTTCGCTGTATCCCTCGCCCACGCACATGCCATTCCTCTTTCGCAGCACTGTGGTCCTCTTCGACTTGTCTCATGTCGCCTCACCATGCCTTGGCAAGGTGATCCCTCTGTTGCTAGTGACCACAGAAGGCGCCATGCCACTGTGCCCTGCTTCCATCAAAGCTGGCCCACGCCACCAGAACCCCTCATGACCTATAAATAGGGGAGCAAGCCACCAATGTGATCACCACATTCCACTAGTACTCCCTCTCCAGTGAATTGCTCTGCCGTTGGCCATAGCTCGCCGAAGAGAGCTTTAGTCTCCAACTCCAGCCATGGCCTGATCCATCGCCTCGGTGAGCTACAACTCGATTCCTCTAGCCTAGAGCATCACTAGCCCTCACTAATGCTTCCTCTGCTGTTTGATTGAAGCAAGAGGCACCGTGGATCATCGCCAATGTGCTCTATCCCTCGCCGCTTCCCAGCCTCCATGACCCATGTGGTAAGCATCTTGGCACCTCTCATATGCTCATGTCTCCCACCCCTACTTCTCCCATTGCTTGACCACCTACTTCTGCGTTCACCCACCTCGCCACCACCTTAGCCACAGTGTCACCCCCTGTGACCTTGCTGACTTTCCCACAACCCATTTCACTGACCGACGCCGCCCTGCACTAGCTTACACTATGCAACCATGGTCGAAGCCACAGATGGCATGATCGAAGTAGCGACTACTGTAGCAGTCATAAGTCCTAACAATGGTAGTAGAGTTACTATAGCAACCATGGTTGTAAGCTATAGTCGATAAAGTTGGTGTGGTCGATAGAGCCATGGTCGATAGATCTATGGTCATAAGACACCTCAGTCGTAAGTCGTAGCGGCTGCAGGGTCATCGACCACAGGGCCACCACGGCAACCTCATCTCGCCGCCGGGGTCTCACGTCGACGGCAACCTCCAGCACACCCCATCGACATGGACTGCTGGCTAAGACTCCTCATACTCCCCTTCAACTCATGCGCCAGCCCTTTTGCCCCTTCTCCCACCACAGCATCGCCGCTCCATTCCTACCCCGCCTCCGGTAGATCATGCCATTGCCGGTCACTCCCGGTGCCACCACGGCCCGTGTTGACACTACCAGAAGCTTCCCTACTCCTGGGGGAACCCATTTTGCTGGCTGTACTTGCCCCTCCGGCCGTCAATCATCAGGCGATAGCCAATGCACCGCCAGCTCAGCCCCTCCTCTGTTTTGGTTGTACCTCCCCTAAAGCACCACCCCACTCTACTCCACACATTCCCTCTCTCAATTGCAAACACTTGAGCCTCAGTGATCCCCTCACTGTGTGCCCTTCGCCTTCGAGTTTGCTCCGCCACCGGTGAGCAATTCAGGCCGCCCGGAGCCCCATCAAGCTCTGCCATCAGCACCATCTTCTTCACCGCACTAGCATCAACCTCGCCTACCCCCTCGCCGTTCCTCTTCACTACTGAAAATACCTCTTCACCGGAGCCCGAGCCCCCTCCACCGCCACTTCTTGCCATTGATCACCTCCACTCATCTTCGGCCACCGTGTGAGGTATGAAAAGATTCCCTATACTCTTCTCTCTTTCATCCACCCCTAACTAACCACTGTCGAGCACTGACAATCACCGTCACCACACACCACCACACCAGCGAAGCTACACACGACTGCAGCCACTCTCGACCATGGTCGCTCGACCGCAGATACCATCCGACTGCTCCAAGCCATCCAATCCATCCGACTGTTCCGAGCCGTCCGATCCATCCGACCACTCCGCATCATCAAAGCCATTTCTGACCACTCAGTAGACCTAGCCATCCCCGCCCACTCACTTCCACTTCCGACTTCGACTGCCCTCTCCGGCTTCGCCTTCGACCATGTGCAGAATTCCGACCACGTTCAGCTACCCAATCACGGCTGTTCAAGCACCGACCACGATGTTTGACCACCGACCACGTTACAATTTTTGACCTTCCAACCACACACAAATTACTGTATCTTTCAACCATGTTCAAATTACTATAGCTTCTGACCGCCACCATAGCTTTTTGCCACTCTATAGTTTCCATCCCCTAGAGTTTTTCAACCACTCTATAGAGCTTCTGACCGCTCTTGTTTCTAACCACTCTTGCCTTCCGACTACTGCAGAGCATTTGACCACTGCGGATCTTTTGACCACATATAGCTTTCAACCATGGTGAAATTTTTGATTTTTCATTCCTTTAGATTTAAACTTTTAGAAGCCCGTTCTTCATCCTAACTCCGATTGAGCCCGTTCAAATTCCTAAATTCATCAAAAAATTCCAATCTATCCAATTCTACCCTTCTTTTAATATTTGGACTTTATTTGAATTTATTTGAATTCTGTTGTTTAGCGCGTAATTAGAAATTGGAGTCCTAAAGAATCAATAGATCAAGCGAGACCAAGATCCAAATGAAGATGAAGACTAGGAGCTCAAGACCATTAAATGAGAAAGCTTTCAGTGAGCTCAAGATCGTGGTAAACCATGCAAGGCAAGTCAATATTTTGATCATGTTGAACCTACCTTTTTTGCAAATTATTTCTGTTTAAATTATCAAATTAAATGTTGTTATTTAATATGCAAATATATATTTGTTTTAAGATTTTAGTTACATTCCCATTATTTAACTTGTTAGTATTACTCTCTATTGGAATATTTGAACATTTGAGCTTTGTCACCCTAGGAAAATTATAATGGTAACCTTTTAAAAAATAAGCCTACAATTATGTGCCATGTTTAGTACCGCTTAGATATTCGGAGGTACCAAAATATTCCAAGCATCACTTTCAATCATGAGAAACTGATTTGGGAAGTCATGAGCGGAAATGGTTAGTATATTTTGACATGAATATTTTATGCTCCCAAAAACCCCCAACTTGCTTAAATATCTAGACGGATGGTATGGGGAGGCTGGTGCAGTGGTGCACGAGAGTGTGGTTAGTGTTAGAACCACCCAGATACCCTAAGGACTGAATCTTGTCATGACCTCCTATGTAAGACAAGTACAACCACAAGTCTGTAAAGTACATCTTGGCTTAGTAGATTTACTAGACCCTAAAAGTCATCTCATCTATGGGGCAGAGGGGTAGTGCAAGTGGTTGTTTGTGTGACGGCTTGAATGGGACACTCGTTGAGGGTAAAGTTTGCCACGGTGAGCTAGTCGGTGTGGGTAGTCTAGCTATGCTAGTCGTTGTGGGTAGAACATCCCGCACAACTTATGGGACCCACTGCAAGTGGGAGAAGCCCATATGGGTGAGATGATGGAAGAGGCGAGGTATTTTGAAAGGTTACTGTGATGGTTTACTCAACTGCATGATTAAGAAATCGTGTGGAGCAAGGAGCAGATCATCTCTTGTGGGTAAAGTGTACAAACTCTGCAGAGTCAAAACTATTCGAATAGCTGTGCCCACGGTCAAGGGTGGACATGGGAACTTAACTAGATATATTTTTATTTCAAAAACTTTGTGGGTGGAATTGGAAAAGTGGTGGGTAGTAAAAATCCCTAATTGTGTTGCCCTGGGTGTCGCCCCAGTGATAAGTTCAACGGTTATAATGCTGAAAGATAGCATATGGTGCAGGAATCATGTAACGGTGGATGGAATCTGTGCTACTACTATTACCCATTCTTTTTACGCAATATCATGTTTTAGTTCAAACTGCTAAGTCTTAAGAAATTTCTATGTATCATATTTTGAAAGCAATTTATGGCAAATAAAATAACCCAAGCCTTCCATTGATAAGCCATGCATGTTATCTATTTGCATCCTGTGTATTGGCTCACGGAGCATAGTGGTTTATGCTCACCCTCGCTCACTCAATTAATCCAAAATCAGGAGTCAAATCGCTATGCTCTAGCAATACACCTAGTCATGATGGTGAAGAAGATGAAAATGTCAAGAATTTGACTGCCTGTGGGCACGTCCTAAGGGTCCCACCTGTGTATTTCGTTTTCGCTGCTGCATTTTATTGGTTTTGGCTTGATCGGCCCATGTGTAAGTCTACTATTATATTTACATTTTCTCATGATATGTATTTTGATGTTCAGTACTGTATCTATGAGCACTATCTACTGATCTAGGAAATAGTACGGTAGAATCATAGAGAATTCTGGATTGTAAAATCCGAGTCCGACAATTATCGCAGAAGATTATCGTGGCCTTCTGAAGGGGTCAAGGTAGTTCCAAAAGAAGCTGGCGAAGCCAACATGACTTGGTGATGGTGTTTGTGACGGTGCGATACTCGGCCTTAGAGCTGGAACAAGACACGGTATGTTGCCATTTGGGCAACCAAGACACGAGATTGTTGCTAAGGAAGATGCCATAGCCCGAAGTGGACTTGCGAGTGTTAGGATACCTAGCCCAATCGGCGTCAGTGTAGGTGGTGAGAGTAGTTGGCACAGTTCGGTGTAGTTGTAGACTATGATCGATTGTGCCTTTGAGATAGTAAAATATGTGCTTCAGAAGGTTGTAGTGTGGCTCGCGCAGATCATGCATATGAAGGTAGGCCTGCTGCATGGCATACGTAATATCTGGGTGAGTGAATGTCAGATACCAGAGCACACCCACAATGCTCCGGTAGTGGATGGCATTCTCAACGGGAACGCCTGAGGAGGGTAGTTGGAGCTCATGTCAATCAGCGTGGTGTAGGGTTTGCAGTTAGTCATGCCTGCACGATTGAGAATGTTTGTAATGTATTGGTGCTAGGACAAAAACAAGCCATCATGGGAATGGTGAATGGAGATGCCAAGGAAGAGGTGGAGGTTGCCAATATCTTTCAAGGAAAACTCACTGTGAAGAGAATTAATTGCCCACTGAAGAAGCATTGTGTTGGATGCTATGAGGACAATGTCATCAGAACAAAGAAGAAGGTATGCAATATCAGAGCCACGAGTATAAACAAACAAGGACGGGTCAGCTGTAGACCCGACGAAACCAAGGGAAAAAAGAAAGGTAGTGAAGTGGCTGAACCAGGCTCGTGGGGCCTATTTAAGGCCATACAGAGATTGGTTTAGCTAGCAGACATGAGAGCTTCACACGGTATCAACGAAACCAGAACGTTGTTGACAGTAAACGGTTTCGGATAAGGTGTCATTTAGAAAGGCGTTGTTCATATCAAGTTAGTGGACCGGCCAGTCATTAGACAAAGCAAGTGTGAGAATAGTGCAAATAGTAGTCAGTTTTACAACTAGGCTAAAAGTCTCATCAAAATCAACTCTAGGTTTTTGAGAAAAACCATGTAGGACCCAACGAGCCTTGTAGCGGTCCAAGGAGCCATCAGATGTCAACTTGTGATGAAATATCCATTTGTTAGTGACAATATTAGCACCAGGGGGTCGAGGGACAAGATCCCAAGTGTTGTTCACTTGAAGGACATCAAACTTGCTTTACATGGCCTCACGCCAATGCTTATCATTGAGAGTAGCGCAATAGGTTTTGGGAATGGGAGATGGAGAGATGACATTGAGGTTGAGACGCTGGATGGGTTGACAAAATATGTGTTTGTCGTGGGTAGTCATAGGATGTTCATTTACCACAAGGGCAATAGGCTTTGTGGACGGCAGAATTTGGGTAGGCAGCAAGGTGGTGGAGTGTGCCGGCGCTGAATGAACCAAGGAGTAATGGGTGGTGGAACAGAGGCCGATGCAGTGGTGATATTTTAGTAAGAAATTAAAAGTCAGAAGGGGCATGCAGGTTGGGGAGTTCAGCGAAAGGAAAAGAGTTTTTATCGAATGTGATATGGCAAGAAATGATGATGCGGTTTGTGGAGAGACCAAGACACTGGTAGCCTTTGTGATGGTCAGGATACCCAAGAAATATACACTGAACAGAACGGTGCGCAAGCTTGTGCGCAGCCGTGGCAGCGATGGTAGGATAGCATCGGCATCCAAAAACATGGAGGTGTGTATAGAATGGAGGTGTGCCAAAGAGAATGTGGTATGAAGTGTAAAAATTAAGGGTTTTGGAAGGATGGTAGTTTAGAAGATAGGTGGCAGTGTGAAGAGCCTCAACCCAATACATGGAGGGAGGCTAGCCTGGAATAGAAGGGAACGGAGAATATTTTTGGTAGACTGAATTTTGTGTTTAGCTTTGCCATTTTGTTGAGAAGTATGAGAACATGACATGCGGAGTGCAACACCATGGGATAAAAAATATGTGTGCGAGGTGTTGTTATCAAACTCACCACCATTGTCACACTAAATGCTATGGACAAGTGTACGAAATAAAGTGGTGGTACAGCCAAGAAAATTAGAGAGAATGGTAAAAACATCTTACTTGAGACAAAAAGGAAAAGTCCAGAGATAGTGAGTGTGATCATCAAGAGTAACAAGGTAATATTTGTAGCTTGAAACACTAAGAATCAGAGAAGTCCAAATATCACAGTGAATTAAATCAAAAACTTTGTTTGTTCAAGACATCGAAGAAGAAAAAGGCAAGTGAACATGTCTGCCAGGTTGACAAGCATGACATAAAGGACCATCTGGAATATTTTTGTTACATAGAATAAGAGATGAGCTAGCTAAATGTGACAAAGCTTGATGGCCAAGATGTCCAAGACATCGATGCCACAAGGTAGCGGATGAGGTGGTAGTGGTGGTGAGAGCGCATGGAATAGGGGTGGCTATTCAAATGGGTAGAGGTCACCGCGGCTATTGCACCTGATGATCTCGTGCTTGGTTTGAAGATCATTTACAAAAAATCCATCAGGATTAAATTTGACAGAATAATGATTATCTAAAGTGAATTGCCGAATGGAAATGAGATTTTTAATTAAATTAGGTGTAACAAGCATGTTGTTTAGGTGAAAGGAGTGGGCAAGAGGGTAAAAGGAGGTGTGTCCGGTATGGGTAGTGGGAAGAAAGGAACCATTACTGACAATGACATGAGGAGATCTAGCGAAAGAAAAATTTGAGATAGAAGTGAGATTACCATGCTCTGATGTCATGTGGGCAGATGCACCAGAGTCCATGAACCATTCAGAAGAGGATGGTTGTATGAGTGTCATGGTGTTGAAGGTGTACAAGTTGGTTCTGGACCCATGATGGTGATGAGGTAGACAAAGCGGCAGCCGGGATGGGTGGCTGCCATGACGCGTCGTGTCATGGTGCTCCTTTCCATGGCTGTGTTAGGAAATGGGGTTGTGGTGGGAACGAAGCGGTGAATGCTTGTGGTGCACCAGTGGGGCGTGGACTGAGAAGTATGTGTTGAGAGGGTCAGTGCAGTCTTTGGTTCGGCCACATGTGGATTGAATTGGCCATGGATGTTGGAGTGAGGGCCAAGGCATGAAACCCTTGCCGCCACTCCCAAAAGCATTTCCACGATTTCAATGGCGATTGTTGGAGAAGTTGTTGCTACCATGCCCATTGCCACGGTTGGAGTCACTGGTACGAGTCTTATTGGAGCCACCACCCCTGTGGAGGTGCCAATGTTGCCCATAGCTAGTGGAGAGGAAGAAGGGTGGTGGGTGGAAGAAAAAGTTGCTCCGAGAGGATGCTCTGATACCATGAAGGCTCATATAAATGAAGCACTTGACTGATTCATTGGTACACAGGGATATATACACACACACACACACAATGATAACGCTAATGTGAATACATGCAACAACTGCTAATGTGAATACATGCAACAACCCGAATTAATCTCATTTGAACCAAGGCATCACATGCATACAGTGAAGCAAGGCTTCATGGTTGGCTAACAGATACATCTGGTAATAAGCTAAGTATGAATCGATCGATCAGGATGGAGATTGGTGTATAGCCAGCATTCATAATTCGGGGCCAGTTTGGGTACAACGTGGCTATCTAAAGCCCTGCACCGCCATTGAGTAAGTTTCTCCCCCTCTTGTCGAACCTATATATTTCCCTTTCTCCTAAAACATACGAAAATATGTGTACATGTGATACTTTGGCTCTATTCTAAATAGCTTCTTCCTTTTAGCTTTTAGAAGTCAGCTTTTGAATAGATTGGCTTCTCAAGATGGTTTTATAATCCGTTTGTAGGAGTCACTGTAGGATCTGCTTTGAACAGAGTAGTTTCTCAACATGAGTATCCTTTACTCCTCAATCCCTCGCAAACAGCCAAAAGCCACAACACTTTTGAATAAGGCCTTTATATTTATGATTTTTTGCAAAAATCTGCCTGTAAGTGAGAGAGTCTATCAAAAATCCACCTACAAATTAAAGTTTGTAAAAAAAAACATTCGCAAATTCTATGTTGTTGCAAATCCCTTCCCCAAGTACCAATTTGCTTGCGCTCCTACATAGCACTTGTGTGGTAATCCCAGTAGACCAGTCTTGTGGATTATGAGTAGGGAAGACATGCTTCCGTACGTCGGGTAGGGCACACGAGCTGACCATGGAAGAATAAAGCATGATGCAAGTGGGAGAATAGAGGGGCAAGAAGGACAAGCAGGGGAAATCGTCGATGTTGTAGCCACATGAGAAGATTATCATGCTTTGGATGGACTTGGATGTGATCCCCAGTTATGAGTTCTTGACCTATAGAAGATTCAGAGAGTAAATTGGCCGTCTGGGGTGAGAGAGGGCGATTTACAACTACATGAAACTAACGGATGAGATTTTGACTAACTTTAAGATAAAAATAGTTTTTTGACAAACTCCTCTACTTATAGATCGGTTTTTACAAAAAAAATCCCTTTATTTTTTGACTAATGAGAAAGAACCAGAGAACATTTTGTGCTCAATGGCCTGAATCATGTGCATAGCCATGCCACATATAGACCCCATTCTTTTTGTCTTTTAAGCGGTACTTCTTTCGGTAATTATTATTTATTAGATTAATAAGCCATAGTCTTAGAGAATAGCCCTATAATACGTGTGTGGAGGGAGTTAGGATGCAACAATCCATCCTCGGAAAAAAAAAAGCAATACGAATGTACTGTCAAGTCGACCGTTACATCTGACTCATGTCACAAATTCGCGTCATACGGCTACTACCAGTGCTATCGTGCAATGGCTCATGCAGCGAACAACAGTGATACTGCCCACGATATTTATTCTTTCGTTCCGCAAGTACCTAAAAGCTCCCCAGCTTCGCCCTGTTCGCCAAGGAAAAACGAAGGCAATCTTGTCACTTCGCCGCCTACCCAAGAATTTTTGGCACAATTAGCACCTTTTGATCTCATATTTACAAAAATAACAGTAGTTACGTGTAATAACCCAGCTGTTTACTTCAATTTTTGAGTGAATTTGTTTTATTAATTTGGTTTAAAATAAAAAATAAGTGTTTTTGCTGCATAAATTTTAATTTTGATTTGCCCTAAATTTTTGTTTTAAAAAGGCTAGATTTGAAAAGTAATTTAAGTAAAACCTAAAAATATTATTAAATAAAATTATATTTTGATTTTCTGTAAACATCCTAATTCAAATTAATTATTTGGGTTTATTTGGTTTTTCTGTGATTTTAAATCTATTTTGAAATTAAAAAGTATTTTTTATAAAAATATAATACCAACTTTGGTTGGGAATAATTTTAATAAGTCCAAAACATCTCTAGGAACTTCTGTGAATTTTTCTGGAATTTTGAAAATTTATTTATTATTTTTTTGAGGTTTATTGAGTTTTCTAGGCTTTCTGAAAATCAAAAATAGAAAATAAAATTTCCCACCTTCCCTCCGGCCGACGCGTGGATGGCTCGGATTGAGCCATGTCCCGCGCCGACCCAGCCCTACCGCCGCTCATCCCGCCCCTCTCTCTCCTCGGGCCGATACCTGGTCGGCCGGATTCACCCGCGCCACTGCCCCGGCCCATCACCCGCCGTCCGCACCCTTTCTTCCTCTCTCCTCTCCCGTCCGCCGGATCTCTCCCTGCGGCCACGTGTCGCCCATCGATCACACCCCGCTCCCGCCTCTCTCTCTTTCCCTCCCTCTCTCTCTCTGTCCGCTGGGACCCACCTGTCATCCCTTCCCCATGTCTCCTCCGCGCCTCTTACTTCTCCCCCCGCACCCGACCGCCGAAACCGCCGGCTCCACCCCTCCCTTCTCGCACGCACACCACCCCACCTCCCTCCCCTTCGTGCACCACTCCGCGCGCCCGTCTCCTCCCTCCGCGCGCCCGTTTCCCCCACTTTCCCCCTCTTCCCGTGCCCACTTCCCCCTTCTCCACCCGCAACTGCCGCCTCCCTCCCCGATCTTTCTGTCATTAAGTAGGACCGGCTAATAAAAAATGTCATAAACGGAAGCATTTAATGACGGATTGTTCCATTGTCATCACATATTCGTCATAGAAGGCCATGTTTCTTGTAGTGCCCTCACCTCGTGCCCTCACTGCCTCGGCAGCCGAAGCTCCTCCGACGAGCAATCGCAGGCGAAGGGAGCACCTTCGTCTTCCCCGAGCTCTCGTCGATCTCCTCCACCCCTTCTCTGGGCTCAAGCGCAGCCGAGACGCTGACCTCGCCGAGGACCGAGCGCCGCCGCCGCCGCTTCTTCTTCGTCGCCAGCCGCTTTCGCACGTCGCCAAGCCCCGCGCTAAGTAGAAATTAAGTCCCCTCCTCCTTCTCTCTCGGTTCCGCCCCTTGCCGGCCGTCGCCGTGCACCGGAGCGCCGACGAGCCCGTAACCCCGAGCGCCACCACCGCCTTCCTCGTCGCCGACCGCTCTCCGACCGTCCTTGGTAATTTCCGCAAGCGCTGGCTTCCACGCCCCACTCCCGTGCCACCTGAGCGTCCCCTCGGGTCCGTGGACTTGGTCCATAGACCAGGGCCCGCTGTCAGCCTCTTGTCCGAAGGTCCTCTCAGAGCTGACGTCTTGCTGATGTCATAATCTGGATTTTCAATAGAAAATTAATTCGGCCGAAAAAGAAATTCCAGGGTTGACGTCATAATTTCTATTTTCTTTAGAAAATAATTCTAGAAAATCGGTCTTTTTCTTTTTTCTCTAATTTTAAACTTTCGAGAGCCCGTTCTTCTTCATCCTAACTCCGATTGAGCCCATTCAAATTTCTAAATTCATCAAAAAAATTCCCCTCTATCCATTTGTGCCCTCAAATTAATTTTTAGAGTTTATTTTAATTTATTTTAATTTTATTTGAGTTTTATGGGTTATTTCACGTCTAGACTACAACAATTCGGGAGAGTTCTACGACGACGATTCGCACCCAACCGCGGAGCAAGGCAAGTCACACTCCTTGGCCATGTTGTACCCAGTTTGCAAATAAAATTATCTTAATTTAAATTACATTGCATTCTTAATTTTATTCAATGTATTTCAATTCAGTTTTAAATTTAGTTATTGCCTACTTGTTAAATCTCCCATTGCCATTGAATCCCTCGACACCTTGCACCTTAGATTAAAACTCTAGTTAGTACACTAATATGGACTAGAAAAATTTTGTATCAAATGCTTAGACCTACGTAGACTTAATCTTTGTTTTGGGATAATCTTTTCACATAAAATGATAAGCTTTTAGAATGTATTCTTGATTTTGGTGAGTTAAGACGGATCATAAAATTATTTCAAAATAAAATATAAAATTTGGTTTAGACCTAAGCTAATGGTTAGGTGGTGGGTGCAGGCATACACTGTTGTTCAAAGACACAGTGTTGATTGTCGTGCACAGGGGTATGTGGTTGAGCCTAAGTCAATTAAGGACCGGTCTGTGAGCTATTGTTGCAAAGCCCTAGTGTACTACCACAAGTCTGGTATGGGACAGTCCTCGCTGATTAATTTGCGGGTCCCAACCTGAGTCATGTTGTAGGTTGAAAGTGGGTGTGGCATGTGCCATGTGAAGTCTTACTTGGCTCAAGAGGGGTTCCCGGTCTGGTGGATTGCTTACTGGGGTGAAATCTTAGTGTTGGCTTGGCTAGGTTAAAGGCTTTGCATTGTAAAGGCCTTGTCATGATCTCCTCGTTGCACACCTAAGGAAGTGTGTTAATCGTGTGGCAATATGTGTGTTAATCCATATGAGAACTTTTGGAAAAGATGGTCTGGGTGGGATGTCCGTAGTTAGGTTAGTGTTTGGTCTGAGCCTACACTAACGGTATTATTTTCAAGTACAATAACTGATTTTACTTTCTAGATTAAATTTGGGAATTTCAATCTATTTATTATATATCTTTAAACGTTGTTTTATGCTCAAACTAACCCTATAAGCATTCCATTGATGCCTTTATCATTATGTTGCATTTCTCTGTGTGATTTGCGGAGTACAAGTTTGTACTCACCTTGCTATCCCCACACAGAGGAAGACGACTTCGACTATGGTAAGGATCTGGATGAATAGGCCATGTCTTATTGTCGTTTGCCTGTGGGCAGGCTTGGGCTTCGCTCTTTATCAGTTTACTTCCGTAGTTATTTGCCTTATTATTGTTGCCAATGAGCATTGATGTAAGACTTGGCCATAAGGCCATACCCTTTTATTTAATATAGTTGGTCATTTGTGCTTGATATGTATCTTTGTTCTACTGTGTGCACTGGTTATTCTTGGACTAGTGCGATTTACACAAAGGGTTTCAGAGTCGTTGCTCCGAGATTCGACATTACGTGAGAATGATAAAAATATCATTTTTACCGTCCGACCACTGGGCGGCTGCGCCATATAGCTGACACGTGCCGCTTACTGCTCAGCCACCGTGCACCAGCTGATTAGTCCCACTGTTAATTAGTGTAAGAAGGTCATCAGCAAAATAAATGGCCTGCCGCACGGTGGCCAGGTGGTAGAGAAGTGGCACCAGGCGGTAGGTGCAGGCCCAACGTGTTTTTTTTGTTTTTAGCCACTTTTCAGTTTGTTTTTAGTGACTTTGGTAGGTGGTGCCAACCCTAGTGGGCTGTTGCTCCTTCATTTCTTCTCCCGTGGCAGACGCGACGAGGGAGTAAACCACCAAAAGCAAGGTTCCGTCGCATCTGCTCCCCGCATAGATTTCTTTTCCATGCTTATTGGGGCGTCATTAGTGCGCCCTGTGCCCCTACCCTCGATACATTATGAGCAATCTCGCAGTCTTCTCTCGCAAATTTTGTCGTAGTCGCTCTCGTAATTTTTCTCGTTGTCTTCTCTCGCACTCACTCTCCCAATTTTTGTCGCAATATTATGTGTATATTTATGTAATTATTTATTTTATTGTAATTTTTAATATGTAGTATTGTACTGCTATTATATATGTATATGTGTATTTATGTAATTATTTTTTTATCGTAATTATTAATTTGTAGTATTGTATTGCTATTATATATGTATGTATACATGTATGTATATATGTATATCTATGTAATTATTTATTTCATCATAATTTTCAATTTGTATTATTGTACTGCCATTATATATGTATATGTATGTGTGTGTATATGTATGTATATATATGTGTGTGTGTATATACATGTTTTTGTGGATGCTATAATACTTTATGGTCTTAGAACTTTGTATTATGTAGCCTTTTATATTTGGTAAGTGATAACACATGGTTAGCTTTTCTTCAGGCATTTGCAAGGATTGAAAAGCACTATTTTATGAATAAGGGATTTTTACCCTCAAACTCACATCTATTGGACAATGTTGCCAAGATTCGATGCATAAAAACTTTTCTTGTACAGGTACATTTGTTTTCACGCTTTGGTGTTTTGACATTATGCATTTTCATGTATGGGTATGATTGTATGAGTACAGAGCTAATAGCAAACAATATAAAGGTAGGGTGCGAACATGCCATAATTTGGTGGGTTGAGGAGTGTAACAGCCCAGCTGTTTATTTCAATTTTTGAGTTAAAAATTATTAAATCAAATTAATTTGGTTTAAAAAAAAATAAGTGTTTTGGTGCCTAAATTTTAAATTTTGAATTGCTGTGATTTTATGTTTTAAAAAGGCTAGATTTGAAAGGTAATTTAAGTAAAAACCTAGAAATATTATTAAATAAGATGATATTTTGATTTTCTATAAAAATCCTAATTCAAATTAATTATTTGGATTTATTTGGCTTTCATCTAGATTTTCTGTGCCTTTCTAGAGTTTAAAATCTATTTTGAAATTAAAAAGTTTTTCAAGTATAAAAATATAATACCAATTAAGTTCAAAATATTTTATCAAAGTCCAAAACATCTCCAGGAATTTCTGTGATTTTTTCTGATTTTTTTTAATTTATTTGGTATTTTTCTAAGCTATTTTGAACTTCCTCGGCTTTTCTAAAAATCCAAAATCCAAAATTAAAATTTAAATCTTCCCACCCCTCCCAACGGCTGATGCATGGACGGTGCCCACGTCACCGCCATCTCCATCCGACCGTGCCCGCTCATCCTGCCTTCCCTCTCTCTCCGCTCAACACGTGTCAAGCCTTGATTCAATCCGCCCTAGCCCATTTTAATCTTAGCCATTGGCAGCCACTTAACCCTTCATTTCTGATCTACGGTTTGGATTTCATCTTTCATTGCTTGATCTAATCTCGGCTGCCCCCTTCCACTTAACCCCCTCATTTCCATCCGGCCGCCCGATCGAGATCTCTACCGTTCGCTCCACCCGCTCCCTCCCTGTCTCCTCTCTCTTGTTGCCACTGGGCCCAGCCTATTAGGCACTTCTTCCCCACCCCTTCTTCCTCCCACCGCAACCACCTCCGCCGAAGCCGCCTCCGCCCTTTTTGGCCGCCGCTTCCTCCCATATGCGCACCGCCCCACCTCTCTCCTTCATGCGCCGTACTCCCCTCACCCACCTCCCCACTTCCCCCATTCTCGCACCTCCTCTTCGCAATGGCTGCCGCCGCCATTTTCGCGCAGCCGTTAGCTCGCAAGCACCACCCCCTCCCCTATAAAAAGCCCTCTCTGAGCACTCGTTAGCCTCACCTCACCTCTCCCCGTGCTCCACTCCTCCTCTCCATGCCCAGGCCTGCATCGCACCATCTCTTCTCTCTCTCATTGGCGAGCTACTTCGGCAAGGAATTCCGGCCGCCTCAGACCCTTTGATCTTGTGCAACATTATACCTTGTCACCCTAGAATAAGACTCTAGTTAGTATACTAGTATGGACTAGAGAATCTTATATCAAATGCTTAGACCTGCTTAGACTTTATCTTTGTTTTGGGATAACCTTTTCACATATAATGATATGTTTTTCAATTGTATTCTTGACTTCGGTGAGTCAAGAAGGATTATGAAATATTTTGAAATAAAATATAAAATCTGGTTTAGACTTAGGCTAATGGTTAGGTGGTGGGTGTAGGCATGCACTGTTGTTCTATGACACAATGTTGATTGTCGGGCACAGGGGGCATGTGGTTGAGCTTAAGTCAATTACGGACCGGTCTATGACTGTTACAAAGCCCTATCGTACTACTGGTAGGACTGACTAACAGTGATCGATAAACAGTGTTTGGAGGAACGGTACTCATAGTCAAAAGGACTTAGTACTTGGTAATCGTAGCGAATGGTACTCAGTAGTCGGTACTCGATGGTTCTCGGTAGTCGATAGCGATTGTTTTTATTCCTGAGTATTTTGAGCGGAGCAATGGGAATTCATGAGTGCTTGTGATTTTCGAGTACTCGTTGAGCTAGCGGTCGTAATATGTTGTCTGAGGTTGATTTTTGGATAGTGATGGAAATTGTGGTCATGGATGACCTAGTTATTGATGATGGATAGGGAAAGGTACGGTTTACATATATGTGCTGATGATGGTCAAGTTGGGAAGAACTTGTGTCAGAAAAAATATTTCTTTGGTTTTTGCATATGTAGGTGAGCGTGGAGACGATCATAATCGGTGATGAGGAGGACTGGGACTAGTAGGGGATAACCTGAGGTCCAAACGGTCAGGATGTCACGCGAGATGGTCAGGCTAATGCTGGAGCACAGGGAGATCGAACGTGGTGATACGTGGAGAAGCTAGAGCAGTGCAGTCCTAGAGGCATGACACAGAAGTTGATGAGGCGTGATGAAGATACGGGAGGTGTGATCCTAGAGGCTTCGTCACGTATTGTCTTAGGAGTGTTGGATGAAGTCCATAACAGAAACGATTAAGAATTTGAATGAAAACCATGTACGGAAGGGTTTCGGGTCCCTTAATTTGAGATAGAGATATGATTCTGTGTTTGTGTTTGAGTCAAACATGGTTTAGGGTTCTAGCATATAAAAATAGAGTCAAGCTAAGGATTTTAGCCATGGGGCTTTGCGAGGCTTTTTGGTGCTAGGGTTTTAAGGGTGCTTTGTGAGGGCACTTTGTAACTCCACAAAAATTCAGCAATAAAGAAGATCTTGAATCAATTTGATTCGTGATTTCTAGTGATTGTTGTTTGGGCAGAGCATACAACTGTGTGCAAAGCTGTGAAACAAGGGTTTGTTTGAGCAGTCAAATTCGCCATTGACTACGTAGAGATTTGAAAAGTGGAGGCAATCATTCACCCCATCCTTCTGCTTGCGCCATATGATCCTACAAGTACTATCAGAGTAAAGTTGCAATGGCATCAGATTGGGATTGATTCTTTGGCAAGCCACCATTTTTGATGGTACATATTATCTTTACTGGAAAACTCATATGGAGGTCTTTCTATAAGCGCAAGGTAATACTATTTGGCAAAAAGTTAAAAATTCATATGAAGTACCTTTTATCGTTACCATTGAAATATTGTTGATATAGAGGCTAATGCTAAGGCTAGAAATATTTTATTTCAAGGTTTAAGTAGAAATGAGTTTGCAAAATTACTCATCTTAAATCTGCAAATAAAATTTGGTCTACTCTAGCCGATTACCATGAAGGATCAAAGTCTGTTAAGGGCGTGCATCAAATCAATTCAAAAAAGAGTATTCTAAATTTGAGATGAAACCTAGAGAATTAGTATGTGCTCTTTGTGATCACTTCAATAAGATTATTAGTGATTTTTAATCTATGGGTGTCACATGCACTAATTCTGACAATGCATGATAAATTTTAAATTCTCTGGATATGTCTGTTTGGAATGTGTTAGTCACAACCATCAATCATTCTATTAGCATGGAAACTCTCACATTGAATGATCTTTATTCCAAGATGAAAACACCTGAGATTGATGTTTTGGTTAGGACAAACAAGACTAATTCCTTAGGCTTAGTGACTAATCAAGCTGACAGTTCATCTAGTCCCCATAGTGTCTCTTTGTCTGCTTTGTGCTCCATTTTGGATGAACAGCTAGAGGAGATACTACAGGAGCAGCTTGTTCTTTCCTCCAATAGGGTGACAAAAGCAATCAATAATGTTAGAATGAGGTAGAGAGGAGGTCCTATCAGATGCTATGAATGTGGTGACCTTAATCACATTAAGTTTAACTGCCCCAAACTAAAGAGCAAGGAGGTCGATGATGACAAGGCACCAACTTGTCGACTTTGGTACAAGACTGTCTCAAGCAACAAGCATAACTATCACAAGGTGGTCAACAAGGTACGCTCATCACTTGAGGAGATTGATTTGAGCGATGTTGAATCTGCAAGTGATGAGGACAATGGCAAGAAGGCAAAGGAGGTGGACTTCACAGGGATGTGCTTCATGGCAAATAGTGAGGATTACGACAATGATGACCTCTAAAGCGATCTAGATGAGGTAAAACTTTCCTACACTAATTTATCTCATGCTGTGCTTAGATTGACAGAAGAGCTCAAGAAAAACAAAAAGAAAATTAAAAGTCATGATCTTGTTATTAAGAACATAGACTCTGAAATTCATAGACTTACAACTTCTCTTCATAATGATGAATCTTGTGAGTCCTGTCAAGTCTTACATTCTAAATTGGAGTCTGCAAGAAAAATAAATGCATCAACCTTCGTTCAACTTACTAAACTTGATGAATTAAAAGTGGCACACAACTCTTGTGATGAGAAGCTAAAACTTGCAAAAATCAAAATTGAAAAGCTCAAGTCTCACTTTGCAGCCAGCATTTCTTGCCTTAGGCATCTTTAAACAACGAGAAAAGATATCAGAGATATGGAGATATCAAACAAAAGGATTTGAAAAGAAATGGAATAAGATGATTGTTTTATCAGGATAATCGAAAGTAACAATGTTCAAGCCGCAGTAGTACCTGGCTGAGATAATACTGCGCTCATCAAGCGGTAGTTCTGATTTCCCTGACAATTTCTAGGGCAAGCAATGTAAGAATCTTTTGGTATTTTCTTGGATTGAATCACTGGAATAGATGCGAAAACATCATTAGACACCAACTCTAGCAATTTGCCCAAGAAAAACAACTCTAAATTATTCGCATTTCAGATCAACACCTAGAATTGAACCTAGGGTTCTAGAACAAGATAAAAGAAGAGGTTTGATCCCATTTACCTTGTGGATTGGACGAGTTGAACCCTTAGGACGCTAGGAAACACCAAAAACCAAAAAAAGCTCCACCAGATTTGGAGATCGAACAAGAAGGTTTTGGGGTTTCATTGGAGAGAAGAGAGACAGATGTAAAGTCACCAGCGACTAAAGGAGACGGAGATTACGGAGGGAGACAAAAGTCAAGGATTAAAAGCCCTTGAAGTTTTCGATCGCACTAGGCGTATTTGATTGCTATGGTTCTCCGACCATGTTCTCGACCATGTCAGTTCCGACCATGTTGGTTTCAACCATGCTGGTTTTGACCACGCTGATTTCGACCACGTTGGTTTCGACTACATTGGTTTTGACCTGGTTTCGACCACGCTAGTTTCGACCATGTTATTTTTGACCATGTTGATTTCGACCAAGTCGATTCGACCATGTAGGCTTTCGGCCACGAAGGTCTTTGACCACCAACACACGCAGTAGTACTGTAACATCCCAAAATTTAGATATTAAGAAATATGGAGTTTTTAAAACCTTATCTTGCATTTTGCTGGCGTTCAAAATTTTTCTTGTATATGTATTTGAATTCTTTTGAATGTTTGGTGGCATGCAGAATAATAATCAAGGATAATCTCAAAGAGAAACAGGATCATGAAAATAATAAAAACAAAATATGATGATATGATCATGAATTCAAATGCAATAATAAAAGAAATAATGGAATATATCCCTAAATGGCTAAACCAAAAATCCCTTCTTTATTCAATTAGCATGCAAAACCCAAGAATTGAATACTTAAAAATTTATTTAACACAAAATAAAAATAGAAATTTAAATTTTGAATAACATACAAAAATGTGGGCCCCATTCCTTCTCTCTCCCTCCTTTCTTCTTCCCTCCCTCTCACTGCCTGCGGGCCCGGCTGCCCTACCGACTGCGTGGCCAAATCCCCTCCTCTTTCTTTCTCCCTCCTCCCTGCTTTTCCCTGTTCTGCGCCGCTTCTTGCTCCGTCGCATCACCCGGCTCTCGCGGCGCAATCACTGCCCTGTCACCGTCACCCGACCGGCGCCATGCCCTATCAACAGCCATGCCGACGCCATGCCTTTTCCACCGGCGCTATAGCGAGTTCAGTTCCCGAGCCTCCGCCACAGCAAGCTTTCGCCAAGGTTATAAGAGCCCGCCGCCCCACTGCTTTTCACTTGGCCTTCTCCATTTCCTTCCCCGTTTCTCCTCCCGCCTACGCGCTGTAAGCGAGCCGCCGCTGCCTCCATGCCGTTCGGGCACCCCGGTGCATCCCCCACCAATCCGGCCGCATCACGGCGTATACCCGTTCCCCCTCTACTCCCTCCCTCACTTAATCGAACCCCCGTGCCTCCGGCTCGTCGCACGGCCGGTTTTCCTCCCCGGCGAATCTCCCTTCAATTCCCCGCCTGGGGAGCATGTCCTCGGCTCACCGGACCACCTCCGATCGACGCCGGAGCCCCTCCTCCACCCTAGCTCGCCGGCGACGTGAGCTCCCTCGCGCCGCCGCCAGTGCACGCCGCCGGCTCGCCATGGCCTCTTTTCCGCTCGGCCAAGCCCCCGGTGAGCATCCCTGTGACCCTCATTTACTCATGCGCAGCTTAATCTTCCCTCCCCTCCACACCGGCGCCGCCGCCCTATTCTACCTTCGCCGCCGGCCGCCCTCAGCGCCGTCGACACCTCCTGGCGCCTTCCCGAGCTGCGACACCTCCCCCGCTATCTTCCCCACCCCCGGCGGAGTCCATTTTGCTGGTTACACCAGCCTCCCTGGCCACCGCATGCCGCCAGCAAGGCCAGTTCCGAGCGCCGTCGCCTTGCTCTGTTTTGGGTCCGATCCCAGAGCTGCTTCTTCTAATTTAACCATCCCACCCTTTCGCTAAGAGCTAGCCGCCCAGTTGGTTAGCTAAGTCCAGCCAGGCGCACGAATGAGCAGGTCCTGAGTTCGATTCCTCCCTGGCGCATTTCTTCTTTTTCCTTTACTTTGTTTTGCTAATCATCTCAACTATGGAAAGGCTAAGGAAGATAATAAGAAAATAACCCCAGGAAGCTAAGAAAATTAGTTTATATTCAAGTAAAGTTACCTATACCTTAAATATGGAATTATGAGTATATTGATAAATAAATAATCAAGGGAAATAGTAGGGTAAAAGTTCAAATAATTAATTGAAATGCAAATTAAAACATAGCTAAAACATGATGTAAGGATAAGTTGAGTTAAGCCCTAGCATTAAGATTCATGCAAATGGAAATGCAGCCTGGGAATATTATACGACAACTCTATATTTACTTTTAGGGGTACCTTTGATTAGTATAAAATGTAGTCATTTAAAATATAGTGGCCGCTCCTATGTCTTCAATAGGTACATAAATCGATAGCAACCTTTAATTAATAGGGCGTCCTCAGGTAGGAGTGTCTTGTTAGAAAGATATATATAGGTGCGGTAATTATAGTAAAGTAACCCCTAGGTCATCAAAGGTTAAAAGTAATCTGTGTAATATAGCGAGGTGAGTAATAGTCGTCCCTAGCGTGCCATCGACAAATGAATTTCAGCCGTGGATTCAGTAGAATATTGATAGTAAAATATAATCTAGTACAGCAGGCTTGAGTTATAAAAGGGTAAAATATCAGAAACAGTAGTTTTCAGAGAGCACTCAGATTAAGAGGTCATAATAATAATATGAAGGTGCAGAAATGTAATAGCCCTAGGTCATCAAGCATCAAAATAATCTCACGGACATATAGACACTCTAAAGTAAGTATGTAACCATTAACACGAATATTAGGGTCGCATAAAATGATACTTACCAAACGTTGTCCGATAACTAAATTAGAAATAAGGCTAAACCTAAAAGTAACTAAAGCATAGATAAAATAATAAAACCAATAATTAAATCCTAATACTAGATTTAATAAATAATAATGATGAGCATGAAATAACAATATATGGCCCATACAACTGAATCCTAATTCAAGTTGAAATAGGCTTAATGGAAACTAAAGCTATATAAAATGTCACCCATAAACATGTTATGCACCTAAATTCTAAAAATAATTCGGTAAGCTAAAATGCCCTGAAAAGTAACGCTCGACCAAAAATGATACCTACCCATAGGTCCATCCTAACTCATGGAACTTTCTTGATAAATATAAAAATAATAAAAGAAGCTGTTAATAAAAGATCGAGTCATCGTTTTCTACCACCGGCCTTGCCTCAAATCACCCATTAACTTGTAATGATACAAAAGTTGAGTTTATTCGAATTTATTTGGATATTTTGAATTATTTGCTTTCATTTGGATTCAGTCGTTGTCGCGTGATTAGAAATTGGGAGTCCTGAAGAGTCAGTGGATCCAGCGAGATTAAGCTGGAAGTGAAGATAGAGACCAGAAGCTCAAGAGAAAGCATTGTGTGAGCCCAAGACTGCGGTAAACCGCGCCAGGCGAGTCAATACTTTGATCATGTTGAACCTACATTTTTCGCAAATTTACTTTTGTTTAAATTATCAAATTGCATGCTGTTATTTCATATGCAAATATATGGTTGTTTGAAGATTCTAGTTATATACCCATTAATCGACTTGCTAGTACTATACCTCCTTTGGAACATTTAAATATCTGAGCCTTGTCACCCTAGCAAAAATTATAATGATAACCTTTCGAAAATAAGTCCATAATTATATGTCATGCTTAGTACTGCTTACATAATCGGGGCACCAACAATGCCCCAAAGCATCACTTTGAATCATGAGAAATTGGTTTGGGCAGTCATAGTGGTAATGACTGGTATATGTTGGTATGAGTATTTTATGTTCTCCAAAAACCCCAACTTGCTTATTTATCTGGGCAGATGGTTCGAGGGTGTGTGTCGTGGTGCAGTGGAAGCACAAAGTGGATAGTGGTAGAACCGCCCAGATAGCCCTAAGGACCGAATCTTGTGATGACCTCCCAGTGTACAACAAGTACAACCACAAGCTGGCAAAGTGTAGGCAGGGCTAACTAATTTGCATCGACTTAGTAAGAGTTGCGCCGGTGTGACCACGGGCGGGTAGAGGATGGCCACATCCTCCGACGTGACGGCGCAAGAGGGGGCTTCTGGAAGGGTGGTCGTACCCCGAAGGAAGTGGAAACCTTAGCGGACGTAACTCTGCTAGGAAAAATGCATTGTAAAGGTCCTGTGATAGTCTACTCAACCGCATGGCTAAGGAATCATGTGGGGTAACGAGTGGATTTATCTCTTGTGGGTAAAGTGTGCAAACTCTGCAGAGTCTAAAACTATTCGAATAGCCGTGCCCACGGTCAAGGGCGGACATGGGAACTTAATCAGATATAGTTCTATTTCAAAATCTTTGTGGGTGGAATTGGTAAAGTGGAGAGTAGAGAAAGGCCCTTATTTGTGTTGCCCTGGGTGTCGCCCCAGTGATAAGTTAAGCGGTTATGACGCTGAAGGATTATGCATATGGTGCAGAGGCCATGTAACGATGGATGGAATCTGGATCACTAGTACTATTGCATTCTTTCACACCTTACGTTTTGGTTCAAACTGCTAGGTCTCAGGAAATTTCTATATATTGTATTTTGAAAGCAATTTATGGCAAATAAAATAAACCGAGCCTTTCCTTTGATAAGCCATGCATACTATCTAATTGCATTCTGTGTATTGGCTCGCGAGCATGGTGGTTTGTGCTCACACTCGCTTTTGCGATAAATTCAGAATCAGGAATCAGATCACCTCGCCTCAACAACAAGAATGGACATGCTGGTAGAGAAGATGAAGATGTCAAGGGCTAGGTCGCGAACCTCCAGTTGGCTGCCTGTGGGCATGTCCTGAAGGTCCCACCTGTGTGCTTCGTTCTTCCGCTGTTGCAATTTAATGATTTCGGCCTAATCGGCCCATGAGTAAGTCTACTATTCTATTTATGATTCCGCATGATATGTAATTTGATGTTCATTACTGTAACTGTGTGCACTATCTACTGATCCAGGGAATAGTGCAGCTAAACACAGTAGATTCTGGATTATAAAATCTGGGTCTGACAAGTACCATGATCACATTGCTGGTAGGTGCAGAACACAAAAGTACCGCAAAAGACACAACAGTAGTTCTGATTTTTCTAGAACTTTCAGGGAACTGAACTTTGATCAAAGAAATATGCAAATGATCCCTAATTTTGCACTCAAATAAAATCATTCAGGATCTTTATGCATTAGGAACACTAAATAAAACCTTGGAATATAGCATTATGAACATAGAGATTTTTAGCAAAAATAAGAGAAAATATTTTTCAAAAATAACTCAAACAATTCCAAATGAGCATGAAAGCATGAGGCATGAGGCATGACTTACAAAAATAGCTTTCATCTAGAGGTTTGGTGAAAATATCCGCTAATTGGTCTTCGATCCGGATGTGGCTAATTGAAATATCTCCCTTGCTCACATGATCTCTCAAGAAATAGTGGCATATATCTATATACTTGGTTCTTTAGTGTTAGACTTGGTTGTTGGATATCTTTACCGTACTATCATTATCACATAAAAGAGGTATTTTTATCAAATTTAATTCCATAATCCATCAAAGTTTGCCTCATCCATATCAATTGAGGATAACAACTACCTGCAAAAACATATTCGACTTTGGTAGTGGAAAGTGCTACGGAATTTTGTTTCTTGAAAGACTATGACACTAATGATCTTCCTAGCAATTGACAGCTACCCGAGGTGCTTTTTCTATCCACTTTGCAACCAGCATAATCGGAGTCCGGGTATGTAATTAAATCAAATTTAGCACCTTTAGAATACCAAAACCCTATGCTAGAGGAATACTTTAAATATCTTATAATTTTCTTTACGGCTGTTAAAAGGCACTCTTTTGAAGATGCTTCAAAACATGCACACATGTAAACACTAAACATGATATCGGGTCTAGATGCAGTAAGATAAAGTAACTACCAATCATTGATCTATAAAGCTTTAAATCTAGTGACTTACATCCTTCATTAAGATCAAAATGCCCATTCATTTCCATAGGAGTTTTGATGGGTTTTTCATCCCCATGCCAAACTTCTTGAATAGATCTCTCGCATATTTGTTTGGCTTATAAAGATACCATCCTTGTATTGCTTGATTTGAAATCCAAGAAAATGGCTCAATTCTTCGATCATGGACATCTCAAATTCTCTAGACATCATTTCACCAAATTCCTTGCAAAACTCTTGATTAGTAGAACGAAATATAATGTCATCAACATAAATTTGATATACAAAGAAATCATCATCAATAATCTTTGTAAACAAAGTTGTATCAACTTTCTCAATTTTAAACCTTTAGAGAGTAGAAAGTCTCGAAGATGCTTATACCATATTCTAGAAACTTGTTTTAACCCACATAATTCCTTGGAGAGTTTATACACATAATTAGGACTTTTAGGATCTTTAAAATTAGGAGGTTGTTCAATATAAACAAGTTTAGAAATTGTTCCATTTAAGAATGCACTTTTAACATCCATTTCAAATAATTTGGTATTGAAGCTAGATGCAAAGGCAAGTAATATGCGAATTGATTCAAGTCTAGCCACGGGTGCAAATGTTTCATCATAATCCAAACCCTCAACTTGAGTAAAATCTTGAGCAACTAACCTTGCCTTGTTTCTTACCACAACTCCATTTGTATCTTGATTGTTGCGGAAGACCCATAATATCCAAACATCATTTTGGGTGAAGTTATTGAGTTCTTCATATATTGCATTCACCCAATCTGAATTATCTAGTGCTTTATCTATAAATTTAGGCCCAAGAGAAGACACAAAAGAGTAATGTTCACAAAATAAAACTATTCTAGATGTAATTTGAACACCCTTATTCACATATTTGATCTATTGGATAATCTTTGGTAGTTGCATTGTGGATCTTCGGTGGTAGAGGTTGTTCTTCCTTTTCTTCGACATCTATTGCTTATGTGTTGCTTGTTGTGGTGGAAGTAGGAGCTTTAGCTTGCTTTGATGAAGGAGATATACTTGGATCATCCTTTGACTTGATGTCACCAATTTGCATGTTCTACATTTCTCGTCTTAGTCCTTCATCACCTGCATCATCCAAATTCTATTGCTCTTCTTGAGAGCTATTAGTTTCATCAAATTGAGCATCATATGATTTTTCAACTAAACCAGAATTTTTGTTGAAGACTCTATAAGCTTTGCTATTGGAAGAATAACCAAGCAAAAATCCTTCATCACATCAACTTTGAAATTTAGAAAGCCGAACACCCTCTCTTAAGATATAGCATTTACATCCAAATACTCTAAAGTAGAAAATGTTCAATCTTCTTCCAATGAGAAGCACATAAGAAGTATTTTTCAAAAGACAATGCAAATAAAGGCGATTTATGACATGACAAGTAGTGTTAATAGCTTCCACTAAAAAATTATCGAAAGTATTATATTCATCAAACATTGTCCTAGCCATCTTAATTAATGTTCGATTTTTCCTCTCTACTCAAGAGTGTAGGAAGTGGAAAGCTCAAGCTTTATTCCAAGTTCATTACAAAAATCTTCAATTTTAGTATTTTTAAACTTGGAACCATTGTCACTTCTTATTTTCTTAATTTTGAAATTAGTTTATTTTGGGCCCTTTTTGAATAAATTTTGAAAATGCCAGAGGTTTCGCTCTTATCATTTAAGAAAAAAACGCATGTGTATCTAGAGTAAGCGTCTACAATAATCAAACAATAGCTATTGCCCCGATGCTCTTATAGGTTGTCAGCCAAAACAAATGCATATGCAAGAGCTTCAATGGCCTAAAAGTTGACATGATACTTTTGGAAGGATGAGAATTTGCAACTTGTTTCCCAGCTTGGCAAGTGCTACATAATCTATTTTTCTCAAACTTCACATCTCTCAAACCAACTACTAAGTCATGTCTGAAAAGCTTTTTAAGCGAATCATACCCACATGACCTAACCTTATATGCCATAACCAACCCAAAGATATTTTTGCCGTTAAACAAGTTTTCAAGCATGAATCACTAGACGAGAAATCAACCAAATAAATATTTCCAAACCTAAAATCTTTGAAAACAAATTCATTTCCTTTTTCTTTTGAATTAGTTACTTCTTCTTTAGAAAAAGAGCAAATTAAGGTTAGATCACACAATTGAGCAACTGATACGAAATTAAAATTTAATGTTTCTACTAGAGATACATTAGAAATGGAAAGGTCATTAGAAATAGAAAGTTCAACCAATCCAAGTACCTTTCCTTTGCTATTGTCCCCAAATGTGATTCTCTCATTGGTCCCATTCTCAAATGTGGTGAACATCTTCCGGTCTTTGGTCATATATTGAGTGCACCCACTATCAAGCACCCAATGTCGTCCACCGGTCTTGTAGTTTACCTACAAAAGACAATCAAGTTCTTTTAGGTATCCAAATTTGTTTAGCTCCTTAGAGGTTAGTAACCAAGGTTTTAGGCATCCAAATAACATTCTTTTTAGCGTCTAAAATTGAAGTGCCAACAAATCTAACAATGACACTACCATAATTGGATTTCTTAAGTATATATCAAGAGTCAAAGAGTCCAATAGAAGGAGTCTTACCCATAGGATAATTTTGTTGCACATGTCCTAATTCCTGGCACTTTTGACAATACTTACCATTTTGCCTCACAAATCTTGTGAGCTTGTTTATCGGTTTCTTACCTTTCTTGGGCATATACCCAAGACCTTCCATATTGAATGAGCACCTTTACTCACTCAACAACTTGTCAAGGGTAGCCTTACTATTGAAGTACCTTTCCAAGCTTTTATTTAGCTTGGTCACTTGTTCCTTTAACTCATTATTCTCACTAATGAGCTTAACATCACATGACTTAGCCATTACATTATTAGAATCAATATTAGAGGAACATGGCATTGCAAACAAGTCATCACATGAAGTAGGTACGCTAGCTCTAACAATTTTTACACTAGGCATTTCATTTGAAATATCACAAGTAATACTGATGCTAGTGCAAGATTTGATTGATTTTCTTGGACAAGCAAGTCATGAGCTTCCTTTAGTTTTTCATAAGATTCTTTAAGGGAGATATGCTCTCTCTTTAAGACCTTGAATTTTCACTTTTCTTTTCCAAGAAATTAATTCAATTTAATTAGCATATCTATAAGTTTATCATAAGAAGGTTCATCGTCATCGAGAGATTTTACCTTTTCTCCTTTTGCCACAAGGCATGTTGGAGATGAGAAGAGCGATAGTGCTTCTTTGATGGCGATACTGACAAGTCCCTTCTTTTTATGAGACTCATTCTCACTTGAGTCAGAGTTGGTATACTCCTCATCGGAATCCCACTCTCCAACATAGGCTTCATTTTTACCATCCTTTTGAAGCTTCTTTTTGCCGTTGAAGTTTTTTTCTTGGATTACTTCTCATTTTCATCCTTCTTTATGGGGCATTGAGAGGTAATATGCCCCCTTCTCATCGCATTCATAACAATGAATGTTACTATAGCGCTTGTTATTGTTGTAGGAGCACCCATCTTCACCTTTTTATGACTGGCACTTTGGTATGAATGCCTTCTCATGAATTTATCCACTCTCCTCACAAGAAGAGCTAACTCCTCCTCAGAGTCCTCCTCATCGTCCTCGAACTCTTTACTTAATACCGTTTTAGCCTTGAAAGCAGTGATCGTCTTGCCCTTGGAGGAGGATAGCTCTAAGAGCTCTTTCTTATCCTTCTTGTATAACTCATTGGTTATGAGGTTGCCTAAGAGTTGTGTTGGTATCATCCTTGTCAACTTGGGCGAGTTGAGAAAGAGTGTCACTAAAGAGTGTCACCAATGTCTCATACTTCTCCGGCAAGACCCTAAGTATCTTCCTCACAACATCAACATCGGTTAGTGTAGTGCCTAGGCCTTTGAACTCATTTACAATGTTGTTGAGGAAAGAATACATTTCATTAATGTTCTCATGAGGCAACGTTGTAAATATCTCATATTTGATCCGAAGCCTATGCAATTTGGCCTCTTTGATCGTGGATGTTCCCTCATGGATTTCCGAGAGGGTAGTCCAAATAGCATGAGCGGTTTTCAAATTGCTCACTCTATTGAACTCATCCACGTTCAAAGCTTCAAATAAAGCATTCATAGCTTAAACATCTAAATGACATTACGTCCATCTTGTTCTATGGGATGTAGTGGATCAAGAGGCATGACGTAACCCTTATTACAATTTTTCATATGCTCGGAGTCATAGCCTTAAGATAAATAGATATTATAATTTTCCAATATGATTAGTTTGAGCTATCAAAAAGAGGTGCTTTTCCTATAGCGATCCCCTCACTAGCCATCTTTTTTTCTCTAGACGGTTAAGTCTAATAAATGAGAGATCAAGCTCTGATACCACTTGTAAGATTAAAGATAACCGACTAGAGGGGTATGAATAGGAGGTTCAAAAATTATCTTGCCTTCTAATAACAATTACCACAATTTTAGCCTAGCAAGATTTTAATGTAATAACCTACACAATTCTAATATGTCTAAGGCACTACAAGCACAAGTCTCTATAAAAATAACTCTAGCACAAATAAATATGACAATCACAATACACCAAAAATACAAGGGTAGAAAGAAGTGACAAAGAAATATCCAATTGACACACGATGTTTTACTGTAGTGATTGGAAACTTGCCAGTTCCCCTAATCCACGTTGAGGAAAGCCCAAGCAACTTGGATCGGCTCCACGAATTAAGTCTCAGCTCCTCAATCCACTAGTGATTGTCCTTTCTCCGCTCTAGAGATGGTGGACACCAAACCACTCATAAGTCAGTGCTGGGCTTCTTCACAATCTTCTTAAAGAAGTTACCGCACAAGCTCCCGCCAAGCCGTCTAGGTGCTGACAAGTACCAAGAGTAATAAATCAAATGAATGTACAATGTGAAATTGAGGTGTTGAGTGAATGCTCAAAAATGTTCAATAAAGTCTCCTTTTATGTTCTTGAGTAGATTGGGGAGTATTTATATCCCCACCAACCAAAACTAGCCGTTACAGGGCAATCTCTGGAACAATCAGGGTGAGTGGAAGTACCGCCATTCATCAGCTATTTTAGAGCTTCTGAACTAGCCGTTGAAAGTTGGTGTGGTACTATCATTGTTGTAATCATGGTAGTTTCGATATTTGAAAGTTCCAAAATTTTAGCGCGATACTTTCGTTTGCTTAGAGGCCAATATTTGGCGCTCTCTAGAAAAAATATACCGTCTGAATTTTCGAAGCTTCCATGCTTTGGAAATACCGTTTAAGGGTTGCGGTATTACTATTATATGGTAGTTACACTATTAAAACTCTGGTACTTCTGCTTTCAGTAGAGACAAGGTGAGCCAAGGGTGCTCTCTAGAAAACATGCACCGTTTGTTTTGACAGAACTTCCAGAAAGTGGAAGTACCACCATTTGCACTCTAGTACTTTCGATTATCCAAACAGAGCACAGATTGGCTATCAATTTTAGTTTTAAGAGAATGCATGATCTTAAATTGATCCAAATGGTACAAGAATTTGCTATCAAGTTACTATTCATGATCCCTCTTAATAGTATTGTATTTATTCTATAATCTGGTCTTCCACCATTTCTCCTAAGATAGGTAAAAGCAAAAGGGATCCTAAACTACTTATACCTTTGTCTTGAGCCACATTGATCTTCATGTTGACCCTTAGCATGCGTTTCATAATTATTTTAGAGACTAAACCTTTTAAACACTCAGTAAATATGTTAGTCACATATTCACATAAATTCATTAATTACCAAAATCATTTTTAGGGGTCTAGATATTTTCAGTAGCATATAAAATTCTTAAAAAAATTGACAATTAGGTTGACTCTGTCAAGAGACTACAAATAAAATTTTGTAATTTTTCGAGTCTATTTGCTATATGTAACAACTCATACAAATAGGACAATCGTATGAATTTTTTAGCAAAATTCAAAGTGGATAAAACTAGAAAAAAAAAATACATAACGAAGTATGTTATGTTGCAAGACTGCATATAAAATTTCATAATTTTTCAGCTCATTTGATATATTTAAAAATTCAAACAAGCGATAAATAAATAATAATAATAATTCAAGTAGGTAATGAAACCAGCTAATTAGCCAGCTTAATCACCTGTCCTCCGATGACGGGGGGCAGGGAGGTGGCCGCACGGTGGGCAGGCAGGACAGGCCCCCTACCGCCTGGTGGCCGGACTCCGATGGACCATCTGTCAGCTGCAGGGATGGTAGAAGTGCCATTTTTACAAATAAATATTAAAAGCATGCCATATGTGCCAAAAATTCCCAACCCAATGCCCCGAGCCAACACAGTACCATACATGATGATACATACCACCACCTGTGGTCAGTTCTAAATAGCTTCTAGCTTTTTCTAAAGTCAAAAGTTAAAAATTGTTTGAAACATATTAGCTTGATTTTTTTTATTATCCATTGAGTATAACAATATTTTCTATTTTTTTTCTATCATTCATTTATTTTTCTTTAAATGAATACCTAAGAAAAAGCTATCTGCCGCTACTATTACTTCACACAAAAGTTACGGCACTATTGAAGAGGCTGCAATTAGAGGTGAATATTGAGCCAAGTCCTCGCTTATCGAACTTTCTCTGAAATTGCCATAGTTTAATTTAATATCATTTTACGTATAGTTTGAAAGTATCTTTGCAAATCCGGATCCACTGGCCAGTGCCAATCGTTTTCTTTTTTTACCGCGCAAAGCGCCTGCACATCCCCGCCAGTGCCTCCTCGTCCGTCTCGCTGAATTTCCGGACCCACAGGATAAGATCGCCGGTCCCGTGCACCTCCGGCAGGTGCCCGTGCCCACGACCCTCGGAAGAAAAACAAAGCCACGGGCCCCCCGCCGCATGGAACGCACGGACGGTACGTATGGACTCCGCGCGCTGCGGTTGCGCCACCGTCCGGTCGGGAAAGCTGATGGTTTCCTCCTCTTTGCACCCCTCGCGAAACCGTGATATTGCATCCAGCCTCCTCGTGTGATAACCGCAGGACAACTGCTGTAATTCTATTACAATAGCTCATATGTAAAAGTGTGTTTGATGCAATTGAAGTGACATAGATTGAATGTGTGCGACTACATTAATTGCTTGGATTCAACCTAGTTTTGGATGCGCTCTAAGCCTCGGATGCTCGGGCTAAAACCATGGACATGTATTGATTTTCACTTCTGATATTTATTTATGGAGGCAGTGGCGGAACTAGAATTTGGCTACGCCCCGGGCTGAACTCTAACCATCTAAAACTAACGCCAATTTGTACCCATACCACTATATAACAAAAGTATATCATAATTGGCTAATTGTATTACTGATATGAAACTTGAGTTTAATACTAAACAAGCAAACATAAAGCATAATACGAAGAACATGGCATGATCTCAAAGTACAAAAATGTAACATAATAGAGATACAATTTGAGTACCTAAATTACGATGAATTGCTCTCTATCCTATCCTGTCATTTCTTCATTGATAGTTGGACATGAACCAGAACCTGTAAAGACAACATATGAGAGTAAATCAAACATGTGTATGAATAAATATGAATAACACGAAGTCTATATTTATAAGAAGCTAACTTACCACTAGCACGAGATAATTATTTCTTACGTGACCTCATCCCTTGAAAACGCTCTAAAATCTTATCATCATTAATGTTTGCAAATATGTCTCGTTCAATATAGCATACCATAGTATGATTCATCCACTCATCATTCATCTTATTCCGTAAATCAGTCTTAATAATCTTCATAGCTGAAAAGGCTCTTTCTACAGTTGCTGTTGCCACCGGGAAAATCAAAGTCAATTCAATGAGATGATATACCAATGGAAAAAACTGTGTGTCTATCAGTCTGAACCATCTTCACAGCAAGATTTCCTAAGTCAGTACAATTTGCAAAATGTAGATCACCTCTCACATCACTAATAAATGAACCAAGCTGATCCTTAAGAACTAGACAATCATATTCGGTGAAGTCATCACCATACATCCTTGCAAGTTCAATTAATTTGTCTTCATCAAAGTTGGCAAAAGAATTCTTTGGATCAAGACAAGCAATGCACATCAATAACTGGGTCGATCTTTCAGTAAAGCGATTATTCATCTCAACAATAATTTGGTCATGCACCACAATAAATATATCACGATAAAAATGGTCATAGTAAGTTACTGCAACTGATCTCTTCTGATGCAAGAAGCATTTACAGTGTTGACAATCATGGTGGTATAATTAAAGAAATCTAAAACTGAAGAACAACACTTGGCAACAGAAACAACCACTAACTGCAACTGGTGAGCAAAACAATGGACGTAAAACGCATACGAATTTTCATCCAATATGCGTCTTTGCAAACTATGAAATTGTCCTCTCATGTTTGAGGCTCCATCATATCCTTGTCCTCGCAATCTAGAGATTGATAAACCATGAAGTTGTAACATATCATCCAATGCTAGCTTTAACGAAGACGATGTCGTATCAGAAACATGCTGAACCCCGAGAAACCTCTCTATCACCTCACCTTTATTATTGACGTACCTGCATAGGGTAAGAAAGCATAGTTAATATAGATTAGACTTACTAAGATATAAAAATACTAACAAACTAACCTCAAAACCACAGACATTTGCTCTTTGATAGATGCATCGCGGGCTCGTCAACAAGTATGGCAAACTGTTTATCCCCAATATCATCAATAATGACTTTAGTGGTCTCCTCTGCACAAGCTTTGCACAACTGTTTTTGTATTTGTGGTGAAGTCAACAAATGGTTAGCTGGAGCGTTGTCAAGCAATTTTGCAACATTCTTATCCTTCTCTTTATACCATTTCACCATTTCTAGAAAGTTCCCTCTATTGTTTGAGCTAGGGGACTCATCATGTCCACGAAAAGCAAGAGCTTGTAATAAAAGAAATCTTGCAACGCCTAACATAATAGTAAGATGTGATCTATATTCTTCCTCATCCTTCTTCGTGCCAACGGCCATCACATAATCTACACCCGGTCTTTGATTTTTGAAATCCTCGCAATGCTTTCTTGCTTTGTTGTGATAACTATTGACTTTACCAACATGTTCATCAAAACATTTAATTGCATTCTTCCAATTAGCAAACCCTACCCTTGTGAATGATTCAATACCATAATTCTCAGCTCTAGGCTGCTTAAAGAGGAAACAATAAAAACAAAATGTTGCATCTTTAGCAACACTATATTCCAACAAATTATACCTTGCGAACCATGATTGTTGAAAGCTCCTCCTCTGGTTCCCATATTCTTTATGTGGAAATTTATAACCAATTGGTTGGCATGGACCTATTTGCAAATACTCTCTTCTAGCAGCATCTCTGATATCCACATCCAAATCCTCAATTGGTTTCCGAAGCCCAGGATCAGCAACAATATCATCCGGACTAAGTACAACACGGGGATTAATTTGATGCGTGTTACTAGCTCCTGTTTCTGGTGTTTTGTGGGAGTGTGCTTCTGTTGAAAAATAAGATGACAATGTCTTCGCCCGCTTCATTTTGTATTGACTAATAACTCCTAGTACATTCATTGGTAATAGAAGAGTAAAAAATCAGTCAGTTTAATGTCCATGATAAATTTGTGAATTGAGCAAAAGAGTACATTCATGATTCATTGATAGTAGAAGAGTATATACATAATACTAATACTTACATGGGCCAAATCGGCCAACACTATTACACAACCAAATCCACGGCTTCTTCATACACATTACACAACCAAATCCACTGGACAAATTCAGTCACTCTACAAATCCAAATCCATGGCTTCTTCCAGACTTCCAGTCATTCTATATTTCTATTAACAGTCAGTAAGTCACAGTCACCATTCACAGATTCAGTGATTCACCAAGCAAAAAAATTGGAAATCTTACATCATGACAATTTCCATTTGTGATTTCCATTGAGTTTTTTACAGACTTACCGGGCGGGCGGGCGGCAACGGGAGGCGGGGCGGCGCCGGGAAGATCCGAAGAGGGGCGGCGCGCCGACGCCGGTAGGCGGGGCAGGCTGAGGCCGAGAAGATCTGAAGAGCCGTAGAGGTGCCGGAAGAGGGGCGGCGCCGGGAGGCGGGGCGGGTTGCCGCCGGGAAGATCCGAAGACGCGCGGCGCCGGGAGGAGGGGCGGGCCGGGAAGAGTGCGGCGCCGGGACGAGGCGACGAGCGGCGGCGTCGGCAATGCGCGGCGCCGGGAGGAGGGGCGGATCGGGAAGAGTGCGGCACCGGGACGAGGCGACGAGCGGGAGCGGCGGCATCGGCGAGCTGGCGAGATTTCGAGGGTTAAGGTTGCCTGAGCGGCCGAGCAATCGGGGGGACCGGGGGAGAATTCTGGCGACTGAGGCGCGAGGCCGCGAGGGCGTCTCCGCGTCTGGGATGGCCGAGCGCGTGAGGCTGCTGTGAATGGATGGGCTGAGCCCGAGCGCGTGATGGGCCTTCGGCGCGGAGCCGCGGAGACAGGCAGAGCGGCAGACGGCAATGGGCTGAGGGACTGATGGGCTACTGGGCTGAATACAAATTATATTACCCCGGGCTGGGCTATATATACCTGGGCTATATATAGCAATTTTTTTCACGCCCCGGGCTGGAGCCCATGTTGCCATGGGCCCAATTCCGCCCCTGTATGGAGGTAAGTAGTCTACTAGATGGTTTACTTAATAATTCCTCTATTCCGGAGTTTAAAACTCCCGGCTTGTCACCTTATCAACTCTATCAAACATTCTTCCGTCGGTTTCTAGTTCATTTTGCATCAAAAGATGGACACATGAAAATAGCGTGGCATGGCAGCCGAAACACTCGGTGTCCTTGCAACCATGGGTGGAAAAGATAAATGTGAATCTATGTAACAATCTTCCATCGGACTCAACCACGGATGAACACATTAAAATAGTGGCATGACAGTAGTGGTGGAGCTTGAGCCCGTAATCAAGAGGGGGCAAACACTCAATGATGCATAAATTAGTCTATCTAGATGGGGCATTTTGGAGATTAATCGATAAACTACGATAAATACTACCAATAATCCTATGGGATTGCATAATTATTGGGGGGTGGGGCAAGGTCCACCTTGGCCCCCAATGAAGCTCCGCCGGTGCATGACAGCTCAAGACACTCCGTGTTATTGCTACCATGGGTGGAAAGATAAATATGAGTCTATGTAAACATTCAATTTCCAATGGAAAACCCAGTATTTCGTGCAAATATGACGTTACACTCATATCTTAGGAGTGCCGTTAGATCCAAAAATAGATAGGTATGCACCAATACGGGAGGATGAATGTGAGCAAGCAATCTAATTTCTGGCACAACTCCTCATATGCTAGAAGCGACATTGTAATCAAGACAAAAAAAATACTAGGTAAGGGCAAACTGTCATAATTTTGCATAGCAGCTTGCATACAAAGTTGTATCCATGAAAAAAGTGATATCACGACATTTTAGCATTTTTGGCACTATATTTATTAAAATAGCTCTATACATAGCGTATTGACAAAAATAACATTTTTACCGTCCGATGGCCGAACAGCAATGCACGTGGGCTGACGCACCGTCCCGCGGTGGGACAAAAGTGATGTCATGATGTTAGTGAAACGTAAGGCCTAACAGGAAAAATAAAACATAGGTCTGTACGTAAGTTACCTACTCATCGATACGGCCTGTGGATGATTGCGGCTAGTACTACGACACCAGGCAGACTCGGTAGATTGCGACAGCTAGCCGAACTCGCTAGGGGGACGACACGGATAGAGTGACAATTGTATTAAGGATATAATGGGAAAGAAAAGATAGCAGTAACGGGGTGACATATGTGCGAAGGATAGAGGTCAAACACTGTAAAAGATACTTGAGCATCGTTAATTTCATGATTAAATTAACATAAATTAATGTGGCAAATTTAGAATACATAAAATTTCTAAAAACATTACATAATTATTACAACTATGTCAGGAGGCTTCCCACAAAATTTCATATTTTTTTAAACTAATTTACTATATATAACAGCTCTTACAAATATCAAAATCGTATAAATTTTTGAGCAACATTCACAGTGGATAAAATTACCAAAAACTTACACAGCTAAGTACACTGCATTTGAAGGCTGCATATAAAATTTCGTAATATTTTGAGCTCATTTGCTATATTTAAAAATTCAAACAAGTAGTACACAAAAAAATAAATTATGATAGGTAATTATACCGACTAATCAACCGGTCTAATCACTGTCGCCTGGTGGTGGGATAGCAGATCCCTGTCGTCTGGTGATGAGATGGTTCCGTCCGGACATAGAACGGCAGGCCGCCTACTGTCCCACTGCAGGACAGCAGCTGTTACGTATCAGTTCACACGTGCTACCGTTCATCTACCAAACAGCAAAATTTTTTATAAATACAGTACCAAATATACTAAGAAAATATCACAACATGATTCGAGGATGGTCGTATCTCTGATATGGCAGCTCATACGCTCAGTGCCAGTTCAATCAAACGTGGAAGAAAAACTTGAGTCCACAACGTTCGGCGTTTTACTGGACCGCACATACGATCTAAAAGCCGTTACAGCTATGACCATAACTGTCCAATTTTTAATAACACTGCTTAAGTTTTGACAGCACAGTTCATACAAATAGAAACGATTTTGGAGCTTAAAAAAGACAGACGGCGTGAAACCATTCCGACAAATGCATGCCCTGATGTGCGGAAATTTTTTTATGTAATGGTTACACATGATGATTTATGTAACAAGCTAATAACGTGCTGACACATATAAAGCAAAAAGGCCCACCACTATTGGGAGAGAGCTCCGTGGCATGGTAACATTGTAGCAGTACTGTAGATTATACGGAAAATAAAATTTTAATACTAACTACATCACTTAGTTGTACGAAAAAATAATTTTTAATAGCCGCTTATTAGTCATAGGCCGTGGTCGTAAGTAAACCGTAGTCGTGAGCTATAGTCATAAGTAAACCATGGTCATAACCGTGGTCGTAAGTAAGCCGTAGTCATATACGACTTACAATCATGGCTTGCGACTAATAAACAGCTATTAAAAATAATTTTCCGTACAATATACAGTACTGCCACTAATGTTTTCGTACAATCTACAGTATTACTATAGTATTATTATCATGTTACGTGTTACTTTTCGATTTGCTTATAACACAAATCGTACTGTATCACTGTTGCTCAATAAAATCTCTCCCTATCGTGAGAAAACCTGGGAAGCCAAAGGGCCATCCGGAGAAACCACTCCGGAAGAAGCAGTGACTGTGCTGTGCCCCTATAAGCTCTCCTCCCATAGCCCACCGCCCCCACGCCACCCCCTTCTCCATCCCTTCTGCTGCTTCTCCCCTGAACACCAAACCCTAACAGCGAGCCACCCGGAAGGAGCGAGGAGGCTAAAACCCTAGCTCGCCATGAAGACGCTGTGCCCGAAGCCCGGCAAGATCCACCCGTCGCCCCCCGGCGGCGGCGCCGACCCCACCGCAGCGGCGCTCCGGGTCCTCCCCGCCGCCATCTTCGCGCTCGCCGCCGCCCTCCGGCCCGAGGACCAGCAGGTGCTCGCGTACCTGGTCACCCGCTCCCTCCAGGCCGCCGCCGCCCCGCACCCGGAGCAGCCGCCGTTCCGCGGGCGCCGCCGCCGTGCGCACCCCCCGGCCATCGGGTGCGGGTGCTTCGACTGCTACACCAGCTTCTGGTCGCGCTGGGACTGCTCCCCCAACCGCGAGGCCATCCACGACGCCATCGACGCCTTCGAGGACCACCTCGCCGCCGCCGAGTCGTCCTCATCTTCCGCCGCCTCCACCCCTTCCCCCTCCAAGCGCCGCGACAAGGGCAAGCGCAAGGCCCCACCGACGCCACCGTCACCGCCGCCGATGTCCCCTAAGTCCGAGGAGCCCCAGGCGGAGAAGGTCCAAGAACCCTCCCCCGTCCCAGCCTCCCCTCCTGCGCCGCCGTCGCCTCCCGCTCCCGCGGCGAGCGCCGTTGCGAGCGACCGGGAGAAGAAGGTTCCAGAAGATTCGTCGAAGGCGGAGACGGTGGAGAATGCGGAGGTGGAGGGGGAGGAGGAGCGGAAGCGGGGATGGGCGGACGTGATGGGGATGCTTAACCTGCGGTTGTGGGGGATTTGGAGTCCGGCCGTCGAGAGCGCCACCTAGAACAGTCACCACCTTACTACTAGCAGAAGCAAGCAACTAGCAAGATGTTAGGGAGGCAGGGGCAAGGGGGCATTTATGTAATTACTGGCTTTCATTGGGGATGAAATTGGGATGCCAAAGCAGCTAGCGATAGTGGTTCCCTTTCTTGGGGAAAAGGCAGGTCATGACTGGTTACTGTACTACTAGCTCTAGTCTGGGATGGATGATCAGTGATGGTTGGTGATGATGGTGTTTTGGTGCATGGGGTAAGAAGAAGAACATCTGATGTTTGATGTTCTTGGTTTAGGTCTCTTGGTTTTCTGACATGGGAACTGTGAAAGCTTGCATTTGCCCTTGCTTCATTTCCTAGCTTGTAAGCATGGCTTGTTGGATGGTTTGCTAATGACCATATAGCTTCTAGTGTTTGGCCATCTTGGATTATTGGTGTATATTCTGCAGAATTGCATTTGCATTGCGCTGTGTTCCGGTGCTTGGAACTTTGGATCGTCAGGGTTCTGCTGCTAAGCCTCTGGTCGTGTGTGCCGCATTTCGTGACCTTAACTAGGACCAGATTGTAGCCTGTTGAATGATGCTAAGGAGCTCGGTGTAGGTTACTTCTCCCGATCGGCTGCAGACATTGCTCGAGGGGAGCCGTATCCATGGCTAATTCGCAATTCGTGCCCTGCGGTCACCGGTGAATCATAGGCATTGCTGTCCTTGTTGCGACTCTTGACATGTCATGTGGGCGAATCTTTAGTTTCGTTGTTGCCTTGACCAAATTAATTTCCCCTTTCCGAGCTGATGCGCTATTACCGTAGTCTTTTGCCTTATCTGGTACTCTCATTTCCCAAAATTCTCTGTTGTCTCGTTGCACATTTCAATCCTACATGTTGAACAGATAAAGTAGAGTAGTAGTTTTCACTAAGATGCTGCTGAGGTTGTTCTAGTAGACGAGAGATGGAGTGGTGGGGACGGGGAAAGAGGAGGGCATGACGTTATTCACTTATCTGTTATTCACTTATCTAGTGGGTGGGGGTAGGGGTGGGGGAGCTGCTATGCATGGTACGGTAGAGAAGGAAACTGATTATCTTGGTGGTTCTCTGCTTTTTCAGCTTTTAAAAGATATTTTTTTTTATTTTTTTATAGTAATTAACTCAAGATGGGGTCTATAAATTTATTATAGTACACACTATAATGACTTCATTTATATCGGCTAAAACCACACGTAAATTTATGTTAGTGACTTTATTTATATCGGCTGTCAGCCATGTATGTACGGTAGAGATAAGAAAACTGTTGATCTTCTTGAGTCTCTTTTTTTAGTTTTTAAAAGATGCTTTTCGGTTTTTTCTATAGTAACTATCTTCAAGGTGGGGTCTACAAGTTAATTGTAATACACACTTTAACGACTTTATTTATATCGATTAAAGCCACATACGAGTTTCTGTTACTCCGTATTCTCTCACGAACAGTCCAAAAGTCATACGCTGAAGCTAGAAAGAACATGCCCCTTATCTCTCTGATTTTGAACGATGTTTGGGCCTCACAATGATAGAAATTGTCACAACGATAGAAATTGTCATAGCGATAGAAATTGCACTGTAACTCCTTAAACTTAAGAGGTTGTGCCATTTAGTATCTCGAACTTGCATTTTACTTTCTCAGCCTCCAACTTGTCCCTATTTGCACCATAGCACCATTTGTCCGTCTGCTAACAAAAGTCACTGAGCTGGTGCAGCACGGTAGCACGACGACGAACACGGCTGGAATAGGGCGACGAAGAGTCCACCAGATTTGGAGAGGACAAAGTTGTCGACGTTGCATCCGACGACCAACGCTTGTGGAAGCAGGAGCATGAGCATTGCCTCGGTATGTCCATGCTAGGGGTGTCGACTGTTGGCAATGAAAGTGGCGAAGAAGGGCTGACAACGTGAAGGACCACGTGAGAAGGTCCATGATATTGTTGTGATGAACCATTGCAATGTTTGTAGAGTGATCAATTGGTTTTGCAAAAATTGCATTTGATTTGGGCTATTTTTTAGAACTATCAAAGAAATCGAAAGTACCGTAGGTACTTGTGCGGTAGTATTGTTGAGCAGTAGTACTGACGTTGTCAGCGCGGTAGTTCCGCTCAAGTGGTAGTTCCAGTCTGAACAGCGGAACGTTTTTTTCCAGAGAGGTCCTATGCGAGGAGCGATGGTGTAGAAGTATCGCCTTGGGGCACAGTAGTACCATAGCGCGGTAGTACTGGCGTGTTAAGAGCGGTACTATCAGATTTCGCAAAAAAAATTGGATTTTGGGTTTTGAGTTGGGATGATCATATGGTCATAGTATGGATGTTGTTGCTTATGTGTACATGGGTTTATTGTGTGGTTCTAGATTTAGGATCAGTAATTTGGGTGCATACATTTTGCATTATATGGATGAACTGCGCAAATTGATGACTTTATGTGTTGTGCGGTGCTATGTGATGGTTTGTTTGTCAGTATTGATTGTAGGACTTCAGAGCTAGGTCATGGTGAGGTGTAGGAGAGCTGGGACTAGGCATAAGGTGGTGCTAAGGTCCAGAATGATCAGGGAGACGCCAAAGATGACTGAGACTTGTGGGATGGTTGTAAGCCGAGACGACGAGGAACTAGAGCGAGAGCTGCCGGTGGTGGACATGACGAACAACGACGAGGTGGATCAGGACTAAGCTCAGGGAGAAGTCGAGGTCCAGACAGTTGAGGAAGCTGGGTGTCGTTATACGCAAGGAGAAGCATATGGTGCGCCAAGTGGCTTGGGTCGTTTGCAAGCGAGGACGATTCAGTGGGATCCAGATGCGTGAGAGGCTTAACGACAAGTCATTGGGGGCCACGCGAAGCATGGGTGATGCTTCGTGGCAAAGGAAGCGGGAAGCTTTGAGGAAGGCGGTAAAGGGGCATTTTCGTAAATTGCCCAATTCCAGAGAAGTGATGGTATGTGAAACCGCAGCATTGACCTAAGTGGTTTAGGTCTTGTATGTGCTAAAAATGTGTAATGGATCGGGTGTTGATTCACTAATGGGTTAATGGTTGTAAGCCGCTTTGAGAAGCATGCAAGAGAGTAAAACCCAGTGTTAGGTGGGGTTAACTGGTTATCCCTGATTTGGCCTAATGGTGGATCCATTCGATTTTGGTTTAGGTTGTGAGCCTATATAAGGGGAGAAGAGGAAAGAGTTAGGGATTGAGAAGGTTGGCTAAGCCTTTTGGTGGCTAACTCCTCCTCCCTCTCATGGGGAATTAGGGTTCCTTGGGTTGGACCCTTGTGTGTGTGTGCTCTAGGCTTAGAGCTCAGCTATACTGAGGGATTGGCTATAAAAACCTACCTCCTAAAGAAGCAATACATCAATTTTTGATCATATCTTTGTCTATCTCTTATTTAGATTGATTTGTTCTTATTTTGATTGGTTTTGATCTCCTCTCTTTTCTTTTCTTAATCTTGATGTGCCAAGGATGGATAAGAGATAGAGAGATCATCTGGGAATAATCCTCCGCCTATCTAGGTACGTTGGTAGTAAGTTCATCAAGAAACCCGATTTTTGCACGTTCTTGACCTTCCAAGTGGTTTCTTGTTCCGAGGGTTTTTGGCTGGGATTCTTCGGTGTTCTAGCTTGCTGTGACATGTGGGAATATATCAAAGCCATCTTGTCTATCTTTGACCCACGAGCAAGTTCTGATCAATGATTTTGATTTTCGATCTCAGTTCATATGCACTTACTCAAATCGCGAAAAGGTCTCATCTTAGTCATGGATTTTTCGATTCAAGATTGGAATAGCCTCCTGAGACCTTAAGCACTATGCGTACAAAGTTTCATGGCTTTTGAATCATTCAATCAAAAGTTATGTGGATTTGCATCTTTGCGATCGTGCTGAAAACTCTGTTCATCTGGTAGCAACGGTGGTACCGCAAGCTGAGTAGCGGTAGTACCACAGCTCCTAGTCTCCGACCACTTTGGTTTTCGACCATTCATTGGTCGTCAATCTCACTGGTCGAAGTTCAGTTTGGTTCGACCACATTGGTTTCAGTCACTTAATGGTCGTAAACCACTCTGGTCATATTTCGAACTGTTATGACCACACACGGGTATTTGACCACATGTGTTTTCTGACCGCACTCTGGGCATCGACTATGGAGGTGTCGACCATCCATTGGTTTTAGACCACGTAGGTTACAATCACATCGGCATTTGACTGCGTTGGTTTTCGACCACTCATTATTCCTTGACCACGCTGGTCTTTCTACTACACGCTAGTCATCAACCACGTTGGTCTTTGACAACGTTGGCCTGTGACAACATTGGTTTTGACCACGTTGGTTTCGACCATGTTGGTTTTGACTAGTTGGCTTTGACCATGCTGCTTTCGATCACACTGGTTTCGACCATGTTGGTTTCGACCATATTGGTTTTTGACAACATTGGTTCTCAACCACTTTCTGGTCATTTACCACTTGAGTCAAATTTCGACCACGTTGGTTCTGGACCGCTATCTGGTCATCGACCACCATAGTTGAAATCCGACAACATTGATTTCCGATCAGGTTGCACTCAGCTTTGTGGACCTCTGACCACGTATTCAAAGTTCGACCACATTGTTTTCTGACTGGTTATTGAATTTCGACCATGTTGAACTTTTGACTGGTAGTCGATTTTCGACCACGTTGTCAGATTCCAACCACGTTGAACTTCTGATTGGTGGTTGATCTTCGACCATGTTGTTAGATTTCGACCACGTTGTTTTCCCTACTGTCTGGTTGTGTTCATTTCTATTATGTCTTTTCAAGTCGTACACAGCTCTGTTTTTTTGGCTTTCAAGTGGGATTCCTACCCTAATCTTCATAGCTTTGTAGCTATCGGAGAAAAAGATAAGTGAATACTTAGGGGGGGGGAAATTTAAAGGCACCATTCATCCCCTCTGTTGCCTATCTGGTCCTACATGACGGTGGCAGCCATGCGGTGAGGAGTAGCACGGTGGAGACGCTCTACAATGAGAGGGGCGTCTAAAAGAGATGGGCTTTGGCTTCTGCACGATAAGATGCACCTCATGACATGGATGGCCTAGTTAGAGGATGACAGGAACGACAGTTCCCCTAGAGCCGAGAAGGGAGAGGTGGTGTGGCTCAATGCCGATGGCAATTAGATGAGCTTCGGTGGCAAGAGTGGCACTGCTAGGACCACAAGGAAGTTAGGAAGGTAATGGCGTAGTTAATATTGAGAGAGAAACTGTGGCAAACTTGAGAGGTTTACCGTGGTGGTTTAGATCGGTGGTTCTCACTAGCTATCGCTGTCTTCCTCATCGTTGTTGACCTCACCAAGTCATGTTGTTGCCGACGCCCCAAGCCCCTCGTCGCATCACTGTTGCTCCAAGCCTGCCGCCCTACAATGGCCCTATTCTTTTTTAGCTTTTGGCTTCTGCTTTTGACTTTTCTATAGTAGCTAGCTTTTAAATGGAGTGTCTTTTCAAGATGGGGTCTACTAGTTAATTGTAGTACATACTGTACCAACTTCATTTATATCGAAAAACCGCACGTGAGTTTCTATTACTCTGTAATCTCTCACACGAACAGCTCAAAATCCATAAGCCGCAGCCAACAGCCAAAAAGAACAAGCCCAACATTGAACAGCATAGGCCTCACCTTGACCACACTTCAATGCACACATGCGTCTGCCATCACTCGATGCTATCTGTCTAGCTCTATCGCTTATTGCCACTGTCCAATTCATCCTCTTCTTTCACAAACTCAAATGCATATGCATGTGGGGAATACTTGGATGTTGGAGAATGCAACAATATGACATGCAGGGCTCGATTCTTCAATTCTGGATGGTATTTGGTGGAGAAAAACAAACATGGAGCTTTGTTTCTAGTTGGGGCAAAGGAGTAGCAGGAGGTTCAGTAAGGGAGACAGCTTGGAGCTGGCCTGTGACCTTCCATTTCAGCAGCCAACATCACCTCCTCAGCCACAGAGGACATCATCTCGGCCTTTTCCATTAGCAGACGGCCGAATGGAGTTGTCAGACCTGTCCAATGGGCTATGCCAGGCTAGCACGACATGGGCCCGGTGCCGGCAGAGCCCGTTTAGGCCCACCAAATAAACGAGTTGTGCCGTGCTAGCCCACGGGCCGTGGACCAAGCCCAGGCACAACCCACAACTGTGTCGTACTGGCATAGGCATGATTAGGGCTTAACGGGCTGTGCCGACACGATCGGCCTATTAAGCCGGGAAAAGAGAAAAATTCATAAAATTGTAGAAAATTACGAAAAAATTGTAGAAAATTAAGAAAAAATTTAGAAAAAAATAATAGAAAATTGTAGACATTGTTAATAATCAAGATAATTATTTTCAGTGACATAATGAAATTTATTAACTTGTTAAATTACATGGGATGACTGCCTCATTAAAAACATTGTAAAGAAAAAAAGTACAGCCTATAAAGCTCACTAGTGACTACCTCTGAAGAAAAGTATTGAAAATCCTATTCATTGCTATCTAGATATAAAATTTCAAAAGATTCTTCTAGGTATCTATTCTCTGCAGTATGTTGGAGTCTTGATTTAGCTTATTCCCAGTCTTTGACAGTCAGAAGGATTTCGACCATCTCATTCGAGAGACTTATTCATCGCTCCTCGATTATTCTTCCAGATAGACTGAAGGCTGACTCTGAGGAGACTGTAGAGACAGGAACAGTCAACACATCTCGTGCTAATAAGGATAGCACTGGATATGTTACTTTTTGGGTTTGCCATTATGAGAGAATATTCAACTCTTGTTCGAAGCTAACGCTATCACTATTGAGATAGCTTGATAGGTCTCCAGTGCTTTGTCGCCTTCCTCCTCTTGACTGATGTGTACCTGCACTTGTACGAGAATCTCTAGAGGAAGAACCAAAAATCTTGCCCCATTGCATAGTCCCCCTAGAGGTGCTAGGGGCTACCGGGGTCTTTCCAAATACACGGATCCAAACTTATTTTCATATTTCTCATATATCTCATATAATTTATCCTTAACTACTCTATAGCATGTACAATAATCTAAACCAGTAGCATCACTTAAAAGTTGTAATACATTTATAAATCCTTGGAGTTTGGCCCTAGAATCCAAAATAAAGGCGAATGCATATAAAACAGGAATTTCCCTCCAATATTTTAAAAGCTTAGTTTTCATGGCAACTACAACATCATGTGCTACAGAGTCATTTTCAAAAGCCTTTAGGTGAGTGGTAATTTCAAGAATGTTATGAACAATTAGAAGAGATATTGGATAGTATACTCCAGAAAGACAAAGTGTAGCTTTATGAAAAAGTTCTAAAAAATAAAATATTTTTTCATCAACAATCCAATCATCCTCAGTAAGTTTAGGGTCTCTGACTTGGGTTCTACTGGAGGAGCTATGAGATTGATGACCTTGGGTGTGAAGGAAAACAGATAAAGTGCTCTTATATGGCAATATATGTTTAAGCATAAGGTAAGTGGAGTTCCATCTAACAGGCATGTCTAAGCCAAATTTTCTAGGATGGATGTTCATTATTATGCAAAAGCTCTTATATGTGGCTATTCATTGCTTAGAATAATTAATATATGAAATTGCATCCCTAAAAGAATCAATACAATTATTCAATCTTTTTAAACCAGATTTAATAATAAGATTAATAATATAACAAGCACAACGTCGATACAGTAAGAAAGATTGTGCATAAGTATTAAATAAAGGAGTAAGAATTTCCATAGACTTAGTATTTGCAGCTGCATTATCTAAAGTTATAGAAAAAAAATCTTATTTGTGAGGCCAAAATCTTCTACAACTTTAATAATACATTCTACAATATTTTCAGCAGTATACGAGACATTAATTAATTTAAATCCTGTAATTCTTTTTTTCAATTACCCAATCATCATTAACATAATGAGTAACAACACTAATATAATCCTCCCTAGCCCTACCACTCCATATGTTTGATGTCAAAGCAACAGAAAATGTACAGGTATGAAACATTTCTTTCATTTTTCACAACAATTGTTATAATATTTAATTAAATCTCTAGTTGTGGTTTGCCTAGATACAACACTAAATTGAGTATTATGAGCAGTCCTAATATATTTTTTGAAAAGTATCAGACTCACCAAAATTTAAAGGTAAATCTTGAGAAACAATTAATCGACAAAGAGATTCCCGGGCTATCTTTGGGTTGTACTCCCAAGTACGTACCGAGCCTTCAGGGTTATAGTGCAGCTGCGTTTGCTGTATTTGTATTCCTTGCCTTCTTTTGTAGCTTGCAGCTTGCTGTTGCAGGTGACCAGTCCCACTTGAAGATTTTGCAGATAATTCATTACCACAAATTTTACAAACAACATACCTCACTGAATTCCCTCATCGTCGATCTTGAACTTCTTGTCAAAATCGTTCCAGACTCCTGATGTAGTAGCTCTTGTTCTTTTTTCACCCGTGCTATAGGTTATAGATGCACTTGTTGAGCCAGCAGAAGATGGATCGATTGGACTCTACGCCACCGGGGCCGTCGCTTCTTCTGTCTCTCCAATTTGTTGTGGATGTGGACCTTCCATAGATGGATATCCTTCTTGAAAGGATTGCATATCCTCCGTCGAGAGGCCGAATTCGAAGAGTTGAAAATCGTAGTTCTCCATTAAATCAACTGCAAATTAAAATAGTAAAGAACAATTAACTTACTATTGAATCAACAAATAATAGCACAAAATAAAAATACGACATCACTATTACCTCTTTTGCAGAACTAAGAAAATTCTTTGAAGATTTTTAATTTTCTGAATTTCGCACGAATTTCTAAATAATTTTGCCAAATTTGCACAAACACTACCAGATTTTTCACAGCTAAACAGAGAGATGAGAGTCAGGTTTAAGGCATGAAGAATGGAGGCCGGATGCCCCCTATTTATAGAAAAATATCATGATTTTTTTAAATTTTTTTGCTATTTTTCAAAATTTTCACCTTAACAATTAAAAAACGACTATATCACCCGGGCCCGTTTACGTCCGTTGCCACCCGGGGCGGGCCGTGCTGCGCCATGCCCTACCGGGCCAGCACGGCCCACGACCGTTAACGGGCTATGCCATGCTGGACCAGCACGACCCACCACCGTTAACGGGCCATGCCGTGCCGGTCCGTCGTGCCGCCCTCTCGGCCCAGGCACGGTCTGATCGGCACGGCCCGTGAGCTAAACGGGTTGTACTGTGCTTGGATCAAACCAACAGTACCAGGTCACTGTTGCCACGGAAAGGTATGGCCCATTGACCACCTCTAGGAGTTGTGATACGAACAAGGAGTGACCTGACACCAGTTGGTGGTTCAATTTACTAAATAAAAATCGGTTCCAAAGGCTGTGAGCCTGTGACTGACCTGACACGAGTTGGTGGTTTCCTTGTTACCAACTGGATAAGCGTGAACAGGCATCACATTGCACAGTCCGGCAAACTTGAGTGCTGTGGTTATACAAGTACAATGCAAAACATACTTGTCACAAAAGATTCACTCATCGAAAGTTCATTTCATGAACACCCCACATCACAGTAACTATGCTACTTGTACAAATGCACATGCATGTCGTCACCTGGAATTTTGCCTCGTGGACTTAGATTCAGACTCCACTGAGAATTACCGTGCCACTTGTTGCTTTCTGGTAACTTGAGCAATCACTTCACAGCCTCAAGCCTAGAGCAATTAACAAGAGAACCATAGATGCAGTACTTGTAGGGTAGATTGATTAAGGGTGAAAGGGTAGATCATGCTGCCACAACTCTTGATTTATGGTGTTGTAGGGACTAGACTGATCAAACTCTCCGGGCTTGTCGTCAGATACGATTAAGCATTGGCTTGTCAATCGAACAGATTAGACCAACTGCTGAACTGAAGAAAGACTACTATACAATGTTAGAATTTTTTTGTACAAATAATCCATTTTTTATTCAAAATTATAGAAATATACCTGCGGAATTTTTTTTACAAAAATAGGTTCCAGTCGCCCAATAATTGAGCGACTGGAGCCTTTCGCCCAACCCAATGGCGGCACCTGGCAAATCTGGCAACCGTTGGGCGATTAATTGCAGTCGCCCCACCGTTAGGCGACTGGCATCTAGTCGCCCAACTGTGTGGCGACTGGGTGTGGGCTATAACCACGCCGCTCTCGGCCGCCCCGAGCACTGTTTCTATTCAGCCGATCGATCTAGCGAGCGCGAGAGAGGACGCGAGAGAGGAAGGAGAGGAGAAGAAGAGAGGAAGAAGGGGGAAGAAGAGGACAGGGAGAAGAGGAGAGGGAGAGGAAGAGGAGAGGAGAGGAGAGGGAGAGGGGAGGGATCCAGGTAATTTTTTGGTATATTATTTTTCTTAGTGTTAGTAAAAATTGTAGATGTAGAAAATTTAGTTTAGAAATTTTGTATAGTATTTTTGATGCATTATTGCAAAAAATTTAGTGTAGAAATTTAGATGTAGAAAATTTAGTGTAGAAATTTTGTATAGTATTTTTGATGCATTATTGCAGAAAATTTAGTGTAGAAATTTAGATGTAGAAAATTTAGTGGTGAAATTTTGTATAGTATTTTTGATGTATAATTGTAGAAATTTTAGTGTTGAAATTTAGATGTAGAAAATTTAGTGTCAAAATTTTGTTCAGTATTTTTGATGTATTATATTGTAGAAAATGTAGTGTAAAAATTTTGTACATATTTTTGATGCATTATTGTAGAAAATTTAGTGTAGAAATTTAGATGTAGAAAATTTAGTGTTGAAATTTTGTACAGTATTTTTGATGTATTATTGTAGAAAATTTGGTGTAGAAATTTAGATGTAGATAATTTAGTGGCGAAATTTTGTATAGTATTTTTGATGTATTATTGTAGAAAATTTAGATGTAGAAAATTTAGTTTCGAAATTTTGTTCAGTATTTTTGATGTGTTATTGTAGAAAATTTAGGGTAGAAATTTTGTACAGTATTTTTGATGCATTATTGTAGAAAAATTTAGTGTAGAAATTTAGATGTAGAAAATTTAGTGTTGAAATTTTGTACAGTATTTTTGATGTATTATTGTAGAAAATTTAGTGTAGACTGTAATGTACAAATTAATCGTGCGGTGAAATTTATACGTATTAGAAAAATCAGTAAATATTGAGGGTACAAATTAATCGTGCACGTTTATTACAGTGGGTTACGACGCGTTTATTTTGGTTCCTTATAAGTGCTAACTTGAACTCTTTCTGTAGGTATAGCTCGTGATGGTCGTGACTCCGACTAGCGGTACCCGCTATTGGAAGAGCACGTGGATCGCGTGCCACCACCGGGGAGCACGGACGAGCCGGCTGAGCTGGGAGTGGTCCGGACATGCACACCTCGCGTGGCCTGGGGACTCGACCCCCGTTGGACTGTCAGGTTTACACTACGCCAGCGTTTTAGTGGTGCTGTAAGAACGTTACGTGCTGACCTTCACTTTGTTTGCAAGCTGCGGGATGCCGGGCTGCTCCCTCTTGCCCAGATAGTGCAGGCCACGGAGGAGGATAGAGCCGCCTTGGCCGCAGGTGGGGACGAGGCGGGCGTGGAGCGATCACGACGCTTCCCGTTTGACCGTTCCCTGTTGACGGCTTTGGTGGACCGTTGGCGGCCCGAGATGCACACTTTCCACCTCCCATTCGGGGAGATGACGCCGACCTTTCAGGATGTGTCCCTGCTTCTTGGCCTTCCGATCGCGGGAGGCGCTGCCTTCCTACCGGAGGCCCCGGCCGAGTGGCGCGCTGACCTGCTCGGCAGATTCGAGGGGGTCCTTCCACCGGCCGATGACCACCACATCTTCGATGCGACTCAGACCCACGGGCCATCACTGAGGTGGCTCGCACAGTACTGGGTACGTGGTCTTTACAATCAATCGTGTCTTTGAAACTCTTACTTGCGCTATTACATACTAATAACAACTTGTTTGCATTCAGGTGGAGCGCATGGATCCACAGGCAGACGATTACCAGGTCTCGCGCCACTTGGAGGCGTACGTGCTGTGGCTGTTTGGTTGGGTGCTCTTCACCACCAGCCACGGTAACTCCGTGGATGCGTGCCTTATCGCTCATGCGAGGGTGATTGCGGACGGCGAGGCCCCCCAGGTCAGCTGGGGATCAGCCGCACTTGCCGCGACGTACCGCGGCCTGTGCGATGCGTGCACGAGGCTCAAGGCGAACTCGATCCTCGCGGGCTGTCCCCTACTGCTGCAGTTGTGGTCGTTCGAGGGCTTCAGCCTCGGACGACCTGTGCTAGACGATATGGGTCCATACGGGCCCGAGATGTATTCGGGGGGAGACGTCGACCGACCGAAGACGGGCTCTCTTCGGTGTCGTCGACGAGTAAATATTATCACAGTCAATTATTTCCTTCTTATTAACGATGGTCATACTTAACAACTTGTCTTTCTTGTAGGTACAGTTCGCGCACGTGCAGGTCACGCGGGCGTACCTGCCCTTTGTGGAGCAGTTCGACCGCCTCACAGCTGACGACGTGCGCGGGAGCCTTACGCAGATACGGCACTGCAGGCTTGTGCTTCTGACGGGCTGTCCACACTGTGCTTTCGTGATCGGGCTTTCTGGCTCACGCGCCGGAAGCTCGTGTATGATATCTTCGTGGAGGACTACACACCCCAGCGAGTCATGCGACAGTTTGGGCTACGGCAGGTGCTTCATGTACCAGTCGGACCACCGCTTCCGTGGAACGTGCACGCGTGAGTGATCGCTTCTCATAAATATGCATGTACTTACTACTGTGTTCGCAAGTACTTACATTACGTAATGGTCCTATAAGCAGGCACAACAGAAAGGGAGTTAAACGAGGCATGAACTGGTTGACGAAGATGCAGCCCTGGATTGCGCAGTGAGAGGGTGCGCTCGACGACCACGTGGAGGAGGACTGCCCATACGACAGCAGGGACTACGCGGAGTACCTGCGCTGGTACCAGGCGCGGACACGTACCAGGCTCGTACATGTCGTAGACCCGCCCACCACACACGTCGCCGCTCCAACAGACATGTACCCCGCGCACCTCGCGTGCGATGCTCACATCGCGGTACGTTACATGTAATTTCAAAGATTCCCAAATGGCAATGTTGTTTCGATGATGGTTCTATGCTGTAGACCGAGTCCGTCACACTACTGGAGAGGGTCGCCACAGGTGCGGAGTTGACCCACGAGGAGAACGCCAGCTTTTTGCGTCGGGTGGAGGCCGGGTGTAGACGTATCGTTAGCCTACTATCCTGCACGAGGCTACCGGCGGTCTCCACACCCACGCCCAGCGCACAGACGGGTCGTCCACCAGTGCCACCCCGACCAGCGTGTCACTACTCCGGAGGTAGTACATAGACACGTCCTACACCATCTCACCCGGGGTAGCCAGGGGGCTCTGCCTGGGGACGGCCTCCTACACCACCTCACCCGGAGCAGCCAGGGGGTTCTGCATGGGGACGGCCTCCTACACCACTTCAGCAGCTCTTCACGCCTCCTCCGCACATCCCCGGCTTCCACACGCAGGGGGTGTACTCTGAGCCGTATGCCTCTCATCCTAGCGTGATGGCACCAACTACGGGTACGCATCGTCGGATCTCGTTTTTATCCCAAGGCGATATGTAACGAACTAACGATATTACTATTGTATGTCTTCACACCCACCAGCACGCACATGGCGTCTCCCCGGGCCAGGACGATGTAGACCAGTTTTTTTGGACTGGCCAGGGCCGTCCTCCGACGCAGCTTTTCGGGGCACACCACCGGAGGTTCTCTCCGGCAGTGCCCTCCCCGGTGCACCGGAGGGCACACAGCCAGAGGTGCAGCTGACTCCACCAGCTCAGAGGTGGGTGTGACACGCTCCTGATCGTTTTACATTCTCGGAGCGTCATCACCCGTTGCACCGGAGGACGGCCAAGCAGGGCTATACGGGAGGACGCGGCCGCGGTGACGGGGCAGGCCAGGGTGACGATTGAGGGGTGGTGCTGATGCTATATGTTATGCATGTAATGAAAAAGTACACGGTATGCTACTTTCAACTGTATTATGAAGTTTATTTAAATTCAAACAAGCATATTATCTCGTCTTTTCGTATTCAATCATTCACATATCAAGTCATCTAACAAATATTAACATACCGATTTTCTCCTCACACAAATTCTCAGCGTATGTCACTTACCAACGAATGTCTAAATCGTTCTACGGTCAATCGTTCGTAAAAAAAGTTTCTAAAATTTTATACACACCTACAACATACAATAAACATAAATTTTTATTACGACTCCAACACATTTTTTACCAGTTTAAAACTACAAAATTCATAAAATTTAAAACAATCACGGGGGGAGTACAGTCGCCTAATGGGGGGGGGGGGGGGCGACTGCATGAAAATCGCCCAATAGGGAAGCAACTGCATGAAAGTCGCCCAACGGGAGGGCGACTGGAGGCAGTCGCTCCAGGGTGTGGCGATAGGTATTGTGTCGACCCCTGCTTGGGCGAAAAGCTCCAGTCGCTCAACCATTGGGCGACTAGAGCTTATTTTTGTAAAAAAAATTCCGCGGGTATATTTCTGTAATTTCGAATAAAAAATGGATTATTTGTACAAAAAATTCTACAATGTTGTTCAAGGATAACTTGATTATTTGCTTACCAAAGCACTAATAAATAATAATTCTTCAAATAAAAAGGAATACTGATTCTACTATTATCCTTGTTTCATTGTTGAAAACACGCAGAAGTATTAGACAGAAAAGAAGTTGTGGCAACTTGATTGAACCTACGTAATTTTTCAATGTGGTGCATCCATGGTTACATCATTACAGACTTACCGTCATACAAGCAACCCCTTCCTTGCTAAATTTTCTGTGACTAATGCCTAAATTTCCTTTTTTTCTGATATGCCTTTTTTTTTTGTTATCACCTTCAAGATATAAACTCCAACTTCATACCGTTATTCTTCGACATTAGTATTCTTCTTTTAGTTACAACTGCATTACGAGAAGCTCTCTTTCTGGTGATCCACTTATTGGCTGATATCCTGATCTACATGTAAAGTGATACGGTGCAACAAATATTCAGCCCCTGTGTATTTGTTCACACTAGGCAAATAGCAAAACCTTGTACTTCTACCCATACTTCTATAAGTGCAAAACCAAAATGGACACCAAACTTTAACATGAGGAGAGATCAGCAAGTTGCATACATACTCTATCATGAGGAGAAGATCTAAGCAATACGACAACCTGCTGATCAAATCAATTAGTAATTGTCATGACCTGAAGCACTTGCATGGATTTGAAACCACTAATCGGCGTTGCAGAATCAAGAGGGAACCCACAAGGTACGTGCGCGGCGCGCAAGCATCTCCACGTAACGCTGTCCACTATCCGTTTGTCAATGGCAAAAAGCTTCTTTTCACCGGGCTCAGCCTCCTTTACTGTTGGAAATAGTATTATATTGAATGTGAAAAAGAAAAAAACATAATTTGTAAGTGTAAGAGAGACCTTACCCATTTTACTAGTCTTTTAGGAGGAGAGAGGCCTAATAACACTTATAAAGTTGTTGTATTAGGGCTTACATATGACAGCCGGTGAGCTTATGTGTTTAGCCCATTTAGACTTGTGACTCGGGGAGTAAAATCCGATTGGACCTAGTCATATGGCTAGGGTCCGATCTGTTGCAAAGCGCAACTTATAAGTGTGATGAAGACCTCACCACTAATTGAACTAGACTTTTGGAGAAGATCCAATATTATTTATAAAGTTGTTGCTTTAGAACTTGCATACAATACCCCGTGGACTTAGATGCTCAATCTATTTAGACTTATGGCCCGAAGAGTAAAACCCGGTTGGACCTAGACATACATACAGAGTCCGGTTTGTCATTTACAAGATGAATCCGCACGCTTACACTGGGAGCAAGTTGCAACGAAGTTTTACTTGGCCAGCCTAACCAAGCTGCAACAACTAGCTGGATCGATCGATCGATCGCCCTGCATTGAGCTGCAGACGTACTGATCAAAGGATGTGAAGAACGTCGCTCTCATGCGAGACCCGGGCGACACCGGAATAATGAGCCCCGATCGATCGTGTTCTAGAAAAGAAGCTCCGATGCTTTCGTATGCTCCCTTTTTGCAATGCAGTGCATTGCAGTGCGATAGGACACCATCGCTGGCTAGCTCAACGATGGCAGGTTGCTGCTCATTCAGGTTTCCCTACTCAGACAGCACTGAGGCATTCAGAGATGCAAGCAAGCCTGCCTTTTGCTGCCTAAAATAAGCAGTGTGGGGGGAATGAGATGCCGGGATAACAAGGGGCCAGATTTGCGCTGCTCTTTGGCTTGGCAGATAAGTGAGTGAGAGTTGGGGTTGCAAATTTGGCATTGACGTCTTGCAAATTTGCAATGGAAAGTGTACTAGGACAGTAAGCAGGTAGTAGTGGCTAGACCAATGGCAGCGACAGATCATGAGCATAACCTAGATGGAGCATAATAAGTCAGTTTTTTTTTATTCTTGTACGTGTATCAAATGGTTCAGTCGAAGCGTGAATATATTATCCATCTTTCATCGACAACTTGGTTTTTAAATTTTGGCGAACTGTTAGTACAAAAAATTGAAGGTAATTCTGCATGCAATATAATATATTCTGTTAGAATATAATTCTATTTTAACCTCCCAATTAAATGGAACACTGATTTGCCAGAAATATATGATTAATTAGGAGGTAATTTATAGGCGTGTTATAATTTATGATGCTAAATAAGTATGACATATTTAGATCATTCGGGATTATTAAAATCCAATAGGTTATGTAGTATTTTGAGAAATATATTTTCTTCAGGCAAATAACTATAGATTCTAGTGGCATATGTGCGGCAACTTCATACTACCGTGTAATTCCCATGTATGTGGTTGCATGCTGGCGACTAACATATTACTGGGCACAAATCAATTACCCTTTGAAGGTTACAATGATTTTTGTTTGCCAACAGTATAGATAGCGGTCTCAATTATCTCTCAAATAAACTATATTATTTATAATTTCAAACTTATTTGCTTCTAGATTTAACCTAGGATATGCCACTATTCTTGTCATGACTCTCATGCTTCGAACGTTTCAATATTCCTCGTATGCCTAAATTCCTCTATATTTTTATGCCAACCGTAAAATTCTGAGTGAGTGCAGTTGTTTCTAGCATTTACTTTGAATTATCCTAGAGTTTTAGCAGTAAATTGCTATTATACTACTTCAAGAGTAAAATTTTATTAGCGTGAAACCGACATATACTTTGTGATATGGAAGATGGAGTTATATATAGACTTCAAGTCTTTGGGTGTAGGTTATTCCATACTTATTTGAGGTTCGTAGCATTTTCTAGTCAAGGTAATCCTTCTAAGATTTAACATTTGACTAGATTTCTTGTGTCTTCAAGAAGGACAATTTTTCTATTGCCATCTAGGCATTAATTCATAAAGAACTAGTAAACTGAGGCATATCATTCCCTTCAAATGTCAGGCATAATATTTATAAATTTTATTCCATGCATGATTAATTATTTTACTGCAGGTAAGATATGCTACTGGCAATGTGTTCTTTCAAGCAACTGTTCAGCAGGGGTAATGTTTTAATAGAACAACTTAGACCAAATATATTTATGGCATCTAGGAAAATAATTATGTTATGCACAATTTTAGCCTAAAGCTAAAGATAATAGGTTCACTTCATGAGCAAGATCAAGCTCGAATAGAGTTGTATCTATACTCATATAGGAAAATGACATCTAAATAAAGTTAAGGGATAACTAGAAGAATACTACTAGTCTCCATATTATTCACCGTAGGCATATTCTTGCTTATGAATGCACCTATTTGTTAGTAACATACGTGTTACATAAATCTAGTCCAGGGACAATATGGTGCAAGGTGGAGTAATACTCGTGCGCAGACTTCTAGTCCTAGAAACAGAAGTAGATCCTGCCAAAGTGCCTACAGAGACACTAGTAACATTTTACAGGTTTGGCCATCCTTTCAGAGAAGGCCCTTAAGCCCAACAGATCAATCTAAATCATATAGTCATTCTTTAGGGTAGAGTAGAAACAATACTTCATAAACTACAAAGTTTTGTCTTTCAGTGGCATAAGGGTGCAGCTACGTCAGCGTTAGTCTTGATAGTGGTATGACTGTATGATAATAAAATAAGCCTAGGTGATACAATTGCAGCCATTCGAGGCGAGCGAATATCCACTTAACGATGCCCAAAGTTCTACCATATTCATGCAATTTTCTATATGCTTACTGCTGTTAACTAATTTCAAGTGCATGAAATGAGTGCAAATAGTAAAGATGTACGTTTATCTATTTAGTAGATAATTTATCATTTCTCATATTTTTTTCTAGCAATCTTTGGGATTTTCTGATAATTATTAACGCATTTAAGCAATTTTCAGAATTACTAACCCATTAAATAAACCCCAAACACATAATGCCAGGAAATAAACCATAACAGAAATATGATGCTTACAAGGTGTACTAAGTCTAAGATTTCACAAATTTACGGAAGCTCATATATCTAAAAACCATATTTTTAGGATATTCTAGAATTTTCTGGTAATCTTTAATGAATTTATATTAATTAATAAGTAATTTTTGGAATTACTAATAAGCAGAAATAATATACTAAAGAAAGTAAATTTAGTAAACATATAATAATGCCAAGTGCTAAAGAGACTATAATCAAGCTCATATAATCTAAAAATTAATTTTTTAGAGACTTATATGCAATTGTGAGAAACTTGAGTTTCAACATTATAATTATTTTCTACTTTTTAGCACATTTCCTTAATTTCCCAAATTACAGGGCCGAGTTAGCCCGTTGTGGCCCATATAGCCTACCGGACCAATGACAACCAGTGGCTAGGGTTAAAACTTGAGTGTACCTCGACCCCTGAGCTCGGTGGCTACCGTGGGAGCACGTGATCTGCGAGCACGAATGGCGCCAGCACCGTGCACAACCCTGGGTAGGTGAGCCCGGATGAGTTCGCAAAGAGCGTGACGTAGTCGGCAATGGCCGCAAGGAGCGAGCCCGTGCGCGGAGCTATAGCACGCCTGCCTCGCCCCCGCCGGCGGCAGCATCGCCCCATGGTGCTACGGCGTTAGGCGACGAAGCCGGCAAGGGGAGGTGGGGGAGGAGGTCAGGAAGTGGCGGTAGCGGGGGAGGTGGGGAGAGGAGGAGGCGATAGCGGCGGAGGTGGGGGAAGTAGGGAGGGGCCTAGGGAGGTGGGGGGAGGAGGAGGCGGTGGTGGGGGAGGAGGCAGCGGCGGGCGAGGTGGGGGAGGAGGCTGCGGCGGCGGGGGAGGTGGGGGAAGGAGGGAGGGGCCCGGAGAGGTGGGGGGAGGAGGAGGCGACGGCGGGGGAGGTGGGGGAAGGAGGAGGCGGCAACGGGGGAAGTGGGGGGAGGAGGGAGGGGCCCAGCGGCCGAGGAGGTGGGGGAGGAGGAGGCGGCGGGGGAGGTGGGGGAAGGAGGGAGGGGCCCGATGTAACACCCCCAAGATCCACATTACCCTGGGATGCAACTAAAACTGCTCTACAACTAGCCAATTTAAAAGATAAATTAAACTGGCAACAATTACTAAACCAGATAGTATGAGCGGAAGCATAAACAACTAAGGAATAACAGGATAGTGATGACAATTCAATATTTGGAACATCCTCAAACATTTCAATCTATAACATAGTTCACAAAATTTAACATTATTAAGATAATGTAAACAAAGCTATGCAAAGGTCTAGAATCCTTTCAACTTTATTACAGCATTAAACTAGGATCCAAGTGCATTAGTGTGGTGCCACTCTACCCTTCCCATGCATGCTCAAAGTCCACCTGTAGAGAGGGGGAAACAAGGGTGAGATAAAATCTCAGCAAGCAAACTGTTTAACAGGCTATTCAAACTACAAACAATTATACATTATCATTTATAATTCCATACAACTACAACCACAATTCATGTCTACAATTATTAAACCACCACAACTTCCGTATTCATACCTCTTCAATTCCAGATTTAATTGGCATATGCATACAATCATTCTATCCACGATTAGATGCAAGAGAAAACATTTAGTCTTCTGCAATCCACAATAGATTAATCATCAACCTCAAATCACCATCAATGACGGTAAAGCATTTAGCAAATAAATCTTGTTTGATCACTTTAAATCCTCGACCACTACCACTACCAAAAGCAATAAAACATATGTATGTCTTACTTCAATACTTTATTATTTCCCGCATCCACAATTGATATCATCAATTACTACAAGAGAAAAGAATCTCATGCCACCATCACAACCCTTACCATACACAAGGAAGGAATCGCATTCCACGACCACAACCACAATCCTCATACCACAATTAGCTCACATGAGCCAATTCCACATTGTAACTATGAAGTTGAATATTCCACAAAATAACTTCACCACCATATATTGCATATGCATGCAAATGAATCTTTTCACAATGCAATGCATATGAATGCTTTCATGCTATGCAAGATGGTCAAAAATCTCTTTATCTCTTTCTCTTCTGCATTTTACCGGTAATGCAAAGTGTGCATCCGTCAATGCACACCCATGCATGTACCCTCTGGTACAGGGACCAATTGCCCATACTCCTCAAGTATGGGGACCTTTAGCCCGTCACGTCATCAACATGACGGGGACCTCGACGCTTGGTCATCTCGTGACCAAGACTTCAATAAATCAGCATGATGCACAAATGTGAATGTCTTAACAAATAAAACGTGCATTCACAACATCTATGCATCAGAAATTCTCATGAACTCTTTCAGTTGCAATCGACCATAAACAATATCAACATATCATTAACATCATCAAGACCACAAATTCTCATAACATGGGTCAAACATCTACACACCAACAAACATCAACAATCCATGCTACAAAATTTAAACCATCATTATACTTGCTACCATCTCCACAATTAAGATTTCATGCAATCATGACATAATGTATCAAATTATAATAATAATGTAAACTGAAAGTAGAAGGAATAACAAGTTAAATGGTAGCAACCACAGTTACGTTTACTTGCCTCAATCCGACGAAGCGAAGTAAAATCAAGAGCGCTCAGGGACAAGACCACCTGTCCAAAAGGCATCTCTCAGCACAAAGCCACAGCATACAAACACGACATAAATAATTAAAGACGTCGCTAGAACCCCGAACCCGCACTAACTCCTCTCCGCTCAACACTTCAGCAAATTACCCTCTGCAGCAGCGCTGCTTAACATTTTTGTAACTTTAAAAATATTGATCCAAATACAGCAAACGATACCTCTCTGGATTCATCACTTAAAAACCTACATTTTTCATGTAGAACACATATTTTATTTTGATCGCAGCTAGGTGTAATTTAATGCCCAAAACAGAGGAAGAACTCTGTTCTGGCAGATTGGACAGCGGTATTCAATTGCGTCCCAGAAACAGTACAGGCGTCTAAGAATTCTGAATTTTATACAGAAGCTAGATATCTAAATTATCTACAACTTTCTCAATTACATCCATGACCATAAAAATATTTTACTACCTCAAATTCACAGATTACCGTCGGTCTGTATCAATCTGCTCGCCTGACGAACAGCAGTATTCCCGAGCCTGTAACTCCCAGATCCCACGGCAGCAAATTCCAAAAGAAATATAGGAGATGCGTCTGGAAGTCCTCTACAACTTCCCTTTTGGGAGAGTCTGCAGGAAAATTCGTTTACTAGGTCAAAACCTCGCGAAAAGATGCGCTGCGCGAATCAATCTACAGGCAGACAGCAACTAATCTCTAATCGGGCAATTAATCTATTTACTACCTTCAAAATCCGTGCCAAGAACCCTAATTATTTTGAAAATCAGAGGGTTTCGGATGGGGAAAATTACCTAGATGAGGAATCACCCCTCTTCTTCCCTCCTCTTCTTCTCTTCTTCTTCCTTCTCCTCTCCTTCTTCTCCTTCCTTCTTGGCTCCAATGGCAGCAGCACTTGTGGGGGGAGGTGGGGGCACCAACCAGGAAGGGGGGCTGCGCCCAAGAGGGTGGGAAAGGGGGTGGAGGCTGGGTGTGGGGAAAAGGGGGAGGAGGGGGGAGCCCTAGGGTTAAGTGGGAGGGGGTGCGCCCACCCCTTGGGCCTCCGGCCCCAATGTGGTCGGCCCACTCACCAGGCAGCCCACTTAAAGGTTTTTATTTAATTTTTAATTTATTTTATTCATTTTATACTGTTCTACAATTTTTACTTTTCCCTTCCCGCGTTTTGCCGAAAAACCGGCGACTCCGCGATTGTTTTAAAATCTTACGCCGTATCGACGATCAGGGTATTACACCCGAGGAGCGGGGAGGTGGGGGGGGGGGAGGAGGAGGCGGTGGCGGGGGAGGAGTCAGGCGTGAGAGGGGGCGGGCGTCAGCCGTCGGGCATGGGCGCAGTGGGAGGAGGAATCGAGGAGGAGCCAGGCGTGGGCGTGGGAGGAGGGATTTGAGGGGTGGGGGCGGCCGGGCAGGTGTGGGCTCGTCACGCGCAGCCGCGTGGGACGGGGGCATGGGGCCCAGGGGGAAAAACAGGGAGGAGGAGAGGACGGCCGAATGGGAAAAAATAGGTAGGAGGCGTGGGGAGCTGGGAAAGATCGTTGATGCATTTGTGTTTACAGCAGATTGAGTGACAACGGTCATATAATGTTTAGATTGCAGAGACAACGTTCGGGTTTGAGAGAGCAACAGCTCTTTTCTTATCTATATAAATTCGCTTAGCTCTTCCATTTCTTCACAAACTGAGCCTTCTCACTTCTTCCTTCTCATTTCACAAGCTCATGTCCTCCTCGTTTATTCATTTCTTACTTCCCATTTCATAAGCACATTTTCTGCATTTGTACTCCTCATTTATTCATTTCTTACTTCTCATTTCACAAGCACATTTATTGCATTTGTACTCCTCATTTATTCACTAATCACCATCCATCCACCATGTTACTAAGGAGTGGTAGTACCAAGGAGCTCTCAAGCAGTATGCAAAGGAGTCGAAGTTCTAAAAGGACAGCAGGGCAACTTAGTGTAAGCTCCTGCCATCGCTCCCCTAGTCCTCCTCCAGCTCCGACTCCCATTGATGCTCATCGACTCTCGTCAAGCATGGGAGACTATGGTATGGATGACCATCATATGGATGGTACAGAGGGCTACGAAGAGTATCAGGGTAGTCCGGAGCCAACGGGGACAACAGAATTCTCTCCCCCTTCCACGGACGCCAACATTGGTGGGTCTGGACGAAGGGTGAATTGCTGGAAGCACATGACCTGGAGCCAGGAAATCTGAAACGGTGAAACGGTAGACATCACAACTTGTAATTATTGCAATGCTAAATTAAGTGCTCGTACAACTGTAGGGACAGGGCACTTGAACCGGCACTACAAAGCATGCTTACGCAAGATGGCGGCACAGGGCCGAGGGGGAGGAGAAGTGCAAACACAGATAAACTTTGAGGCCAATGGCTTAGGTATACAACCTACTTTCTGCCCGTGAAGAAATTAGATATATTATTTCAGAAGATCAATCGATTAGGATGGATGAAAGTCACGCATTTGAAATAATGATTCAACGTGACTTTTGTCCACAGTACCAACATGTTAGTAGAAGAACTATTACATCTGATATTTTATGTATGTATCAAAAGGAACTGGCAGAGCTTAAAGAACTATTCCAGCAAGTTTAGTTTTCTTTTGCCATAACCTCAGATATTTAGACATCATCATACCAAAGAAGTACGTACCTTAGTGTTGTAGCCCATTATTTAGATGATAATTATAAACTAAATAAGAGAGTCATATGATTTAATGTAATAAATGAATCGCACATGGGAGAGGCTATTGCCGAGCGTATACTACACGTACTTGATGATTTTAAGATAGATAATAAAATTGCTTCTATAACTCTTGATAACGCATCGGTAAACACAACGACTATGAATATCCTCACCCCAAGCTTGCAAATATATATTGGTGATTATGTCCTCCACCAGAGATGTGTATGCCACATCTTGAATCTTGTTGTTCAAGATGGTATGCAAGTAATTGGTCCATATCTGAACAGTATTCGTGATGCCATTTGATACCTCACAAGTTCTCCACAAGTGGTATCCAAGTTCGTGGAGTACTGTGCAGCTAATGAAAAAGAACCAAGAAAATTTGGTCTTGACATGAAGGTGAGTTGGAACTCAACATATATTATGTTAAAGAAGATACAAGGGTATGAACATGTCATATTCGTTTTTGTCAATGTCAACTCTCAAAATAATGAATTGGTAGTTACTAATTCAGATTGGCAGATTACTAGTCGTTTTTGAGAGTTTTTAAGACCTTTTTATAAAGCAACAAAGGTTTTATCTGGTGTTTGTTATCCGACCACTTGCTTAGTTATAGAGTTTATTTGGTTAATTGCAGAAAAAATTGTCAAATCTAGGGACGATTCTCTTTTAGGCCATGGAAGAAAAAAATATTAAATATTTTGGTTCTATTTCACACTTGTGTTGCTTTGCTATCATTTTCGATCCTACAAAAAAGTTGGCAAGTTTACAAATTGGTATGGAGGGAATAGGTGAATGCCTTGGCCTTGATTATTCAGAAGCTTTCACACATGTCAAAGAGGAGCTTTTCATGTTTTTTGTATGTATCATGATAAGTTTGGCTGCGGTGGAAGATCGGAGGCCTCACAGCAGACGCAACATGGAAAGACAAGCTTGACATCACACTTGTGGAAGAAGCTAAAGGGCAAGTCTACTTCTTCGTGCTCTTAGTCTTAGGCGGCCTCCAAGTGGAATTCTGTCTCAGAGTTGAACCACTATTTGGAGCACGATTTTGCAAATATTGATCCTGATCTTACTGGTGGAGGCAAGATAGACTTGCTCGAGTGGTGGAAGAACAACAAGCGGATATTTCTTATGCTGTCACATTTCACACGGGATGTTCTCCTGGTGCCAGTGTCCACCGTCTCTTCAAAAGCAACGTTCAATACGGTAGGGAGAATAATCGAAGAGAGAAGATCATCCCTTACGCCCAGAATGGTGGATGCAATCACATGCGCCAAAAACTGGGAATTAGCCAAAGAGCGTGATGGACCATGTGGAGGTGACCCCGAGTGTGTGATGAGTAATTGACATCAGTTTAGGAAGTGGAGTTTGGTTTGTGTGGTTCGGACCATGTCGTTGCGTGGTGCAATCGGCTTCGGTCGGACTTGGTCAAACTTGGTCGAAGCGATTAGAATGCTTATTTCTTGATTCGACAGGTTTGGACTCCTTTATGAGTAAGTATGATTCATTGATGCTATTTATGCTTTCATGTGTCGAGCGATGCTATGTGATGTGTTTCTTGTCTGTGATGGTTGCAGAATGTCGAGGCGGAGTCGTGGCGAGACACGAGGTGACCGGACTAGGCGTAGGTGGCGCTGAGGTCAGAACGGTCGGGATGTGTCGAAGACGGCGAGACTCGAGGTGGTTGCGAGGCTTGGACGACAAGAGACGCAGAAGCTTCCCGGAAGATGCAGGAGGGGCGAATTGGTAATTTCGCAAGGCTGCACAAGCGGGAGCAGGTTTCGTTGGATTTAGCGGGTGTAACGGGTTGGAGACCCGTTAGCCAAGGGCTATAAATAGGAGAGAGTGGCTGCATGTATTGATATGGCTTTGGGAGAGAGTTAGGGTTTGCTTGAGTCAAAAGAACCTTTGGAGAGATTGTTTTGCTTTAAGCTTTAGTGGTTAAGGGTTGGTGAGATAGCACAGGGTGTGTCCCCTTCGTTCATCCCCTCTCTCTATGTGTGTCTCCTCCCAGGAAGCATGTAGTGTGTGTGAGTTCTTGAGATGGAGAGGGAGAGGGAGAGTTGATCCTTCATGTAATCATCCCTTGTTTCAATGTCCATGCGTATGGGGACTCATATGTAATCCTTGTTTGATTGGGAATGAAATCTTTGAAGTTTATCCCTCGTACTCCTGTCAGTTCTTCGTTCTCTTTTTTGGGTGATTTCTTGGCTGTTTGAGATTTGAGTTGTTTCTTGCTGGGAAGGCTCAAAATGGGTTGCTCTGTATTGGGATGATGCATCAAGATCATTTGATCGATTTTTCCCGAGAGCAAATCGAATGAATCAAAGATTCTCCACTTTCAGTGTCTCTGTTCTTCTTTTTCTTTTCTAGGGTTTTGGTGAGAATCGTGATCCCCTCCATGAGATGGCATGAAACCTGACACTTTAAGTCCTGAGGCTATTAAGTAGCTATCCTCAAAGGTTCATGAACAAAGGATCAAAGGTTGGGGAGTAATTTGGTTTTTGGCTCAGTTCTTGCAAGATTTCAGATTTTTGTCATAATCTGAAATTCTTGATCTTGAGTTTGATTTCTCTGTTTCTTAGAGTCCCCTTGTTATTTAGTTTGTTGCTGTGTTGCTCTGGAGTAAAAAATTTGGGAGCAAAACCATAAATTCCTCGGTTTTGGAAGATCTGAAAAATTGACCGTGTTTCAGGTTTTTCAGTCTGCTCTCGGGCTGCTGGGATCAGGGGAGCGGTCTGACTGGCCCTTAGTAGGCGGTTTGACCGGTGCCTTAGAGGCGGTCTGACCGGCCATATAACGGCGGTCTGACCGGCCCCTGAGGGATGGCAGCCGTTTGTTTACCCCTTTGAGCAGAGTGCTTGCAGCTTCCTTCTACTGCTTTTTGTCCCTGTGTTCTCTCTGTTTGGTTGAGGTTTCAGTAAGCGCTTGATGCCTTCTTCATAGATTCATAGCTATCGGAGAAGAGTATTTTGAAGTAGGTACTTGTGGGGATCGAACTATTTTTAAAGTCGACATTCAGCCCCCTCTGTCGCCATTTCGGTCCAACAGAGCGGCAATAACATCAACTGAAGGATCTCGAAATCTTACAGGCGTATGCTGACCTTGAACGCATGAACGACCTAGACATTGACGAGTAGATATTATGTACGCATGTTGTTATAGTTAGTATATACATATATTGTTACTGCACTCTTTTCCTTACTCGGGGAACCGCACTCTGGGGTATAGGTTTTTAACGAGTCAGTAACATTGTATTTTTAAAATATCAAAGAAATTCCACTTTTTTCGAAAATATTTATGTCATTGCGTGCCCATGTTTTTATGCAATTAATTCAATTTCAACTAGTTTTTAACGAGACGGGTACGAGAGAAAGGAAGATGACGACTGTCACCGCAGCCTTCGCGTATAGTTACTTCGGGCTGGGCTTGGGCTGGCACAGCATGCTTTGAGCCGTGCTTGGGCCTAGCCGGAGGCGAGGCAGGCCAGCACGGCACGGCACGGTGAGATGAGATGACTGGGCCAAGCCGGCATGGCACGAAGTGGCAGGAAGCACGATGAGCCCGGGCCGGCACAGCACGGCCCAACTCCAAGCTCTAGTTGGGATAAAACCGAGTGCGACTTGATCTACCTTAAATGTGATAGACTTTCAGGCCCACCCCTGAGGACAGTTGCATGGATCCAAGCCCGTCCTGGTGTTGCATAGTGCCACACTGCTGCTGCTTCAGATAAGCCCAGTGATGCATCATCATTTGCAGTGTTGCCCATCTAAGGAGCCAAGGAAAGCAAACGACATGGCGTCGGCTAGCTAGTACTGCTATCGTTTATAAACTTGTTGCTACTAGTAGTACCAGGGGCGAATCCTCCCTTTGGCAGGCCACCTGAGCTTAAGCACCAAGCCACACCGCTGCGGCCACTAGCGGCTCAGTGACCAGAGAAGAGAACGGTGTGGCGCCCTGGCGCTTTGGCCGCATGGACTGCTGTCTGGCTCAGGAGCCTAGCTATGGTGATTCGTGTCATTATCGAGAGGTAATAACATTAGTCAACGAATTATTATTCATTTGTTCGGTAGAACATCACTCTGATAAATAATAATGCAGCATAATTATAATTAGAGACTATGTACTTTATTATTACATGTAGGGCTTAATATCTTAAGCATGGAACAGCCTAATAATATTATAATATTAATTGTTCTCCACCAATAATTATACAGAGTATTCAAATAAAAGAAAAGTATAAAACATAGTGCCTGTCCAACCTGGGACGTGGAACTACAAATCATCTACTCCTCCTAGCTGTTGTATAAGGCCTCTACCTCATCGTACTCCCAGTCAGTCTCAACATCGTACCCCTAGGGCATTCATTATCCAACCCACCATCGTCAAATCCCAAGTACAACTCGGCTGAATATAGCTCTGAAAAGGAGAGATTTAATAGTAAGAGTGAGTACGAAGTACTCAGCAAGTTTTTTAATAGTGATGCACATTTGTCCACCTATATTTTTTAAGCTCTTACTTGATCTTCCATTCGAAATCCATTTTTTATCATTTTGAAGAGTTTGCAAATTTTTAGTATCTAAAAATATTTTAACAAACATTCTAGGAAAGAGAAAGCCCCTAGTTGGTCCCCATAGACTCTTATACAAGAGATTGGTATGAATTCATGATTTATTAAGTACTATACAGACTTGTATTACTTTACCCATAGATATTCTGAATTATTATAGGCACTGGGTCTTTCACATTTCCTTTGATGCGATCCTAAATTCATAATACAAAATGTTTTCTCAACTTTCATCTTTCATCACTACATCTCCATCCGACTATAGAATAGTCGTTGGCCGAGTAGGACTAAATACTCAACACTCCACCACGCTAATATATGCACCTTGGATCCCTCACTTACGGCCTTTATACTGATTCTAAGTTTCTCCCCTAGTCTTATACTACTTACTCATTATGGGCATGATAGCAACAGAAGAGAGTGACCTATTCTGCTCATCTGAGATGGAAAATATGGTTGATACTGTTTTACAGTCCATTCCAGAATAAAAATTGCTTCTAGTCCTTACATTATATTCGTATGCACAGGGCTTCACCTGCCCCTAAATCCCTACGAGAGCACCCTCTACCCTCTTTACTATCTACCTTGGCAGGCCACTGCTCCTTCAGCGGTTTTGTTCTCTTTCTTTCTTATCATGGTTCCTTTCTTCTGGTCATTTCTCTTCTCTTTTATAAATTAATTTGATGCAAGGTGATCATAGAAAAAACTGTATCAAAATAATTCATGTACCACAGCATGCTTAAAAAGCCTGCTCTACTTGCCTAACTGTAGGGTAGCTGGCTTAGTGGTGGTTTGTTGGTCTCTTTTACTTGGGTCAGTTCTTCCCCTGCATTATTTGAGGCCAAATATTATTTAGAATTTTTTATTGTATTCTAGATGAAGCAATAACCCTTGTTGAATATTTTTACACTTATTTTTATGGTTCTTTCTATTATTCGGAAAGTTATATTTTACTACTTTTTTAGTAAAATTTATCAAGGTTATTTTAGTGAGGTTTTTGGGTATTTAGTTTATTATGTTTACGAGGGTATTTATTTACTCATACCTTCTTCTTAATATTCTCTTTCATTTACTGTTTGGCCAATTGGCCCATTTTCTTTTCACTTAGCGCATGGCGCATGAAGCCCATCGGCCCGTGGCCCTACCACCCTCTCTCTCTCTTATCCCTTCGCTTCTGTGGTGGCTTGTGGCTGCCTTCCTTCGGTCATGGTACTCTCCTCTAGTGTCCTTCGACTTGCTTCTTCCCTTGACTTCCCTCTCTCGGCTGAGTGTAGGGTTCTTGTGTGGGGTTTAAATGGGTGAGTTCTACCTCTCTTTGGCTGTCGTTATGCTGGTGGTGGCTCGTGAGTGCTCTATGTTGTGGTATGGTGATGCCATGTTATGGCAGTGACTACCTGTGGTGGCTCTTGTGAGTGGTGCTAGGTGATGGCATCTCCCTGTCTATTTGCTATAGCAGTGAGCTCGCTTCACTGGTGGTTATGGGCGGTGGTGCTATTGCTTTCCCCCTTCTGGTTCTCTATTGGCTCTATTTCATGGCTTTGGTGGTGACGAGTGGCTTATAACGTGTCTTGTGCATGGAGGTGAATGAGCGACTCACCAGGAAGGGCAAAAAGGTAAGGATAAAGGTAAGAATAAAAATTTATCGTCGAATGATGAAAACCTATTACGCGAGAGGTACTGATTGGCCTCGGACAATCTTGATATCTCGATGAGCGATTGCCCTTGTGCAATATTATTTAAAACCAGGTTCTGACTTCAGTTCATTTATTATATTTGCTTTATCTTTTCTAGTTGTGGTTTGTGACTTGCAAGTGTCTTCAATCTTCAATTTGGTTGACCGCGAGGATGCTAGATATATTTTGGTGTAATGCATTTGATAAGTTTATTCTTGTAATTAGATGAAATTGTAATTTTGTAACATTTAATTATAGGACTTTATTCTTTTGTAAATTCTGAGATTGAAATCTTGTATATTGGACTTGTGATATTCATTCTTGTAATGAGTGTTTATATAAGTGGACTTTTGTATAAAGACTCCTCATTTATTTTAATTACTGTATTGGATGATTAAATGTTAATGCTCATTAATGTATTAACTGCTTCTTAATTTTGTGATTTGGTCGGTTAGTTTTTGAGGGTTATCACACCAGCAGCCCGGAGGCGAGCTGTCTGATCCAGACGTCCAGTAGAAGAAGTGAGCAATGCAGAGCGCGAGCAGAGCAAAGCCCGAGTGGAGCCAGGCGCCCAGGCCCGAGCATGCCATTGGCCGCTTGTCCTAACCCTAGATCCACCAGGGGGCCGACGGCTAGGGGGCGCAGCGGCCGGTGGCTAGGGGAGGAGAGGAGACGAGAGTAGGAGCCAGTAGTAGCCACAATGGCAGATCAAGCAAGAGGGGAGGGGAGGGGAGGAGAGTAGGAGGCTATTGGAGGTTCCTGAGCTGGGATTGACGCCAAGGTGAAGATGGTATGTGCCCTATTAAATTATCGGTCAAATAAATTTGTTGAGTGCTAGCTTATTCCTGCCATCTAATAATGAGTAATGTCTGATATCTTCTTTGAAATTTTGTGTTAGAAGTACTTACTGTTAACTTCTTAATCATCATGCATTAGTATTAACCCTAGAACTAAAACATGAACACCTAGGGTTTGGGGATTTAGGGGGGACTTACGGTCGCAGATGAACGCCATGAGCGAAGACCCGTGCCTACGTGATGCAGGCGTGAGGTAGAGTCGGTGAAGAGCGCAGTGTCGCCGGTGTACTGTGTTTTGCCAGCGGAGTCCTGCAGAGGCGGCGGCGACGGCCTTCCCGTTGTTAGCAATGCACAATAGATCGGGTATCACTTAGGGTTTGTTCGGGGTGTTGAACTCTCACGCGAACTGTCGTCGTACGGGAGAGGCCGGAACCCTTCCTTTATATTGCGCTGTTGCAACAGGGGACCGTAACCATGAGTTGGTTAGGTACCCCCGATCAGGGCGCTGAAAAACAGGGACGTGGGTTTCCCCACGTCTCCCTCGTCTCGGGCGTTTGGCCTGAGATCAATATCCAACATTCTCCCCCTTGATCGTAAGGCTAAACATCATAAGCCCTCTCTCAATAAAAGTTCACACCAAAGTAACGCTTCACAACAGTCAATTAAGTACCGCTGGACATCAGTACTTATAGTGCTCCCTTCTATATCGATCGGATAACATAATACTTCATGGGAGTTGGTTACTTTATATGGTCCTCTTATTCCAGGATCACAGGCTCTCCAATAAATCCATGCCGGCAACATGATCACGAAAAATATTGGGTGGTAAGCCTTTTGTGAGCGGATCCGCAAGCATAAATTTAGTTCCAATATGCTCAACCTTAATTGTTTGATCCTGGACTCTATCTTTCACAACATGATACTTTATGTCAATGTGCTTGGCAGCTGCACTCGACTTGTTGTTACTCGAATAGAAAACTGCGGGTTGATTGTCGCAGTACAAAATGAGTGGTCTAGAAATGCTGTCTACCACTCTCAATCCCGGGATAAAGTTCTTAAGCCATACAGCCTGCCCGGTAGCCTCACAACATGCCACAAATTCAGCCTGCATTGTCGACGATGCAATAAGTGTTTGCTTTACACTTTTCCATGAAATTGCTGCTCCTGCGAGGGTGAAAATATAACCTGATGTGGACTTCTTAGTGTCTTTACACCCCGCAAAATCAGCATCTTAATAACCGACAACCTCAAGGTTATCGCATTTTCTATATGTGAGCATGTGACCTTTAGTGCCTTGCATATAGCGCAGGACTTTCTTAACGGCTTTCCAGTGGTCCGGTCCTAGATTTGACTGATATCTGCCAAGCATCCTGGTAACAAAAGCTAAATCAGGGCGCGTACATACTTGAGCATACATAATACTTCCGACAGCAGAAGCGTAAGGTATAGCCTTCATCTGATCAGATTCATAGTCATTCTTTGGGCATTGAAATTTCCCAAACTTATCGCCCTTAACAATAGGAGCAGGCGAGGCAGAGCATTTATGCATATTGTATCTCTTCAGTACTCTGTCAATGTATGCCTTTTGTGATAAACCTAATGTTCCTTTGGACCTATCTCGGTGAATTTCAATACCAAGAACATAAGATGCTTCACCGAGATCCTTCATATCAAAATTGGACGAGAGAAATCTTTTAGTTTCCTGCAGCATGTCCACACTGTTGCTGGCCAATAATATATCATCCACATAAAGAATTAAGAAGGTGTAATTACTCCCCCTGAACTTAACATATGTACAATTATCAACATCATTCTCCTTAAATCCAAATTTCCTTATGACTTCATCGAACTTAAGGTACCATTGCCTAGAAGCTTGCTTCAGGCCATATATGAATTTCTTCAGCTTGCATCCCAAATGTTCCTCGCCTTCCACGACAAAACCTTCCGGTTGTGTCATGTAAACGTCCTCATACAAGTCGTCATTCAGGAATGCAGTCTTAACGTCCATTTGGTGCAATTCTAAATCAAAATGTGCTATGAGCGCCATTATGATTCTAAATGAATCTTTAGTCAAGACAGGAGAAAAGGTTTCGTTATAGTCAATGCCTTCTCTTTGTGTGAACCCTTTCGCTACAAGTCTCGCCTTAAACCTTTCAACATTCCCTTTGGAGTCACGTTTTGTTTTGTAGACCCATTTGCAGCCTACTGTTTTGGCTCCATTAGGAATTTCTATTAAGTCCCATACACCATTATCGCTCATAGACTTAATTTAATCTTTCATGGCATCTAGCCACTTGGATGAATCCTTACTCTTCATAGCTTCCTTATAAGAGTTCGGATCATCCACCTTCCCAAGGTCATCCTCATTCAAATAAACCTCATAATCACTTGGGATAGCAGATCTCCTCACTCGTTCTGATCTCCTGACAGGTTCATTAGCAGGCTCATCAGGTTGTTCATTAACTGTCACAGAGGGCTGTGAAGGCTCATCATTAGGTATCGCACTTGTATTTTCAGAGCCCTCAACAGGAGGAGTGGCCACAGAATTAATTGGAGACGCAACAGGAGTTGCAACTACAGGATCAACTGTGGGCACAACCAGTTGAGGCACAGGAAAATCAGTCCGTCGGATTAGCGGTGAAGCAACATAAATCCGTTTTTCCTCAAGATCAATTTTCCTGGGCTCCAAGTCCCCACTGATGCCATCATTTTCCAAGAACACAGCGTGCCTTGTCTCTACAAATTTTGTGGTACAATCTGGACAATAGAATCGGTACCCTTTAGACCTATCAAGGTAGCCAATAAAATGGCAACTCACAGTCTTGGGATCTAATTTCCCAATTTGTGGGTTAAATACTTTAGCTTCAGCCGCACAACCCCACACATGGAGGTAGTTCAAACTTGGTTTTCTCCCAGTCCATAATTCATAAGGTGTTTTCGGCACTGATTTACTGGGAACCCGATTGAGTATATGTGTAGCAGTCTTTAATGCTTCCATCCATAACTTTACTGGCAAAGTGGAGTAACTTAACATACTTCGAACCTTGTCCATAAGTGTGTGGTTTCTTCTTTCCGCTACTCCATTTTGCTGGGGATCACCAGGCATTGAGTACTGAGCGACTATACCATTTTCTTGTAGAAACCTGGCAAAAGGACCAGGAATCTGCCCATAAGTTGCGTGTCGCCCATAATACTCTCCCCCGCGATCCGAGCGCACTACTTTAATCTTTAGACTGTGCTGATTTTCAACTTCAGCCTTAAATATCTTAAATTTATCAAGTGCCTCCGATCTTTCTTTAATAGGATAGATATAACCATAACGTGAGTAATCATCAGTGAACGTAATAAAAGAATCATAACCATCCACTGATGTCACAGGGAAAGGACCACATATGTCAGTATGAATTAATTTCAAAATCCATGTGCTTCGAGTAGCACCTTTCTTTATTTGCTTTACATACTTGCCTTTGATACAATCAAGACAATGATCATCCGAATCATTAAAGTTTAAAGGGTGGAGAATTTCTTCTTTAATGAGACGTTCAATTCTCCCCCTCGAAATGTGGTCCAAACGACAGTGCCACAATTTCGACGAAGTCTCATCAATTCACTTGCGCTTTTTATTTACATCACATACATTCATGGATATAGGAGAATCTTGTAGGGATAACATATAAAGCTTGTCGTGTCAGATGGCACGACCAACATTATCATTATTAAAATAAATCAAACACATTCCGTGTTCAAAAGTACAAGAATATCCATCATTATCCAATAATGAAATGGAAATTAAGTTTCTTCTCATCGAGGGAACATAAAGAACATCATTAAGTTTCATTACAAAACCATTATTCAAAACTAAAGAAACCGATCCAATAGCTTGAATTTCGGCTTCCATCCCATTAGCCACTCTTAGGCTTCTTTCCCCTCTGAGACTTCTCAACATATGTAATCCCTGCAAGGAATTCATAACATGCACAGTGGCACCAGAATCAATCCACCAAGAGTTCATAGGAAAATCAGCATAAAATGCTTCATCAACAAAAGTGATTTCATAAGTACCTTTCTTGGCGAGCCATTTCAGCCATCCAGGACAATCATCTTTGAAGTGGTCCTTCGACTGACAAAAGTAACACGCATCACTTTTCTTCTGTCCATTTGAGCTCCCAGGACCTGAAGCGTTTTTAGGCGCCTTAGGATGCTGTGGGTGTTGTGGCTTCTGATAAGGGGAGTATGCTTGCTCCTTCTTTCCCTTTCCTTTGTAGCCACCTCTATTTCTAGAGGGACCAGCTTTATTTGAGGAGCCGACTTGATTCACAAAATTAGTAGCCCTTCAGCCTTGAGCCTCTCTTCCTCTTGAGAAACATTAGCGATCAACTCGCTCATGGTCCACTTGTCCTTAATGGTGTTATAGTTCACCTTGAAAGCTTCAAATTGCTTAGGAAGAGACATCATAATGTAATGGACAACAAAACCATCAGAAATTGCCATGTCCATTGTCTTAAGTCTGGCAGCAATATTGATTATGGTCATAATGTGCTCACGGACATTTCCAGTACCATTGTACTTAGTGTTCATGTGCCTGTGCATCAGTATGGTAGCATAAACTTTAGATGACGCCTTAAAGTGATCCTCGATGGAGGACAAATAGTCCTTTACCCTTTCCTTTTCAGGGATTGCTCCCCTTATGGCCTCATTGATGGAGTTCTTCATCACAGCAAGTGAAACGCGGTTAGACCGCTCCCACTTCTCAGCATTATTTTTGTAATCCTTCATTTTGTCATCAAAATTGTCCTCCCCTTCAGTAAGAGCGTCATGCTCATCGAACCTGAATGCATAGTCCAGATCCAAGAGCTGGAAAGTCGTCATAAGCGTAAACTTCCATTTCTGAAAGTTACTACCATTAAGTGGCTCAATTGCATTAATTTGAGCGGAAACATAAGCAGCTGAAAAAAATTTAAAATTTACATTAGGAAAACGCATAATTAATTTGCATGAATGTTAACCTTACGTTGGTATGATTAACAACATGCTCATAAGAATTTTTCGCATCACCGTTGGGCAGAAACGAAAAATTTAACATAATTTATGTCATGCAATTACAATTAACGTTGGTCAAAAAGTAATAGCATGGCAAATTTAAACATAACAAAATAAACATAATTGATAACATGCAATTACAATTAACGTTGGTCAAAGAGTAATAGCATGTAAAACTAAATACATATCCCTCTAATTGAATTTCCCGTTGGTTCCATTCAATTAGGGGCAGAACATTATGCAGCGGAAAAAAGGACATAATATTTTTCAGCAGCTTAGCAACATTATCCAGTATGATTTCATAAGAGACATCAAATAATCATTAATTAAACATTAGGTATATCATAAATGCATGAGATATACACTGGAATACATAAAATTATGCGCTACTGGGCCAAAAAAATTCATAAGAAAACCAACATGAAAACTTAATAGCCCAAAATTCGGCCAAAAACATTTAGCCCATAAACTGCGCAGCACGGCCGAAATAAATCCCGCACGGGCGGCCCAGAAAAATTCCCTCGTGCAGGCCTGGCCTGCGGCCGCCAAACAGCCCAGCAGCCCCCCTTTCCCCTTGCCTTCATCATGCCCGTCCATTCTAATCGGACGGTCCGGAGGGATTTTCGCCAGATCAAAACCGCCACCCCCCCGAAAACCCTACCTCATTGCGCCGTCTCCCCCGAAAAGAACGGCGCGCACGGGAGGGGCGATGTGGCGGCGGCAGGGCGGCGCGACGGCGCGGAGCGGCTCCCGCGCAGCGCATGGAGCGGCGGCTCCGGCCGGCGGCCCCGAGCATAAGCGACAGCGGGGGCACCGAAGAGGAGCGGCGACGGCGGGGCGGGGCGCAAGGAGAGGCGGCTCCGGGGCGGAGCGGCAGCGGCCCCGAAGCGGCGCGGCGGCGGCTCCGAAGTGGCGGCACGCCGGCGGCGGCATGGATCGGCGACCCCGGCAGCGGCCGCGCCCAAAGCCGTAAGCCCCCCTTGATTTTTTTTTTGGTTCTTCCCACCCCCGATCCGAAACATGTGAGATTGATTTGGGGATTTTTAGGGTTTTCATCAGGATTTTGCCAATCAAACTTGAATCATCTCCTTCTACATGCTGACCGAACCATTAATCCTCAAAACCGAGTTAGGGTATTAGGGTTCATGCTAAGTTCTAGGACGCTCTGATACCAAATGTTAACTTCTTAATCATCATGCATTAGTATTAACCCTAGAACTAAAACATGAACACCTAGGGTTTGGGGATTTAGGGGGGACTTACGGTCGCAGATGAACGCCATGAGCGAAGACCCGTGCCTGCGTGATGCAGGCGTGAGGTAGAGTCGGTGAAGAGCGCAGTGTCGCCGGTGCACGGTGTTTCGCCGGCGGAGTCCTGCAGAGGCGGCGGCGACGGCCTTCCCGTTGCTAGCAGCGCACAATAGATCGGGTATCACTTAGGGTTTGTTCGGGGTGTTAAACTCTCACGCGAACTGTCGTCGTACGGGAGAGGCCGGAACCCTTCCTTTATATTGCGCTGTTGCAACGGGGGAACGTAACCATGAGTTGGTTAGGTACCCCCGATCAGGGCGCTGAAAAACAGGGACGTGGGTTTCCCCACGTCTCCCTCGTCTCGGCCGTTTGGCCTGAGATCAATATCCAACACTTGCTTGATGCCAGATAATGCATCATATCTTTGTATAAGTAATAACTTGCTTCAGTTCTGAATATATTTTTCATATTGCTGCCGCAAGCGAATTCTCAGCTTTTCATGGTTAAAGTTATATAGTTTGGATCAGAGAGCTCTATAATTAAACAAACTAAATGTTATGTGAAATGTTCGGTTACTAAATATAAAGCTATATTAAGGGCATAAGAGTATAATACTATATAAACTTTAATATATCCTTTGTTACTAAATAAGTGATATAAAATTAAGGATACATATAATTAAATACATTATTTTTAAATTTTCGGTATATTACATTGGAACTATCTGGTACCGAAATGTTTCCTTCCAACAGACAAACCGGAATGACCTTTGGAATGGTATTGGTAACTTTGCTTTGACTTTCGTAAGTCAATAACATAGGTTGTGTACTACTTTATTAGTGGCAGTGCAAAAGATCACAGGATGATTAGTGGCCAATTAGACGCGCCGTCCTAGCTAAAATTTATGTCTGGAAGCCTCGATCGGAAACAAATTCGTACCACGTCGAACACCAATGGTACACAACATAACCAGCTGAAACCACGCACTGCATGCAGTTCATCCCAAATCAGATGACGTTGTTCCGACCCTGCAAGCTGCAGTAGACAGTAGTGACAAACACGAACACACACGCACTGACGCACAAACGTCAGGCATGCATGCTTCCAACCTAGCTAGCTACAAATTCACGCGCGCTGTGAGAATTGGGACGAGATCCGAAGTGTTACAGGCTTACAGTTTTACTTGCAGCTTGTTACAATTTCACTACATAGCTTATTCAGCTCCCCTCATCTCCAGTTCGTGGCTCCGCCAGTGCTTCAGTTCGGTTCACCCGGGACGGGACGCGTCTCTCGTACGTGCTAGCTCGGTAGCACCCTTCGTGAACCTCCCTCTCCAGCGGCTTGCTGCAGCTCGACTGCTGGGCTTTCTACGACGACCAAGAATTGCGTCAGTCTACAAGGGCATACCTGATATGATATGCTTCGCCGGCCCAGAGCCGTGGCACGTGATCGAATGCGTGATGAGAAGATTTACACGTGGACATCCAATCAGCATAAAACCATGTTACGTGGCAAAAACCACCACAGCCTCCATTCCTTTTACAAGTCAATTCGGAATGTTTGCAGGCAATGTTTCAACACAAACTCCTATTTCCACACGTTCGCGTGTTTGCTTTATGCTCCGCACGGTGACATGAGCCCATGGATGCACGAAGCCCATATGGCTGCATCTGCTTGAGGAGAGGAGGCAATGAGGATATTTATAGGGAGGCAAGCACTCCCGTGACACTCTTTCACCAGTGGCTCTCATGCTGTCTACCTCTCCGTCTCTCACAAAAACATCAACAAAAAAATATGGTAATAAAGCCAGGGAGGTGTTGGCATCAGGACAGCCGCCATCTGCCTCAACCCAAGGTCCCTGAGACCTAAGAGCAACTCCAGCAGGAGCTCTCAAATCAGAGCCCCTACTTTTGATTTGAGGGCTTCCCCTACTTTTAAGGGCCCTGTTTTTTGAGTTGAACTCCAACAGAAGCCCTCAAATCAGGGCTCTCAAATTTAATCCAACTGAGAATGACATGTAGGACCCAGTCGTCATTCTCAAATTTCTCTACCCCCTCTCCTCCACCCGTGCGGTCCTCCTCTCCTCTCAGCCGCCGCGCCTCCTCCTCTCCTCCACCCGTGCCTCCTCATCTCCTCCATCGGCGCCGGCGGAGACGGCGTGGTCGCGCGTGCTACGCAAGCTGCTTCCCCCGGGTGCGCCGCTCCCCGACGAGGACCACATCGACTACTCCTTCTCCGTCGACCTCCCAGCCGCCGCTCTGTTCCGGGGGCCGCCGCCCTCCCGCTCCTCCGCCGATGTACCGCCGCTCCCCCTCGCGCGCCATCGCCGCAGCATCTCCCGCCTCCTCCGCCACGCCCCTCCTCCCCCGCGCGTGCCCTCGGCGAGGGAGGCAGGCGGGCGGGGAAGCGGAGGAAGCGGGCGGGGAGGGAGGCGCGCGGGAAGGGAGGCGGGCGGGGAAAGAGGCGCGCGGGGGTGAGCGGAAGCGGCGGCGAGGGAGGCGGGCAAGGCGGGGGTGAGCGGAACCGGTGGATTTTGGCGGCGACGGCGTCGGCGACGGGCGAGGCGTCGGCGAGGGAGGCGGGCGGGCGGGGAAGCAGAGGAGGCGGGCGGGGAGGGAGGCGGCGGGGAAAGAGGCGCGAGGGGTTGAGCGGAAGCGGCGGCGAGGGAGGCGGGCGGGGAGGGAGGCGGGCGGGGAAGCGGAGGAGGCGGGCGGGGAGGGAGGCGGCGGGGAAAGAGGCAGGCGGGGAGGGAGGCGATGGGGAAAGAGGCGGCGGGGAAAGAGGCAGGTGGGGAGGGAGGCGATGGGGAAAGAGGCGGCGGGGAAAGAGGCGCTCGGGAGGGGAAGGCGCGACTCCAACAGAAATTTGAGGGCTTGGTCTAGAGCCCCCAGGAATGAGGGCTGAAGGGGGGATTTGAGGGGCTCCTCAAATTTGAGGGCTCTAGTAGGGGCCCTGCTGGACCTCTATTTTTGCCTTAAGCCCTCAAATATGAGGTTTGAGGGCTCAAGTAGGGGGCCCTGCTGGAGTTGCTCTAAGGCACATATTTAGCATATCTTAAGCGTCCTTGCCATGAGGAGCACGAGGCAATGACATTGAACGGCGTGTGGACATAGGCGCTGCAATCGTGATCTGTGGCGGTAGTGGTGTAGGGTGCTAGCGATGAGGATCTTCACAGGTAGGATGACTTCAAGTGCTACATAGGTGGTGACGAGCCATGTGGGACGAGCCTGATGTGAATTGGCTTCATTTCAATTTTTCGATTTGATTTTATGTTTGTACATATTTGTGTCCAAATAATTCTGGATTTGCTTTGGATAGTATTCTGACTTACTTCCAAATTTATATTGACTCTGCTCTCAAATTTATCCCGAGCTTGCAAAGTTTGATAATTTGTTTTTAAATTTATTGTGATTTGCTTCACATCTACACAACCTAGTTTGAAATTTGTATGGAATTGGTTTCAAGTTATCTTTGGTTTCCTAACTAATTTATCCCGACCTGCTTCTAAATTTATGCTGACTTCCTCCCAAATTTATACTAATTTGGTTTTGAATTTTGTTGATATATGTTTTCCCATTTTTATCATATTTTACGTCACATACACACCTGATTTGATTTGAAATTTATACCGATTTTGCTTGCAAATTATCCTCAACTTGCATGCATGTTTATCCCATCTTGCTCTCAATTTTGTACTAGTTTGCTCCTAAATTTTCTTTGAAATTTTCAAAGATTTTCTATCAAATTTTACTAATTGTATGTTAATTTTAGTTGGATGACAAAGGGAATAATTTTTTGGACTGGCGGCCGAAGGGAGAAACGCATGTACATGGATGAAAGAGCATGAGTGGTGACATGTGACAGATTTAGAAAGCAGTAGGGAATAATTGTGTAACTATAAATAGCTAGTGTTGGTGTGCGTATAGACAAATATGGCGTGCATGCGCGGTTTGTAGTCATGTCCATGTTTCAAAACATTGACTACAAAAATATGCAATAATATTTAGATTTTGTCACATGAAGATTCATTACTATAGAAAATGTCATCACAGATGGTTTGGTGAGTATGAAGTCATCACCAATGGTTTTTGAACTATCTGTGATACAACTATCACAGACGGTTTGTAGTAAAAATCGTCTGTGATATGTCGGTCATTACAGACGATTCGGATTAAAAACCATCTATGATTTCTGCAATTATCACAGACGGTTTTTAATAAGATCTGTCTGTGATATTTGTACTGATGATTTTTGATTTTTTTCATTTTCTCGTCTTTTTCTCTACTCAACAAAATGCCTGCAATGGATTATTGCATTTGCGCCCTTGCTTTGCGAATCGGAACTTCACCGCGACCAATCGACCATGGTAGAACGATCACCATAGAACGACCACGACGGAACGATTACCGCAAAACGACCATGGCAAATCGATCATGACAGAACAATCACCGCAAAACGACCACGACAAAACGACCACGACAAATCGACCACAGCAAAACGACCACCAAAGATCGAGCACGGCAGAACGACCACGGCAGAAACATTGTGAACTGAAACTTCATGTGTACTTATCGAGGGTACAGGGACCGTACAACAGAGGGTCATCAAAAGTGGTGCATGCTGTCTCCCTTGGGCTCGAACTTGAATAGAATCAAGTAACACTTGCGCTTGCTTGGCGCCTTGACATGGTGCATGTAGGATGGCATCCTCCCGTTCATCACAACTTGCAATCACATTCACAGGCTATAGTCATCGCCTCATCCTCTTAATAACCTTCAAAGGGAAGGGAAGAAAGGATGTATGGGGCTTGTACGTACCGTGAGTAGATCGCCAGTCTTGACGGTGAAGACGTCCAGCTTAGGGGGCACGGCCTAAAAAACCAGCACAGTGGGCGGCACGGCACGGCAGATCGTGCCGTGCTCGGGCCAGCACGGCGGGCACGGGCAGGTCGGCAGCTCGACTGGAGAAGATGAAGGCGCAGAACGACATCACACAATCACACAACAATAAAACACAGCTCGACTGTCCGTCGCCGCAACACCGTCGCTCGGGGAGGAGGGAGGCGCCGAGTGAGGAGGGAGGCGACCAGGCCGTCGGGGGAGGTCGGGGAAAGCCGAAGGAGCTGGGCGGCGGGCGCGGCCGCGTGGGAGGGAGGTCGGTAGGGGGTGGTGGGGGGAGCCGGGCGCGGTGGGGGAGGCCAGGAGGGGGCGTCGGGGGGAGGGGGCGGCGGCGGGCAAAGGCCGAAGGGGCGGAGGCGCCAGGGGAGGGGGCAGTGGTGGAGGGGGCGGGGGGGAGGGGCGGAGGCACCGGGGGATCGGGGGAGGGGGCGGAGGCACCGGGGAAGGGGAAGGGGGTGGCGGGGGAGGGGGCGGAGGCACCGGGGAAGGGGAAGGGGGTGGCGGGGGAGGGGGAGGGGGCGGAGGCACCGGGGAAGGGGAAGGGGCGGCGGGGGAGGGGGCGGAGGCGCTGGGGAAGGGGAAGGGGCGGCGGGAAGGGGGCGGTGGAGGAGCCGGGCGCGGTGGGGGAGGCCAGGAGGGGGCGGCGGGGGAGCCGGGCGCGGTAGGGGAGGCCGGGAGGGAGGGAGGGCGCGGTGGGGGATGCAGGAGGCCCAGGGGGAGGGAGGGGGTTGACGGGGAAGTCGTGCGCGGGGGAAGGAGCCAAGGAGGTCTGGAGGGAGGCGGCCAGGCAGAGTGGGAGCCAGTGAGAGAGGGAGGGCGTGGTGCCTGGGGAAGGGACGGTCACGGACCAACCGAGGGAAAGATGATTTGACACGCGGGAGGACAGGGAGCTAGTGCCGGGCGACGTGGCAGAGCGGGAGTGGTGGGACGGTGGAAAAAAGGGAGGAGGAGGGGTGCCGAACAGAGAAAAAAAGAGGGAAACGGTTGGACTGAAAAAAACTGCAGAAGTTGAACGTTCGGAATCTATGTTTGTAATGTATGGCAGACAACGTTCATATAACGTTTGGCAGATAACGTTTGGCAGATAACGTTTGGATTTTATGCTTATAAATTCACTCCCTCCGCTCTGTAGTTTCTTCCCAGAATCACAGATTCACATAATCGCATAGCTTCATTTCTTCACTCCCTCCGCTCTGCAGTTTCTTCCCAGCATCACAGATTCACAGAGCTCCATTTCTTCACTCCGCTTCACATTTCTTCACCGAGCTTCTTATTTATTTCTTCTCATTTCACAAGTTTATTTCCTATATTTTCTGCATTTGTACTCTTTATTTATTTATTACTTCTAATTTCACAAGCACATTTATTGTATTTATACTTCTTATTTATTAACTAATCACCATGTTACCAAAAAGCCGTAGTACCAGGGAGCAATCAAGCAGTATGCAGAGGAATCGAAGCTCAAAAAGGACAGCGGGATGACTTAGTGTAAGCTCTCGCTGTCGCTCCCCTAGTCCTCCTCCGACCCCCATTGATGCTCGTCGGCTCTCGCCAAGCATGGGATACTACAGCATGCATGACCGTCATATGGACGGTACAAAGGGCTATGAGGAGTACCAGGGCAGTCCAGAGCCAACGAAATTCTCTCCCCCGTCCACGGACGCTAACATTGGTGGGTCTGCACGAAGGGCGAATTGCTGGAAGCACATGACCTGGAGCCAGGAAATCCGAGATGGTGAAACGGTAGATATCGCAACTTGTAATTATTGTAATGCTAAATTAAGTGCTCATACAGCTATAGGGACAGGACACTTGAACTGTCACTACAAAGCATACTTACGCAAGATGGTGGCACAGGGCCGAGGGGGAGGAGGAGTACAAACACAGCTAAACTTCGAGGCGTATACTATATGTACTTGATGATTTTAAGTTAGATAATAAAATTTCTTCTATAACTCTTGATAACGCATCGGCAAACACAACGGCTATGAACATCCTCACCCCAAAATTACGAACATATATTGGTAGTTATGTCCTCCACCAGAGATGTGTATGCCACATCTTGAATCTTATTGTTCAAGATGGTATGCAAGTAATTGGTCCATATCTGAACAGTATCCGTGATGCTATTCGTACCTCGCAAGTTCTCCACAAGTGGTAGCTAGGTTCGCGGAGTATTGTGCAGCTAATGGGAAAGAGCCAAGAAAATTTGGCCTTGACATGCAGGTGATGTGGAACTCAACATATATTATGCTAAAAAAAGATACAAGGTTACGAAAATATCATATCCGTTTTTGTCAATGCCAACTATCAAAATAATGAATTGCTAGTTACTAATTCAGATTGGCAGATTGCTAGTCATTTTCGAGAGTTTTTAAAACCTTTTTATAAAGCAACAAAGGTTTTATCTGGTATTTATTATCCTACCTCTTGCTTAGTTATAGAGTTTATTTGGTTAATTGCAGATAAAATTGTTAAATCTAGGGACGATGCTCTTTTAGGCCATGCTGTCGTAGCAATGGAAGAAAAATTTGTTAAATATTTTGGTTCTCTTTCACACTTGTATTGTTTTGCTATTATTTTTGATCCTACAAAAAAGTTGGCAGGTTTACAGGTAGGTATGGAGGGGATAGGTGAATGTCTTGGCTTAGATTATTCAGAAGCTTTCGAACATGTCAAAAATGAGCTTTTTCGTATTTTTCGTTTGTATCATGATAAGTTTGGCAGCAGCGGAAGATCGGAGGCCTCACAGCAGACGCAACATGGGAAGAAAAGCTTGGGATCACACTTGTGGAAGAAACTAAAGGGCAAGTCTACTTCTTCGTCCTCTCAGACTCAGGCAGCCTCCAAGTGGAATTCTGTCTCGGAGTTGAACCACTATTGGGAGCATGATTTTGCAAACATTGATCCTGATCTTACTGATGGAAGCAAGATAGAGTTGCTCGAGTGGTGAAAGAACAACAAGTGGATCTTTCCTGTGCTGTCACATTTCGCACGGGATGTTCTCCTGGTGCCAGTGTCCATTGTCTCTTCAGAAGCGACGTTCAGTACGGTAGGGAGAATAATAGAAGAGAGAAGATAATCCCTTACGCCCAGGATGGTGGAGGCAATCACATGTGCCAAAGACTGGGAATTAGCCAAAGAGCGGGAACAACATCAACTGGAGAATCCCAAAATCGTACAGGCGTATGCTGACATAGACATTGCCGAGTAGATATTATCTACGCATGTTGTAATATTTTGTATATACATATATTGTTACTGTACTCTTTTCCTTACTCGGGAAACCCTACTCTAGGGCGTAAGGTTTTTAATGAGGCAGTAACATTGTATTTCTAAAATATCAAAGAAATTTCACTTTTTTTCGAAATATTAATGTTGTTGCGTGCCCATGTTTTTATGCAATTAATTCAATTTCAACTAGTTTTCAACAAGGCGGGTACAAGAGAAAGGAAGATGATGACCGTCGCCACTGCCTTCGCGTATAGTAATTTCGGGCTGGGCTTGGGCTGGCACGGTACGAAAGCTGGCACGGTGGGCTTTGGGCCGTGCTTGGGCCTGGCCGGAGGCGACGTAGGCCGGCACGGCACGACACGATGAGATGACTGGGCCGAGCGGCATGGAACGAAGCGGCACGAAGCACGATGGGCCCGGACCATGCCGGCACGGCACGTCCCAAGTCCCAGCTCTACCCACAACAAGGCCATGTAGTATAAGAATGCGATCACCAGTTCACCACAGCTTCATGCTGAACTTGCAGCTCATGCTCTTGACCCCGATCCCTCCCTCGGTGCTCAGCTTGTCAAGCACCAGGTCTGAGAGACCATGTGGTTATGACCCCATGTTTGTGATGAGTAATTCACAAGGGTTCTGGAAAGATTGAGTTTGGTTTGTGTGTTTCGTGCCATGATGGCATTTGGCTCAGTCGGGTTTGGTTAGTCGGACTTGAGGCGTATTCTTCTTCCCGATCGGTCATTTGGGCCATTTTATGCTTGAATACGAGTTGTTGATGCTAATGAGGATTACTTGTTTCGAGCGGTGCTATGTGATGTGTTTCTTATCTGTGATGGCTGCAGGACATCGAGGCGGAGTCGTGGCGAAGCACGGGATGACTGGACTAGGCGCGGGCAGTGCCGAGGTCAGAACGATCAAGGTGTGCCGAAGACGGCGAGGACTCGAGGTGGCTGCGAGGCTTGGAAGGCAAGGAATGAGGAAGCTTCTCGGAAGGTGCAGGAGGGGCGTTTTGGTGAATACGCAAAGCTGCACTAAAGGAAGTGGATTGTGGACAAAGCACTAGAGTTAGTGGGTAAAACGAAAAAGCTTAATGGGCAAAGCATGTGGTGAACCCATTAAGAGAGGGTATCAAAGGAGTGTTTCCTGCATGTAGCATGGCCTAGAGAGAGGATTAGAGTTGGTTTTGCTTTTATGCTTTAGTTGTTGAGAGGTTGGTGTGATGGGCAGAGGGTTTCTGTCCCCTCTCTGTTGACTGCTTATGTGTTCTTGATTTCTCTAATCATGTATGGGGCTGTAGGGATGATACGAGTTGATACTCTATGTAATCATTCATCTCTCTTCCTCTATTCCAATACAAGAATGATTTTGTTGGCTATTTTCATCTTTTGGCTTTGTTTGTGATGGATGTCTGTTTTGCCTTCTTCTCTGTTTCTTCTTAGTTTGTGGTGATTTAGATGCCTTGTGTGTTGGATTCTTGAAAGCTTTGTGATGAAAAAGATTCATGGGCATATGACCACTCAATTTTCTAGAGCACTTGGAAGAATCAACATCTCATGTGATTTTTGAATCCATCGCCATTTCTTCCTCTGTTCATATTTTCTAGGGTTTCCTTGATAGGGCATGTTTGAGTTTCCAAGGCCTCTTGTCATTGCTAATCTGTTTGCAAAGGTTCTTGAGCAAAGAGTTAGAGGATGTCGAGTAATTTGAAAAACTAGTCTCATCCTGTACTCATTTCAGGTTTTTGACAATTTCCTTGATTCTTGCTCTTGCTGTGAAATTCCTTGGTTCCCCGGGTCCTACATGCTATTTAGGGTGTTATCTTGCTATACTGGGGAGAGAAAACCAGAAGCAAATCTGAAATCTTCTTGCTATACGAAGTTTTAGCTTTGCTGTCTGAAATTTACAGTTTGATGCCTGCTCTGTGCCCGAAGGGCGGTCTGACCAGATTTTACTTGGCGGTCAGATCGGCCAGTAAGCACCGGTCAGATCGGCCACAAAGGAGCGGTCAGACCGGCATGAATGGAGCGGTCAGACCGGACCAACAAGGGCGGTCAGACCGCCCTTAAGCCGGCGGTCTGACCGGCCCAGTGACCGCGGTCTGACCGGCCCTTCTGATGCATGCGCCATTTCTTCAATTTGGTTTTCGTCTTGCGCTTTTATCTGTGTGGTTAAGGTTCCAGTATGAATATGCCTCTTTCTTCATAGCTCCAGTAACTATTGGAGGAGAGATTCCTAGTGGATGCTTTTGAGGGGCGAATTTTAAGCGGGCACCATTCACCCCCCCCTCTGTTGCTGATTTCGATCCAACATGGTCGCACCTGATAGCACTAGCGGTCCCGATCTTTCGATGAAAGTGCTAGATTCGATTGGGGAAGGAGATGACGTTGACGACCCAACTACAACCATCCAAGGATGTTGCGCCTTAGCGATCGATACACCAACTCCAGAGGTTGTTCGTGACCTTGTCGGCGCACAATCAACCTAACCACGAGGGTACTTGTTCCTGTAAGCAATCAAAGAACAGGCAAGAACAAGATAAACAACAACTCAATTGCAAATAAAAGATGTAGGTTTCAATCGAAAACAGAAAAACGGTGGAGTTCTGAAGACAAGCATTCAGACGGTCTTGCTGACACGCGCGAATACAAGGCGAAGTAGCAAAAGCTAACTTAGTCTATCAAAACCCAAACCCTAGAAGAGGGTGCGGCTGCCTATTTAAGAGACACGGGAGGTGGAGGGTCGGCCAAAACACATGGAAGCCGAACAGGACTAGATTACAAGGCCCAAGGCCCACTTTGACTCGGACTGGAAAAGTAACGTGACTTGTTTAGCCGTTTCTGATCGGTTCGGATGGAATTTGGAGGTGAGACCAGATCCATCTGAAATTAGACTTCAAGTGATTTCCAACGAGTATGCACGGGCCCCGAGAAACCTTCTGGATCAAAAGTTATGGCCGTTTGAAGTAGACACTGTTGGGAAGGCCGAATCCGAGTCAAACTCGCGAACAGGACTTGGGTTGTGCTTGACGGTTTCACTTCTATACTTGAGCTCACGTGGTTCTGCCCCATGGTTCCTAAGGACGATTAAATCATCACAAGAATTAAGTAGTATTCCATTCTTTGAAACATTTGTATGCAAACTTAGGAACGCATTCACCTGATGGTTAAGTTGACGTGCTCGCGCTCTAGTCATTGGTCCTTGTATTATAATTTTAGTTTGTTGAGCTTGTTGTGGAGTCGGCACAGTTTTATCTATGGAAAGGATGTCCTCATCATCCTCCCCTTCTTGCATTTGAGTCGTCCGCGACTCAAGCTCATCTTCTTTTCCCATGTATGGATTCAAATCTGCAATGTTAAAAGTGGGATTAACCCTAAAATCTGCAGGTAACTCAAGCTTATATGCATTATCATTAATCTTTTCCAACACTTTGAAAGGACCATCAGCTCTAGGCATCAACTTAGACCTCCTCAATTCAGGAAATCTATCTTTTCTCAAATGCAACCAAACTAAATCACTCGGTTGAAAAGTTAAATGCTTCCTTCCTTTACTACCAGCAAGTTTATATTTAGCATTCATGCGTTCAATATTTTCTTTGGTTGTCTCATGCATTTTGAACATCAAATCAGCACGTTGTTTAGCATCAAAATTTAACTTCTCCGATGATGGAAGTGGTAGCAAATCAATAGGAGCACGAGGCACAAAACCATAGACATCTCAAAAGGGCACAACTTTGTAGTAGAATGCAGCGAACGATTATAAGCAAATTCAATATGAGGCAAGCATTCTTCCCACATTTTGATTTTTTTTTTCAAAACAGCCCTAAGCATGGTAGATAAAGTTCTATTCACAACTTTAGTTTGCCCATCAGTTTAGGGATGACAAGTAGTAGAAAATAACAACTTAGTCCCCAATTTAGCCCATAAAGTTCTCCAAAAATGGCTAAGGAATTTAGTGTCACGATTGAAAACTATTGTATTTGGCACACCATGCAAGCAAACAACTTTACGAAAGAACAAATCAGCAATGTTGGTAGCATCATCACTTTTATGACATGGTATGAAGTGTGCCATCTTAGAAAATCTATCAACGACAACAAATATGCTATCCCTCCCCTTCTTTGTCCTAGGCAGTCCTAAAACAAAGTCCATAGAAATATATTCCCAAGGCACACTAGGAACAGGTAGAGGCATATACAAACCATGAGGATTAAGTCGTGACTTAGCCTTTTGACATGTAGTGCAGCGAGCAACGAAACGTTCCACATCACGTCTCATTTTTGGCCAAAAGAAATGACTAGCAAGTATGTCTTCCGTCTTCTTCACTCCAAAATGTCCCATCAGCCCACCTCCATGCGTTTCCTGTAACAACAACAAACGAACGGAGCTAGCTGGAATGCATAGCTTGTTAGCTCTAAACACAAATCCATCATTTAGGACAAATTTATTCCACGTTTTTCCCTGTTTACAACTCAGCAACACCTCTTTACAATCATCATCATGAACATAATGCTCTTTAATTGTTTCTAATCCAAAAATTTTGAAGTCAAGTTGTGAGAGCATGGTATATCTCCTAGACAATGCATCAGCAATAACATTCTCCTTTCCTTTTTTGTGTTTGATGACATAAGGAAAAGACTCTATGAATTCAACTCATTTTGCTTGCCTACGGTTCAATTTTCCTTGACTTCTAATATGCTTTAATGACTCGTGATCAGAATGAATGACAAATTCTTTGGGCCATAATAATGTTGCCATGTCTTGAAAGTTCAAACTAGAGCATATAATTCCTTATCATACGTAGAATAGTTCAAACTAGGCCCACTCAATTTTTCACTAAAATATGCTACAGGTTTACCTTCTTGCAACAACACACCACCCAATCCAATTCCACTAGCATCACATTCTAGCTCAAAAATCTTACTAAAATCTGGAAGTTGGAGTAATGGTGCATGTGTTAACTTATCTTTCAATGCGTTGAAGGCGTCTTCCTGTGCATTTCCCTAAGTAAACGGCACCTCCTTTTTAGTGAGCTCATTCAATGGTGCGTCGATGGTGCCGAAACCCTTCACAAAACGACGATAGAATCCAGCAAGTCCTAGAAAACTTCGCACCTGCGTGACCATTTTAGGAATCGGCCAACTTTGTATTGCCTCAACCTTGGCTTGATCAACTTCAATCCTCTGTGGAGTAACAACATAGCCAATAAAAGAAACTCGATCCGTGCAAAATGTGCACTTCTCAAGGTTACCAAATAAACGTGCATTACGTAAAGCATAAAAAACATCACGTAAATGGCAAAGGTGTTCCTCTAGTGATCTGCTATATATCAATATATCATCAAAATAGACCACTACAAATTTACCAATGAAAGCACGCAAAACCTCGTTCATTAATCTCATGAATTAGTTAAACCAAACGGCATCACTAACCACTCATACAAACCGAACTTAGTTTTAAATGTTGTTTTCCATTCATCTCCCAACTTCATGCGAATTTGGTGGTAGCCACTACGCAAATAAACTTTAGAGAAGACAATAGAGCCACTTAATTCATCAAGCATATCATCTAACCTAGGAATAGAGTGACGATATCTAATGGTAATATTATTGATCGCTCTACAGTCCACACACATACGCCATGATCCATCTTTCTTAGGCACTAAAATTACCGGAACAGCACAAGGACTAAGAGACTCACGTACGTACCCTTATCAAGCAATTCTTGAACTTGACGCTGAATCTCCTTAGTTTCTTCCGGATTGGTCCTGTATGGCGCACGATTGGGCAAAGATGCCCCCGTGAATCAGATCAATCTGGTGCTCAATCCCTCGCACTGATGGTAGCCCTGGTGGCACGTCCTTTGGAAAAGACATCCATGTATCCTGCAAAAGATTAGTGACAGCAGGAGACACAGAAGAAGATACATTCTCGAATGAAAATAAAGCTTGTTTGCAAAGTAAAGCATAGCAAACAGAAATACTAGCATCCAGCTCATTCACATCAGACTTAGTAGCAAGAAAACATGCACCTTTTAATTTAATCTCATCTTTCTTTTCATGAACAGATTTAGGATTTTTCTTTTTATGTTGCTCAAGTTCGTTTGCTACAATCTGATTTTCACTCCTATTCTGCTCCTGATTTTTCTCTTTACTAGCTCTAGCAATCTCATCTTTTAAAATAGCTTCAGGAGACATAGGATGTAACACAATTTTCTTGTCATGATGCACAAAAGAATATTGGTTTGTCTTACCATGATGCAGAGAATCTTTATCATATTGCCACGGTCTACCTAACAGCATAGAGCATGCTTGCATATGAACAACATCGCTTTGTACAACATCATGATAAGAACCAATAGCAAAAATTACTCTCACCATTCGCGTTACCTTCACCTTGCCGCTGCTATTGAACCATTGAATGTAGTAAGGTTGTGGGTGTGGTTTGGTATTCAATGCAAGCTTCTCCACCATATCGGAGCTCGCCAAGTTGTTGCAGCTCCGTCCATCAATGATCACACGGCATGAGCGTTCCTTCACGACACACTTTGTTTGGAAAAGGGTGTGCCACTGATTTTGCTCCATCCTCTCCATTTGCGCACTCAACACACGCTGCACAATGAGGCTCTCGTAGCGTTCTGCATCTTCAGCACCAATGTGCTCTTCTTCTTGCTCCTTCCCACTACCTGCATGGTCAGCTGCAAGCATAGCATATGTATCCTCATCCAAATCACTAGCAGAAGAATACCCACCATCATCTCTCACAATCAAAACACACTTGCTTGGGCATTCACTCCGCACATGGTCATACCCTTTGCATTGATGACATTAGATATCCCTCGTTCGTCCCGTAGATGCAACGGATGAAGAGCTCTTTGCATGTGCTTGGGCCGGCCCCTTTGTTGCTTCGGATACCTGAGATGCTGAATTTGACGACGAAAACCGTGGCTTGCTGTTGGAGGAAGGTGCAGGAGGTTGGCTTGATGGTACAACAGATGCACGTTGAGACCAAATGTTACCACGACATGCAGAAATGTTAGTCCTAGTGCTCACGCGTCGTCCATGTACTTCTCTTTCAGCTTTACAAGCAAGATGAAATAAACGAGTGATAGAATTATATTCCTTGTAAGCTAAAATGTCCTGAATTTCACGATCTAACCCACCCATAACCTAGCCATAGCGGCTTCCTTAGTTTTCTCTAAGTCACAACGCAGCATTCCTGTTTGCAAATCTTGAAAATACTCCTCTACGCTTTTACTATCTTGCCTTAATTGTTGCAACTTATGTAACAAATCACGTGCATAATATGAAGGAACAAATCTAGCTCGCATGATTCTTTTTAATGCATCCTAAGTTTATGGTATGGTTAAATGATTTTTCTTACAATATTCACTCCACCAAACAGACACAAAACCAGTAAACTCACTAGTAGCAGCCCTAACCCTTCTGTTTTCAGGGAATGCATGACAAGCAAATTTCTGATCAACAGCCAATTCCCAAGTGATATAAGCATCAGGGTTATATTTTCCATCAAAAGGTGGCATAGTGAACTTAATCTTACCAAGTGATTCATCATTCTTACGTACCTCATTCCGACATGGTTGATGATGACGGTGAGCGTCCTCATCATCATCGATCTCAGTATCAGCCGCATATTCGTCTCCACCGTTTTCGTCCACCCTGCTGCCCAAGACACCATTGTTGGCACATGTACGTTGAGTAGGTGTAGCAGGAGTAGCCGTGGGGGATGCATGGCCTATCTCATCAAGACGTCTCAAAATCTCAGCAAGTGAGGCGTTGACGGTGCCAACAAAAGCCTCCAATTGACCAAGGCGTTCATTAGTAACCCGTACATCCTCATCAAGTCCCTCATTGTGCAGCTTCATTTGGCACTCAAAGTGTTGTATGATGCCTCTAGTCCGAGGGGAATGTGGTGTAGCCCTCGGGTCCACTAGTTCTCCTGACATTGTTAGGAAAACACACGAGAACAAACAAAGAAGAGAAAAATAATAAAACTGCATGTTATGCCCTCACAACTACTGGGATGTGGTTAAATCAAGTTGCACACTCTCAACCCATTCTGTTAAGTTCTTACTAGTTCTTACCACAGCGAGTAGGAGGTGATGGCAGCCGACAAGACAAAACAATAACTCCTGAAAATTGGGTGTATCGTTGCCTCGGTAGCAAGTCCCTGTGAGGTAGTAGCCAAATCTGTGGAGCTATAGGTGGGCTCAGAGTGAACAAAGGATAACTAGAACTACATTAGTCAAAGCAAGTTGAATAATCGCTCAACGACGGTACTGTGCTGGTCCTAGGCTAGACCGTCTAGAGACGCGAGCCTAGAACACAAACGAAAACACCGTGCAGAAAGAAACTAGATGACGTTGCACACGGAGTTCGGAAGCTCGAAAAAAGATGTTGTCTTCACAGGGAACCTTACAATCACGTGTAGAAGGGCTCTGTCAATTTTCAATGAAATAATCACGTGTAGAAGGGCTCTGTCAATTTTCAATGAAATCTGACAAACTAGAATTTTTCTCGGTTTGCGGGCCCGTTTTGAGGCCCTAAACGACGTTTTTTGGGGGTCGAAGTTGCTGCGTGTGTGCCTGGAGGCTTATGCGAATCTAAAATCTCCAGATTTCCCAGCCTTCTTTTTTTCACTCTATCTTCTCGTTTCCTTTCGAACGGATCAAGAAACACCCCAATCGGAGGTCGTATGCAAAAGTTATGTTTTTTCTCTTTTTTCTTTTTTTTCTTTTTTTTCACACACACGACACGGTTGAATCCAAAATCGTGTTCTACTCCGAGACCAACTAGAGCAAAGCCTCCCTAGAAACCGAGTCCTCCTTTTCTACCCTCGTCATGGCAGTTCGGATCTAACTGCAACGGTAAGACCAAAATGTGAACAGAACTCGAAACTCTAGAGGAACTAGACACTAAGACCAGCAAAGGACACGACGATGCAACCGAAGACTCAACAAACAAAGACTATGCAGCAATGGAGTAAGGCTCAAATTGTTTTGGATTTTGGAGAAAAGAGATCTAATCTACTATTTTTTTGGTTTTCTGGACTGTAGGTAGAAAAAGATGCAAAGACTAAATAAAATCTCTCACCGATCAACCTTGAGCTCTGATACCAACTAATAGCACTAGCGGTCCCGACCTTTCGATGAAAGTGGTAGATTCGATTGGGGAAGGAAATGACGTTGACGACCCGACTACAACCATCCAAGGACGTTGTGCCTTAGCGATCGATACACCAACTCCAGAGGTTGTTCGTGACCTTGTCGGCGCACAATCAACCTAACCACGAGGGTACTTGTTCCTACAAGCAATCGAAGAACAGGCAAGAACAAGAAAAACAACAACTCAATTGCAAATAAAAGATGTAGGTTTCCATCGAAAATAGAAAAACGGTGGGGTTCCGAAGACAAGTATTCGGACGGTCTTGCCGACACACGCGAATACAAGGCGAAGTAGCAAAAACTAACTTAGTCTATCAAAACCAAAACCCTAGAAGAGGGTGCGGCTGCCTATTTAAGAGACACAGGAGGTGGAGGGTCGGCCAAAACACATGGAAGCCGAACAGGACTCGATTACAAGGCCCAAGGCCCACTTTGACTCGGACTGGAAAAGTGACGTGACTTGTTTGGCAGTTTCTAACCGGCTCGGATGGAATTTGGAGGTGAGACCAGATCCATCTGAAATTATACTTGAAGAGCTTTCCAACGAGTACTCACGGGCCCCGAGAAACCTTCTGGATCAAAATTTATGGCTGTTTGAAGTAGACGCTGTTGGGAAGGCCGAACCCGAGTCAAACTCACGAACAAGACTTAGGTTGCGCTTGACGGTTCCACTTCTATACTTGAGCTCACGTGGTTCTGCCCCATGGTTCCTAAGGACGATTAAATCATCACAAGAATTAAGTAGTATTCCATTCTTTGAAATATTTGTATGCAAACTTAGGAACGCATTCACCTGATGGTTAAGTTGACGTGAACGTGCTTGCGCTCTAGTCATTAGTCATTGTATCATAGTTTCAGTTTGTTGAGCTTGTTGTGGAGTCAGCACAGTTGTATCTATGGAAAGGATGTCCTCATCAGCACCGGACGCTAGGCGTCACCTTCCCCGTCGTCACCGGCCCCACCTTCACCCGCACCGGCACCTCGCCGCGGAACACGAGCGGTAGCTCGCCGCCGGCCCCGTTCACGTGCCGCATGGCCTCCACCACGCCCGTGCCTCGCAGCCTCGCCCATGGCCACGTGCACCACCGCCGCGTCGCGGTGGCCCTGGTAGAACGCCGGGAGCACGCTCTCTGACAGCCGGTACCCGCCGTAGAATACTGCCAGGCTGGATCCCTCCTCGTACGAGATGCCGATGGCGTGGTTCGGGTCGAACCGAGCGCGCGCCGTCAGGTCGTCGTCCATGCCGAAGGCTGCACCGCTGCGTCGAATCGAGCGCACGCCGTCAGGTCGTCGTCCATGCCGAAGACCGTCACGTTGAGCGCGTCCACCGTGTAGCGGGGCAGCTTCGGGTTGAGCAGCACATAGAGAACCCCCAGGACGGCCACGAGGACGACGGTGACAGATCTATGATACACCATATTATTAAATAGCCAACGTACATGGTCTCGACAGATCTGTTTTCATTACACTGCATTGAAGGAGGCGGTCGGTTTTGGGGAGTTTGGTGAAAACATACCACTTGTAGTTCTAGTTTGTACATCAATTTATTCTTAGTGATTAGAGGTTAGTATTTGCTTCGAATAACTTATATGCCTCGTAATAGAGATATGATAGCTCGGTTTAGAAAGAGATGGTAGTTTGCTCCAATTTAAGAATGGGTTAGTACTCCTAGTTTACTTCAATATATTCTTGCTTGATACACACACACATACATATACATACATACATGCATGCATATTGCATCAGGAATACATGGCTGGCTACTTAATTTAGATATGGATAATTTATTATTAGGTGAATGACAATTATGTGTTTAAGTAGCTAGGCTGGTTAATTAGCTATAGTAGCATTAATAATCTAATTTGATACTAATTTGTTACATGTGTAGTGTAGATGGACTGAAGCTGGATGTACGTTGAGTGCCGTGTGAGTGAAGAGTACATTAATGACATATCTGCTTTTAGAAGAGTGGTCGAGCAGGATATGTTGAAGAAGGAGATGGAATATATATGATGTCCATGCATTGAATGCGATAATCTGAAGATATTTACCAACTCAGCGTAGATCAAAACTCACTTAATTTGAAGGGGTTTCAAAAAGGGGTATACATGTTGGACCAATCATGGTAAAGAGAAGATTATACAGGAAGGTAGTTAAACATCGTCGAGGGAGACAATAATATGCTAGTTGTGGATTGTGCTTTCGACGAGGATAGGTCGTATGATGACAATCTGGATCAGATGCTACGTGTTGCAGAAGAAAACTATAGTGTGAGAGAGAGTTTGATAAATTCGAGGGCTTGTTGGAGGACCTGGGGAAACTTTTGATCCGTAACTGCAAGCCGCAATATATAAGGTTGTCATTTGTTCTTAAATTACTGAAATTGAAGGCAAGCAATGGTTAGTTTGACAAGAGTTTCATGACGTTGTTAGGTCTCCTAGCAAACATTCTTCAAGAGAGAAATGTGTTACCAAGAACCACCTACCAAGTCAAGAAGGTTTTTTGTCCATTGGGAATGGAAATAGAAAGATTACATGCATATCCGAATGATTGTATCCTCTACCGTAAAGAGTATGCAAAATTACATATTTGTCTAGTGTACAAAGCATCCCAATACAAGCGTAAGAATGACTCTGATGACGGCGAGGACATCGACGTAAAGTAAGGACCTCTTGCTAAGATGTTATGGTATCTACTTATTCCCCATTTGAAACATTTATTTGTGAACCAAAAGAATGCAAGATTGCTGCGTTGGCACTTGGAGGAGCATAAGAAAGATGGAATGATAAGACATGTTGCTGATTCTATCCAGTGGAGGAACATCGATAGGATGTTTGTAGACTTCAGTGCAGAATCGAGGAATATAAGGTTTGGGTTGAGTACAGATAGAATAAATCCTTTCGGTAATATGAGTAGCCGATAAAGCAGTTGTCTCGTGAATGTATTCGTGTACAACATTCCTTCTTGGCTATGTATGAAGCAAAAGTACATTTGGATGTCACTACTTATCCAAGGGCCGAAGCAACCTAGGAATAATATTGATGTGTACCTAGCACCATTGATGGAAGATCTTGTGACACTGTGGAACGAAAGGGTACAGATATGATATGCGAACAAACGAGAGAATTTCACTCTTCGCGCCATATTGTTCTGCACCATCAATGATTTTTCTGCCCTTGGTAACCTGTTGGGGTTGAGTACGAAAGGAGCCAAAGTCTATCCGCACTGCTTAGATTATACCGAGAGTGTGTGGTTGAACAACTTGCACAAAACTGTGTGCATGCATCACCGTAGGTTCCTTTCACGGTATCACCCATACCGCAAGATGAAGAAACAATTTGACAGAAAAAAGAGGATGACTTGGCACCAAGGATTTTTAGCGGGAAAGAGGTCTATGATATGGTCAAGAATATTGATGTTGTGCTTGGAAAGGGACGTAAGTTGAGAACCCGTCAAAAGAATATATAGAAGATGTCAGTATTTTGGAACTTGTCTTACTAGGAGTACTTAAAAGTTCGCAATTGCATCGATGTTATGAATGTAGAGAAGAATATATGTGATAACTTAATTGGTCTCTTATTAAACATTCGTGATAAAACAAAGGATGGTGTCAACGCACGGCTTGACTTGGTCGCTATGAACATCAGGACTAAATTAGCACCGATAAAGGCCGGACGTAGTCATGAGAAAGGAGGGCTGCCTAGAGCACGGAAGTATATGGAAAACTTTCAAGAGACATTAGAACAGTGCAATTTGTTTGATTTTGGCTTTAATGGCGATCGGTTTTCATGGAGAAATAATAATCGTAAAGCTGAAAAATACATTCAAGAGATATTGGACAGAGCAGTAGCTTCTTAAGATTGGTGCAACTAGTTTATGGATGTGCGTGTCATGCATGCAGATCATCATCATTCAGACCATAGGGCAATTGTGGTTCATACGGGTGGAAGCACTGATGGGCGAAAGAATGCACAACAGGGTAATCAATTCGGCTTTGAGGCTAGATGGTTGGAAGAAGAAGGTTGCACTGAAGTGGTGCAGAATGCATGGGAAATGGCTTTACAGTCAGGACCTACTTATTCACAGGAAGCGCTTCAAATTGTTTCTAGTGAACTGAAAGCTTAGAGCAAGAATGTTCTGGGAGATTTAGAAGGGAACATAAAGAAGGTTAAGAATGAATTGGAGAAATGCCGGAGACTTCCAATTTCACAAAACAGAGTGGATAAGGTGCAAATCCTGAGATATAAACTTGAAAAACTGGAAAATCAGAAGGACATATATTGGAAACAAAGGTGCCATGTTGATTGGTTGAAAAAGGAGATAAAAATAGGAAGTACTACCATGCCTTAGCATTGGAGAGGAGAATTAGCATTATTAAAAAAATTTAAAAGATGATAATTGTAACTGGGTGGAAGGGGAAGGAAATCTACAAAAACATGTTTACCAGTACAAGATGAATTTATTCACATCACAGGGAGGTAGAACGAATGGAAGATTTTTGGAGCAGGTATAGCCGAAAGTCTCCATGCACTGAAATGAATGAAATGCTGCTAGCTGATTAGCTTGTGCAATGTAGTCTACAAGCTTGTTTCAAAGGTTCTTGCTAATAGATTGAAGTTTATCATTCCGGAGGTTATTTCGAATACTCAAAGGCTTTTGTCCGGGGAGGCTAACTATGGATAATGTCATGTTGGCTTATGAGGTGACACATTTCTTGCACAACAAACGGACTGGACATGGGGGATATGCAGCAATAAAATTGCACATGTCAAAAGCATATCATAGTTACGTGGTCATTTTTATTAAGCATGCTCCGAAGATTGGGCTATCATGAAGCCTGGAACAAATTATTAATGAAATGTGTGACATCAGTCCAATACAAAGTGAAGGTGAATGGAGATTCCACGAATACCATAAACCAGGGACGAGGTTTACGGCAAGGAGAACCCCTCTCTCCGTACCTATTTGCCATTTGTGCAGAAGCGTTTTCAGCTGCTATTCAAGCTGCAGAAATTGCAGGGAAAGTGAAAGGGATTAAAATCTGTCAAGGTGCTCCAAGTCTGACCCATCTTTTCTTTGCGGACGATTCTTTACTCCTGGTTAACGCAAACAACGGGGTGACTCAGGAAGTGAAAAGAATTGTCATTGAATACGAAAGGTTTTCAGGGCAGACACTTAGGGGGTGTTTGGGACTACTCCACTCCACATTTTTCAGCTCCGCTCTATATTTTTTAGCCAAACAGGTTCAGCTCCACGCACTCTGTTCGAGGAAAAAAGGTGGAGTTGTGACAACACCTAAAGGAGTGCTCCACAAACTCTAGGTTTTTTGTGGAGCTTCTCCACGGTAGAATTCGTGGAGCAGAGTTTGTGGAGCAGTCCCAAACACCCCCTTAACAGAGAGATAAATCTGTTGTAATGTTTAGCTCAAACATGAAAGATGGCCCGAAGAAAGAATTTCGGCAGAATTTGGAGATTACATGCAAAGCGCGTAATGACATGTATCTTGGAGATTACCTGAATTATGGTGGGTTTTCCCCCTACGGATTGGATTGGATGATATATTGAGATTGCTGCCGTTTGGGTTTTGCCGGTTCGAGGTTTTCCTGCGCGTGCGCATTCGTCCATGCGTGCGTGCGTATTGTTCCCTTTTTTTCGGCTGGCAGGGGAGGCGTTTGAGGGTGATGCGGTTTCGCGAGAGGCGAATCGAATCTGATCGAATCCTTCGTTTGATTTCCCCAATTGATTTGTGGTCTAATTTCCGCGTCAATCTCGGAGATTTGGTACTTTTTTGATGCAATTTTGCGGTTCCGAGGGCTTGCCGATTTGGTGATTGATGCGCCTGTTGTTTGTACCTTTCATTTGGGATCTTATCTGTGTACATTTGGGAGGATGAAGACGAGGGTTTTATTACATGCTTCTTAATAAAGAAAGGTCTGTAGGGATGCTTCATGTCATCTTGTTTATTCATCCAGATAGTCTATTTCATTTACAAGTATTTCTGTTTCATGGTTGCAGATGGACAAGGAAAAAAGAGGGTACATGCAAATAGGTTCATGGGACACTATTCATGTTATTCTGGTAGCTCAAGATAAAGCTGTCCGTGAAGTTATCAATTATTAGGCCCATTTTTCCTCCTTGCTACTGTTTTATGTTACTTTTCGACTTAGCAAATGAAATTCGTGTAATGCCAATAGGTTGGTCCCAAAGAGGAAGGAGCAGCACATTACTGCTTGAACAGCACTGTGATGACAACAGATAACAAGCAATCTGGAACTTTCAACTTCTCAGGGTCAATTAGGCGGCACCGCGGCAGGTTATATATTCCTTCCCTTCCCCCGTTCCTTCTTGTCATGTTAAATGTCCTTCAGTTCAAGGGCATAATCTGTTAATCAAGGTGCTATGCGAGGGATAAATCTATCAGCTGGCATCCCTGTTTTCCACAATTACTGGTTTTTGTTAATAGAACTCAGCCATTGTGCACAGAACAGTTTCCACCATTAATCTAAACTTGACACTTGTAGTGGCCCAATTGTCTGTCGACATGATGGTCTAGCTGTAACTGCTCTCTGATTGCATGTATAGGTTTTGGACATTTAATATGGTCTCCAAGGCACCACTTTGACCCCTAACACTATCACAATATGTTTCATGTGGTGAATCTAGTAATATCAGTTTCATGTGGGCCACTCTAGATAGTAGATACTTGTACCTTTTTAATTATTTTGTAATTTCTTCATATTAGTTTAGACGTTGTCTCTAGTATGAACAATTGTGCTTTAATTTTCGCTATTGTAGCCATTTATATTTTCTATTGAACAATATTTTTGTAATTTTAAATATCCACCCTAAAATTCCTGAGTCCGCCACTGCCTGCCGGTGTTCATTGGAAGATCAAAATCGAAAACCTTTGAATATATAAAGGAGAAGATATGGAAACGTATCCAAGGGTGGAAGGAGAAGATGCTCTCAAAAGCAGGGAAGGATTGATAAAGGCAATAGCACAGGCCATCCTGCCGTATGCGATGTCTTGCTTTTATTTCACTATATCTTTTTGTGATGATTTAACTTCTGTGATCCTTCAGTTCTGGTGGGCTCAACAGGAGAAAGACAAGAAGATCCACTGGTGGGGGAAGGAAAAATTGATGAGACCGAAAAACCGAGGACGACTAGGATTCCGGGATCTTAGTGCTTTTAACATCGCCTGTCAAGGGTGGAGGCTCATCCAATACCCGGATTCGTTGTGTGCAAGACTACTGAAGGCAAAGTACTTCCCGAATCGTGATGTTCATCAGGCTACGTCCAAAGAGGGGTGCCGTATGCTTGGCGTAGTGTTCATCTATCTTTTGAGAAAAGGAATTTATTTAGAGAGTTGGGAATGGAGAATGCATTAATATTTGGAGGGACCCTTGGCTCCCTAGAGATCGGTACAGATGTGTTAAATCTGGACGTGGTTCTTCGCTCTTAACAAAGGTTAGTGAGGTTATAAACCCGACTAATGGACAATGGGATTTGGAACTTTTGCAACAAACTTTTTGTGCGGAAGGTCTGCAGGTAATCAAGGCGAGTTCCAATTTGGGAGAGTATGGAAGACTTCGTTGCATGGCATCCGGACGGACAGGGCAAACTCTTTGTTATACCTGCTTGCAAGGTATATATGGCTGATATGGAGAGACAAAATGGTCAGCAAGGAAGCTCTGCAAACATAGCTGGTGCTTTTGAATGGAAGCGGATTTGGGAATGCCAAATTCCAAACAAGAAGAAGCATTTTTTGTGGAGGTTTGCCCACAGTTTGGCCCTCAGGCTGAATGTAAAAAGAAGAGGTGTTTGCATTGAGACGATCTGTCCTGTTTGCAGGGGATACGATGAAGATGGGGGTCACCACTTCCTCAAATAAAAGTATGTGCCCCAAGTCTGGAGGTCGTTGCTGTTGGAAGATATTCGGTTGACTCTTATGAAGTGCCCCTCGACAAGAGATTTTGGCATTTGTGGCTCCTGAAATTTTTGTTTTGCAGAAATAGTCCCCCTCGCACATAATTTGCAGATGTAGCCCCCTTACAGCGCGCCTGCCCCTGGGGCTGGGCGTGGCAAGGTCCTACTCCCAACCTCGGGCTCAACAAGAGGCCCTATTTCGTGCACCGTTTTCGCTCATCGTTTTCTCCCGTGCTCGGCTATTTAAACGTGCAGCAAAATGGATCCTCATGACCGGGTTTAAGCTCTCCTTGTCTCTCTCACACTCTCTCACTCACACATTCCCTCTTCTCTCATGTGAATCCTAAAGGCGGTGACAAAGGTGACTCAAGCGCCGTCCACTTAGTGCTTCGGGCGTGGCCTGGATCTTCACCATCGTCGATTTCAGCTGGGAGAGGCAAGGTGGCTACGGGCTATCGATTATCTAGGTATTTCCGATGTAGCCCTCCTTCTGGGTGAATTTGGTTGTTCTTCCTGCGGTTTTTATTGGAGTGCTTGTCACTGTTGTTCGTCCATTTGAGTGTGTGTTTGTGTGGTCTAGGGCTGAATGAAGTGGTACGTCATGTTCAATGGCCGGAATCTAGAGGTGTAAAATAGTTGGGAATGCTGCCATGAAGAGATCCGTTTGTTCCTGAATATGAGCTACCGGCGATTTGGCACCGAAGACGAGGCATTGAAGGCATTTAGGGTGTATGAGTCATCGCTTGGTGAATCAGCTTGGAATGACAGTGCGACTGTGCGATGCCAACACTGTGGAAGTCATGCCATAGATATGTCGTACTTAACAAAAATCAAAGTGATTGTTGTCCAGTTCATGGTAATTTTAGCGCTTTTATATGTGTATGTGTTGTTGTGAGATGCATTGTTGGTGATAGAATGCAAATATTGCTCTATTTGTGGTGCCTTTGTTGGAAGAAATGAAATGAAATGAAATAGCAATGTATGCTGAACTTTGTATCAAGTCATGTGGTTGAATATACAATTTTATTTTGGTTAGCTTATTTGTAGCAAGTGACATGCTGGAGCGAATGATCCGGAACATGATGTGTGAAAAAGTGTTTGAAATGAAATGGGATGGAATTGGAACATGCTATCTGCAAGCACAAATAGATGAACCAAGCCCTGTCCCATACAACCAAATTAATTTTTTGTTGGCCCAACGACATTATGTATTTCACGAAAGTTGTTAGGATTTGTCATTGGGCTTTTGTCGGGAATGTTAGGTTTTCGTTTGGTGGTGTCTGAGCAGTTGAGTGCTTTGTTGCTAGTACTCAAATGTTGATAGAGATACAAAATACTTACCACAACGTGGATCACAAAAGCAACATCTAATAGATACAAAAAATGTACCACTACATCTACAAATAGGGAGTACAAAACGGGACAATAGTATCTTTAGGAGAAAGAAAAACATGACGGCACGATAGGGGCTACTACGGAATGGACCAATTTACTGTGTGGACCGGGGCCATTTGCCCTTTCTTGTAAGGTCGGTGTTGTAGTCCCTGTCGGCCACTCTTGCCTTGGCCGCTCTTTCGTGCTTTCTCTCATGCTCCTCACGAGCCTCGCACTTCCTGCATCTGCACACCCCCAGATGAGCTTGCGTCTCCTGCCAGATATGCTCGCTATGCTTTTTGTTGCGTCGCCACTCCACCCTCCTCTCGCGGTCCTCGACATCCCACTCCTCTCAGGCTAGATGCCACTGGTCCTGCGGGTGGATGTCTTGGTCGATCTATTTACGGAACCTCTGTTAGAGCCATCATGGCGAGCCGAGCTTGGACCTCATGTTCCTCGTCATTATCCATGTGTTTTCTTGTCCAGTGTTAGACATGTTGCATAGCGGAAGAGAAACCGGTGGGGTTGTCAGTCATCCAACGGTTGGTGCAGCATCGAACGATGAAATGGGACGTACAGAGCTAACGTCTGAATTAAACGTCCAGACGCTGGTCGTTCTCTTATATTACTAGCTGAATGCCCGTGCGTTGCTACGGATTTAAAAAAACTAGAATATATTTGTATGCACGTTCCAACAAATTTAACACCCGTTAGTTTTAGAACACTAGTTGGATGCCCGTGCGTTGCTACGGATTAAAACATAATCGTACCATTTAAAAAGTCTAATTACAAAATGACAGGGAGCAAAGGAAATACTCTAAAATTAGTCTATCAAACAAGAACACTATAGATCAGTGGCGAAGCTAGGAATAAAATTGAGGCTAGGCTGAATCTTTTGTCGGACTAAACTAAATTGACATAAATATAGTGTTTTATTTTTTACATAATTTCAAATTCATATAGAAACACACAATTAGAGACAAATAATGCAAAATAAAGAAATATAAAGTAGGTACCTCGAAAGTCGATAATACGAAACGCATACTCAAGAATATATAATTGTTCTATCATGAGTGCAGATTAGCGATAAGTCATCACAAACGCATAGGAGCTATCCGCAAAGAAAACGGAGTTCCAGAGGTCTAAATCAGAAAAATCTCATTGGAGAAGGACCTGCTTGTAAATCCTATATTTGTCAAGGCCTAAATCGCAAAATAGACAAAGAAAATCCCCCACCGGCCACTGTCCTGAAATCCCTAGCGCAGTCTCTATCTCCAATCGAGCCCGGTATTCCATCTCGCTGGCGGCCGCCTGCCTTCTCCGCCTTCTCACCCGCCACCTCCCACCATAGCGCCGCCCCTCCAGTTCTACCGGCGCGCCACCTCCTTTTCTCCTTCCTCCAGCACCTCTACTCGCCGCTCCCCATCCGCGCCACCAGCGCCTCCCGTCTCCACTGCGCCACCTCTTCCGCCGCTTCTCCCGTGCGCCGCCGCACTTCGCCTCCACCGCGCCTCCTCTTCGGCCGCCGAATCGCCGTCACGCCACCACACTCACCGCGCTGCCCCTGTGCCCCCCTCCTTCTTCACCCGCGCCGCCTTCTCCATTAGCGCGTCCCATCTCGGCCGCCGTCACAACTCCCCTTCTCCTTCTTCTCCTCTACCCACCACCTTCTCCTCAGTCCGGCCTCCCGTCTCCACCGCGCCGCCCTCTTCCGCCAACGCCACCGCCGATCTCCTCACCGGATCTTCTTCAACCCGGTCGACCGCCCCTGTCTCCGCCTCAACTCCCTCTGGCATCTCGCCCCTCTGCGCCACTGCTCCCTACACCGAGCCCGCCGCCTGCGCCCTCTTCACCGACACCGACGCCGGCGAGTCTGGTTCTTCTTCACCCCCTCCTCGGCTCCACTGCACTGCGGCCTCTACTTCACCAACCACGCCGGCGGCTTCATCAGCTCCAACCACGCCGGCGCCGCATCCTCCTCTGCTTCCACTACTTCCCTCTGATACTACTCCCCACATGTCAGTGAAAAGGGAAGGAGTGTAAGATGCACCATCACCTTGAACTCCTCCTTAGCTTAGCTGTTAGCTCCATTATCGGTTTATCCTCAATTCCTCATATCCTGTCATCTGTGTTATTGTGTTGTGTGTAGACTGTGCCACTGTGGTCTATGGATCAGTGGATCTGTCATTTGTGGATGCCTGGATAGTGCCATAGTGGATATGACAATTGTGAATTGGCCAATATGGCAATATGTATATGTTTGTCAGTAACTTAGTTTCTGCAGACTATGAGTAGGTATGTGCGAACCTTATGTACATCACTTCTGCAATGTAAATCCAAAGATCTTGATGGCCAGTGATGTGAGGGATGATGTTTCACAATTCACCCTCTAGAATAACATCCTGATCTTATTTTTGTTTGGCTTTCCTTATTGACTTCTGTTGTCAATTGTCACGACAGGACAGTAACAAGTCACTCCAGTATGTTTTTCGCACATTTGATTCCATATCTAAGTAGCATAAGCAAATGCTGCATATGTTTTCAATGCTTAGTTTCTGATTCAATGCATCTTTAATTCAGCTGTACCACAAAAACATCCAAGTGCCTTAACATGGGTTCCTACAACTACCTTGGTTTTGCTGTGGCAGATGAGTACTGCAGCCATAGTTTGTTATTGAGTCACTCAAGAAATACTCTGCTACTACTTGCAGTGTCCGAGTTGGAGGTAGGTGCTTATGTCTGTGCCATAGTTTGCCTCCATTGAGTACTTTAATAATGTAGTGAAATATGTAAGGTTAATTGTTTTTATATGATCGTAGGCAACACTAAGCTGCACACAGAGCTCGAGGAGCTGGTTTCACGATTTGTTGGTAAGCCCGCGGCTATTCTTTTTGGCATGGGTTATGTGACGAACTCTGCGATCATTCCTGCTTTGTTTGGGAAGGTATGTGGTAAAGTGATAGTCTTTTTTTAGATCCTGGATTCAATGTACTGTAATGATTGTAGGGGGGCTGATAATTAGTGATTCATTAAACCATAATTCTATAGTGAATGGCGCTAGAGGTTTAGGGGCTACTGTCCGGGTTTTTCAACACAACAGTAAGGTCACTAACAACTGTCTCAAGTAATGAGCTCAACAATGCATAGAAAAGATGTGAAGTTTAATTCTTCCCTCTATTTTCTTCTAGATGATCAAACGCTATGCGTCAAATTACACATTGAAGCACAATCATCTAGCAAGCATGACAGCTAGAAGTATCTTAGCCACAACATTTGCATCTACTTCTAGCAAGCATCCTAGCTATTAATATCCTAGCCAAAAGAACCGCATCAACTTTCTTCATGACAAATCACATCTACTTCCACAAAAATGAGTCTTGCACTTATAGCAATTATATAGCTAGAGGTCCCTTAGCCAAAAGATTTGCATTTACTTTTCCTTGTAATGTCATGGAGAAGCATTTCCAATAAGCTCGTTGTTGAGCCTACAAAAGAATCCATAAATGATAAACCATGTAGCTAAAACTAATTACTAAAATATTTATAATCAAAATTATGTTTACCTCCGTCTCAGATCGCGTGCAACTGCAACATTAGGTTCAAAGTGCACCCTACTGAAGCATGTAGTGTGTAGGCTATGGTCTAAAAAGTAAATAAGTATATAATAAGTATAAAACATAGAGTAGATCAACACAAAATGAATAAGGAACACACATCAACTCACCTTGTTCACGCCTTGCTCTAAGCATAGTTGCCACAATGATAGTTCGATCATCAGAGCAACTCGTCCATTTAGTCAAATGGCTGGTAAGTACTTTGTCCTTAACAACTAACTTCACAGGTTTGAAGCTACAGGAATATATAAACATATAAACATGGGCTGAGTTTCCATTTTGTCTTATAAAAGCTCTATAAACATGGCACTTTATCCAACATATGAACTTAGCAGGTTATTCTACTTTATAAAAAATTTGCGAGACTCAAGAAAAAAACATTTTCTGATTCATATATTATCACTATTATATAAAAAACTGAGAAGGTATTCCATCTGTTTGAAAATGTAATCACTAAACATGATTATAAGGGAAGGGAATATATTTTGAGAATCAAATTCAATTGCCATTGTAACATGTAAATATATTTCAATGTACAAACATCTACAGTGGGCTCAAAATCCATATACAAAATTTTATAGCTCACGAGTATTTATTCCTTATGTAAGTGTCAAATTTATAGCTCACAAAAAACAAATCCATATAGAAAAAAAATAAAAACACATAAAAGGTCTTCTAAAATTGCACATTATGTACATTGCAACTTTAACTAAAATATTGTGCAATTTTTTATCTGATGTGTATTTCTAAAGGGTGTAGCAGAACCAATTCAAAAAATGTAAGATGAAGAACATGGAATAAGAAAAGTGGGTATGAAAATGTCAACTTAGCATCAGATTGCCTTCATTTTAACCTCACTATTTCTATAGTATCTAACATCAAACATAGGCAAAATAGATTTGATAAACAAATTACTTTCTAGTTGAACCCTAACAGAAGTATGCAACAAACTAATATTTCAGTAAACACATTTGTGCCAACAGTACTGCCAAGTTGTCTCTAGAGAAATGTTCAATAATTAGATTTGCTAAGAGAAATCTATGCCAGGCAAATATTATGAAAGTAACTGTTACTTAAGACTTTCATGTGCAAGTTGGGGGAGATGCATACAAGGATTAAGAGACAAAGGAATAATTTGGTGTTTGCTAACAATAGTATGAGCTTACAAAGCATACAGATTACAGAAAAGAGTGAAAGCCACACACAGATCATGTTCCCAAAATTATTTTTATATTTTCTAAGGTCTGCATAGGAAAATTGATTCTTCTGGTCTGCATAGGAATATATCAGTTAACCAGACAAGTCATGAAGGGAAGGGAAATTTTATAAGGCAATTAGCATGTATAGATTAATTATACAGGGAAGGCCATTAGCATTTATAGATTAATTATACAAGAGGGGTTCCATTCTATGCAAAAACAACCAAATATAGTACCAAATCGTAATGTTCTAAGTGGCAAAGGAGCAAACTTAGGGGGCCATGGACAATAATGATTTCCAGAAACCAGTATAGTAACATAAATAATTTAGACGTGCAACCATAAATTCAAGAAGATACTACAACAAAGTACATACCTGCCATCAATTATAAGAACATTTCTAAAAGGTATCTTTCTATTGTAGTAGCCTTGCACATAGCCTACAGTGCTTACAAACATGACCATTCCAATAACATCTGACATGTGAAAAAAATGTTAGTAAAACTTTGATTTATTACAAAGCAGTATTACTTGGGTGGTCAACTGAAATACATACCAACATAAATGTCATTATGATTGGTGAATTCAAAAACTTCACTAAGTGGCATGAGCGGCGGAAAAAGCGGCAATGTCTTCTCACTCATATTTGGTATCTCACTCATAGTAGTGACACGTGTGAAAACACACCCATAAGCATGCTCTGCAAGCCACTTATGCTCGATTCTCCTCATAGGCTCTACGGACAACCTTGACACATAATATGCGCAGCCCTCTCGAAGTAGGGGATCTAAACGATCCACCTGGTCATCGTAAACAGTGGCTACCATTTTTTTTGCCCTATATTAACAGTAGGCAAAGTCAGACACCATTAAAATTCAACAGAATGTAACTAAGCATCTAATAACATTTCCAGCATCTAATAACGCTCTAGACTTTGAAACCGTAAGTCAATCTTGTTACTGGCTTACTGAAAAATCAATCTTGTTGTTGGATGGTATGGTCAAGAGTGAAAACCCATTCCATCACCTGGTGCAGGTTGCTGTGGAGCTCTCTGTGGGACTAAATGGTATATTGCAGAGGGTCGAAGCAAGAAAAAGCGTAAGTAAGCTGATTGATACTGACAACCTTTCTCACGGCAATGACAATTCTGTTGGGTTGCATTGTCTGCACCTGGATACTTCTATCTTTTTCAACAGGTAATATATTACAGTTCCATTTTCTTTTACTAACTTCCGCCCTTGTTCAGAAACCATTATCTTATTGTGGTGTTGTATGGCAACTTCAAAGATATATTTTGAGATCCACGTAAAGTGCTAGAATAATTCTGTTTTATAGTCAGTTGCAAATATCTTGGGCTGTTGTTAATTCCTCTAAAGCATAGCAGTGGTGTTTCACTACTAAAGTTTGCTAGGATATTGGCTCTGTTCTTTTTGGCTTATATAATATCGCAAATGAGTGGTTTGTTAATGCTAGGAAATAAGGATGTCCAATTACAGATAGAAGAGAGTGGTTTTAAGGTTGTGGAGAGGATATGTTACTTTGCTGGCTAAAGTTGTATAAGGGTTAAGCAAATGCAAAAAGTTGTATAAGGGTTAAGCAAATGCATGATGCCTTAGAGAGAAAAAAAACTCATGTTGACAGTATTATGCATGGTGTTACTTCGAGTAGTGTTATCAAGGGCTCAAGGCTTTAGCACTTTAGTGTTACCTGTTTTCTTTAAGGAAAAATTGTTTCTATGATGATAGTTGTGCTTCTTGTTTTGCTTCACTTTGCTATTCTGCTGTGTTCGTCTTTCTTAAGTACTAATAATAGTAGTGTTATACATGTACTGTGTTCGTGTAGCTTATTAGCATATGAACTTACCAACCATAGTTAACATTCTAGTAGCTAAAAATACATGTGTGAACATTACCTGCTCATCCAACAAAACCAAGGTCAGCCTCTTCCTACCAGGAGCGAATGTCTCAACATGATACTTGTGATAAACTCGAACACATATGCTCCATTTTGTTGAAGGATGAAAATCACCAAAGGTTGGAACACGTGGAGCTTCAACTCTAAGACGCTTCAAGGGCCTCATCCTAAATCCCCCGAAAAATAAAAATCAGCATACAAGCAACGATGCTTGGCATTTCAAATATAAATTCTGCTAGTACAGGATAGTATAAAATCTAAATTGGACAGGCATAATAATAATCTCATGAACAAGTACAAAAAAAATTGTTTCTCCCATGGCAAATCATTTTATCAATTAATTGTGCTGCTACAGGACACAATCAAGCACATCAGGAAACTAACTTTAGTACAAGAGAAATGGAGAGTGGGAAATAGCCTCGTTGGTCTGATAACAACAATTACAAATGGAGCAATTGACTTGTACCTGGTCTGATGTTATGAGGTATAGAGTACACTGGTCTGATAACAACAATGGAGCAAGGCACACAATGTTTATATATAGCTGCAATCACAAATATATTGGGAGCCAAAATTTTAACCCCTGCACCTCTTCTCCCATATTGGCGCCATAAATCCAGCGTATCCAGCTCCTGAGATATGCATCTACGGGAAATGGAGCGGCATGATTTAGCAGAGCGTATCCAGCTCCTGAGATATCCAGCGTATCCACCTCTTCCAGCTCCTGCTCCTCTCCTGCTCCTGCTCTAATCTTCTTCTGTGAGAGGGTGGGAAATGGAGCGGCATGATTTAGTAGATCTACTGTAAAAATCGATGCTACACACAGGGAGGGAGGGAGAGAGAGAGAGCTGCAGACAGCTGGAGACAGAGCACGTGATGGGGAAATTTCCTGGGGAAGGAGAGAATAGTGGTATGTGAAGAGACATGACTCTGCCTTTAGGTATATAGCCTTTCTATTATTTTGTCCTATAGGTTGAAGAGTAGCGGAGTGGCATTGTGACTCTAGTGCAATGAGTAGTGGCATTGTGACTCTAGTGGAGTGGCATTGTGACTCTAGTGCCAGATAAATCAATAGTTTGATTGGTTTAATACAGAAGTATAATTCCATAAACAAATAAAAGGACACCATTCTACCAAAATACAGATACTAACACAAACAAAGAATTGAAAAAGAATCACCTCAAGTAAGTAATTATAACATTATAAAACTGGCAGTATTTCACATGTAGTGTATTTCACAACCGAAAAGTTATTACCTGTTCTGAGAAAAGTTATTACCTATTCAGAGAAGAGTTACTATCCGCCATGTACTGTGAGTGTTAGACGGCATAATTGATGTAACTTTTTGACGCGCATTTACATGTGCACGCTAATTAGTATCTCTCTATATATATCTCTCTCTCTCTACACACACGCATCCCCCTTCTGTGTTGTTTTTTCGCATCTTCATCAAGGACCGACCTGGCTCACTAAACTGGCAACGGCAGGTCTCAACTTACGCGGACTATGCTCTCATGCTCGGCGTACAAACACACGATATGAAACCCAATGGTCAAGCTGAACTAAAACCCCAGAGCGTAGAGTGCCGCAACTATCAACTCATCGTATCGATTACATTTGCTCCTCCAATCCAGTGCCCAGAGTCTTGTCACACACAAGTGAAGCACAGCATGCAAGGGCAATGCGTGTATTGCTTCTCGCAGGTCACAAAGCAAACATATAATTTTTTCAACTTACAGTTTTTATTTATTTATTTTTCAACTTTCACTTCTGGCAAGAACATGATTATCATTATATGAATGTCTTCAATTATCACAAGTAATAATCCTAAAACAACAAGCCTCACCACACCAATTTATGATATCTTCAAGTACACCTCCAAAATATCTGGAACTTCTTACATACAAGAACATACCTCACTGCTATATGTACAACACTCAAAATGAAAGAAGTGCATGGTTTTTATCAATCTATACCTTACTTTGAGATCTTCCTTCACCACACCAAGTTTCTCACTGAACTCCTTCATGGATTTCTGGAATTCAGGATTACTGCAGTGAGGTAATGGGCCATACAAGATGAGAAATATTGATAGTAATGCACCCTGGTAAAATGATGCAGATCTTTAACTCAAAGCAGATACAACACAAATATAGCAAGCAAGCATGACAATTTTTTCTCAGAAGTAATTTTATGTGCCCAACAATTTTAATCCATGGTGGTGGCTCTAAGACAGCATACAAAACAGGCACATTGGCTGTCTCAAAATAAAGCTGCGGCATTTCCCATTGTTGTCCTCTCTTAGTAATCCTCTAGATACAAACAAAACAAATAGTTGAATTCTCAAATATTACAGTCATCAGGCTCTTATGCCTTGTTCCAAACTTACAATACTCTACAATGAATTGTAGCAAATGCGCTTCATCTAAAGCTACATGTTGTTCATCCCAATATTCTTCATTCATGATCACATAAAAATATAAACGCACACAGACCAATTAAAGGTATACATTTTGCTCCAATTCCACAACTCCTTTCTTGGCTAACACGACCAAATTAACAGAAAGCAAACAGACTACATTAGAGCTAGAATATTTTCTCACATTCCACAACGAATCAAAACGAATACATACACTAAAAACCACAATTTTTATACATACACTAAAAACCACAATTTTTATCTCGCAAGTCACACCAATACTCTCCCAATTCGCACCTCCCCAACAGCAAAAGTCGCAACCAAATCGAAGGGGTTTGGGAGTGGGAGGGGGAGGGGTAGAAAGCGGAGGCCGCTCACCATGCGGTCGTTGATGATTTTGGCGCCCTCGGCGACGGCCTGGCCGGCGTGGTGCGCGACGGAGTCGGCGTAGGTCCCACCTCCCGGGGCGCAGCCTCCCCCCCCCCCCCCCCCCCCCCGCCGCCACCGCCGCCGGGGCGGCCCGCGGGTGAGGCGCGCGGGGGCGGGGCGGAGGACGGGGGAGGCGCGGCGGCGGCGGAGCGGTTGCGGAGATGGGGAGGGACGTAGGAGGAGCGGGCGGGGCGGGCGGCGGGCCGTTGGATGCGGCGGTGCGGAGGGGTGGGGGAGGAGGCGGCGGCAGCGGAGCGGAGCAGAGAAGGGAGGGGAGGAGGCGAGGGCGGCGCGGCGGCAGAGAAGGGAGGGGAGGAGGCGAGGGGCGAGGGTGCCGCCGCGGCGGAGGGAGGGGAGGGCGGAAGAAATGAGTCGGGGGGGGGGGGGCGGGAAGCGACGGCGGAGCGGAAGGTGGGGGAGGAGGCGGCGGCAGCGGAGCGGAGGAGCGGGGGAGGAGGCGAGGGCAGCACGGCGGCGGAGAAGGGAGGGGAGGAGGCGAGGGTGGCGCCGCAGCGGAGGGCGGAAGAAATGAGGCGGGGGGGGGGGGGCGGGAAGCGACGGCGGAGCGGAAGGGTGGGGGAGGAGGCGGCGGCAGCGGAGCGGAGGAGCGGGGGAGCGGGGGAGGAGGCGAGGGCGGCGCGACGGCGGAGAAGGGAAGGGAGGAGGCGAGGGGTGAGGGCGGCGCCGCGGCGGAGGGAGGGAGGGCGGAAGAAGGGAGGGGATGAGGCGGGGGGAGGGGCAGCGCACGGATTCGGGGGTGTGGAGGGGCGCACGGAATTGGGGTGGGGCCCACATGCTAAAAAAGGCAAGTGTAGAATTCACCATCACCTTCAACTCCTTCTTTTAAGGAGTAGAGATGTAGTATGATAAAATTTTAAAATCCGTAGTAACGTACGGGCATTCAGCTAGTAGCACAAATATAAGACTCTTAGGAGGCCTGATGTACAAGGAAAATTCAAATAGACATCATAACATAAACTGGAATTATAGTGCATCTATTTGCTGATGAAGATATGCTGTTAACAACAGGTGCAAAGCTGAATCAAGCAATGAATCACATACCGAAGGATTTATTCTTGTCAAGATAATGTTTATATCTTGTAATCTTATAACTGGACGTGTTATTGGTTGATGGTTTTCAGACAGTGGTGGAACAACCTCAGGTTGCACTTTATACAATTTTCCATCGTCATAGACCTGATCACCTTCTATATACTGCTTTAGGATAGACCTATCATCTTGGTACCTCTTGATCTCTGCTAACATACCATTTATGCGCTGTGGATCAGTTTCATTACTCAGCTTTCTTTGAAATGCATCAATTTTGTCCTCAAAAGACCGTGTAGTATTGGCGACAATCAATGTCTCATCAAGGTCAAACACGATACCAAGGCACCGAAGATTTAACATAGTCAAGCACGAATTATACAAACCAAATCGCGCTTTATAGCCCCAGAAACATGCATGATTCATCAAGTTTCTCCTGGATGTCATTGCCACTAAATGCAATTCTTCCTCTCCTAGCGAAACAACTGCAGTCTGCAAGTAAAAACAGTTAAAAGGTGCAATACATGGAATTAGAGAAAGAACCTAGCCTATACGAAGAATGCATTAATGTTCTTCATGAATGCTTAGATCAAATAAATTATTTATATTTTTTGTTTACTTTATGCGTACAATTTGAAGAGTTTTCATGTTCCGAAAAATATTCGTGGCCGTATTCGATTCAATTTGTATTTGCATATTTGTATTCGAAATTATTCATATTGTATTTGCATTTGTATCCGAGATATCTGTATTTGTATCCATATCCAAAGAAATATATAAAAATAAATATAAGAGTTATTATTCGTCCATATTTAATCCGTTTTCGCTCTAGTGCTTAGAATCTTGCTAGACTCCCCCCGGTAAAAGAGGAAACAAAATTAAACCCAGGATTTGACGGCGAGGGGTACCAATTGGGCTGTGAGCCTATTGGGCTGCAGGTCGTTAAGTTTTACTTGGGCCACAGGATCGGTTGTTGCCGTCCAGCCAAGCCCATCTTAGGCTGATCTTGCTAGACCGGCCATCAGTTCTCAGCCCAGGTATTTTCTTTCGTAAACTTGCCCTGGTTGCACGAAATTTCACAGGCACTGGGTTTTGATCCGTACCAATTTAGGTCCCGCTTTTAACACGCGGATTTTTCTCTGTTTCTGCAAGAAATGAATGAAATTCCTACGTTTCAAGCGGGCCCTTAACTAACAAATCTAACATAATGTGCGATTCAGCTTATCTAATCGCTCAACTTTCAAACGGTACACTATTCAGTATTCAGTCAACTGGTTCAGCCTCAAATAAAGCTTTTACACTGCCGCTGCCTTCATTTTCTGTGCCTGTTCCTGCATGTTTCTCACGTTTACATCCTGTTTCTCCCCCGACCCTTTTTACTTCTCCCCCCTCTCTCTCCGTCACCCTCCCTACCCGATCTCTCTCTGTCTCGCTCCCTCACTCGCCCTCCCGTCTCTCTCGCGGGCGTGGACCCGGGAGGCGGCGTAGAGGCCGAGAGGAGGAGGTGGCGCAGCCCATCGTCCGGCGGCGGCGGCGTCCGAAGGCGGCGGTGCAGGCGCGGCGGCCGGGAGGCGGCGGCGCGGGCGCGGCGGCCAGGAGGCGGCGGCTCGGGCGACGAAGACGACAGATCCGGCGGCGCAATGGAGGCGGGCCGGCGACGATGGAGCAGCGGCGGCTTCGGAGGAGGTGGGCGGATCCGGCACAGAGGACGCCGGATCCGGGCGGGAGGCGTCGGAGATGGCCAGATCCGGGCGGCGGCGGCCTGGATCTGGTGCGGGGTCGCCGGATCCGGCGGCGGAGAGCGGAGGCGGCCGGATCCCGGCGACGACGCGGGCGAGCGCGACTACGACGACGGCGGGGGCGACGGCGGCGGCACGCGAGCGCAGTCGGGCGGATCCGACGCAGAGGAGGCCGGATCCGGGCGGCAAGACCGGCTGTGGCCGGATCCGTGGCGGTGGAAGACGCGGAAGCAGGTGGCCGCCCGAAGAGGCGGCGGCGGACGGAGATGCAGCGGCGGCGAGCGGTGGCCACCCCCAGGATTAGCACCTCCCAGGGGTAGCAGCGGTGGAAAGCAGCGGTGGAGGAGCTAGAGCAGCGCGTTTCGTGAGGTGGGGTGGGGTGGGGACCACATGTCAGTGAAAAGGGAAGGAGTGTAGAATGCACCATCACCTTGAACTCCTTCTTTTAAGGAGTAGATACACTGTTTACTGTCAGTAGTGCCGCTCCTCACGTGTCTTTTTCTCACGTGCAGTCGCGCTTTTCCCGAGCAACCGTGCCTCGTCGCTGTCACTGTGACGAAGGCGGCCGTTGCCTGTAGCACTCGATGACAATTCCAAATTCTTGCTGTGTATTCTATGGAGGGAGAAGCGGCGTGCTTTTGGCGGAGAGATGTATGGTGTGTTTTGTGTTTAGCAAGGTCGCCGTAGGCAAGGATGCCGATGCAGGGCGCCGTACAAATCCAATACTCTATTTTTAAGTGATGGTTTTGAATTTTCCCGATCTCTAAGACATTATTTTGATCATTATTTGTAACTTTTTTGAATTTTTACGGTTTCGAAGACATGATTTTGATTATTTTCTTAACTTTTATCTTATTATATATTAATAAAAATATAATATTATGAAAATATTTTTAATGATAAATCTAATGATATAATTTTATGTGGCTAATCTAGATAATTTTAAACATATTAGTGGTTGACGGCACATATTCTGGACGTCACTTAAATGATATAATTTTATGTAGCTAATTTAGAAAATTTTAAACATATTAGTGGTTGACGGCACATGTTTTAGACGTAGGGTTGCCATTGGGTAGAGTATGGTTAACCCAAATCCATACCTAGTTTTTATCCATACCCATTTAAAGTGATATTATTCATACCGAAATGAAAAAGGGTATATCTAATGGGTTTGGATAACCCAGTGGGTAAAGAAAAAGGAAAGGGAGGGGTTAAGTCAAAAAAGCTTCTCAAAATCAATTGAAATTTATTGGAGTTTGATTCTGCATATAGGAGAGCCACTCTATGCAAATTGAGAGACCATGTGGTCTAAATCCCGTGTTGGTGATGAGTAATTGACTCGTGGTTTGGTTAGAGTGAGTTTAGTTTGAGTGATTCGTGCCTTTTTGGCATTTGGCGAGGTCGGGTCGTGACTAGACAAATTTGACGCGTGGGCGTCGTCCCGGTTGGCCACGTGGGTCATTTCTCGCTTGAGTAGGATTTGTAGGTGCTAACCATGTTTACATGTTTTGTACCGTGCTATGCGATGTGTTTCTTGTCTGTGTTGGCTGCAGGACATCGAGACGGAGTCGTGGTGAGACACGGAGGACCGGACTAGGCGCAGGTGGCGTTGAGGTCAGAACGGTCGGGATGTGTCGAAGACGACGTGGACTCGAGGTGGAGTCGTAGCGAGGCACGGTGGACCGGACTAGGCGCAGGTGGCGCTGAGGTCAGAACGGTCGAGGTGTGCTGAAGACGGCGAAGCTGCGTGGCTTGCGAGGCAAGAGATGAGGAAGCTTCCTGGAAGGTGCGCGAGGGGCGTTTCGGTAAAAACGCAGGGCTGCACAAAAGGAAGCGGGTTTGGATAAAGCGCAAAGTTGTTGAAGGCCTAATGGGTAAAGCATGGTGCAAAACCCATTAGTGGAGGCTATAAATAGAGAGGGAGATGTGTGCTGAAATTTTTGAGAGAGTTGGTATAAAAGTTAGGGTTCCATTTGGGTCTCTCCATGTGTGTATGTGTGTGTTCCTCCCAAGAAGCATGTGTAACTCTTGGTGTTCTTGAGGATTGAGAGAGAGAGGATGGATTGAGAGTTTTGTAATCATCCCTCTATATGCAATCGGGGTATCGTGACTCCTCTTGTTTGTTTGGAATGAAGAATCTGAAGTTTTATCTATCGTGCATGTCCTTCTGTTCTTTCTTTTGTGATTGAGTGTTCTTGGTCTCCTTGTTGGTTCTTGTATTTGTTCTTTTCTCCCTCTCTCCGTTAGATTTCCTGCTGTTTATTGGTGTGCTTTCGGTCTGTGCTTGAAGCTGCACAGTTTGGTTCTTCTTGGGCAAGCAATAGTCTCATATCTTTGCCTCTCGGCCAGACCGAAGCTTCTCCAAACTGCTGGTCTTTTCTCTGCCGGTAGCATGCAATTATTGAGCGCTATTTATTCCAGGCGAGAGTAGCAGCAGAAGAAACTCCTTTGGTCTGCATTTCTTTTGTTTCGGCCAGCCCAAGAGGTTTATTTTGTTTGTCCGACAGGAGTACTTCTCAGCAAGAATTAAATGTTCATTCTATTGTGTTCTTCTACCGAACAGCTGTGTGTACTTTCTTGATCTTTCGGTTGGGAGAATCTTCAGTCAAGAAACTGCCATCCTGCTAATTTCCTTCTTGCCACTTGTTTTGGCAGCAGTGCTTTCGGTTTCTCTTTTGTCCCTGTAGTCTTCCTTTTGTTTTTTTTTTTGGCTCGGGAAGGTAAGTTTAAAGCAGCAGCTCATTGTATTCAATCAATCTCTCGTAAGCATTGGAAGCATACAATAGTTGCATTTCTTTTCTTCTTTTTGCTGATCTTCAACATTTTTGAATGCAGATCAAACAGCAATATTTTCAGTTGAAATTTTTTCTGGATGATCTCTGATTTATGGTGAATTTTTTGGTGTCGCGTGCGTTCCAAAATTCAGAGAAATTATTTTTAAGTTTTCTGTGAGTTGCGTTGTTTTGCATCTGGTGCGAAATCAGTGTTCGATTTCTCGGGGGCGTTTTTAAGCGAGCGACATTCACCCCCCTCTGTCGCCATTTCGGTCCTACAATTGGTATCAGAGCCGGTTAGCTCTAATTAATAGATCTTAACCGGTCTCAAGAGCCATGGCGACGGACAAGTACTCGACCAAGCCGCCCGTTTTCGATGGCATGGATTACCCCTTCTGGAAGAGCCGAATGGAGACATACATCCAGGCTCAGGGGTACGCCATCTGGCGCAAGGTCAAGGTCCGGTTTGTTGTTCCTGCCGATGAGAACATCAATGCTGGAAATATGCATGATGTTGAGGCGAACGCTAAGGCAAGGAACATTATTATCCGGGGCCTGAGTCGTAGCGAGTTTGACCGCATATCTCATTTTTCGTCCGCCTTCGATATCTGGGAGACCCTCGATGCATACCATAAGGGCACCACCCAGATTAAGACGGTGAGACAGGACCAGTTCAAGCGTGACTACAACAAATTTGAGATGCTTGCTGGTGAGTCTTTGGATGAGTGTTTTGCGCGTTTTCATAAGATTCTGAGCAACCTCCGAGCGGTCGGTCTCACATACCCCGACTCGGATAACGCTCGACAGATGCTCGCTGCACTCGACCTTCGTGTTTGGGAGATGAAGGTGACTACCATCAAGGACACCACGGACCTCTCGACTTTGACTCTTGATGCGCTGTACTCGCGCCTCAAGACTCACGAGATTGACATTGTCTCTCGCAAGTCGAAGTCACAGTCGATGGCCCTAGTCACCGATCCCACGTTGGCTTCCGGTTCTTCTGAGTCTACTTGCGGATTATCCCTTGCTGCTCTCTGTGACATAACTGATGATCAGTTAGAGTAGCTTGCGGATGAGCAGCTAGCCCTCCTTGCTCGAAGATTCTCCCATGCTTACAAGGGGAGGAGGGACAGAAAGAGAGGAGGGCCCGTGATTTGCTTCGAGTGTGGTGGCCCCAACCACATCCGAGCAAACTGCCCCAAGTTGGGAAAGGGCAAAGGCGACTACGGCGGTTCGGGCAAGAACGACTACATCGACAAGAACCGCAACACGAAGCCCTCAGCACCTGCTCAAGGCAAGAAGAAGTTCCGCGACTTCGGGAAGGCCAAGAAGCTGTTCCACCGCGTCCTCACCGCGTTCGACGACCTCGACCTCAGCGAGGTGGAGGGATGGAGCGACGACGACGGGACGGGTGACCAAGATCCCAAGAGCGGCGACGACTTCTCCGGCATGTGCTTCATGGCCCTCGAGGGCGAACTAAGCGACAGCGAGCTGTACTCCGACTCGGACGAGGTATGCCCCACCTACGATCAGCTCAATCATGCTTTTCTTAAGCTAGGTGGTTTTCATGCTAGAGCTAGGGCTAAGTGTACCGAGTTAGAGAAGGAAGTAGATAGACTATCACGGGAGCTTACTTCACTTACATCTGCTCCCTCCCGTGATGATTGTGATACTTGCTGTGCTCTGTTGGGTGACATGGAGAAACTAAGGACCTCGCATGATAGTGTGTCCTCCGAGCTTGATATTGTTAAGGTGGAGAATGTTAGTCTGCTTGTTGAGTTAGAGTTGAGTAGGATGGCTGTTACCCTACTTACTACTGATGAGACTACTTCTCCCACCTCATGTGAGGTTAAGGACATTGCTGCTAGAGGACCTTATGCCATGCTCCTTGATCTGCCCGAGTCTTGTGAAAATTGCAATAACTTGAAGATAAATCTAAAACGGGCAGATCATAAAATTGCTGAACTACAAGCTTCTTTGCTTGAGCCGATTGATTCATGCTTGAACTGTCCTAAGTTAACTGCTGAACTTGAAGCTGTCTCCAAACAGTTTCAAGAAATGATTGATCATGATAGGAAGTTGGCTCAGTATGCTTCTAAGGACCCTGTTAGCTCACCATGCATTAATTGTAACAAACTAAAATCTGACTTAGTTGCATTGGATGAGAAATGTGTGAAGCTAACTAAGGACCTACTAGAGAAGCCACCATCTGCTTGTATTGTCTGTGATGAGAAGGGGGAGAAGCCCCAGAGTAAAGTTGAGACGCTTAGCGACGTGAACCAACCTGCTAGCAGTAGGACTGTCCATTCTGAGTCGGCTGTGCGTGCACAAGCCATTCGTTCCTCTGCTATTGGTTCTTCATCTGCTTCCTTACCTCCTGCTGTTCCCTCTTCCCCCTGCTCTTCTTGCATCTCTCTCTTCCGGGAGTGTCAATATCTTATGAACACTCTCGAGAGATTTGTAGGAGGCAAGAAGAAGCTTAATCTTATTCTAGACCAATCCAAGATTTGTAAGTTCAATCAAGGTCTAGGATATGATTTCTATGAGGATACGAGGAAGCATCCTCCTGCTATTCTCAGACCCATAGTGGGAGGTGTGATCGAGGTCGAGCCTAGATCTGATGAGGTCAAATTCAAATCAGCGGGCTTTGTCCAAGGGATCTCTGACAGTAAGGTGATTCCACCTGTTGCTTTGGCCTCTCAGAAGGCGAAGCATCTTCGTGCTACTTCCACCTCTCAGAAGGTGAAGTACCACTGCACCTTCTGTCAGAAGGATGGACACTCGATCGAGAGATGCTTCAGGCGCGCCAGGATTGCGCGTAGAGACTGTGCAGAGGCACTTAGGCGTATTCAGGGTCAGCCCCAGATCCTGAGTGCACCTAAGACTAGCACGAGTTCCAGATTTGCTTCTAACAGGTTTGGGCAGCATCGAGGACTTGGTTTTTCTGAGTCTTCTGGTTTTCGTCCTCGTGCTGCTCCGGGTCGTGACTTCCGCCGTCCTGAGGGTACATCTCGTTTCCCCCGTCGAGACAGTTACCCACGGCGTGATCAGCAGGTTGCCGGTGTTTCGACTCGCTTTCCCATAGCAGTCGGACCTAGCAACAGCTTCAGGTCTGCACACAGACCTTCTGCTTCTTTGAGTCACAGAGAGCGTAGGGTAGATAGAGGTCAGTCGTGCTTGACGACTTCATCTGCTCGACGTGTTGTTCAGTATTGGGTGCCAAAATCTCTCTTGATTTATCCCAGTACTGAGACTTTACTCTCTGTTTGACTCAGGTTCGCCGGGTAGGGAAGGAGAAGGTTTGGCTTGTAGACTCCGGTTGTTCTCGTCATATGACCGGAGACTCCCGTTGGTTCTCCTCCCTAGCCCGCGCTCCAGGTGATGAGACGATCACCTTCGGAGACGCTTCGTCTGGGCGCGTCATCGCCAAAGGTACTGTGCGCATTAATGCCTCTTTTATTCTTAAGGATGTTGCCTTGGTTAGTAAGCTGCAGTACAATTTGCTTTCTGTTTCTCAGCTTACCGATGACGGTTTCGAGGTGAGCTTCAAGAAAAACAATTGCAAAATTCTTGATTCTTCGGGTAGTCTAGTTTGCGGGATTTCTCGTTATGGGAGGATCTTTCGTGCTGATTTTTCTGAGTCTTCTGGCGATCCTCTCAGGTGTTTAGTTGCTTCTGAGTCCCGCGACCTTTCCTTCTGGCATAGGAGACTTGGTCATATAGGCTTTGACCACTTGACCCGAGTTAGCGGCCACGATCTCATTCGTGGTCTGCCGAAACTCAAGATGGTCAAAGATCTTGTTTGCGCTCCATGCCGGCACGGCAAGATGGTTGCCGCTTCTCACCCTCCGGTCACAGTTACTATGACCGATGCACCGGGACAGCTGCTCCATATGGACACTGTTGGACCAGCTTGAGTGCAGTCAGCAGGAGGGAAGTGGTATGTTCTTGTCGTGGTCGATGACTTCTCGAGGTATTCTTGGGTGTTTTTCTTAGCCTCGAAGGATGAGACATTTTCACATTTCCGAGGTCTTTTCAGTAGGCTTTCTGTTGAGCTCCCTGGTGCCTTACGAGCGATCCGCAGTGACAATGGCACGGAGTTCAAGAATTCCTACTTTGAGAGTTTCTGTGGTGAGACAGGTGTAGAGCACCAGTTCTCTTCTCCGCACGTCCCACAACAGAATGGCGTCGTGGAGAGGAAGAACCGTACCTTGGTCGAGATGGCCAGGACGATGCTCGATGAGTACTCTACACCGAGGAAGTTTTGGGCTGAGGCTATTGCGACCGCGTGCCATGTTTCGAATCGAGTTTTTCTTCGGGTACACTTGCACCGCACTTCTTATGAGTTGAGATACGGGCGAAAGCCCAGCGTCTCTCATTTTCGTGTGTTTGGTTGCAAGTGCTTTATTCTGAAGTCCGGGAACCTAGATAAGTTCGAGTCACGTTCTTGTGATGGGATCTTTCTAGGTTACTCGCCTTCTTCGCGGGCTTATAGGGTCTGGAACTGCGAGTCTAGCAAAATGGTAGAGACCTGTGAAGTGACCTTTGACGAGGCCAGTCCGGGGACTAGGCCTGATATCTCAGGTTCTTTAGAGCAGTCCGAGACCATCTTCGTGGATGACGACGACGATGGAGATGAGAGTTGTCTACCCGATCCAGTCCCTTATCCACCCCTTGAGGTGCCGTCTTCCACCGCACCTCCAGGTGATCAGCCCATGCCTTCTGTTTCCTCTGGAGCTTGTGGCTCTGTTCCTACCTCGTCAGCTTACGAGGTAGAGGCCACTTCTTCATCTCATTCTGGACCTCCCCGACATATCCAGAAAAGGCATCCTTCTGAGCAGATGATTGGAGACCTGTTCGAGCGTGTTACTCGCTCAAAATCTGGCTTATCTCAATTCTGTCTCCACTCTGCTTTCATTGCCTCCTTTGAGCCCAAGGATATTTCTCATGCTCTTTCCGATGAGTCTTGGGTCAATGCCATGCATGAGGAGTTAGAAAATTTCGAGAGGAACAAGGTCTGGTCGCTTGTCGAGCCCCCGCGAGGTCACAATATTATTGGGACTAAGTGGGTGTTCAAGAACAAGCAGAGCGAGGATGGAGTGGTTATTCGAAACAAGGCTAGACTGGTAGCTCAGGGGTTTTCCCAGGTTGAGGGTCTAGACTTCGAGGAGACCTTTGCCCATGTAGCTCGACTTGAGGCCATTAGAATCTTGCTTGCCTTTGCAGCTTCTAAGGGTTTCAAGCTCTACCAGATGGACGTCAAGAGTGCCTTCCTTAATGGAGTCATTGAGGAAGAAGTTTACGTCAGACAGCCTCCAGGTTTCGAGAACCCCAAATACCCACACCATGTCTTCAAGCTTTCCAAAGCGTTGTATGGACTTAAGCAGGCCCCCAGAGCATGGTATGAGAGGCTTAAGTCCTACTTGTTGAGTCATGGGTTTGAAATGGGTAAAGTAGACAAGACCTTGTTCATCCGCCGTCATGGCAATGACCTTCTGCTCGTCCAGATCTATGTCGATGACATCATCTTTGGCGGCTCTTCTCATACTCTGGTTTCACAGTTCTCGGATGTCATGAGCACCGAGTTTGAGATGAGTATGATGGGCGAGTTGACCTTCTTCCTTGGCTTCCAAATCAAGCAGACTCGGGAGGGTACATTTCTTCATCAGGGAAAGTACACTCGTGACCTCCTGAGACGCTTCGACATGAGTGATGGTAAGCCAGTGTCAACTCCCATGGCTTCTACAGCCTATCTTGACCCAGATGAGGACGGCGAGCCAGTTGATCAGAAAGAGTTCAGAAGTATGATCGGCTCACTTCTTTACCTCACGGCCTCGAGACCAGATATACACTTCTCTGTGTGTCTGTGTGCTCGTTTTCAGGCTTCTCCTCGCATATCTCACCGCCAGGCGGTGAAGCGCATCTTTCGGTACCTTCGAGCTACCATTGACTATGGTATCTGGTACTCTTCCTCTTCCTGTCTTTACTTGAGAGCCTTTTCGGATGCAGACTTTGCCGGCTGTAGGATAGATAGGAAGAGCACTTCTGGCACTTGCCAATTCATTGGCACTTCTCTCGTTTCTTGGTCTTCGAGGAAGCAGTCCGGTGTTGCGCAGTCCACCGCAGAGGCCGAGTATGTTGCTGCAGCCAGCTGCTGCAGTCAGGTACTCTGGATGGCTTCGACCCTGCGGGACTTTGGGTTAGTTATCGACAGTGTTCCACTCTTTTGTGATAACACTTCTGCGATTAACATTGCTAAGAACCCAGTGCAACACTCTTGGACCAAGCACATCGATATCCGTTTTCACTTCCTTAGAGACCATGTAGAGAAGGGCGATATAGTGCTCCAGTTTGTGGAGAGTGACCACCAGTTGGCTGATATCTTCACCAAGCCTTTGGACAGTTTGAGGTTTTCAGCTCTGCGGGGAGAGCTTGGGGTGGTTTGTCCTTATGGACTGTAGTGAGGGGGAGTTTTGGGCTTTACTGCTTTACTATATTGATTATGCTTCTGTCTCATTTCTGTCTCTTTGCATTTGGGTGCATTGGGTTTAGTCCTTCTAGCATAGGTTAGAGTGCTTCTCTTGCCTAGTTGCTTAGACTTCCTACTCTTATCTTGTGCTTCCAGGTTGCTTCTTATTAGCTGCTTCTTATCTCACTAGATTGAGCTCACTCACTTCTTGTAGGTTCTAGCGAGGGTTGGGCCACTCTCGGGTAGACAGGGTACGTGTTTGCTCTCTAGTGTGTGTTTTACGGTCAAGCTAATAGTCCTGGAGTCACATGGGGTAGATGAGAGTCAGTCTGAGCCATAGTATCTTCTATATCTTATCTATGCTTTAAGGACTACCCGTTTGGATTTTCTTTGCCAGCTTCTTGAATTTAATGCTTTGGTTCAGGGGGAGTTCATTTGGGAGCTTCTGGAGCTTAATATTGACTTAACTCAACTTGAACTAAAAGTTGCATCTAATGTTGAGGGGGAACTGGTCTTTCGTGCATTTTCAGCATTCTAGTATTATAATTAATCTGCATTGAGCCTTGATTATTATCCTGTTATGACATGCTTCAGTGCTTTACACCTTGCCATGACTTGTGCTTAGCTTGCTAAATTTATCATGACTTCATATGTGTAGACTAGCGTTTGCCATGATAAGTTAAGTAAAATTGATCAACTTAAATTAAACTTGTCATGCTAGCATTTGAGTTTAGTCTTTCTTGAGCTATCCTTTTATGATTCATGCCATGTCAAATAGGCTGAGTAGAGCGTTGAATCTATATTGAGCCTTAGTTTGAGCTGTTTTAGTCTCCTGATGATACATGAGTTAGTACAATGTGTTAAAAAGCAAAAAGATCTCTTTTGTGCGAAAAAACTGATCTCACCAATTCTTTCCTATGAGACGGCTTGCCATTGCACTTGGCATGAACTTAGGGGGAGTCTTGGATGACCTAGACTATCTTCTTAAGCTTCTTGCTTGGAGTAGTCGCATAAGGCTTGAGATCTAGCACATGATAAAACAAAATGTTGGTTGACAACCACCATATTTGTGCGAAAAAACTGATTTCACCAATTCTTTCTCATGAGACAGCTTGCCATTGCACTAGGCATGAACTCAGGGGGAGTTTTGGATGACCTAGACTATCTTCTTAAGCTTATTGCTTGGAGTAGTCGCATAAGGCTTGAGATCTAGCACATAAACAAAAAATTGGGTTGAAAACAATCATATGCTTTCAAAAGACAATGTTTAATGTGCTCAATTTGCTTAATCTACAATCAGAACCAAGTACTTTAACCAATGTTTCAATCTTGGGCTTATAGCACTCTATTTGGACTCAATGTTAGCTTCTTTGTTCCGTTTAGCTTATTGACATGGCCTGCATCATTCTTGGATGTCTCTAGCTAGACTTTACTCATTGATGACGTGACTTACTCATAAAATGCACTACATTTCAGATTGTCATCTATGTGCTCTAGCTGGTTTATATATATATTGTCATGATCTAGATAGCGTTTTATTGAGTTATGGCTTGGTGTATTACATTATGGTCATTATGGATAATTCTCATGGCTCTAAATGTTTAAATAAACAAACTTCAGCCATATTCATCCATTGACATGTCATATTCTCTCTATTGCATCTTGATGTGTTTATTGCCAAAAGGGGGAGAATAGAGAAGAAAAAGTCTGTTGGGATCTTTTTAGAGCTTTGGATATCAATTTGCTCTTTCAGTTGTTGCTCTAGTGGTTCCTTCTGTCGACATGGTCATAAGCTTCATTCCCTTCTTTGGACCATGTTGGATTCTTCAAACTCAAACTCAACTTCGTGCTTTTTTCTGAGTTTGTCAATATACTCATCAAGGGGGAGATTGAGAGACCATGTGGTCTAAATCCCGTGTTGGTGATGAGTAATTGACTCGTGGTTTGGTTAGAGTGAGTTTAGTTTGAGTGATTCGTGCCTTTTTGGCATTTGGCGAGGTCGGGTCGTGACTAGACAAATTTGACGCGTGGGCGTCGTCCCGGTTGGCCACGTGGGTCATTTCTCGCTTGAGTAGGATTTGTAGGTGCTAACCATGTTTACATGTTTTGTACCGTGCTATGCGATGTGTTTCTTGTCTGTGTTGGCTGCAGGACATCGAGACGGAGTCGTGGTGAGACACGGAGGACCGGACTAGGCGCAGGTGGCGTTGAGGTCAGAACGGTCGGGATGTGTCGAAGACGACGTGGACTCGAGGTGGAGTCGTAGCGAGGCACGGTGGACCGGACTAGGCGCAGGTGGCGCTGAGGTCAGAACGGTCGAGGTGTGCTGAAGACGGCGAAGCTGCGTGGCTTGCGAGGCAAGAGATGAGGAAGCTTCCTGGAAGGTGCGCGAGGGGCGTTTCGGTAAAAACGCAGGGCTGCACAAAAGGAAGCGGGTTTGGATAAAGCGCAAAGTTGTTGAAGGCCTAATGGGTAAAGCATGGTGCAAAACCCATTAGTGGAGGCTATAAATAGAGAGGGAGATGTGTGCTGAAATTTTTGAGAGAGTTGGTATAAAAGTTAGGGTTCCATTTGGGTCTCTCCATGTGTGTATGTGTGTGTTCCTCCCAAGAAGCATGTGTAGCTCTTGGTGTTCTTGAGGATTGAGAGGGAGAGGATGGATTGAGAGTTTTGTAATCATCCCTCTATATGCAATCGGGGTATCGTGACTCCTCTTGTTTGTTTGGAATGAAGAATCTGAAGTTTTATCTATCGTGCATGTCCTTCTGTTCTTTCTTTTGTGATTGAGTGTTCTTGGTCTCCTTGTTGGTTCTTGTATTTGTTCTTTTCTCCCTCTCTCCGTTAGATTTCCTGCTGTTTATTGGTGTGCTTTCGGTCTGTGCTTGAAGCTGCACAGTTTGGTTCTTCTTGGGCAAGCAATAGTCTCATATCTTTGCCTCTCGGCCAGACCAAAGCTTCTCCAAACTGCTGGTCTTTTCTCTGCCGGTAGCATGCAATTATTGAGCGCTATTTATTCCAGGCGAGAGTAGCAGCAGAAGAAACTCCTTTGGTCTGCATTTCTTTTGTTTCGGCCAGCCCAAGAGGTTTATTTTGTTTGTCCGACAGGAGTACTTCTCAGCAAGAATTAAATGTTCATTCTATTGTGTTCTTCTACCTAACAGCTGTGTGTACTTTCTTGATCTTTCGGTTGGGAGAATCTTCAGTCAAGAAACTGCCATCCTGCTAATTTCCTTCTTGCCACTTGTTTTGGCAGCAGTGCTTTCGGTTTCTCTTTTGTCCCTGTAGTCTTCCTTTTGTTTTTTTTTGGCTCGGGTAGGTAAGTTTAAAGCAGCAGCTCATTGTATTCAATCAATCTCTCGTAAGCATTGGAAGCATACAATAGTTGCATTTCTTTTCTTCTTTTTGCTGATCTTCAACATTTTTGAATGCAGATCAAACAACGATATTTTCAGTTGAAATTTTTTCTGGATGATCTCTGATTTATGGTGAATTTTTTGGTGTCGCGTGCGTTCCAAAATTCAGAGAAATTATTTTTAAGTTTTCTGTGAGTTGCGTTGTTTTGCATCTGGTGCGAAATCAGTGTTCGATTTCTCGGGGGCGTTTTTAAGCGAGCGACATTCACCCCCCTCTGTCGCCATTTCGGTCCTACACAAATTGGTAAGGCTGGCCGCACACATGGCCCCACATACTTTTATACGAAGCTTTTATCAAACTTCAGTATTTAAAATTTTAATTTCACGTTCACACCACAAAAGTTTTACAAAATCGATTAAAATTTATTGGAAATGATTCTGTGTATGGAAGCTACTCTGTGCAAATTGACAGGCATAAGTGTACAAGTACTTATACATGCTTATACAAAAAACTATAACTAAATGAGTAGTCCAAGCATCTAGATAAACCAAATGTATTCTCAACACTATGCTTAGATGGGTATGGGTAAAAATTGGTAAGTAGGTATTATTCTCTTCATACTAAATCTAAATAGGTATTTTATTTCTTACCTATATCCTATCCAATAGTGTGGGTATAGATTTGAGAAAGGTAACGGATAGTCAGTGGCAGCCCTATTGGACGTCACTTAAATGATGTAGCTTTTATGTGGCTACTCAAGATAATTTTAAATATATTTGTGGTAGACGGCACATATTCTAGACGTCACCTAAAGAAGAAGAAAGCAGTAGCATATTAAAAGTCAAGAAATCCGCCGAAAGTCTCGGTTAAATGATACTACTAGCACAAATGTTACAGCAGATCGCTACCATCCATCCATCCATCCATATACTTAACTGCTAACCCTCAAATGTTAAAGCAGAGGATCCTGCTTTACTGCTAACCCTGCTGAAGATTTGCGCAATTCAGACGTGGACAGCATAAGAGCGCCATTCAATCTTTCCCCAGGTCGAGATCAGTGTTGCGTCTAGTAAACTTTCCCCATGCCTACCGAACGTACACCGTTTTGGGCTTACGTGCTTATCTGTGTATTGTGTTTTTGGGTTGAAATCTTCAGTGCTTCGTATTGGGAACAGGGGATGAAGGTATCAACGAGCATCTGTCGCCGACCGCGATTGCATTTGTGCTGTTGGGCGCAGCGCAATTTCGTTTGCTCCTTTTCGAGCAGCTAATCATCGTTGATCGATCAGGGCATTCTCGGCACTACACGCACGCATCATTCAGTAGAAACAAAACAGATATTCGGGGATCAATCATGAATAGATACTTTAACAGGTCCAAACTTAATAATAGATGAGAGAAATCACAACAGTTACTTGATCATACTGCCAATACATACACCCATCCAAACAACTGGATGTAACCCCGGCCGGGGCGTGCCATCGATCTGAAATTGAAGCCCTGCCAAACAGAGAAACATTTCAGGCTCCCGTACGTCTCTCTCTCTCTCTCTCTCTAGTAAAAAAGAAGGGAAGAAGAAGCAATACGACCAACTCAAGAACGGTAGACTAGCTAGCTAATAGTAGTAGTAACCACGGGCGCGGAGAAGAAGCGAGATGGGGGGATGGATCAGATTCGGAGCGATGGAGCGGAAGATGGGGCTGGTCTAGCCGGCGAAGATATGGACCCCGATGGCGATGAGGAAGATGGTGACGAGGGCGAAGTAGATGACGGCGTGGACGAGGATGGAGACGCCGCTGGTGTGCATGTTGCCGAAGGCGATGATCCGGCCTTGCGCCGGCAGCTGGAACAGCAGGCCCGGCGTCAGCAGCACGAACAGCACCGTCGCGACCACCACAGGGCCCCAGTCCGCCATCTACAACCCTCGATCTGCCTCCTGCTATCAACTCTCTCCCTCTACCCAAAGTTTCTAATTTTTTGTTCTCTCTCTGTCTCTGAAGCAAGCGAGCAATGAATACTCGGAGGGGGTGGTGTAGTGTTGCGTTTAAGTAAGAGCTGCGCTAGTGTGGTGTGGGGTAGGCGTGGAAAACACACTCCGAGCTCGCGAGCTAGCTCAGCTCGGTATAAACTAATTGAGCTAAGCCTATATTTCAGCTTGGTCATCTGGAGATGAGTCTGAGTTGGCTCGCGAGCCGCTCTGTAGCTCGTGAGGCTTGACTGAATCAATGTCCAGATGTTTGTGTCACATGAACTCAGATGATGACTAACAGGTGGTATTTGTGTAATAGTTCAATCACTTTATTTATGTAGTATTATATATGTGATATTTTAAGTTTAGGGGACAAATGATATATTCTATGCCATACGCTTTTAACTGAAGTTTCTTCCACATTCTTTTTTGAAAAATGTTTGTTTGGCGACTTGATACATGAGGTATTTGTGGTTCTCCAATAGTTTGATTATTGTATACTTCTCTATAATTTGGATCAGGTCTGGCTGAAGTGAGTAAAATGGCCTATGCTTCAATGTTTATTAATAGATTTTTTCTTTATCCGATTTAGCTGAGAATTTGATGAGGATATAATTGATGAGAACATATTCTGTGTGGAATTTTTCAAGTTGACTGTTTAACATAGCCTTGGTTCTTCTACCCGTGCCCTTTCTTGCTACTGTCCGAAGTCCAAGCACCTAACTATGTGCCATTCTGTGAAAGCTTCACCAAGTTCAGACCTTAGCTGATCCCTAGTTGCACTTATGTGATGTTGTCTAGAAAAGACGGATCCTGTATAATGGGCAACTATATGACTCTGGCCTTCCCTGACCAGCTACTAAATTGTCAGTTTGTAAAACTTCACCTTCAGGTGGTCAAATTCTGGTTCCTAGCATCTTTGAGATGTTTGGATCATTCCTGTAATGAGAAAGCTCTTCCTCTGCCTGAAAGTGCTCGCCTACTCCAATCTTTCTCCTTTGTGTGAGGAGCACTGATGTCATGAGTAAGGCTGTAAAAAAGCTCGAAATTCATAAGCTACTCGAGTTCGGCTCATTCTAGATTCGATTTGAGTTCAGGTCGAACTCGAGCTTGATCTCGAGCTCGCGAGTTTCACTGAGCCGAGCTTAAATAGTTCGCAAGCATCGATTTGAGCTTAAATAGTTATACATATTAATTTTACCGAGCTTATTCGATTTGAACTCAAGCTCAAGTTTTTCTTATTGTTAAAAATTAGTGTATGTTTGAATTATTTTAACCGTTATCGAGATTACTCAAGCCGGGCTTGAACTCAAGTTTTTCTTATTGTTAAAAATTAGTGTATAATAAATTATTCTAACTGTTATCGAGCTTCAACGAGACAAGCTTGAGCCTACTTGAGCTTAGACCGAGCCGAACTCGAGCTCAGATCCAGACTTCGACCCTAACTCGAGCTCAACTTATTTACAGTCCTAGTAATGAGTTTCATTCTCTTAGCTAACCTCACGGATTTCGTTGTTGGCATATTCGTTGACCCCTTTTTTTGGTCTTTCGGAGTGATTATTGTGAGCTTTGTACTTCATTTTCTGCATGAGTAAATTGATTTTTACTGTTCCTGGTCATTTATGCGTAACTGATTGTGAGGATATGTGCATGACTAATTGATATTTTTTCACGGATTTCTGTGAGGCAGACGTCCATTGACACAATGTTGAATACAAGATCTTTTGTGTGGTAGCAACGTTGAAATCAAGACCTCCTTTTGTTCAGTGTCTTACTACCAATGGTTGAAAACTTCAAATTGAAGACCTTTTGTTCGTTGTTTTTATTACCTCATCATGAATCACTTATAAACTATTAAGACAGTTAATAGTTGTATATTTTGTATTTAACATGGATTACTAGTGGTCGTATAATTGTATTGCATATTTTGTATATAACGAATCTAATGAGCTGAACTCGAGCTTTTAGCCGAGCTGAGCCTTCATTTCAGTTTGTTAACTTAACGAGCGGAGTTAAGCCAAATCACTTTGTCTAACGAGCTTCTGTTAACCAAGCCAGCTCGGTATCTATCCTAGCATGGGGAAGGGAAGACCAAAAGGTTGGCGAGAGGCGAGATGGTCGGCCCCGATCATTGACATACCGGGCCCGTGAGGGGAAGGAGGACACGTGGAGGAGACACGCGATGGGTCATGCGGGCGGCTCACCGATCGCGTTGAACGCCTCAATGGCAGGTAGGCCTGCGCATCTCCACGGTTTGCATCGGACCCACCTGTCACGGTAATAGTGTGCGGGCTGCGCCTTCGATGGAGTGTGTGGACTACTACTGGCTGGGCGGGCGGTGCACACAGCCACGGCCGTGCCTACTTGGCGTCCCGTTTCACGCGGAGTCCTCGTAGATGGTGGCGTGACCGCGCCGTTTTGTGGCTTGTCTCATGTGGGGCGGTCGGTACGTTTTCCTTACGTTTTGTCCCGAAAAGGAGGATTAGTTAGCTCACGTTGTGTCACGACAGCGAACAGCTAGCTCCTGCACCTGGTTTTGTCCCTCTTGCTCTGAGTTATGAATGATGGCTTCTTACTATAACTAATAATTTTTATTTATATTTTTTGATATAGTAACGTATGATAGAGTTATTAATATAGATAACACATACAATTTTAAGCTTAAAAAACTGTTTGGAGAATCTGTTTTAAGATGTCATTTTATTTGTTTTGACTTTCGTGCAGTGCAGGTCTTAGGATTTTTAGAATATGTGTTTGGAGTTAAAGAAAATTAGCAAATCTACTCGCGCAATTGCGCAACTGATATTATGATACAATTATCTTTGCTATGCAACTCTACTGACTATAATTAAAATACAATTGTATTTGTTATACAACTCTAATATACATCTATGATTAATCTATATTATTATAATCTGACTCCACAAAAATAAGTAGTTTCTCGATTAATGTGAGAATTTCTAAGATTTTTTAATGATTATTGTGGGATTTTCTTGCCCTTAAAATAAAGGAGGCGTCTTGAATCTCACCAGTTGTTTTTATTCATATAGATATTGCTCAATGAAGAAAGAAAAGGCCATCAGTGGCAAAAACCCAAAGTATAAATTTCTCCTGCTAAAAATATCTCAAAATTATATAAAAAATTAGAAAATATATAATTTTAACTCTGCAGCTTTTTATGCAATTTTAGAGACAGATATTTTATTTTATTGTTTCTTAGGATCACCTTACTAACTTCTTCAAACTTTAAAAGTTCAAGAAATTTTCTTTATTATGTGAGTCTAACCACTATTATCTCACAAAAATTTCAAATCTACAAACTTCTTTATTTTTGAAGACTATATGACCTCCATTACACAAATACATAATCGTCCAATCAACTATTTATGATTTGCCAATTTTGACGAAGCGGGAGAATGAATGCAACTTACATGAGGATGAGACCTTACCACAAAGCTGGCTACTCCCTACCTCCCTGATCGCTTGCGCCGCCTCGCACAATCACTTCTCTCTTAGCACCGCCTGCTTGCAATGGCGTTGAGGCTTCTTCTTTATTTTTCAAATTAACAAATTTCTTTATTTTTCAAAGATTTAACATCTAAAATTGGGGATTTGGGACTCACCGCTTGGCCCTGCGCGCTTTGCCGCACTCCCTCTCATTCGTGCTATGGCCCTTCAACCTCCCAACCCAAGCTGCTACCATGTGTGGCCATTTCGGTCTACAGAGTGCGGGCTCGTGCCGCTAGCTGCTGCCTCTCTTGCGCTCGGCACTTACCAGCCATCTACCACCCTGCTTGCCTCGCACGTCGCTGGCCACTCCTGTCGCCGCTTGTCCATTGGCCACTTGTCACCTATGTGCATTGTGCATGTGGCTGAGTGCCTGAGCCATCGAGTGAGTAGACCCACATATACAGAGAGAGAATAGGGAGGTTAGGTGGTTAGGGTTGGGGATGGTCAAATAGGCCAACATAAATTAGGCCAGCTAGAGAGGATGCTGAATGGGTTCGTTGCTCGCATGGGCTGAGAGAAAGTTATGAAAGTATAGTGGAATTGGGCTGATGAGGTACAAATATGACAAATATGGCCAACTTAGAGTGTGCATATTTATTATACCTAGTATATGCTGAATTTGTTGCCAAAAATTTTAGGTGTTTAGTTAAACACTTATGAACTATATATGTCATCATCACTCGCTCGCAACTAAAACCCGCCAGCGAGACGTTCCACTCCATCACGCTCTCATCTTCAATGGGTACCACCATGCTCCCTCTAGATACACGTTGTTTAGATATAGGTGTAGTTAAACCTTTAAAATTTTGCCTATTAATATCTTTTAAATATTTAATTTTGATATATAAAAATATGTGTAGATTTATTTCTATATAAATACTTTTATAGTGTTATAATTTTATTAGTTTTTATAAATATATTATAATTGAAATTAGTAGTTAAGCTTGTGCTTGGAAGATCCCGCCAACATCCGAAGGACGTACATCTGTAACCGGAGGGAGTATCATCGAAAGCGATCAGGACTGGCCACGAAGTAATCTGCCCGAAAGTAATAAAACAGGCTACTTTTTCTGGCGCCTTTTCCTGGTTAACAAGTGTGAAGAAAAGAAGACGTTTCTTCTGACAAGGAAAGAATACCTTCCCATACTAACGAAGAATGAATGTGCAGAACGACTGACAAGCTGGATGGCAGAAAGACAGACAAGCTGGATGGCCGCCTGAAACCACACGCGAAGGTATACTAGTACAACCCAAGCACCGGCCGGCCTTGAAGGCAGATTCCAAGACCATGCAACCATGCACATGCATGTAAATTTCTTTCTTATGCACAGGAAGAAAAAGCTGGACCTCTTCGACCCGGCTTCTCCCGGCTGCTTCGGGCTTCAACTTCCATCTGAAAAAGCCGAAAGCCGCACGGAAGGAAATGGCTTCCGCAGAGGGGATAAAAGCTGCACCGACGCGGCTTATCTCTCTCGTGACCTCTCCCTAGTCCTGACCCCCCTCCTACCCATGCCGCTGCTTGCTTCCTTCGCTCCAGATCTGGCGTGGCCCGGCCGCCCAGCCCCCGGGCCTGTGCTCGATCCCCTCGTGCTCCCCCTCGAACCCGCCGCCTCCAATGGACCCTCCCTGGCTCCCTCCTCCACCCGTGTTCGCCTCTGTCCCATTTCTGACTCCCCGTCCACCCCTTGCGCCGTCTTATCTCGTCCGCTCTAGATCCAGCGTTGGCCACATGCCCCCTCCCCGCGCACGCGCGCTATGTCGTCGCCTCTGCCGGGCCCTCCGCAACTTTCTCTCGTGCCAAATCTTCCATGTTTTCCCCGACCTCTCCCCCACCATGTCCACCGCCCTTGCGTCCTTTCTCGAATGGCGTCGACATCACCATCTGCGTCCCTCGCCGCGACAGCCGCCTCGTCATTGGACGCCACCTCTCCACTATAGTCCGAGTCTATGTCCAACGTTCCTTCATCCCCTGGTGCTCAAGCATCGTCCCCTCGCCGGCTGGCTGATCCCTCAACAGCGTGTGCAGCCAACAGCCTGGCCAGATGCCCTATGGAGCTCCCCGTGTCATCGTCGCCCATCGCCGACCTCCTACCAACTGCGCCTGAGGTACATTATCCCCTCAGTTATGCATTCCATAGCATTTGAAGACTTTTGTCGGTACAATTGCGCATTATTTTGATGTGTGTTGCTTGCCGTGTTGTCACGACCGGCGTTGTGTGCCTCATTCCCCCTAATGGGCAAGGGAAAAACTCGCAAGGATAACGCTTGCAATGCTATCTGGGACAATACAGCCCATATCTCAATGCTCAAAATATGTCGCGAGGAGTTTGAGGCACATAACAGGGTCATGGGTTATCTAAACAGGCGTGGGTACGCCAACCTAAGGAGGAAATTCAAGAAACACACCAGGCGAGAGTACACAAGAAAGCAATTCAAGAACCATTGAGACTCACTGAAATGGGATTACTACATATGGAAAATACTTAAATTGAAGGCGACAGGCTTGGGATTGAACTCACAGACCCACTCGATTGACACCACGCATGCATGGTGGGAGAAGCAAAACCAGGTAAATGAAGCTAGCTAATTGTGTTACAATACCATCAATTTAAAATTACATTTTCTTGTGGGCCTAATTGTGTGCATTGCTATTATTGCAAACTTGTGTATTGAACCATGGCCTGTTGGTATGTATGATTCATGATTAAATTGGTATTGTAACCTTTTCACCTGGTCATCAAAGTAGGCATTTAGCTTTTCAAAAGCTGGTTTGGACAGATTTTCAAAATTTCCATAGAATTATATTGTGAATTAGAGGGCCTTTCCTTCCTTGCCATGCAATCATTTAAATATGTCACATAACATGCTCAGTACCATTTAGAGATGAGGTACCTCCATTACTGTATGCAGGATCATTCCATTTTGCTGCTTGATATGTACCTGCTATGTGCATTATTGTATTTCCTTCAACTGCCATGTACCTACTATGTACTTGCTATACACATGATCATTTCATTTCAGTATTGTATTCCTTTAACTGAAGACTGCCTTTTGAAATGTATCTGCTATGTTCAGGATCATTTCATTTTTGCTGCTTATATTCCCAATCAATCTGACTGTGCCTCCACGCTGCAGGCAATGATAGGTGCCAAAAAAATTACGAAAGGACTGCTAGCCCATGAGGAATTGATTAATATTATATTCCAGGAGGGCCTTTGCACTAACGAGCATGCGGAAGTCCTCAGCGCGAGAAGGCGGCATGCTGATCTGTCCTCTGATGATAGCTCAGATCTCAAGCCTGTGGAGGCCTTTGAGCCTGGTAGCTCATCTCACAAACACAGGGGCAAGCAGACATCCCCATCCTCGGTTCCCGAGTCATAGAAGAGCTGGGGCAACATAGCGAACGAGTGCATGATGTGGATATGCAATGTCTACAAGAAGTCTATGACCACTACCTGTCCAACCACACCCAGGGATAACACCAACATGGCTCACAATAAGGTACACCAGTTGTTGCAAGTGGTCATTGCCGATGGGTATTTGGAGGGCACATATGAGCATTTCTACGCATTGGCTATGCTGATGGGCAAGAAGTATAGAGATGTTTATACGGGGCTTCTTACCCCTAGGGTCGTGCGAATTGGCTACACAAGATGTGGCCCCTTTATTGGTCCCGTGGGGGCGCTACCAACCCATGATTGCTCTTGTGTTCTTCTCGCTTCATACACATGCTATCCTCTGAGCCGTTATTCATTGTGCAGACATTATGGTATCACATAGTCAATTATCTGTTCGTACTTACTGTTCAACTCATGGTCTCTATGTGCTTTTCATGTTGTATTGTATTGTTGTAATTCATGAGTTGTTGCATGTACCTTATGAAATTCGGTACTATTTGTGCCACTATATCGGTTAATCTTTGTTCAAACTATTTAATTATTTGTTTCTATGTTGAACTATGGGTAATAATACTTGCATATTTTGGTTCATTATGCACAGTCGAATGCCCCTCTGTTGGTGTCAATTAGTAGCACCTGATGTTAATAAGTAGGACCTAAATCCCCCTATGTTCATGGTTCAATTGTTGAAAGTTGTGGTTCATGGTTAATGGTTGCTAGCTATGTTTTGATCATTTCATTTTTGATACCTGTGGTCCATGGTTGCTAGCTTTGTTTGGATCATGTAATTGTTGCTAGCTGTGGTGCATTCTTCAAATGATGCATGAGCAGAATTGTCTATGATCAATTAACCTTTCAGTTGTTGCTACCTGCGGTTGCTACCTCAGTTTAAATCATGTAATTGTTGCTAGCTGTGGTTCATGGTTGCAAGCTCAGTTTAATTCATTTATTTGTTGCTAGCAGTGGTTCATGGTCCAATGGAACCATGAGCAGAACTGTGGGGGCAGCTCCAACCATTTCATTTCTTGTGAATGCTATATTTATAATTCATCTTAGTTTTTCTATGGTAGTGCCTACCTCGAGGCATGTCTGTCTGCCTCGAGGTGTGTCATGCACAATAATAGACATGGGTATACTAGCCAAAATGTAATGGCCGTGTGCATCTTCGCCATGTGGTTCACATTTGTGGTTACAGGATGGCCCGGCTCAGCTCACAACACGTGCATCCTGCTTGACATGCTTAACGGTTACAACCACATGTTTCCGCTTCCTCCTACAGATACAACTCGCACTACCCTTCCTACATTTGAAAAATGTGTCTTTTACGTACGTACATATGATAGACTTGGTTTCTGATTTGCAATGTAGGGAAGTATTACTTGGTCGACTCGTGGTATCCTAACAAGATAGGGTACCTTGCACCGTTTCAGAACAGTCGGTACCATGGTGTCAAGTTCACTCGTGACGGTTGGTCATGGGACCGCAACGAGTTATTTAATTACCTACACTCCTCCCTACGCAATGTTATCAAGTGTGCCTTTGGTGTGTGGAAGAATAAATAATGCATCCTTGAACGCATCTCTAGCTTCGACCACACCATGCAGAGGAAGATAATTGCTACTACCATAGCGTTGCATAACTTCATTATTGATGCTAGGTAGGGTGATACGGATTTCGCCAATGCCCATGTGGGCGCGGATCATGGCTCCTCTGGAGTTGACACCACTCCAAACACAGGTGATGTACACATAAATTAGATATGTGATACGATAGCAGATGCTCTAGTCATGTGATTTATTTCACCGCTATAGTACGTTGATATACTCTTATGCTTCCAACGTTATGTATGCCGCTTTGGCAAGTTCGGTTGTATGCATGCTTTTAAGATTATATGTTTGCTATTCCCTATGTAACGAATGCGTGCACGACAAGCACAATTTCGTAAATCATATTCATACATACGGAAACAAGAGAAGGAGGCTTGCATCATGCTGGGCATGGAAATACTAGCGACTACCACGATTTATTAGGCCTGTTGATTATTTCCAAAGTAGCATGGTTAGTTAGGACATTCAATTACCTTCAACGTAGCACGATTAAGCAGCTCCTATTTAGAAATCTATAAAATTTCAGTACCCAAAAAGTGCTAGTCCACATGTACAAATCTTTCAATACCAATATTGTATTCCTATGTAATTCAGCTTAATCAGTAAAAATCATAAGTCAACAGCCAAAAAGAATATAACAGCTTTCCTGCTAGCTGTTACATTTATCAGCCATAGCGTAAGACTACCGATTTAAGCTAAAAAAACAGACCCGCTAGCTGTAGTTACAATCTCCTTTTGGCATTCCAATGCCCAGCAACAGTCACGTATGTCACTGTCATCCAAAGCCGAGAATATCCAAAATACAGGAGGCGAAGGATTTCCAGCTCGGTGATTAATCAATACTCTTGGGCATCTGTAGTATATGAAAATAGAGGATCATAAACCATCTTAAGGTCGACCTTATACATTACAGGGGTGACCTTAAGTAAGCCATAAGCAAAAAAGGCTTGAGGCTGGTCCTCAAGCTAAAGACCTGGCCACAAGCATTAAAATACATTTTTCTTTACATCTATTGTTCTCTCTCCCCAACTATCAACTGCCACATCCCCCTTCTTTACAGCCGAGTGGACCCACCTTAAGAGCCGATGTTGACCTCAAACGTTGCAGCGTCGGTCTTAAGAATAATGCGGGGCCCACTTTAAAAGCCAGCAAACTATATACATTACAGATGCCCTCAGTTGTATTAGTCCTTTCACCAGTACTACTATGCGGTCAGAAGAGAGAGCAATGGGCTTTTCAACCGGCAGGTTCCTTGCAAATGGAGGTAAAAGATCATACTCCTATGTGAACGAGGCTTCTCTCACCGGCAACTGCTTCGTTCCGGAAATTTAACTTTTTGCCACTCTTAACATTGCCACCTACTCAAATGCCATCCTCTACATTGCAATTAATATTTTGCCACTCTCCGTCCTACGTGGCGCCTAGTCACCGCCATGTCACGCCCGCGCCCGCGCCGCCGCTCACGCCCGCGCCGCCGCCCGGCCTCCCCGCGCCCGCGCCTGCTCCGGTGGCGCTCCCGCCGGTCCAACCGCATCACGAGCATGAGGGGGTCATGAGGGACTCACCGGAAGCATAGGTAGGGCCGGAGACAGACCGAGGCTTGCCAGCGACGAGAGCTGGCGGCGGCACGAGTGGGGGAACGGTGCCGGCGAGCTGCGGTGAGGGAGGAGCTCCGGCGACCGTCGGGGAAGCTCCAGGGCCGCGTGGTGGTGCTCCACGCACGAGGAATTGAGGCGCCTTGCGCCGAGTTGCGAACGGCGATGAAAATGGCGGCTTTGGCCGGCGGCGAGGAAGAAATGGCCGCGCGGCGAGCCGGGGCCGCCGGGGTCCGATTGCTCAAGGGAGGAGGGAGGAGGCCTCCGGGGGCGCGCCGTGACGCGGTTGGACCGGCGGGAGCGCCACCGGAGCAGGCGCGGACACGGGGAGGCCGGGCGGCGGCGCGGGCGCGGGCGGCGGCGCGGGGCGCGGGGAGGCCGGGGGGCGGCGCGGGGAGGCGCGGGAAGGCCGGGCGGCGACGCGGGGAGGCCGGCGGAGGCCGGACGGCGGCGCGGGGAGGCCGGGCGGCAGCGCGGGCGCGGGCGACGCGGGCGCGGGCGTGACATGGCGGTGACTAGGCGCCACGTAGGACGGAGAGTGGCAAAATATTAATTGCAATGTAGAGGATGGCATTTGAGTAGGTGGCAATGTTAAGAGTGGCAAAAAGTTAAATTTCCCCCCAATCTGCAAGCATTATCTTATTCAGAGGAGTTGGGTGACCTAGGGTGGGCTCGGTTGGCAGTACGAGGGTGAAAAAAAAGCTGTTGGTGCGGCTCGTCGGCTCGATTTAAAATTGCTTCAATTATACTTGTTAATTGATTACATATTAAAATAAGTTGATTTCAAATGAATTTGAATTTTGCTCTAACTCGGCTTAGCTGGGCTCGTTAGCTCGTATCTAAAAATACTTTTAAATTATACGTAAAATGATATTAAATCAAACTATGTCAATTTTAGAAAAAGCTCGATAAGACGAGGAGTTGGCTCGATATCCACCCTGGATAGTACTATACTACGTGGTTCTATTGTTTTTAGTAAATAGGATAATTCAACATCTAAAGAGAATATTTTTTTAATTTATATCCCACCATCTAGAATGTGATAGTTCCATTTAATCAACTAAACACATAGATAACTTTTTTTGTTGACCCATCTCATATATATACCACATTGTTTTTAGTAAATAGGATGATTCAATATCTAAAGAGAATATTTCTCAATTTGTATCTCACCATCTAGGATGTGAAGGTTCCATTTAATCAACCAAACACATAGATAATTTTTTTGTTAAACATCTCATATATATATATATATATCACTTGGTATAAGCAACAAAACACACACGAGTCTTAGCAACTTCAGCTTCCCTATCTTGTAGGTCTAGCCAGTTAAGGGCTATTTTTAGCAACTTTAGGCGCCGACTGTTTTGCTCCAATATCATCCTAAACCCCGGCGGCGCCCTTAGCTCTTACACCTTCTTCTTAGGCTCGTCCAGAAGAAAGGGCCCTCTTCACCAGGCAAGCGCACGGCGATCTTCAGCCAAGCTATGCTGCCTCTTGCGCACATTGACCTTCAAGTTGTTGCCAACCGTCACCAACATCTCCAGCAAGGTCTTCGTAAGGTTCAAGCTGGCATTCGAAACCATATCTGGCAAAAACATCTCTACCTGGGGTGGATCACCTCAGGCGATGAACTTCATGCCAGCTAGCTAGGAGCAACATAAAAAAGGCTGGTCTTTGTGTAATTTTCGTTTAATTACTTTGAGGGTTGTTAATGCTGGGTGCATTGTAATGTCTACTCTCATAACACAAACTCTTGTGCACTTGTTCGGTTAGATATTACACGATACATATGTTTATATTTGAAAATAGAGTTGTATTTTTATGCTTAGGATTTGAAATATAGTTGTATTTCTTATATAAATATAACAACTTCAATATAGATCTAATTTATCTACACTGTTATAATTTGAATCCACCAAAATCAATAGTGTAGATCTCTTTTTCACCGATTAACATGGTAATATGATAATTTCTAACTCTTCAGAGTGAACATGATGTATTATTTATTTATTTATTTATTTATTTATTTATTTTAGTAATGCAGTGGATCAGGGTGTTTGTCTTTTAGGATAAAACATTGTGATTTGAGGACTGAGTGTAGCCTGGTTGGTGTGAGTGTGACTGCCAGGGGTGTAGTCCACCCACCGGGTTTGAGCCTACGGCTACCTCATTTTGGGGGTACTGTTCATATGAATAATATCTATGTACTGTATATATGAATAGTGTCCCTCAGAGTATACGCACATGTGGGCGCATTCAGTGGTCAAAGCACGTGTCTGCGCTCTGTGAGGCTCTAAGATCTTCGTCTTATCTTAACTTGTGCATTGGACACACCCATATGGATGTGTGAGTGTGTGGTGTCATGTGTGTGAGTACGTCTTTGTTGTACTCACTTAAAAAAAACATTGTGATTTGTGCACCCTCCTCATCATTGGTTCACTAGGCCAAAGAATTTTCTCCTGCCATGGGCCCACGGCAATTGGCTAGGGGTGGGGCCGCAAAGCGGTGATGGGGGAGTGAAAGAATTGAGTAAAAAGTTTTGGGATTGCTGTAGTCCATGCGTCTGATCCGAGCATTTCCTGTCGGACGGTCCTCGTCGCCCGGACCCGAATCGGTTTCTTTGGTGCACATACAATAAAGCGAGTTCACGTCCGCAGGAGGTCGTCCAGCCATCCCAACACAAGGTGCTCACCATTCCCTCCTTCTCTGACTCTCTCCTTATTCTTTCCCTTCTCTTAATCTATTCCTCTCTTCGCACGACGCCCGACCCCATTCACGGCAGCGAATACGAGCCCCAGTCACCCCTCCCCAGGCACCGCCGGATCCGGCTACCACCATCAACTTCCTCTTCGACCGTCGTTGAGCATGGCGCCACCAGATCCGCCCACCGCCATCGACTTCCTCTTCGACTATTTGCGGGTGCAGTGGGGAGCCTTTAGCGAAGCGTAGCCATGAAGTGTGTGGTGATGATCCCCCGAGCTCGCCATGCCTGGCGTCAGTGCTCTCTTCGTGACCATGAACCAGGTCAGTGCCTCGCTGAGCCAGTGTCCAGAGCACACGGCACCACCGTAGCCCTCGGTCAGCAACATGCATGAGCTCCTTGTGAAGGTTTTGTTGCAATATTTTGATTTCATGTATACAACAATCAGCAACAACTAGTGCAACATTGAGATTTTTATCAAACATTTTTTGTTGCATTCATGACGAGAAATGTTGCATTCATGGTCGAGAAATATTGCAATCGACCGTACAGAGCTAGCATCTGGATCGGACATCCAGATGCTAGCATCTCCTAAAAGTTTTTAACCCCTGCATGCTTTTTCTCCTAGCGATCCTGGGGCAATGGGCATCACACAACTCACAAAGGTTGGGGGTGGATGATAAATGGCACCATTGGACGGTCCACTATCGATCTGTCAACCGTGAGGTTTTGCCAAATGTATTGGACAACATATAGGATTATGTACAAACCATTGCATTCACAGGGCAAATCTGCACCATTCATGTGCGTGAAGATTCGTGCAAGGTACATGTGCAAAACCAGAAATACTAGAGAAATTCTAGTACATACCATGTGGTGGACCCCAATTATAACCCACCCCACTAAGACCCTATTTGTATTGACTTTTGCCTTGGGAGAAGTCAGAATCTAACATGAACACATGACTTTTTGAAGCGGTTTTTCCACCCCTCTCGCTCTCATCTCACTCTGAGGATACGTCGGGGGGTCATCGGTGCATCACATACCCCATTCCTCTTGTTCCCATCTCACACACATATCTCACACTTTTTGCACCACTCAACCCTTCTTCTAAAAACCACTTCTTTTAGCTGTTACTATTTATTTTTAGTTAAAAACCATCAGTAGAAGCTAGTACGAATGCCCCCTAAAAGCCACCCCTACTCTCTCCTCTCACTCTCTTCGATCTCCATGCCTCCTATCTCTCCCTCCCTCCCACTGTCTGCCACTGGTGGTGATGTGGGAGAACAAGGTGACTGCGCAGTTTGAAGATGGGAAGGATGTGGCGGTGCAACACACCCGCGGGCCAACACGATAGCCAGCGACCGTGGCGGGTAGAGGAGGCAATTAGTGTGGTATGACCGAATCTAGGAAGATGCATGACGCGGTAGGTAGGGGTGGTCAAAACTGACGGTGCCGAGCCAGGGGCAGTCAGATCTAGGGAAGATGAACATAGTCACCTTCTTCCTCCCCTCCAATTCCCCTCGATCCACCATCTCCCTCCCCTCCGGTGGCACGCAAAACAACGATCAGGTGTTGGTGACCTAGTGACGACGGGTGGTGGCTCGAAGATAGTGGAGGCGGCCAAATCCATTGTCTCCCTTTCCTCCGATAGCATCTCCATCTCCATCCACTCCAATCGGCATGATCCATGCTGGATCTAGAGGGGTCTCTATCAGATGCGCCCTTGTTGGCCTCAAGTACTCCGATGGTGAGGTAATATATATGAGGAAGTACACCACCACCTACACTTCTTCATCGTCACCGACTGTCGAAGTACCTCCGCTCGGAAGCTTTGATCACTCAAACGCTTCGACCACTCAAATGAGAACACGCCGAAGACAACACCATGCTCATATCGTGCAAGATCGAGATGTGTTAGCACGCTGCCACCGAGAACACAAGAAAGATGATGCTCGAAAGCCACACTGTGCTTCAATTGAGACAACAAGATGACGTTAGCGGTGAATTCTTTTCTTTGTGATCAGATCTGATATTTAACTTCTATATTATGTTTGTGGCTATAAAGCGCCCTCACGGCACCTGTAAAAACTCTAGCACAAAAAGGCTCCACAAATCCATGGCTAATGTAACATCCTAAAAAAATTCAATTTTCAAAATATCAATTTCTTAAATTATTTTGCAATATGTTTTGTTGAAATTTGGATTTTATGGCGATTTCCTGAATTTTGGTGGAGGATCCAAAAATTTTAGAAAAGATTCAAAAATAAAACTAGAATTAAAAATGCCATAAAAGAAAATATGGAAGTAAAAGAAAATTGTAATTTGGAATTCAAAACTGAAACTACAATCCAACATAAGGAGGGATAAAATTAGGATTAAAGTATAAAAATTTTCATATTGCAAATAGCATTATAAAAAGGGCAACAAAAATAAATAAATAGAACATATGAATATATACAAAGAGCCTAGAAAGATGAGCATGACATAAAATGTAATTATACAAAAAATAGGCATAAAGGAAATATATGCATGTGTATAAGATGAAGGTGCAAATGGTGTATATATATATATATATATATATGTATACATATATACATGAATAAAATAAACATAACTATATACACAAAAATAGAAATAAATAAAAAATATATATACTATATATAAATATATACACTTTTATATACAAATGTATATATACACTAAATAAACAAAAAAAGAGAAGGAAAGGAGGTCCAACCCCCCTCATTCTCCCCCCGCGCGGCCCAACTCCACCCCTCCCATTCCCCGGCTCCTCTCACTGCCCTGCGGGCCCGCGTCCCCGCCCGCGCCTCTCCTCCCTCTACCGCGTGGCCGAGCTGGCTTTCCTTCCCCCTTTCTTCTTTCTTCCATTCCCCACCGAGCGCCTGCGCCTTCTTCCTTTTCTTTTCTGTTCCACGTGTGCTCTGCTCCCTCTGAATTCGCAGCGCGCTCGAGCCCCGTGCCGACTTGTCCCGTCGTCGGCCACCCGTCACTGCTTCGCCGACTCGTCACTTCGCCCTGCACCTCCGCGCATCGAGCCCTGCACTGGGCAAGGACCGCCGGTTCTGCACCCCGCCGCCTCTGCCCGGTCCTCCGCGCCTCCCCCGCCCCTCGGCGGCCATAAGAAGCCCCTCGCCTTCCCCCTCTTCTTCCCACCTCCTCTTCCTCCTCCTCCCCCATCTTTTCCCCTTTGCTCCACCGTGCACAGTCCGCCGCCGCTGTCGCCCCCCCTCCGATGCTTAGCCCCTCAATTCCGGCCACCGGGAGCATCTCCTCAACGCCCTGGAGCTTCCCTGACCGCCGGCCATGGCTCCCCGCCACCCCACCTCGCCGGCGCCGAGCCTCTTTCCACGCCACCGCCGTCGCACGCCGCCGGCCCGCCACCGTACTCCACTGCCTCCGCCGACTTCACAGCCGACACCCCCGCAACTCCCGGAGCGCGTTTTAGTGTTCCCCGCGCCACTCCAACCGCCGCTTGCCGCCGGCACCGCCGCCCCCAAGCTTCCTCTGCCTCCGCCCCGCACGCTCTACTCAACTCCATCTCTCCGTGCTACTCGGTCAGGTAACACCCGAGCTGAGATGGTTAGTCGATTGCGCATTCACCCGTGCCGCCCGTGTTCGAATCCCCAGGCCGCAAGCACAGTTAGATTTTCACCCATTTTTGCTAGTAGCTACAGTAAGAGGGATTAGGGAATAATTAAGAAAGAAAATCAAGGATTAGCCAACAAATAACACCAGTTAATTGGGGGTGTAAATCAGCTTAATTACTGTTCATACAAGGGTTAGTTAATGCTAGATAATGATTAATGACTGCCATAAGTGCTATAACCAGTAATCAATTAAAATCTCTCCCTGACATGTGGGCCCCACCCTTCAGTGAGTGCAATGTATGGCCCCACATGTCAGAGGCACACTGGAATGGGAATAAAAATAATGAAAGAGAAATTTAAATAGCAAGTGGGACCCACCTATCATAGATACAACACATAGAAAATAAAAATAAAAAAAATAAATTAAAAATACACAGTGGGACCCACCTGTCAGGTTTTTAATAATTTTTTGGATTTAATTAAACTGAAAACTTTAAATGGGCATAACTTTCTCATTTTAGCTCCAAATTGAATGAGACAAATTTCTAAATTCATCTAAATTCAAAGATCTATCCAATGGAATGAAAACCAGGAATTTTGGAGCTCATTTGAAATTTTGGTGAAAATTATGGACAAATTGGAATAATCTAGGGAATGTAGTAAACTCAATTAGGAAGTAAAATAAGGTTACTTAATACTTAATATCTGATTGTTTGAACAACTAATGTAGCCTAAATAGTTAATTGAGGTCTAATTTTCAAATAAAGGCATGAATAAAATGTGAATTAACTTAAAGTCCAAAGTTAATAAATATCCTAATTAAAGACACATTCAAGATTACTATTAAGGACAAATGAATAATACGATTACCCATAAAAGCGAAATTTTAAAGATTTCCCCTAATTAGAATTAAGATATGTGTCCTAACCCATCATGCCGCCATTACTAGAGTCTCAGAGGTAGACTTAATTAGATAACACTATTGAAAAAGGGACCATATAACAGGCTTGGCTTTATGAGAACAAGGATTTAGGTAATATTAACTTGTGTCAGATGCTAAGTTAAACAATAAAATAAAAATGTCAGTTGACCCTCAGAATACCTTCAGTTAAAAGGTCATAATTAGATATTAAAATATAGCGACTTTGGTTAAATATCCACATGCAATAAATGTTACTTTTACTTATAACATAAACGTATATGCCCTGAATATTAGCACTTGACAAAAGAATGCTCCGCTCATAGGTCTAACCTAACTCAAGGAGCTCCCTTGACAAATACAAAATAATAATAATAATAAAAGAGAACATTAGTAAAAAGATTAAGTCATCGTAATTCTACCACAGACCTTGCCTCAAATCACTTGAATCACTCATTAACTCATAATAAAACTAAATTGAGTTTATTCGAATTTATTGGGATCTTTTGAGTTATTTGCTTTTATTTGGATTCAGTCGTGTGTCGCGTAATTAGAAATTGGGAGTCGTGAAGATTCAGTGGATCACGCGAGATCATGCTCAGAGTGAAGATAAAGAGTAGAAGCTCGAGAGAATGTATCGTGTGAGCTCAAGTCCACGGTAAACTGCGCCATGCGAGTCAATACTTTGATCATATCGAACCTACATTTTCCTGTAAATTACTTTTGTTTAAAATATCAAATTACATGCTATTATTTTATGTGCAAGTATATGTTTGATTTGAAATTCTAGCTATATGCCCATTATTCAGCTCGATCATATTGTACCACTTGGATATGTGAACCTTGTCACACTAGTGGAAAAATTATAACAGTTAGCTTTTGAAAGTAAGTCCTTAATTATATGCCATGCTTAGCGCTGCTTAGAAACACGGGGCAATAAAATGCCCCAAGCATCACTTTTAATCATGAGAAACTGATTTGGACAGTCATGCTGGGAATGACTGGTATATATTGACAAGGTTATTTTATGCTCTTAAAAACCCAAACTTGCTTAAATATCTGGGCGGATGTTCGATGGTGTGAGTGTGTGGTGCAGTGGAAGCACAAAAGGGTTAGTGGTAGAACCGCCCAGATACCACTAAGGACCGAATCGTGTCATGATATCTTGTGTAAAACAGTACAACCACAAGTCTGCAAAGTGCAACTTGGCTAAGTAAATTTATCGAAACTCCCGGACTCATCTCACTGGTAGTGGAAGGAAGTGGATACGCAAGGGCAAGGGGAGGCCTAAAGGGACACCAAGTGGAGGGTGAAGTTTCCCAATTGTTTTAGCGTTGCGGGAAGTGGAGCCCGGCTGGGCTAGTAACTGTGGGGAACATCCCGTGCATAGATGGGACCCACCGCAAGTGGAAGAAGCCCATAAGGTGAGATGACAAAAGGAGCTAGATATTTTGAACAGTCACTGTGATGGTCTGCTCAACCACACGACTAAGGAATCATGTGGGGCAACGAGTTGATTGTCTCTTGTGGGGAAAGTGTACAAACTCTGCAGAGTCAAAACTATTCGAATAGTCGTGCCCACGGTCAAGGGTGAACATGGGAACTTAACCATATATAATTCTATTTCGGAAACTTTATGGATGGGATTGGAAAAGTGAAGGGCCGCGGAAAGCCCAAGTTTGGATTGTCCTGGGTGTCGTCCCAGTGGTATTGTAAGCGGTTATAACGCTGAAAGATAAGCATATGGTGCAGATGCCATGTAACGGTTGATGGAAATCTGGATCACTATTATGGATGTCGCATTTTTTTCACTCATTATGATTCAGTTTTAAACTGCTAGGTCTCAGGATATTTCTATGAATTATATTTCAAATGCAATTTATAGCAAATAAAATAACCTGAGCCTTTGTTTGATAAGCCATGCATACTATTATTGGCATTCTGTGTGTTGGCTCGCAGAGCACAGTGGTTTGTGCTCACACTCGCTCTCACAACAAATCTAGAATCAGGAATCAGATCGCCACGCTCTGGCAGTACTATTGGTCAAGATAGCGAAGGAGATGAAGATGTCAAGGGGCTAGGTCGCGAAACTCCAGTTGGCTGCCTGTGGGCATGTCCTGAAGGTCCCACCTGTGTGCTTTAATCCGCTGCTGCAATTTATTGATTTTGGCCTAATTGGCCCATGAGTAAGTCTACAATTTTATTTATGCTTCCGCATGATATGTAGTTTGATGTTCATTATTGTAACTATGAGCACTATCTACTGATCCAGGGAATAGTGCAGAAAAATCACAGAGGATTCCAGATTATAAAATCTGGGTCTGACACTAAAACTCTTAGCTTATACCTACTTTTATATGTTAGAACCCTAAACCGTGTTCGACTCAAACATGAACATGAAATCCTATCTCTTACTCAAATCAAGGGACTCGAAATCCTTCTAAATACATGTTTTATTTAAACTCTCAATCTTCTCAGTTATGGACTCCATCGACAACTCCTAACACAACACGTGATGAAACCTCCAGGATCACAACTCCCATATTTTTATCACACCTCATCAACTTTCGTGTCGAAGCCTCCAGGACCGCACCACCAGTAGCTTCTCCACGCATCACCTCCTTTCATCTCCACATGCTCCAGCATTAGCCTAATTACCTCGCATGACATCCTCAACCGCCTAGACCTTGGATCTCCCCATCCTAGTCCCAGTTCTCCTCATATCGATCATGATCGTCTCTACGCACACCTGCACATGCAAAGGCCAAAGAAATGTTTTTTCGTCACAAGTTCTTCCAAACTTGACCGTTATCAGCACACACATATTAACCACAGCCTCAATCAACCAACAACACCAACTAGGTCATCCACAACTACAAATCTCATTGCTATCCATAATTTAGCCTTAGATCACTTAACACAACCGCTAGCTCAACGAGTACTCGAAAGCAACAAGTACTCGAGAATTATTATAGCTCCTCTCAAAACATATGGGAATAACAAGTATCGCTATCGACCACAGAACCATCGAGTACTGAATACCGAGTACCAATCACTAAGTTTATAACTACCAACCAATCACCGCATCATCGATCACCGAGTTTCGAGTATCACCGACAACCGCTATGACCAGATCAGTCAACCATTGATCCAACACGAGTACTTGAAGCACTTAAAGGTGGCAAGAATTAAAGTACTCGTACCGACCGTGAAGTCTATAAGTATTGACCGTGAAGCCTACAGTAACCGATCACAAAAGCCTTTGACTACCGTTCGTGAGGTCTACAACAACTGATTGAAAAGTCTAAGACAACGAAGTAGACCACAAAGTTCATGAGTACCGATCCCGAATTCTAAGACCACCGATCTTAAAGTTTACGACTATCGACCAGAAAAATCTATAACTACTGATCACAAAGTCTTCGACTGTTGAGTATCGACAGTAAAGTCATGACTATCGAGTATCGACCAGTAAAGTATACGACTATCGAGTGTCGACCAGTAAAGTCATGACTATCGAGTATCGACCAGTAAAGTCCACGACTACCGAGTGCGACTAGTAATGTCTACGACTATCAATCGTTACTGTAGCTATGACCAGTTTGCTGGTTGAAAATAAAGCTTACCGATTACCTAGCGTGGTCATTCTGCTGTGGTCAAAAAGGCCGTAGTCGATCGCTGCCGTGGTGAAGCCGGAAGTGGTGGAAGTTGGGCATGGTGGAAGTTAGACGTGATCGAAGTCGGACGTGGTCGAAGCTTGGCATGGTCGAAGTTTGATGTGGTTGAAATCTGCAGTGCTCAATTTACCATGGTCGAAGCTCGATGTAGTCGAAATGCCATAGTCAAAATGCCGTGGTCGAAGCTTGACGTGATCGAAATGCCGTAGTCGGCGTCTGTTGTTCGGACCTGCCAATCGGACAAGCTACTTAAATGCCGTCTGATACCATAACGACCCGAACGAAACCACTTAGAGCGTACCAAAACCACTCAGAGTATACCAAAACCACACGGACCCGACTGAAACCACTCGAAGCAAACTAATACCACTCGGACCAGATTGAAACCACTTGAGCGTGATTGAAACCACTCGGACGCTGTCCAACTCGACCTGGACCGAAACTTGCACAAATGCAAATTTTAATGCAACCTAAAAGTCAATTATTCATCATCACTAAATGCACGATCACCATATTGTCTAACAAAGGCGCATTTATGGCATTATCAGGGCACGATAGGCAAGGTACGACGGTTGACTAGATCGGCTACGGTGATGTGCACAATGGTGACAGTCACTGTGTTGTGGCCGTAGCGTGCAAGAACGATCGAGCAACGCTCGGTAACAGGGGAGAAGGCAGCATTTCGGAGGGCGCCAGTGACTGATGAAGGCATGAATTTGAAATAGGAAAGCGCATTAGACTGGAAACTTCCCATTCGCGGAAAGAATTCAAATTCAAAGCAAATTCGAGAAAAATTTAAATTTTTTGAAATTTCGGGGTGTTTCAGTCTCTCTCCGGTGTGCTCCATGGCCTCGATCACAGCTTCGCCGAAGTACTCGTTTTCACCGCCAACTTGCAAGGAAGTACTCCCGCAGCGCAATACAATGTACATGTTGCCAAGTTGTGGCGGCCGTCCGCCGTGGCGGTGCATTTGCACCTCGCCGTCGGGCATCGAAGCTGTCAACCGCCCTTGCTAATCTCTCAAATCTCTAGCTCTCGCTTCAAATGAAAATGCATACACAGGATGAGATAGATGTTTTGGTGATGCGTTCACCTTACAAGCTGTAGCTTTTCTTTGTATATTAGACTCATATTTAAAGGAAAACTTCAAGAGCTAACAACAGCAGTTTGCACTAACGTGCCATCCCACGATCAGCACTAATGCCTTGCATTAACATGCTTCTAAAAACTGAAAAACTGACCACTAACTGAAACTGAAAACAGTAATGCCATAATGGCTAACTAAGTAACTGGCGCAGGATTATTTCTCCAACAAATCTCCCCTAATCCTGACGCCTTGTGACGACCTCGACGATGTCCGCCTTCTTGCGAAGTTCACGAAACTTGATGTGCCCGAGTGGCAATTAAATGATCCATGCTTCTGCAGCGCCGCGGTGCCCCGTGATCGTCGTCGATGTCGGGTTCAGCAGTTGGGGGCGATATGAACTCGATGGCGGGTTTCGGAGTGCGTGGCGAAGCAGGGTCGTTGGGAGCCACCATCTCCAAGTGTTCCGGTGTTGCTGCTTGGCCTCCCGGCACCATGCTAGATGGTACAGAGGAGGAAACCACCTCGTAGTGAACGGTGAACGAATCGCCCAAGGAGGCCGCAACAGACTCTCCTGAAGCTGCCCAATCCTACTTCGCCGCTTCATCGAACATGGCGTCGCGGGTGACACAAACACGCCGGGACGCTGGGTCGTAAGCGCGATATGCCTTGGCTCCCGGTTCATAGCCGAGGAACACCATGGCCTTGCTTCAGTCATCGAGACGTCCTTAACGTAAACAACGCACCCCGAACGTCTTGAAGTAATGCACGGTAGGTATTCGACCGTGCCATGCCTCATACAGGGTCTTGTTGCGAACACTCTTTGTTGGTGAACGGTTCAGGATGAAGACGGCAGTGGACACCGCCTCGCCCCAGAACTCCCCCGGCATGTCCTTCGCCTTCATCATGCAGCACGCCATGGCCACAACTGTCTGGTTGCGGCGCTCGACCACGCCATTCTGCTGAGGGGAGTACGGCGCCGTGAGGTGCCGCTGGACACCCTCGTTGGTGCAGTACAGACCAAACTCCACAGAGAAGAATTCCCCTCCACAGTCCGTGTGAAGTACACGTAGCTTGCGGCCAGTCTCGACCTCGACGCTGGCCTTGAAGCGCTTGATGGTTGCAGGAGCATCACTTTTCGCCGCGAGCAGAAAGAGCCACATGTAGCGGGTTAGATCATCGATCAATAACAGGAAGTACCTCTTGCCGCCATGGGTTGCCGGCGTGATGGGCCCGCATATATCACCGTGGACGAGATCGAGGCACTCCGACACACGGTACGCCGCCACGGCAGGGAACGGCGTTCGCTTCTGCTTGCTGATCAGGCAACTGTCGCAAACCTGATTTATGCGCTCAAGCTCCGGCAGGCCTCGCGCCATCCCGCGCCGAGCGAGCATGCAAAGCGAATCGAAGTTAAGGTGGCCGAAACGCTCATGCCATGTCCAGGCCTCCTCCTTGCCCCTCGCCGCGAGGCAAATGGGCCGTGGAATGTTGACGTTGAGCACATAGAGACGTCTGGCGCTCCGCCAAACTCGGCATAGCAGCCGGTGTTGAGGGTCGCGTAGTGTGAGGATGCCATTCTCGATCTCTGTCTTGCAGCGAGATTCGTCCAGCTGGCCGAGGATGACGATGTTGCTGCGGAGGCGCGGGATGTAGTAGACGTCGGTGAGCGCGCAGTGATCACCGTTCTTGCAGGCGAAGAGCACAGTGCCGCACCCCTCGATGCGGACTCGCGAGGCGTCGCCAAACTTGACGGAACCGCGCACGCTGGTGTCGAGTTCGGAGAATGTGTTCCGTGCGCCCGTCATATGATTTGATGCGCCGGTGTCCAGTATCCATTCTGGATCGACTAGTTCTTCCTCATCGCGGAGAGTTTACAACGAGTTCGGCGCCTGCTGGTTCGATGTTGATGGCGGGAGAGAGATCACAGACCTGAGCCATTAACAACGTGGGCTCGTCTTCGCCCTCATCCTGCTCTGGTTCGGCTTGGAGAAGATTCGCCTGAGCCAACCTCTCACGATCCCGCTTCGCCTTTCGGCAGTCCTTGGCCATTGGCCCAGTTTGCCGCAATAGCGGCATTTGTTGTTGGAGATGTCGTGGCACACGGCTTGGGATGGCCCAAACTTTGGTTCCCCGTCTCCCCCGTATGCCCATGGCTGCGCCGGCCGCGCTGGCGTGAGCACGACGTGTTCCCGCTGTTTGCAGCAGCGCGAGAGGCAGACTTGCCGGTCTCCTTGGTGTTGTACGACGACCATTCCTTCTTCGTGAGTAGAACCTGGTATCCTTCTTCATCGTCCGACTCTCCACGGTCCTCGACAGCGTGGAGACGGCCGGTGAGGTCCTCGATGGACAGCGTGCTGAGGTCAACCAAGGTTTCAATTGACAAGGCGATTTGGCGATACCTGCGGGGAACAACACGCAGTAGCTTGCGGATCACCTTCTCCTCCGACAACTCCTCCCCAAGGAGGCGAAGGTCACTGACGACACCCTGGAGCTGGAGACTGAAGTCCTCCACGTGCTCGCCATTTTTGAAACGCATCGACTCAAATGTCTGGCGTAGCTTCTGCGCCTTGGATTCATGCACTCGATCCGCCCCAACCCTCATTGCCTTGAGGGCGTCCCAGGCTTCTTTGGCGTTGTCCTTCTCGGCGAGTGGCCGGAGCATTTCCGGAGGCACCGCACGCAGGATCGCCGAAAGGGCCTGGTGATCTTCCTGGTATGGCACATCTCCGGTGTCGACGGCGTCCCACAGGCCTTGAGCCTGCAGGTTGACTCGCATCAACACCGCCCAATCAAAGTAATTTGAGTGTGTGAGCATGGGGTAGGAGATGGAGCCACTACGCTGGCCACCATCGCGTCGATGCGGGCGGCGCGTCGGTGGGGACAGCGAGCGTCCACGGCCGTGTCGTTGCGGTGTACGGGAGTGGCCTGCGGCAAAGGCGGGGGCCAACATTTTGCTCTGATACCAATTGTCAGCCGCCCTTGCTAATCTCTCAAATCTCTAGCTCTCGCTTCAAATGAAAATGCATACACATGATGAGACAGATGTTTTGGTGCTGCGTTCACCTTACAAGCTGCAGCTTTTCTTTGTATATTAGACTCATATTTAAAGGAAAACTTCAAGAGCTAACAACAGCAGTTTGCACTGACGTGCCATCCCACGATCAGCACTAATGCCTTGCATTAACATGCTTCTAAAAACTGAAAAACTGACCACTAACTGAAACTGAAAACAGTAATACCATAATGGCTAAGGCCCTGTTTGGAATGCGGGAATTTTCCCGATTCCTGCGGGAATTGAACTGTTTCCTGCAAAATTCTTGTGAAATTCTTCTGTTCCAAACAGGCCCTAACTAAGTAACTGGCGCAGGATTATTTCTCCAACAGAAGCTCCACATCGTCGCTACCGCCTCGGTGCATGAGCACCTCTCTCCTCACCGCCGTACATCTCTCTTCGCTGCCCATCTCTCTGTTCATCTCTCTCTTTCAGTAGTCCAATACTGCAGTGTACAGGATACAAATCATGTATGTATCAGCAGTGTATTGTACAGCTTTGTGTATGTATCAGTAGTGTACAGTATATATATCTATCAGCAGTGCACTCTTAGTGTATTGTACAATACTTTTCATTTGCAAAAGTATTCTTCTTTATGCAAAAAAAGTGTGTTTTTCTCTGCGGAACATGTATGTATCAGCAGTGTACTCTTAGGGTACTCTACAGTACTTTCATTCGCAAAAGTATTCTTTTGTATGCGAAAAGTGTGTATTTGTCTGCAATACATATATTGTACAAGTGCTTCCATTGGAAATTTGAAATTCGAATTTCAAATGAGGGAGAGGTGCACTGAAATGGGTACTCTTGTCAGTGGTCCCACACCATGTCAGCTGAATTTTGAAACCCCAAATACAACAGTTATACATCTAGCAATACATGCAAAACAATGCCAGAGATTTGGTTGTAGGCAAAACGGGTTGTATATTTTACTTTCCGCAGACAACAGCCTTTGATACTGTTGTGAAATGCGAAGCATGCATGGATCGAGCACCACGATAATTGCGTGCTTTTGGAAATTGTTTCAGGAGATGCTAAAGTAGTCCCACTAGCAATCAACAAAAAAAGGTGAACTGTATCTTTATTAGCTTTTTAGAAAGGTGATGTCTATGGAGCATTCCAATGTTTTTTGAGTTAAGAGCGTTCAGAATTTTGGGACGTTAGGAACACGCGTACGCTACACTAGCACAGAATAAAATTTTCTACCGCGTAAACCAGGAAGCCATGCAAGTAAGAGATCACAGATCGTTACCACTAGACGCGCAGTACAGCGGAAGTATCGTTGATGCAGCCGATTCAACGAAGCGCGCGTCGATGCAGCAGTAGTAGTCGAACGTTCTCCGTCCAACCGACTCCTCCTCGTGATCGTCCCGCTTAGCGCCGCAGTCACAGCAGCGCCTCTATCGAAGTCCACACATCCGGGATGGAACGCCGTGCGCTGGTGTGCTAGCACCGCGCGCCCGGCTTGGGTTTCGGGATACGGCCGAGGGGAGGTGGCGGCTAGGGTTTTCAGTACACCAGTCACTTACCAGCAGCCCCGCCTCCTCATATTTATAGAGCATGCTAATGGGCTTCCACGATGTAGGCCCATTAGAACCCTAATCCCATTTAGCCATATAAAACCGAATTGTTTATGATTGCCTCTTGGGCACATCACTAACAATCTCCCACTTGCACTAGAGACAATCATATAGGCAAGCTTTCCAATTCCAACCCCTTAAGTGTGTGACCCGTTAGGTTCATGTGTAAACAGCCATGACCCGAAAACCCTTTTCAAGCCATAAGTCAATAGTGGCACCTAGCAGGGCATATTGACTCCCGAATACACATAAAGATCATATCGGCTAAACCTTGATATACTCACACTTGGATCCCTTTGCCACACGATACCAGTCGAACTTAAGGTGAGATTCGTGCCACCCTTGTGATAGCTCAACCATTCACTCGATCTTGTGGTGGATTACAACTCATGACTAACCCTTTAGTCACATTGTGATTAACTCTTTAATCACCTTGGCATGGCCATGCACTTCCCTAATCCAACCACATCGAGGGGCCCAGAGATGTCTCTCCTGTTATGTAGGAGGGGCAAATTCCATCTTAATCCGCTCACATCTCATTCCATGTTTCATGATACACCTGAAGACCACTTTTATAGCTACCCAGTTACGGAGTAGTGTTTGGCTGCCCCAAAGCGCACCACTACACATAGTGAGAAACAATGGCGATTTCAGGTCGAAGGATCCAGTAGGTATACCACTCGAGATCGCTTGATGGCACATATTAACATAACAATCCCAGCAACGTCTCGGAGTGGGTCAATCCAACACCATGTTCTCTAACATGTGTCCACATTATTGATTTGATATTCCTATATCCATGATCCGTGAAACATGATCATCAATCAATACATGTGCTAGTCCATAAATCATTGTTGTCCCACGTAATGACATAAGACTAGGGATCTTTAGAATAACATTAAATAAAACAAAGAGTTTCACGAACAAGTCACATACTTGCCAATCAATGCATACAATCATTATTCAAGGAAACAAATAACACCTTATTCAAAATTTCATAAACATAGACTTTATACAATTATCTCCCACTCACACTAGAGTCAATCATGTAAGTATCTAATACCCATTGCTCTTATGTGTGCCTCATGCTTTGGCTGTGGAAGAGGCTTTGTTAATGGATCAGCAATATTTAAATCCGTGTGCACTTTGCATATCTTAACATCACCTCTATCAACAATCTCGCGAATGAGGTGAAAACGCCGAAGTATGTGCTTAGATTTTTGATGCGATCTAGGCTCCTTGGCTTGCGCAATGGCTCCATTATTATCACAATAGAGACTCATTGGACTGGAAGCACTAGAGACCACACCTAGTTCAGAGATGAACTTCTTTATCCAAACAGCCTCCTTTGCAGCTTCGGAAGCCGCGATGTACTCAGCCTCCGTTGTAGAATCAGCAACCGTCTCTTGCTTGGAACTTTTCCAGCTCACCACTCCTCCATTAAGACAAAACACAAACCCAGACTGCGATCGAAAATCATCTTTATCGGTTTGGAAGCTAGCATCAGTGTAACCATTTACGACTAGCTCTTCCTCACCTCCATAAACAAGGAACGCATCCCTAGTCCTTCTCAAGTATTTCAGGATATTCTTTACAGCTACCCAGTGACTTTCACCTGGATCTGACTGATATCTGCTCGTAACACTTAGAGCATATGAAACATCTGGGCGTGTACAAAGCATGGCATACATGATAGACCCAATTGCGGAAGCATATGGAATCTTACTCATCCGGTCTTGCTCATCTGATGTCGAAGGACATTGAGTCTTGCTAAGACTAATACCGTGTGATATGGGCAAGAAACCCTTCTTGGAATCCTGCATGTTGAACCGCTTCAACACTTTATCAATGTACGTATCTTGGCTTAATCCAATTAGCCTTTTAGTTCTATCTCTATAGATCTTTATGCCCAAAATATATGCTGCCTCTCCTAAATCTTTCACAGAGAAACTATTTCTTAATGAAGACTTAATAGATTCAAGCATAGGAATATCATTTCCGATCAATAATATGTCATCAACATATAGGATCAGAAAAACAAGTGCGCTCCCACTAGCCTTTTTGTAAACACAAGGCTCTTCTTCATTCTTGATGAAGCCAAACCCTTTGACTACCTCATCAAAACGAATGTTCCAACTCCGAGAAGCTTGCTTCAGTCCGTAGATAGATCTCTGAAGCTTGCATATTTTTCTAGTATTTTGGGGATCAACAAAACCCTCAGGTTGTGTCATGTACATATCCTCACTTAGGTTCTCATTTAGGAAAGCCGTTTTGACATCCATCTGCCATATCTCATAATCGAAATATGCAGCAATAGCTAGAATGATCCGGACAGACTTAAGCATAGCGACGGGCGAGAAGGTTTCATCATAATCAACACCTTGAATCTGTTTGAAACCCTTCGCCACCAATCGTGCTTTATAGATATGAACGTTTCCATCCATGTCTATCTTTTTCTTAAAAACTCACTTGCACTCAATGGTTTTTACACCATCGGGTGGATTAATTAAGTTCCAAACTTGATTATCATACATGGATTGAATTTCGGATCTCATGGCATCATGCCATTTCTCAGAGTCTGGGCCCATCATCGCTTCTTCATAATTCTTAGGCTCATCATTGTCTAACAATAAAATGTCATGCCGATACCTTATTGGCAGTTGACGTAGCCTTTCAGACCTACGTGGGGCTGATGCCTCTTCCACAGGTTGTACAACATCTTGTACACTCTGTAGAGCTTCAGTAGGAGCTGAAACATTTTCTGATGTCTCTCGAATTTCTTCAAGACTCACCTGGCTCCCACTAACTCCTTTTGAGAGAAACTCTTTCTCCAAAAAGACACCATTTCGGGCAACAAACACTTTGTTTTCATCCCTTTTATAAAAATAATATCCTTTAGTTTCCTTAGGATACCCCACAAAGAAGCATTTATCAGATTTAGGTGTAAACTTGTCAGACGTCAAACGTTTTACATATGCTTCACATCCCCATATTTTGAGAAAAGACAACCCGGGACGCTTCCCAGTCCATATCTCATATGGTGTCTTCTCTACAGCTTTTGATGGAACCCTATTTAATGTGAACGCAGCTGTTTCTAGAGTATACCCCCAAAAAGACAATGGCAGATCAGATTGGCTCATCATTGACCGAACCATGTCCAACAAGGTCCGATTCCGTCGTTCAGACACCCCATTCCATTGAGGTGTTCCTGGCGGAGTCAGCTGTGGAACAATTCCGCATTGCTTCAGATGATCACCAAACTCATGGCTCAAATATTCACCTCCACGATCTGATCGCAAAGTTTTAATTGTCTTGCCAAGTTGATTTTGTACCTCATTCTGAAATTCCTTGAACTTTTCAAATGATTCAGACTTATGCCTCATTAGGTAGATGTATCCATATCTACTAAAGTCATCGGTAAAGGTTATGAAGTACTGAAAACCACCTCTGGCAGTTGAACTCATTGGTCTACATACATCTGAATGTACTAAGGCCAACAAGTCATTTGCCCTCTCACCTATACCAGTGAAAGGTGTTTTAGTCATTTTGCCAAGTAAACAAGACTCGCATGTTTCAAATGATTCAAAATCAAATGAGTTTAGAAGGCCATCTTTATGGAGCTTCATCATGCGCTTATCATTTATGTGACCCAAACGACAATGCCAGATATAAGTGGGGATTCAAATCATTAGGCCGAAGCCTCTTAGCATTAATGTTATAGATAGGCACATCCTCAAGATTTAAAACATATAATCCATTTATCAATGGAGCAAGACCATAAAGCATATCATTCAAATAAATTGAACAACAATTGTTCTTTATTCTGAACTCATAACCTTCTGCTCCCAAACATGAAGCAGAAATAATGTTTTTGCTTAAGGCAGGAACATAATAACAATTATTTAATTCCAAAACTAATCCTGAGGGTAAAGATAATTGTAAAGTGCCGATAGCTAACGCAGTAACTCTTGCTCCATTGCCCACGCGAAGATCGACCTCGCCTCTTGCCAAACTCCTACTCCTTGTCAGCCCCTGCATCGAATTGCAAATATGAGCAACCGATCCGGTATCAAATACCCAAGAACTAACATGAGATGTAGCAAGATTTATTTCTATAACATTTATACCTGAAGTAGAAGTCTTACTTCCTTTCTTCTTTTCTAGTTCTGCCAAGTACTTCTTGCAGTTTCTTTTCCAATGTCCAGTCCCTTGGCAATGATAGCAAATGGTTTCAGGTGTAGCACCAATCTTGAGCTTCTGAAGCTTAGATTTGATACTCGAGATCTCATCTTGAGTTTTACCCTTGCCCTTTCCTTTGCTCAAAGCCTTATTATTCTTCTTTTTGAATTTGGTAGTCTTCTGAACCATCATCACATGATTAGAGCTTTTCTTAATGCTCTCCTCTGCTGACTTAAGCATCCCATGCAACTCGGTCATTGACTTCTCCATGCCATTCATATGAAAATTCAAAATGACTGGCTCAAAGCTCGGAGGGAGCGACTGGAGAATCACATCAGTAGCCAACTCTTGGCTAAGGGGAAAACCAAGTTTTTCCAAACTCTTAATGTAACCAATCATCTTGATCACATGAGGGCTGACCGGATTTCCTTCAGCTAACTTGCACGCAAACAATGACTTAGAGGTGTTGTACCTTTCAGCCCTTGCCTGATTCTCAAACATGCCTTTAAGACCCACAATCATATTGTAGGCATCCGTGTTCTCATATTGCTTCTGAAGCTCAGAGGTCATGGTGACAAGCATGAGACAGCTAACATCCAGTGAGTCATTACAATGTTTGTCATACTCATTCTTTTGAGCACGAGTAGCATCTTCAGCTGGTTCATCTGGATATGGACCCTCTAGAACATATTCCTTCTTTTCTTGCTTGAGAACGATTCTCAAGTTGCGATACCAATCAATGAAGTTTGTTCCATTTAATTTTTCTTTCTCAAGAATAGATCGCAGGTTAAAACTGGGTGTGGAGGAAGTAGATGGCGGCATTGTCTACAACATAAAATATATGCGAAAATTCAGCGCTATGTTTATGTGAATACTTCCATTAAACAATTTAACAAAAGATGCTTCCACTATATGATTAAAATCAAATACCCTCTAATAACATATAGTGAATCAAGATCCATATTTCACTAAGCCCTAGTGAGCTTTGGCATCACCGCTAGACACCTAGTGACTTAGGTAAGCAACGTTTGCTAATCACATCTTATGTAACTCTTGTTTGTTGGGTGGCATCCAATGCCCCGGCTCCCAACACCATGCCCCAAGGCCCAAATCCAATTTGATAGCCTTGTCAAGTAAACCAACACTATGCATGTGGATGTCCAACATCCACCCTATTAGATCAAGATAGTTGATGGTACTCTGCTTTGGCAGACCTACCAAACAATGATCGTAATTCTTATAGGCGCAGCAATTGGAAGGGCATCAAATAAATTCTTAATTTTTCTGAGGGAAGCTATTCTGTCATGAAAAATACATCCTCTATAGGTATGGCATGAAAGAATAGTATGACAGGAAATAAACATCTCATGCATATAATCACATTATACTGTGAATGGTATGGCCTTTTGAATCGTAGTGATCGCCATCGCCATGGTTCCACGGTGATATCATTTGCCACACTTCCTGTCCTCTTTATCACCATGCTTGAAGCCTCCATGGTAAAGAACCAAACTATTACAACTAATAGCTGGCAAATGAATTACATGAGGAACGCAAGCATCACAAGTCGACACGCAGGCCGTTATACAATTAAAGAACAGCCTCAACCCAGCTGTGATTAATACGACACACAGGGCGCCAAAACACACATGCATCACATATACATCTATGCCATACCATTCACATCATCCCCTGCAAAAACAAGTTAAGCGTAGAATGCAATCTATCGCCCTGACATGAATGTGTTTGTATAACAATCTATGCGTGTACGAAACGGCGGTCCCAAATCAACCCAAATCCGAGTCATTCAAAATGTCTCAATTTTCATTAGATCAATCACATTGATCATCGCGATCGGTATACTTGAGGAGACCGCAACACAAGACCTCGATCTGTTGGCTCGATCTACTGACTGTGCGCGCAGTTAGCCCCGATGGTGTTTCCAGCCGGTAGGGGCAATTAGCGCGTACATCAAAGAAGGAGCACGAACTAATCTTTTTGGCCACATGATGCTATCAACTCATACCTATGTCAACCCCTTATGACCGATTGATCTAATCAACCCATGTACCGAAAGATCCATCACATGAACCTAGTATAAGAACAGTAATAGATCGCATCTACTACAAACAACATATCAACCATATGCGACCAATCCAGATCGAAAACTACATAGCATGGCTCTGATACCACTGTAGGAACACGCGTACGCTACACTAGCACAGAATAAAATTTTCTACCGCGTAAACCAGGAAGCCATGCAAGTAAGAGATCACAGATCGTTACCACTAGACGCGCAGTGCAGCGGAAGTATCGTTGATGCAGCCGATTCAACGAAGCGCGCGTCGATGCAGCAGTAGTAGTCGAACGTTCTCCGTCCAACCGACTCCTCCTCGTGATCGTCCCGCTTAGCGCCGCAGTCACAGCAGCGCCTCTATCGAAGTCCACACGTCCGGGATGGAACGCCGTGCGCTGGTGTGCTAGCACCGCGCGCCCGGCTTGGGTTTCGGGATACGGCTGAGGGGAGGTGGCGGCTAGGGTTTTCAGTACACCAGTCACTTACCAGCAGCCCCGCCTCCTCATATTTATAGAGCATGCTAATGGGCTTCCACGATGTAGGCCCATTAGAACCCTAATCCCATTTAGCCATATAAAACCGAATTGTTTATGATTGCCTCTTGGGCACATCACTAACAGGATCTCCATTCAATATTCTAGATTTAAAATACTCATATTTTTTTGAAGAGGATGAGATGAGAGAACCGTTGAACGGAGATCCAACGACCCATATTCATTTTTTGGAGGGGAGTATGGAAAATCCGTTGGATAGAGAATGCTCTCAATTCTAAAAACACTCAACTACTCTTAGCATTTCCCTCTAAGGGCCTGTTTGGGAGAGCTCCACCAGCTCTAGATCCACGAAAAACAGCTCCACTCCACGAAATTTTACCCAAACGCTCCAGCTCCGCGAAATCTGGATCCACCAAAATCCTGGATCTGAGGGCTAGATCCATGGATTTCATGGAGCTCCTCAAGGGGTGCTCCACCGTGGAGTTAGGTGGTAATTACCCACAAATGCCACTGGTTACACACCCCATCCCACCAAAAGTGGCTATTCCCACCAAAACCTCAATTTCGTGGATCTGGAGCTGCTGTACAAGCCAAACACTCCATGGTGGGATCCCAGATCCACGTTGGAGCTACTCCATGGTGGAGCTGCTGCTCCAGATCCACGTTTTCAGTGGTGGAGCTCTCCCAAACAGGCCCTAAAAAGCGCCTCAACTTGTCGCGCAACTTGCATTGTCCAATCGAAGTGCTGACTTTTCCTCAGAGATTATCTGTCTTCCATATTTATTTTCAAGTTATTAGAAGGTTGTGTCCTCACTTGTCCCGCAATATAAATTCAAAGTCCATCATATACACAGATTAAAGTAATATTAAATTTAAAAAAGTTAATATTATTAGACTATGCATACCTCTATTAAATGGCATACTACAACTACTCACTTATTTTTTTCAGCATTTAAGTAAAGGTATATGGTAAAAATATTGTAATAACTACACCTTTAGTCTTTGTAATGGACTTGTATTATGAGATAACGCTTCACAAAAATCAGAACTTATATTACGGAATGAAGAAAGTAGCATTTTACGATTTCGTTGTCCAAAAGAAGTTCTACCTATCATTTAGGAAAGGTATCCAAAACTTGGGACAATTAACCGGGCCTTAAATTTTGATCAAATATTGATATTTATAATTAGAATATTATTCATTCAATCTGACCCTGGCCTGCTAGTTAATTAGTGGTACGTTTGCCTCTTGCAGACATGGCCGGCCTTTTTTAAAAGCATCGATCGTCTTTTTATCTTTGCCACATCAGAAGAACACATATAGTAAAGCAGATAATTTAAAAGAAAGAACCGGTGCACAATGACAGCGAAGATTAGCGCAAAGCCACCATTGCATGCTTATGCAATTCTTTTTTCTCGAGAAACAAAAGCTAGCAAATAGCTACGGGCCTGTTCAGCAAAACGGCTTCTGCTGCATCGGCTTACGGCTCCAGTTTCGTTACAGTAACTATCTTTCAAATGAAGTATCTTTTCAAGACGAGGTCTAATAGTTTATTGTAGTACATATTGTACTGACTTCATTTATATCAACCAAAACTACACACGACTGTCTCTCTCTCTCTCTCGTATTCACTCACACGAACAGACAAAATTTAAAAATTTTAGCCATAAGCCTCAGACATAAACCATAAACCTCAGTCACATCAAACAGGCCCGTCGTCTCATCTTTTGCGCTGCCCCTCTAGGGGTTCTTTTTTATTGCGACTTATGACTGTGGTTAATAATTTTTTTGTCCTAACGTGAGCGTTTATGCTAACGAACTAAATCTTGATAAGCCGCTTCAAAAAGATTGTGCCAATAAGCCGTTTTGAAATAACAAGAGAGAAACTGCCTATTATTTATTCTAAAAAGCTATAAACCATAAGCTAAAAAAGAATATGACCTTACTCGCCACCAAACTAAGCTGTTCTGCCGAAACATTAGATCTTCTTTAGCCTGCACCACAGAAAGAGTCGGCACCAATTCCATTGAAACGACGCAAGAGTTACAAGCGTACAGAAGCACTTGCATTGTATCCTAATCCTGCCGTTAATCTCCCTGAGCCAGAGAGTATGACGGACTGGGGCCCGGTGGTGGCGGCGGTGATCCTGTTCATCCTGCTGTCGCCGGGGCTGCTGTTCCAGATCCCGGCGAGGACGAGGGTGGTCGAGTTCGGCAACATGTACACTAGTTGCATCTCCATCCTCGTGCACGCCGTCGTCTTCTTCCTCGCGCTCACCATCCTCGTCATCGCCATCGGCATCCACGTCCGCACGGGTTAGTAGTAGCTACGGCCTACGGATCATCCAATCCACGCACCTGCATGCCCGCGCGATGCGTGTACGTGCATATATAGCCGCACCGGCCGCTTCTGCGTGAATATATATAGGTTTGTTGTCTTGATATTTCTTCCATGATGCTTAATGTGCTCTATATATCTGAATGTAAATCGAGGTGTAATGTAGTAGATTAATTGTACAGCTCATCTATGTATCTTGTGCAATATGCTAGCTATATATTGGTCGGGAAGTTGCAATGCAATAATCGTGTGCATACAGGTTGTGATTGTGCACGTACTAAATACGTACTAATAATGTTTTGGGAGCTGCTACAGAATAGCATACCATTAAAAACATTTCTAACGATATAGAGTTTTACTAAGTTTCAGCTCCCCTCCTCCTCCGCCACTCCCCCCCCCCCCGCCCTTCTTCCACGGCGCTGACTACAACTCCGCGCCACTCCTCCACCTCCCCCACCAGCAACCGGCAGCGACCTTGCTGCGCCGCCATCCCTCCCCCTCCCCCCACCCTCCGTCGCCGCCCACCGTCTCTCTGGCCTTCCCCTACATCCAGAGGAGTAGTGAACCCGTTGATGGCCACGATGCCTTCGCTCCTCTCGCTGGAGCTCGAGAAGATAGGAGAGAGAGAGCTAGAGTGTTGGAGTGAGAGGTGTACCATTGGGGCTAGAGCTCAGGCAACCGGTCAACCTTTTCCCCACTGAGGGACAACCGGATCCGGCAATATCGCGGTTGAGGATGGCAATATACGGCGGTGTAGTAACCAGAGATGACAGATTTGGTGGTGGCCTCGACGACGATCAGGACTGGAGCTCGGGCAGTTGGTCGATCTCACCCCCGTTGGGGGACGACCGGATCCAACAATGCCATGGCCGAGCATGGCGATACGCAGCGGCGCCGTGGCTGGAGATGATGGATCAGGCAACGGTGACCCCCCATCAGCATGAGCGAGAGAGATCAAACAGTAGAGAGCTATGCTGTCATTTTTTAGTAGAACGGTATATCGTTCTTTTGTTTTCCTCTAATGTTTGCCCATGAGTGATGTCTCCATGCATGTTATCTCTTCTACGATCCAAATTCTAAAGATGTTCTTCCATACACAAAATAAGTCCCTTGCTAATCCCATGTTACATTGTCAAAAGAACCTATCTTTGTCTACTACTGCATATTATCACATATGAAATTTTCCCTCAAATAGTACTGGGCAATTGAATTTCTTTCTGCCTCTCAGTGTTTAAATATTCCTGCTTTTCCACGTTTGTATTTTCTTAATATAAGAGAAAAACCATATACTAAAACCAAACATGAATATACTCCATCCATCTCCAAACATAAGTCATTTTTGACTTTTTGCGGTTTCTAATGCATGATTTTTGCTATAGCAATCACAATCCCCGGATTCTCACAAATATTTAGAGACCGAGGGAGTACCATGTGCCGGTAGTATTTCATTTTGTCATGGTTATCACAACGCACAAGCCTCATCCTACCTTGTTCTAGGAATAAGTGGTTGTTAGATCACGTAGATTAAAAAATGTTTTTTAAAAAAACATGCTTTAGGAGGTTCTTTAGCAAAACTGTTTTTAAGTTGTTGTATTGCCATGGGATTATGAAGTACTGTGTTTAGATCTGAAAAACTAAAGTTTTCATCAATACAGTGTTTGATTGAGATATTTCACAAGAATTTTTTTAATGAATATTCTATTTTTTATTTGAAATAACAAAAATATACCCGTGTGAAATTTTTTTAGCCTAACGGGTTGGCAACTGGAACCTATCACCCAATGGCCCCGTGACACATAAGTAATCCACTGGCCGTTGGGCGAATTGATTGCAGTCACCGAACTGCCAGACGACTATTTCTAGTCACCCATCGGTTAGGCGCCTGCGCTTCCAGTCACTGAAGGATTGGGTGACTGGAAGCACAGATTGGGTGGCTGGAAGCACAGATAAAAGGACCACACAGCCGAGCAAGCTGCGGCCGCTCAGTGAACGGATGCCGCGACAGAAAAGAAGAGAAGAGAAGATGAGAGAAAAGGAGAGGGAAGAGGAGAGGAGAGGGAGAGGAAGAAGGCGAGGAAAGAAAAGAAAAGGAGGGGAGAGAGAGAGAGAGGAAGAAGGACACTTGTGAGGTAATTTTTTTGTTTGTTGTATTTTAAATTTTATATACGAAGTAGATAGTTTATTTAGTGGTAGTATCTGTAGAAAATTATAGATATAGAAAAGAATAGTACAACTTTGGTATAGAAATTTTAGGCAATGTAGTTTTAGAAAATTAGCAGCGGTAGTAATCTGTAGTTGTATAAAATTTAGTGAACATAATCATAGAAAATTAGCATCTTTAGCAAATTAGCATCTGTACAAATTGTAGTTATAGAAAATTCAATCAACGTTACGTAGAAATTAATCGTCCGTCGAAATTTATAGTTATTCAAAATTCAATCAATATTTTTGTAAGAATTTAATAATTTGTTTTGTATAAAATAATAATACGTAATATTTATGATTAATTATGAATGAATGTAATGTCGTTTGTACATTGGAAAACACGTGTACCGTTGTAACTGGTATATGGGCATTTAAATCGATATGACATTGTAAATTATCAAAACCATTAGGAATTATTTGCAGTAGGCGAGAGCTCGAGTAGCAAAAAAAGAGCGGTGCGGTGTGCAGTCTAACAATAGGAAGTTAATGCTACGAGGGTAGTGTAGTTAGTTATGATAGCTGAATAGTCGTTGAAATGTAAATTACAGTACATTAGTACTTCCGTATGTACGATGCGATTTGACTAGTTGCAAAATTGAAAATATATGCAGGCAGACATCAGTAATGCTGATACCCACTCTGGTACATTATAGTGTTGAAACCGTTCATGAAGGTCCGAATGGTGTGGACTTAAGCAGTTTTGCGCAAACCACTCTGGTACACCTGGACGGCGAGAATGCTCGAATCACAGATGTGATGCACTGACTTACCCACAGTTTTTCGTTGGACCCCGAGGTGTGTAGCATCGTCTTACAAGGGCTTTGGAGCCAGTCTCCCATAGACATCAGATGGGAGTTGAGAACATTGATGCGCACTATTGTGTGGAAGGGGTTTGTGCAAGGATGTTGGCACCGTGGATATGAGTACGTGATGCTTGTGCAACCATGCCCAATACAAGCTATGTAAGGTCGTGCGAATGACCATCATCCGAGAGGTGCGAGCAGCTCGGGTGCCCCACATGTTGGTGAAGAGAAGGAAGTTGCTCATGACAAGGCTGATGCGGTATTTGGAGGAGAGGGAGAATGGTCACACCTTGGTGAGGGTACAAGACAAGCCGATGAAGGGGAGCATATGGAGTACATAGTGCATCAAATGGAGAGCGATGACCGGGCAGTTTGGGTTAAAGAGGAAGCTATACAGGAGGACAACTAGGACAGTTCGAATGAAGACGAAGCTCCCATCCCACAGGAATGAAACCGGTTTGATGTTGAGGGTGTTGCCGCATATGACGAGCATGAACCACCATAGGAGTATCATGGCATAGAGGTTTAGTTATATTTAATGTTTCCTGACAAAACATCGCTGCAGGATTCCATCAAATTGTGGACCCTATCTATACAGCGACTTTTCGGGTCATGAAATCTAACGAAGAACAATACACCATGAAGTGCGAGTAGGGTGGTTGTCCTTGGAGGGTGCACACATGTAGAACGAAGTATGAGACTCATTGAATTGTGTCGAAGGTGGAGCCGCACTCTTGCATTCTCAGTAGTGTTTTGGTGAGGCATCGTAACCTAACATCTGCCTTTATAGCCAATCTAATGTACGGAGAGATAGTAGAGAAGAAGGACATAGAGGCCACGCACATCGTGCTAGCTATCAAGAAGAAATTCAAGTACAAGATTAGCTACGCGAAGATGTAGTCTCACCACGGAAGGAGAACGTGACAAGCATGGTGTAACTACCCCATTTTCGAGAACAGGGCCAAGAAGTTTCTCACAACAGCTCAGGAGTTTAGTTACAAATAGAAAGAGTATCTTGTCTGCTCATGGGTATTTAAAAAGAATTTGCTTGATTAACATATGACCTAACAGCCAAACCACAACAACTTTATGCAGAAGATTCAAAGAAATCCCATAGAAACACTTGAGTACGGTGGTAACCCTAACACAATAGCATATGTATTCTTCATTCTTCTATTGTCTGCTAAGATGAAAATAAGCAAGATTGAGTATAATATGTACTCAGTATACCACATAGGAATGATATTTAATTACCATGCAAAGAAGTTCAACTGGATAGGGTTACAGGTTATAATATGATAAGAATATATGTAAGTTTACTGGTAAAGAACTTTGTATTTGAAACAATAAAACAATACTAAATTAACAAGGGGCTTTTGTCATCCACAATTTCCATATTAAAACCTCCAAATTCTACTTATGCTTTGTTACTAGAAACATCCATTAACCAGGAGCATGGTATATTCAAATACCATTTATTATACTCTTCAGAGATACTCAACTTTATCCACAAGATATCTCAGATTCATAATATCAAGCTGTAGACATGGAACACATTTGCGTGTGACTGAGCTGAGGTAACAAGATCATTTGATGCTCTATTCTTTCTAGCTTCTGCCCGAGAGGCTCAAGGCACAATGTTGGAAACCCACAGGCCAGGGCAAAAATTGTGGCCTGACATTTAGTGAACCTACCTTTGTGAGAAATGGAAGAGGCTTATTCAATCCATACTTCCATTCCACCCCTTTATCGTAGGTGAAAGCATCTAGGCCCCTAAAAAGATTGGTTTTGGTAATTAATGACATTATGTGAACATGGGACTAACATGTGCGTTAAGTGTTTGGAAGGTTTAGTCCCGAAGGCAAAGTAAGACATACATAAAAAGATTTCATGAAATTCAAAGAACTCCAAGACAAAAAGGTAAATAGTTTATGATTCTTTTATTTTACTGGTCTTAAGAGAGAGGTTGGAAGACCGGATTATAGGATAAATGCCATACTATTAAGAGGGATCATGGTTAAGTGCTTGATTACATGTTTCTGTGCCTTGTGGATCAATTTAGGATCATGCTTGCACTTTAAAATAAAATTGAATGATAAAACTATGCACTGTTAGAAATATCGGAAGCACCGGCGTTTAAAAAGCATAACTTCCGATCGGTCAGAAGTAGCGGAGTTAAAATCGCGGAACTTCCAATCTGCCGAAAGTACCGTCTTCCAGAGCGGAATGTTTTTTCCAGAGAGCGACTGCGAGTAAACATAGTCTCTCGAAAATCAGAAGTGCCACCAGTTCAACGGCAGAACTTCCGCTAGGTCGGAAGTTCCAAAAAGTTCTGGCAAATGTGAGCAAAATGTTTTCCAGAGAGAATTTCAAAACTTAACACCGTGGACATCGGAAGTTCCGGGCCTATATCGGAACTACCGAAAAATCAGAAGTACCGCATTTTAAATTGCGGAAGTACCGCATTTAATGTCAACAGTACTACTGCCCGAACGCCTGGTACTTCCGATTTCCGGAAGTTCCGATATTTGAATGTCGGTACTTCTGAATTTCTGGAAGTTTCGAAGTTTGGCTATCGGTACTTTCGATTTTCTTGAGACAGCAGCAATTTCATTCCTTTTCAATTCAAACCTCTCCTGATTTACCCTAGCTCATTCCTATTATTTTTTATTCTTGTTAGAAGATGCCGAGGATGAAGACCTCCCATAAGACATCTGTTGGAGGTTGGGGTCAATCTTCTTCAGCGGCCCTTCCTGAACCGGCACAAGCGACTGAGGAGGAAAGGGGCAAAGGACCAGCCTCCGACTCTGAGAGTGGATCCGAGTCTTCTCATGAGGGGAGTGAGGACTATGAGTCATCGGATGAGGCGATGCCAGAAATGGAGGAGCCTCAGGTGGATCTCAAAACCATCACAAGTGAGGATTATGTGATCTTGAGGCGAAGGAATCAGCATGTCCTTCCCATGAGCTCTTAGAATCCCAAGTTTCACACTAGATTCCAGGAGCAAGTGTATGTGCAATTATATGGTCCATCTCGCCTCTTCGCACAGCACAAGTATGTGGACTGTGATCATCTGTCGCAGATCAACAAGTACGATGGTGCCTACCGTCTTTTTCAGCGAGCAGGTATTCACCAACTTGTCGCACTTCAGTCCAATTACAATGAGGAGATGATTCGCCAGTTCTATGCCACCTTATATGTCTCTCCCAACTTTGAGCATCTCTCTTGGATCACTGGACATCAGCCTGTGGATAGCAACAACCATAAATTTGAGTTGGCACTCCACACTGAATCCAGTGCATATGAGAAGGTGTACAACAAGCCGGCATTTGCAATTGCAGGATGCACTGAGTATTATGATTAGAATGCTAGGTATGTGCCAGGCAAGCTGCCAGGGTTGCTCCCCATTCGAAGTCTTGTAAATAGAATTATCAATCATACCATTCTGCCTAAGAGTGGTAACTACGACGACATTCGTGGCCATGCTTGGAATCTGATTGATTATATTATGCGAGGTCAGAAGTTTGATGTGGTGGACCTAATAATTAGAGAGATAGACTCCTCTAAGAATGACAGAGTCAAAAGGATCAACTATGCCCCATACATCATGGCTCTGATCATTATGAAGACTGGATACCGAGGAGGGCTTGGGACAGTGCATAAGCCTTACAAGCCTCGGGCAGATCCTCCAGTTCCCGCTCCTCCTCGCCCTCGTGTTCAGCCACAGGAGCCTGCAGATCATCCTCCTCAGGGCGAAGGCGATGTCACTCTCTCTCAGATCTACTCCGCCATGCTCAGGATTGAGGAGCGTCAGGTTGAGACCTCCAATCAGGTTGCTACCCTGATTTCCACCGTCTCTTCTCTCAGGGATCGAGTTTCCTCCCTTGAGAGTGTCATGACTCATCCATCATCTCTAGTTCGCTACACCCGCCATCGTCGTCGCAGCCCTTCTCCTCGTGCCTCACAGGATTAGCTCTCTTTTTGGTATATTGATACCAAAGGGGGAGAAAAGAAGCAAGGAGAAGAATGTTGAAGGGGAAAGTTTATCTATCATATTTGCTATGTAATAAAGTATGATGTAATGAACCATGTAATGCTCAAACTGTTTGGGATGCTTTGCTTTAATTCATATAATGATGTAATGAATTATGCTCATAAATGTTGTTTCATTGTCTATGCATTTCTTTGAATATCATGTCACTTTCATAATATGATGCCTTCCCTCATTTGCAACAGACAAAGGAGACTCTGCAAAAAAAATTTAAAAAAAACAATGGATGCACATGTTTAGGGGGAGTCTCTCGATTTTATTCTTTCAAATGCAAATATATTCACCATACTCTTCATTGATAAAAATTAAGAATTGAGATATGCAACTTTCTAACAAGGAGTATATCCAAATCTTTATTCTTCTCACATATTGCTTATGTTGTCATCAATTACTAAAAAGGGGAAGATTAAAAGCATCTAGGCCCCTAAAAAGATTGGTTTTGGTAATTAATGACATTATGTGAACATGGGACTAACATGTGCGTTAAGTGTTTGGAAGGTTTAGTCCCAAAGGCAAAGTAAGAGATACATAAAAAGATTTCGTGACATTCAAAGAACTCCAAGACAAAAAGGTAAATAGTTTAGGGTTCTTTTATTTTACCGGTCGTAGGAGAAAGGTTGGAAGACCGAATTATATGATAAATGCCGTACTATTAAGAGGGATCATGGTTAAGTGCTTGATTACATGTTTCTGTGCCTTATAGATCAATTTAGGATCATGCATGCATTTTAAAATAAAATTGAATAATAAAACTGTGCACTGTCAGAAATATCGGAAGTACCGGCGTTTAAAAAGCGGAACTTCCGATCGGTCGAAAGTACCGGAGTTAAAATCGCGGAACTTCCGATCGGCCAGAAGTACCATCTTCTAGAGCAGAACATTTTTTTCCCAGAGAGCGACCGCCTGTAAACTTAGTCTCTCAGAAATCGGAAGTACCGCCAGTTCAACGGTGGAACTTCCGCTAGGTCAGAAGTTCCAGCAAATGTGAGTGGAACGTTTTTCTAGAGAGCAACCTTTTCAAAACTTAACACCGCGGACATCGGAAGTTTCAAGCCTATATCGGAACTACCAGAAAATTGGAAGTACCGCATTTAATGTAAACGGGTACTTCTGACGCTCTGACATAGCCGTTCTGAAGCCTCTGCAGAAAAATAGAAGTTTCGGACATTGCACTATGGAACTTCCAATTTCCTTGAATTTTTAGAATTAAGTTTTGCAACGGCTAGATTTGGTTGGTGGGGTATAAATTCGACACCTCATTTCATCTCTTGTGCATTCATTTGAGGTAGTTGAGTGAATTTAAGTGCATTCATTCGTAGATTGATCCTCGGCACTTGAAAATGGTCAATCAACACTGCGATTCATTACTCTTGGTGCTTGCCGACACCTAGACGGCTTGACGGGAGTGTCCGATGATCTTCTTAAGAAGGTTGTAAGAAGACCCGGCAAGATTGTGAAGGTTGGAGCTCACCTACCCGGAGAGGGGAAGAGCTATCTGTAGTGATCGAGGTGTTTCGGCTTAATTTGTGGAGCTGGTCCGATTTGTTCGGGCTTACCTCAACGTGGACTAGGGGAGACCGGTAAGTCTCTGAACACCACGGTAAAAAGTGATTGTGTCATTTGTGGTTTGCTCTCTTGTACTTCATTTACATTCAAGCAATTTATATTCTTAGAATCAATTTGTTGCTTGTATACCTAGAATAGCAAACCTTGACCTAGGCTAGAATTGTTGTTGCTCTTAGGCAAGTTTATTCATTCTAGTTGCTATTTGTGCTAAATCATCTTAATTTTAGGTACTACATTGCTTACTTGTTTTAGTCAAATAGAGTAAGTCTTTAATTGTTAGCATAAATTAGAAGAAAAATTTTAAACCGCCTATTCACCCCCTTTCTAGTCGGCCTCCTCGATCTTACAGTAGGCTATATCCAAACCTTGTAATAGCTACCACTCCTGTAGACATTTGATTGAATTAAGCAGCTACTAAATCAATATAACGAGTCAAAACTTATGGTTGAGCTATATCTGTGTCCCTTACTTAGCATAAGGTTCTAATTCTTATTTTTCACAAGTTATGCAACCAATAACAAGCCCCAGTGCATTATAGCATTGAACCACCAATTCATACCAAAGCCTCTACCATAGGGTAATGTCGTGAACTCCAATCATCTAGTGGCTTTCTACAATTCATCGTTAACCCTTGTACCATTCTAAAGTCTATCAACAAAATGCCGAATGAACTTAGTAGTGTAAATTTATTGATTGTCTAATCTACTAATGAATAATTATATAGTAATTCATTATTATTAAAGCTGTCTAGGTCAATATGGCCTTCAAATAAAGTATGACTTTTTCAGTGGTAGGATTTAACTAATTATTATGTCATTCTAAATAATTATTTTAAATAAATAGTAGTGTACAAATAATGATAATGAAAGTATTGATAATTAAATAATAATAAATAATGTAGGATCAACATAATAAAAAACATATGACTTGCCTCCTTATCCAAGGTCATTGGTCACTTCCCTGTAAGCTTTAGGTTTGATACCAAATACTTTAGTTGCTCTAGTAGCTTCTTCGTTGGCAAACAAGTTGAATCTGAATACTAGCACAAAAGAATGAATATAAATAAGTTTCTACTTTGTAGAATGCCAGTTAGGAACAAAATACAATCAAATATCTAGAAAAATATGTAAAAGAAAGTGGGTTTGGACGATTAGTATTTAAATGGTGCTTGCTTGGGTTGAACGGAATTGAAAATAGGTTAGATGGGCTCAAGATGGTTGAAATGGTACAAAGTATAATATGTGTCACAAAATTTCCTGTAAATTACTCAATCTAGCTCGCTGAACTTTTGCTAGTATTGATTGATATTTCTACATGAATTTCTTCAGCAATCCTTAGGTGTTCTTGGTTTATGTTAGTTCTTTATTTACTCTAGTTAATCCCTATCTAGATTAGGCTGATTCCTTTGAGAGTCCTTTCATTGTACACAAGTCATTTAAATTTCCACTTTCTTCATACCCATTTACTTTTCTTATTACTCAAAGTTGAAAAATTAAGTGTCCACTGTGATTAGCTTTGGTACGATACAAACTTCTTATCTCTTATATATTTGTATAGGCAACTTACATATATGTTTGTAATTTAATAGCATATCTGAGTTGAAATAATATCACAAGCAAACTCTTGGCTTTCTAGACTTGCTATACAAAAGAAGTATATGGTAGATTTCATTCTATTTTTTGTTCTTGACTGGTTGTGATGCATAACTCAGCTTTTCTAATTGTCTCCTTTGTCACTCTTCCTCTTTCTCCACATCGTCCTTTTAGAGTAGATATATTTTCTTTCCTATCTTTACTTTCTTATGTTAACATCTTTCTTTCTTCATCTGCAGTTGCTGGCATTGGTTTGATTGATGTGATGTTGATGACTATTTTTTGTTTATATCTTTGCCTTTTTCTTAGGTAAGTACTTCATTGGATATTGGCTATGATAATGTCCATCTGTTGGCAATGAAAACAAGTTGCATCTACCAAAGAATTACTTTGTTTCTTAATATTTGAATATTCTAATATCCCTTCTTCCATCCAAAGTATTTGGTCAACTAGAATTTGTAAGCCAGAAAAATCTGTAGTCATAATACAAGACTTCAGGCTTGGTTGTAGTCTTTTAACAAAGTACTCCTTTTTAGAGTCTGTGTTAATGTGTTCTTGAGAATACCAAGGCAGATGATGAAACTATTACAAAAATTCTATGATATAATTTTCTTTTTGTCGATGATTAACGAAATCTTGATTCTTTACTATGATATCTTCAAAGGAAATGTGGCGGCGACCAAGGTGGCATCAATGAAGTCAGCAGCAGCGGAGGCACAGTGTGTGGCTGGGCATGAAGTGACAGCTAATTAAGGCACAGTCGATGGGTTGGCTGGGTACTAGGCCGATCTTCACGACGTAGGATCGATGATGATAATTTAGATCCATGCAACCTGATGAACTGTTAGAATAGCAACCTGCAACAAAAGAATTTGCCCAACCACACGCTCGTGATCCCATCCACCCGACCACCAAGTAGATGTGTCGTCGCTCCGGCCAATCACAAGAAAACACAAGAACGAACGGTAGAGAACGCCCAATTCCACTCTAGGTTGCAATCGTATGCCAAACCCTAAGGAGAACAAGTGTATAGCTCTCTCAAAAATATTAGATTGTTTTTTTCTTCGTGGTCTCGTTCTAAAAATTCTCGTACAGAGTAAATAGGTGGTCGACTCCTTGATTCCGTCACAGGGAATCGAACTCAACTCGTATGCGGCCAACATCAACGTGACACACCCAACTTAAAGTTTTCACAACTCAATTTGAACTCTAAGTAAACAAGAAAATAACTAAGTTGGTTCAATCAAAACATATGACGAGCCTTCTTTTTTTTCTCCTTGTGTCACCAACCGAAAGGAGCCAACTCCTTGCATGCAGCCTGGACCGGACTAGTTAATGCATGCAACATGTAGTTTTCTTTTTTTTCTTGTCTAGACTATGCACGTTTCTTCCATCTCCTTTGTGGCATGTAACACACATGCAGCACATAGATGTCTGCATGTATTTCTTTGGTTTTATCTTTTGTCTTGGTCCATATGCACATGCATGATTTTTTTGCTTGGTTGATTTCTTCTGGCTTCGACATCCCAACATCTCCTCATACACAAGCCTTAGACTAATTAAAATACTAGCATTAGGTAGTAGCCAGTTCTTATGTAAATTAAAGCCAAATTTAATTAAGAACGAGTTCACCTATTGATTAATCTTTTTAGCTCGTGCTTGTGTAATCGGACCAATTGGGATGTCCTCATCAACAGGTGTCCGTGTGGTTAGGTTAACAGGGGTGAAGGCACTTGGCTAAAGGGCGCCAATGCTGGGTGAAGGCGAAAATTCCTAGAAAGGAAAGTGTAAAGGCTTGAAGAGTTTTTGGATTTGGTAAGTTTTCAAATTCAAGAAAATTTGAGTAAAATTTTCAATATTTTTGGATCATTTCACATGGGAACCAGGATGACAGCTTAGATGGAGAACATGTCGAGGACCACGGCCAATGGCCAGGGTCAGCAGGCGGCGACCTGATATCTTAATGGATTAGTACATTACTACAACCTTAACCCTTTTGCAACTTGGTCCCTCCAGTTCAAAAAAAAGTCATTTTTTAATAAGTGTAGTCAAATTTTAGAAATTTTAGCTATTGATTTTTTTAATATTTAGATTAGATACACAAAAATAGTATATGTAGATTCGTCTCGAAAACTAATTTTATAATATTATAATTTTATTGGATTTTATAAATCATTACAATAGTAATTAGTGGTCAAAGTTATATTTTATAGCCATCCACTACCACAGATATGGCCATCACAGATGGTTCTAAACCGTCATCACAGACAGTTTTCTGAACCGTCCGAATTTATGTGTCTATGATAACAGGCGGTTATCACAGAAGGTTTGTGAGATGTCTGTGATAAGCCACAATATAGACAGTTCGTATAAAGAATCCTTTGTGAAGGAGACTATCATAGACAGCTCAAACCAAAAATCATCTACGATATTCGCACATCACAGATGATTCTAGCTACCAACCATTTGTGATCGGTCAGTATCACAGACAGTTGGTATATAGAACCGTCTATGATACTCTCCCACTTAGATGCTTGGTAGGTAGAGCCGTCTATGATGTACGAGTATCACAGACAGTTTTTTATTCGAGCCGTCTGTGATAGTCCTTCACAAATGGTTTATACCACAAAACGGTATGTGATAGTTTGTTCTATACGTAAATTTTTTCTATTTTTTGGATAGCCTCAAGAAATGGTTGCTATGGCCTATAAAAACAAGCAAATACAGCAGCAAACATAGCAGCACATTCCATTTTCATTAAGATTAGAATCCACTATTACATCATCACAAGATGACAAGTAGGTTACCCATCAACAAAGCAAGAACATGGTAAGAATACATCTCCTAATCCTATGAACCCAACTCTTAAACATGGAAAAAATATAGAAGTAGAGATCCTAGAAGACAGTAGAAGCTCAACCACAGCGATGAGGCCTCTATGCCTAGGCCCTCTCGCCCCCGACGCAGTGTGCGAGCGGGATATCCTTGATGCTCGCCATCCCTGGCACCGACTTGAGCGCTGTCTTGGTAGCTGGCTGCTTTCACGGTGTCTTGCCGCTTGGAGACTTGTGGGTGTGAGGGTTGAGGAGGAGGACGGTGATCGAGGAGGCTGGAGAAATTTTGAGCGCGGTAGGTAGGGGATGGGTTGGGTGAGTATTTATAGGGGAGCGAGAGGCAGGAGTGAGAAATTTTTTTGGCGGAATGGGAGCAGGGACTGAGAGGTGGAGCTACAATCCATGGGATGGGGGTTGGTGGGTTTCTATTGGCTGAGACTGGGTTGGGGAGAATCGATGGGCCCAGCGGCCAAGGACATAATTATCACAGGTGATTTTTGTTAAGAACTGTTTGTGATGTCTGCAATTATCACAGACGGTTTTAATAAGAACTATATGTGAAATATAATTAAGAAGTCTAATGATACATGGTTCATAAAAAAAATAAGGTGGACTTGGTCTGCCAAGTGATGTGCCATGTCAAGTCTAGTTAAAAGGAGAAAGACTATGCATGCTCAAAAAACACACATGCACGAGCACAAATTCGCGTTTTTTTGCATGGAAAAGCATGTAACTTGTGACTTGTGACGATGCGCAACCATGACGTGGCAGACCAAAGCCACCAATTATTTTTTGTTAAAGGGTATACTACATAGACGGTTCTTAATAAGAACCATATGTGATAATTATAAACATCACAAACAGTTCTTTTTAACAACTATCTATGTATTATCATACACGATTCTTATTAAAAAACCATATGTGATAATTACAAACATCATAGACTATATTTAATAAGAATCACCTATGATAATTCACAGACAGTTCTTAACAAGAACCGTCTGCAATAATTATATATCACAGATGGTTCTAGCCATCGCTAGAACATAGCGGTCACGCTTATAAAATCATTTGTGATAATTATGACACAGACAATTCCAAAAAATCATCTATAACGAGGTGTTTAGTACAGCTTTTTTAGTTCTGGTGGCTTGCTCGATGCCCCCTGTCCTCCAAGTTGTTTTCCACTGCTTGGTTGCACTGTGCCTCTATAAGCTCATTGGCAGTAATAACTGTTGGGAAACTTGGGCCTAGGCCTTGGCCCATGGTGGGAACATCACCACTTAATCTATAAATAGAGGGTTCCAATCGTTGTACTTGTACATGGAAAAGGAGAAAAACAATAAATAAAGAAAAGGAGTCCCTCTATCTCTCCCTGTGTTCAATCTAATATTTTGCATTATTCTGTGTTTGATCCATCTCTCTTGTCTAGGAGGAATTACTCAGACTGGACTCATCAGTGATAGTTTCTCAACATATTATCAACATGAATCGCTCTGGTGGATCAAAGATAATCATCGAAGCACTCGTAGATTGAATTGCCTATATCTAAATCGCTTTAAATTATGCAAAATTTACTTTCTAGATTATTTTCTATAGTGTAAATCCACTCTATTCTACTGTGAGCAGACTGAAGTCACCAGCACAATGCCGATCGGTAGATTACACGAAAGATTAGATGTTGATTGCAGTGTAGATTGAAAAAGAAGAAGAAGGCCACGCCTTCAGCCACCGGTTGCATGTGCTCGCACCGCTCGTATGCAATCACGCCGCCAGCCACTAGTTCATGGCCGTACCAGCCACCACGAGCCACCGCGCCACCTACCCGGAATGGTTGAGCCACCACCGGCATCGAGACGGGCTGCGCCGTCGGCCCCGCATGGCTCAGCCACCTCAGTTGAGCACCATCGTCGGCTTCACACGGGCCATCGCATGGCGCACTGCCGCCACGCGAGCCATCGCCACTTAGCCCTGCGCTGCTGACCGCCACCGCACGACGCATCATGGTAGCTCGACCCTACACAGCATGTCGCCACCACCCGGCTGCACTGCTACCACCCCTGCACAGCCTCCCCGCCACGCCGCCCGGCCGTGCCTCGACCGCAGGCCCTGCATGGCCGTCACCGTGATTGGGCACTGCCGCCGCATGTAGCACCTCAGTCGCTGGCACCCCGACCACTCATTGCACCTTACCCGCCAGCCCCGTACGGCCGTCATCAGGATAGGACGCCACCACCACCCGCAACACCACAGTCGCCGGCTCCCGAGCGCTCACACGCGTCGCCGGTGCCCAAACACTTTTATGCATCATTGGCTCCTGACCACCACCACATCATCGCCGCTCAAGCCTTCGCCTTGCCGTTGGCCACCCGCACCACCCGATCCGTCGGCCACCCGCACGCACAGGCTGCCACTCCTGCACAAATAGTTGGCCACCCAATTTGTCACAGCTCAACCTCACTGGCATCACCGCTCGGCATCACATGCGCCACGGCGACATGGCCCCAGGCGTGCCACCAAACGCCATCGCTGCCAGCCCGGAAACCGCCACCACTCGATATGGGGTAGGGACCAACCCCACCACCTCTGTATGGGCTGGATCAAGCCGAAGAAAGGGAAAAGGGGAGGAAAGGGGGCCGGTGCATAATTTCGTGAATAAGTCTTTGGGAAATTGGCAAATTGCACGGGAACTTTCTCGGAATTGAAAATTAGCAGATAAGCTATTGAAAATTGCAGAATTCACTGAAAATTCATATTCCAGCATAAAAACGCCTTGAGAATTCAAATTTTGAATTGTTTTTAGCTTTTGAAGCATGTTTAGCATTGTTATTATTATTTTCTATGTTTTCTATATTTATTTACTATTTTGATTAATCGTAATTATTTAAATTGTCTTTAATAACTAAAATTAGCTGAAAAATTTATTGAATGCATAGAAAATTCAAGAACATTACAAGAACCTTTTGTATCATTGTCCGATTTATTTCATGCATATTTATCTATAGTAAATTTATATATTCCTTTTATGCACTTATAGATAACAGGCATCACGAACTAAGAGTTCGAAAAGCTGGCCCAGCATGGCAAAAACTACTTGACTTGGGCTTCTGATGTCGAGATCGTACATGGAGCTAAGAAGTTTTGTGCTACAATTAGGATTGGTGCACCGTAGGATGTCAAACCCACAACTGAGGAAAATGATTAAGCACTTCATTTCCTTAGGCACCACGACTTCCTCAAGCACCACCTCTGTCTCACTCTCAAGAATGAGTACATAGCAGAGAAGAGCGTGCTAGCATTATGGACTGCACTCAAGAAGCAGTTCAAGAAGCTAAAGTACACTATTCTTCCTCAAGGAGAGCAGGAATGGATCATTTGCTGATTTCAATATAGTTGGGGAGTACAACTCTGCTCTGCACAGAATACCAATCTTCAACTATGTGGTAGGCATATCACAAATGAGCAGAAGATTGAGAAGACGCTCTCCACCTTCCACCCCAATTCAATGTATCTGTGTGCAACTATCGTCCAGACGGTTACAAGGAGTATGCTGAATTGATTGATATTATGCAAGTTTAGAGGCTTAGGATGAAGTTCTTCGCAAGAACTTCATCGCACAACCACTTAGGAGCTTTGCTGACCGTGAGGCTAACGTTGAGAGCTACAAAATGCGGAAGCCTATAATGAAGAAAAGGGGAAGGAAGAACAAAGTTGCAGCCCAGAAAGGCAAGTCCAATGCTCCACAGAAAAATAAGGCTAGCAAAGCAAAGCGGGACGACAAGTCCTATGGTCAACAAGACCAAACTTGCTACAAGTGTGGCAAGTGGGGGCACTGGTCACGGATATGTAAAGAACCACAGCAAGTCGTCGATGCCTTCTAGGCCAAAAAGAAGAAGGGTGGCAAAGGGCAGCATGAAACCCACTTTACTTTTGTTGAGGGGGAATTTTGAGCAACTGCCTAAACCAATGGAGGTTGACTCCACTCCTACAGCAGCACACCCACTTGACATTGCAGCTGCCGCCACTATGATTTCCCAGAAAGAGCATCTCACCCCTGAGAAGATAGCAGCTGAAGTATCTGGTTTCTTAGCAGATTCAGTTTAATGCACAGAATGCATTTAGGCTTTAATTGTCATTTATTTCATGTGTGGAAGGAATAAGTTAAACTTTGCATTAATGGTACTCAAACAATTTTCTCATGATGGTTGGATGATATTAATTAATTCATTAATTTATTCAATTAATAATGGCATGATATGTTCTAATATTTGAAGTATTTTATTTATGTCTTGATTGCCTTCTACTACATATTAACAAAAAATGCTTTATATTAGAATACATGTGGCATCCTATGAAGGAAGTGTGCTTAGCTGATAGCGGCATAATGAAAATCATCTTAAGAGAGACAAATTTCTTTCAGTTGATTAGCAAGAATGCTGGCAGCCTTACAACAATCATCAGTAGTGATACTTGTATAATAGGCTCAAAAAAAAGCTACAATTATACTCCTAATTGGCACAACTTTTGTCATTCAAGAAACCTTATTGTACCCAGAATCGACTAGAACTTTCCTAAGTTTCAAGGATATTCACGCTAACGTTTCCACGTTAAAACTGAAGAAGAGTACGGGAAAGAATACCTTCTCATTACAAAGTGTGAAGTAAGTGGAAAAAGAGTATTGGAAAGACTTCCTTCATTTGAGACTAGATTATACTACACTAATATTAAGGCACTCGTAGTTTATACTACCCTCAAAACAATATTTAAAAGCTCTAAACACTTCTGTCTCAGGCATGATAGATTAGGCCACCTAGGTCATAGTATGATGAGAAATACAATTAACAATTCACAGGGACATAATATCAATATAAAAAAATTTCCGAATCAAGAAGAATTTGTGTGGCTCGTATGTGCCACTGGAAAATTAATTACTAAACCTTCTGCTCTGAAAGTAAAGGATGAAGTCACTGCATTCTTGGAACACATCCAAGGAGACATTGTAGTCCTATACAGCCATTATCAGGGCTATTTAAATGTTTTATGGTGCTCATCGATGCTTCCTCAAAATAGCCGCACGTATGTTTATTATCTATGAGAAATCATGCTTTTGCAAAGCTGATCTTGCAGATAATTCAAATTAAAAATAATTTCCCTTATCATCATATAAAGTCCATTAGAATGGACAATGCCAAAGAATTTACCTCAAAGTCATTTGATGATTATTGCATGGCAATAGAAATTAAAGTTGAGCATTATGTACCGCATGTCTACACCCAAAATGGACTAGCAGAAGTATTAATTAAGAGAATTAAATTTATTGCCCGACCACTTTTGTAGAATTATAATTTACCAACTATATGTTGGGGACACGCAGTCCTCCATACAACAACTATCATCAACTTTAGATCATCGGCATATAACATCCATTCACCTATACAACTAGCGCAAAGGTCTGAACCAAAAATTTCTCATCTTCATAGGTTTGGTTGCAAAGTTTATGTACATATACCTCCACCACAGTGTATTACAATGGGCCCTCTTCGAAAGTCTGGGATATACATTGGTTATGAGACAACATCCATAATCAGGTACTTAGACCCCATGACAGGAGAATTACACACTGCCCGTTTCGCTGATAGTATATTTGAAGATGATAGTTTCCCGACATTAGGGGAGAAAATCAACCCCATAATGAAAAATAACAGGAAATTACATGGAAAGCCATGGCAATCTATACACATGACCCGCACACTAATGAAGTAAATAGAGAAGTCTAGAAGATCATTGATTTGCAGGCATGCAAATCAACTGACTGACCACTTTAGTAATTTAAAGAGCATGACCAAGTCGCATGTGCCTGCACGCAATGCACCAGAGTGGGTTGAAATACCGAAGAAAATTGAAGGTATCTCTAATCCCGTCCAGAGGCCTCAGAATAAACGGATCAGAACTCTGGCCCCTCGAATCCCAAGTAACCGAGGATGCTAGGTGAAAAAAATAAGAAAAAACTTTACATAACCAATCATCATAGTTTCCCTGAACCAGCGGGGGAGCTAGTTGAGACCTAGAACTAGTATGATACCTTCAAGAAGAGGCATACCGGACTTGAACATTCCCATAGAGCAACTAGAAGAAGCGGTGAGAAAGTAGAAACATTAGATGAATCAACCCATGATGAAGTAGCTATAAATTATGTGCATACGAGAGAATACATGAATAGGACAATAGCCAATGTTGATATTTATTTTGCAAAGAAAATTGCCACAATCATCAATCTTGATCCAGAGCCTGCATTGCTCGCTGAATGTAAGAAAAGATAAGATTGGGAGGACTGAAAAAAGGTAATGGAAACCGAATTATTATCCCTGAATAAAATAGAGGTGTTGAGCCTGTAAGTCGCACGCCTCCCCATGTGCACTCCGTAGTGCACAAGTGGGTATTTGTTCAAAAGAGAAACGAAAAAATAAAGTTGTAAGATATAAAGCAAGGCTTGTTGCACAAGGTTTCACTCAACGACCAGGAATTGATTATGAAGAAACTTATTCCTCCGTCATGGGTGGTATTACCTTTAGATATTTAATCTTGATGGCAGTAAACTTGAATTTAGAAATGAAGTTAATGGATGCGGTAACTGCATATCTTTATGAAAACTTGGATTTGGACATTTATATGAAGGTATCTGAAGGTATTCCTATCCCAAATCAAGATAGAGCAAATAGAAACATGTGTAGTATGAAACTTAAGAAATCGTTGTACGGACTTAAGCAATTAGGCAGGATGTGGTATAGTCACTTAAGTGACTTTCTATGCAAGAAAGGCTATACGAACAATGAGAATTATCCCTGTGTATTTATATGATGATCCCATAATGGATTTTGTATAATCTTAGTATATGTAGATGATCTGAATATTATCAGTATCCTAGAAGGTATAAAGGAGGCGAGCTCTTACCTGAAGTCAGACATCGAAATGAAAGATTTAGGTAAAACCAAATATTGCCTAGGCTTGCAGCTTGAGCATATCCCTGAAGGAATATTAATACATCAGCCCGCATACACTTCAAAGGTGTTAGAAAGGTTCGGCTTTGAAAAGGCATACCCATCGAAAGTACCGATGATCGGGAGATCTTTACAGCAAGACAACGATCTGTACCGACCTATAGAAGTGGGGGGAGGAAATCCTAGGACCAAAATTTGCGTATTTAAGTGCAATAGGAGCACTTATGTATTTAACAAATTACACTAGACCGGACATTACATTTGTCATAAACCTATTAGCAAGGTATAGTGCAAAACCTACCAAAAGACATTGGCAGGGAATAAAGAGCATCTTCTGATACCTCCAAGAAAGCAAAGATATTGTAATATTCTACAGAAAGAACCAAGACCTAAATATGACTAGATATGCAAATGCCGGGTACCTGTCAAACCCGTATACAGCCAGGTCACAAATATGTTATGTATTTCTGTGAGGTGGGACTGCAATTTCATAGAAATCATTTAAGCAAAGTCTTTTATCAACATCAACGAATCACTCGAAAATCATAGCACTGTACAAAATCGCACGAGAATGTGCTTGGCTTAGATGGATGATTCACCACATCAAGCAATCGTGTGAATTGAACATCGTGCAAACTTTCACAATTATCTATGAAGATAATGCAACTTGTGTTGCACAAGTACAGACGAGTTATGTAAAGAGTCATCTCACAAAGCATATCAATGACAAGTTCTTATATACTCATGAATTGCAAAAGATGGATGAAATTAAAGTATTGCATACTAAGTCGTGTAAAAATCTTGCTGATTTATTCACTAGGTCACTTTTAGTTTCTAACTTTGAAAGGTGTATATATGGAATTGAAATGATGAGACTTAGAGAAGTGCAGAACTCAAAGGGTGACTCTTCTCGAGCTCACTATTAAAACTTGATCACGAAGATCGAGTACTCAAAAGAATACATCTTGTAGATTCAATGAAATTTTTTCCTTGACGAGTTTTCCTGAAGTTTCTCAGCTAAGGTTTTTAATAAGATAATTCGTGCAACACAACATAATATGTATCATGTACTCTTTTTTCAAAAAAATTTCACTGGGTTTTTATGAAGTTTTAATGAGGCATTACTGTATCGGATGAGTGCCCAAAGGGAGTATCGGGAAACCTAGGCCTAAGGCTTTAGCATATGGTGGGCACCTCATCACTTAATATGTAAATAGGGGTCCTAATTATTGTACTTGTACTAGAAAAAGGAGAAAAACAATAGAGAAATAAATGAGTCCCCCATCTCTCTCTATATTCAATCTAGTATTATATATTATTCTGTATTTAATCTATTTCTCTTGTCTAAAAGAAATCTTGTGTACTGGACTCACCAGATTTCTCAGCAATAACAAAAATGCAAGCTCATTAGAGCAAGGCTAATAATACCGCCTTCAGCTGGCTGTATGGACACTTACAGCCCACTTATCAGCCCATTCATATAGTAGTTTACAGCCAGCTGAAGGTTGTATGACCCACCCCTTTCTCTCACAAAGTTTCTTGGTTCTTGTGCTTCAGCTGACTGTAAACTTACAGCCCACCTCTCTTCTCTCTCCTTTTATCTCTCCTCCACCTCAGCATACAGCCTACTAACAGCCTCTTATTATAGGCCCCGTTTGGCACAGCTCAGCTTCACTAGTGAAGCTGTTTTTTTTGTTTCAGCTTCACGAGCAGCTTCACCGATGAAGCTAATTCTGTTTTGGAAAACTATTTGGCAAAACAGCTTCACCAACAACTTCATGCATGGCTGAGAGAGGGCAATTGTCCAAGATGCCCCTGTCTACCTGACTTGTTCTAACATTTGGAGTTGTATGTTTGTATATGGTCATATGAATTAAAAAATAATATATTTGAATGAGTATGAATTAAAACATTAAAATAAAAAATAATAAAAAATTAAAATCATTAGGAAGCAATATTAGTGCCTTGTTTATGTTTCGTGAACGGGAGAGGTGAACGGGATGGACTAGTGGCAGATGCGTGTAATTTTAGTGAACCAGAGGGGCAGTGGGTTCCTAGGACTGCGGGCCTGAGGGAGAGAGCTGTGAAAAGCTACTTTTTTCAGCTTCACCTCTCCCCATTCCTTTGTGAGAGCAGAAAAAAAGGAGCTTCACCCATTAAGCTGTTTGCAAAAAGGGTGTTTGGCAAAAAACAGCTCACAACAGCTCATGAAGCTGTTGGTGAAGCTGTGCCAAACAGGGCCTTGCTCTTAGCAGTTGATCTCCATCTGACATAACGAGGGCAGCGGCGTGTACAAAGTGTTGAGGAACCGACGCTGGAGACCAGTCCGAGCGATTCCTCTGCTTAGAACAAGAACGAATCAATCACAGAATCACAGAATAATAGATTGAACACAGAGAGATAGAGAGAACTCCTGGTCTTTCTTTATTGCTTTAGATTGCATCGGGGGTACATAATGAGGGGGGTCTAGGTCCCTATTTATAGTCTACGGTGGGGTGCCCAAATATGCCAGGACTCTTGGCCATGGGCCCAGTTTCCTAACACTCCCCCTTGGGCACTCACCCAACATGCTCATGCCTCGTCAAAACTCCATAAAAACCCAGTGGGAAAAATTTAGAGAAAGAGTACATGATACATGTGATGCTGCGATGCACGAATTGCCTCATAAAAAACCTTGGTCGAGAAACTTCATGGAAAACTCGTCAAGGGAAAAAGAGTACAATTCACCCAAATTCATTTGGTCTGCAAGACTTTATTTTTGGGTACTTAATCTTCATGATCAAGATTTATTAGCGGGCTTGTGAGAATTCTCCCCCTGAATTCTGCACTTCTCTAAGTCTCATCATTTCAATTCCACGCACGCACCTTTCAAAGCTAGATGCGGGGAGTGACTTAGTGAATAAATCTGCGAGATTTTCACATGACTTAGTATGCAGTATTTTAATCTCGTCCATCTTTTGCAATTCATGTGCATAGAAGAACTTGGGGTTGATATGCTTTGTGAGATGACTCTTCACATAGCCCGTTTGCACTTGTGCAACGCAAGCGGCATTATCTTCATAGATAATTGTGGGGGTTTGCACAATATTCATCCCACATAACTGCTGGATGTGGTGAACCATTCGGCGTAGCCAAGCGCACTCTCGTGCGGCTTCATACAGTGCTATAATTTCTGAGTGGTTCGTCGAAGTAGCTACCAGGCTTTGCTTAGACGATTTCCATGAAATCGCAGTTCCACCACACAGGAATACATAGCCTGTTTGTGACTTAGCGGTATGCGGGTCTGACAGATACCCAGCATCTGCATAGCCAATCAAGTTCAGATCTTGATTCTTTCTGTAAAACAATCCAAGGTCCTTGCTTCCTTGGAGGTATCGGAACATGTCCTTTATGCCCTGCCAATGCCTTTTGGTGGGCTCTGCACTGTACCTTGCTAAGAGGTTTACGGCAAATGCAATGTCCGGTCTAGTGTAGTTTGCTAAGTACATGAGTGCTCCCACTGCACTCAAGTATGGGAATTCCGGTCCCAGGACTTCCTCCCCCTCTTCCCTAGGTCGGAAAGGGTCTTTTTCTTGCTGTAAAGACCTACCGATCATCGGTACTTTCGAGGGAAATGCCTTCTCGAAGCCAAACCTTTCAAGCACCTTCTGGGTGTAGGTCGACTGATGTACCAAGACTCCTTCAGGGACATGCTCAAGCTGCAGGCCTAAGCAAAACTTGGTCTTGCCCAAATCTTTCATTTCAAATTCTGACTCCAAGTAGGAGCTTGATTCTTTTATGTCTTCGGCTGTCCCGATGATATTCAGATCATCTACATACAGAGATTATACAGAATCCATTCTGGGATCGCCGTATAAATACACAAGGACAGTCTTCATTGTTCGTGTAGCCTTTCTTGCAGAGAAAGTCGCTCAAGCGATTATACCATATGCTTCCAGATTGTTTCAGTCCATACAGTGACTTTCTGAGTTTCACACTGTACAGATTTCTATTTGCTCTGTCTTGGTTCGGGAGAGGGATTCCTTCAGGGACTTTCATGTAAATCTCCGAATCCAAGTTACCGTAAAGGTATGCAGTCACAACATCCATCAATTTCATTTCCAAGTTCAAATTCACTGCCATTGAGATCAAGTATCTAAAGGTAATTCCACTCATGATCGGGGAGTAGGTTTCTTCATAATCAACTCCAGGACGTTGAGTGAAACCTTGGGCTACCAGCCTTACTTTGTATCTCACTACTTCATTTCTTTCATTTCTCTTTCGAACAAATACCCACTTGTGCCCAACGGGGTGTATATGGGGAGGCGTGCGGCATACGGGCCCAAACACCTCTCTTTTGTTCAGAGATAGCAATTCAGTTGCTATTGCCTTCTTCCAATCATCCCAATCTGATCTTTTCTTACATTTAGCGAGCGATGCAGGCTCGGGATCAAGATCGATGATGGTAGCAATTTTCTTTGCGAAGTAGATATCGATATTAGTTGTTGTCCTATTCAGGGACTCTCCCGTGTGCACATAATTTATAGCTATTTCTTCATGAGTTGCTTCTTCTAGAGCGATTGCTTCTGCTGGAGCTTTACCTTGCACATCGCTTCTTTCAATTGCGGTGACAAGTCCCTTTAGTTTTTCGGCTCCGATGTGTGCGCACACATCCATGCCGATGGGGATATTCAGATCCGGTATGCCCTTTTCGGAAGGTGTCATACTTGTGCCATGTCTCAACTGGCTCCCCTTCTCATTCTGGGGGACTTCAATGATCGGCTGTGATAAATCCTTCTTATCATTTTTCGCCGGGCGTCCCCGGTTACTTTGGACTCGAGGAACCGGAGTTCTCGTCCTTTTATTCTGAGGCCTCTGGACGGGATTAGGGATACCTTCAATTTTTTTTGGTATTTCAACCCTCTCCGGTGCATTGCGTGCAGGCACATGCGACTTAATCACGCTCTTCAAATCACTAAAGTGATCGGGCAGTTGATTTGCTAATGCTTGCAAGTCGATGATCTTCTGGACCTCTTTTTCAGTTTCACTAGTGTGCGGGTCATGTGCATGAATACCCGTGGCTTCCCACGTAATTTCCCGATATTTTTCATCAACGGGTTGATTTCCTCCCCCTAATGACGGGAAGTTATCCTCATCAAAAATGCAATCAGCGAAGCGGACAGTATGCAAGTCTCCCATCATGGGTTCCAAATACCTGATTATGGATGCAGTCTCATAACCAACGTATATCCCAGTCTTGCGGAGTGGGCCCATTGCAGTACGCTGTGGAGGTGGTATCGGTACATAAACCTTTCATCCAAACCTCCTAAGATGAGAAATTTTCGGTGGTGATCCTTGCGCTAGTTGCATAGGTGAATGGATGTTGTAGGCTGAAGGTCTAAGGTTGCTGCATGAAGGACTGCATGTCCTCAACATGTAGCTGGCAAATTACTTTTATGCAAGAGGGGTCAGGCAATAAATTTAATTCTTTTAATTAAAGCCTCTGCCAAACCATTCTGGGTATGGACATGTGGTACTGAATGCTCAACTGCAATTCCCATCGCCATGCAATAATCATCAAATGCCTTCGAAGTAAATTCTCCAGCGTTGTCCATTCGAATTGACTTGATATGATGATCTGGAAACACATTTCTGATGCGAATGATCTGCGAGATCAATTTTGCAAAGGCGTGGTTTCTTGTGGACAACAAACCCACAAATGACCACTTCGAAGAAGCGTCAATGAGAACCATGAAATACTTGAACGGCCCTGAGACGGGCTGAATAGGACCGCAAATGTCTCCCTGGATGCGTTCCAGGAATGCAGGGACTTCAACCTTCACTTTCAGAGTGGAGGGTCTAGTTATTAGTTTCCCGGTGGCACATGCAGGGCACACAAAATCTTCATGATTCGGAAAATTCTTCACATTAATATTATGCCCATGTGAGTTATTTATTATGTTTCTCATCATCCTAAGACTTGGGTGGCCTAATCTGTCATGCTAGAGACAGAAGAGTTCAGAGCTTCTAAACACTGTTTTCAGAACAGTGTATGCTGCAGGCGCTTTAATTGTGGTATAATATAGTCCAGTTTCAAGTGAAGGAAGTTTTTCTAATATTCTTTTGCCATTCTCTTCGCGCTTCGTAATAAGCAGGTATTCCTTACCGTACTCTTCGTCAGTCTCAACGTGGAAACCATTGGCGCGAATATCCTTAAAACTTAGGAGAGTTCTAGTCAACTCTGGGTACAATAAGGCTTCTTCAAATGACCAAAGTTGTGCCCATTGTGGCTCTTCCTGAACCAATTATACATGGATCGCTCCCGGCGATTGTCGTAAGGTTGCTAGTGCTCTTACGGATCGACTGGAAATACTCAATCTCTCTTAAGATGATATGCGTTGTGCCGCTGCTGGCTAAGCACGCTTCCTTCATAGGGGGCTACACGCGTTCTAATATAGGGTATTTTATTAATATGCATGAGAAGACAATCAACACATAAATAAAATACTCCAGTATCAGAACATATCATGCCATCATAAACTGAATAAATGAATGAATTCTTCAAATATCATCCAACCATCACGAGAAGATAACAATTCTTAAGTACCATCCATGCAAATTCTAATATATTCTTCCACACAAAATAAATGACAATTAAAGTCGAAATGCATTCAGTGCACTGGACTTCTTCTGCTATTTTCTCAGGGTGACATTCTCTTTAAGAGAAATCATGACGATGGCTGCTTCTAGGTCGAGAGGGGTGCTGCTGTCGTAATGGTCTCAAACACCATCAGCGCAGGCAGCTGCTCAGAACGCTCCCCCTCAACCGATGCAGAGTGGGCTTCAAGTGCCCTTTGCCATCTCGTTTTGGCTTGCTAGCCTTATTCTCACGTGGAGCATCTGATTTACCTTTCGGGGCTGCGGTCTTACCCTTCCTTCCCTTTTTCTCTATCAAGGGCTTTCGCACCTTGTTGCTCCCGGTGTTGGCTTCACGACCAGTGGAGCTACCCGATGGCTGAGTGACATAGTTCTTGCGGAGAACTTCGTCCTGAGCTTCTGCAATTTGCATCATATCAATCAATTCGGCATATTCCTCATAGCCGTCTTGACGATAATTGCGTGCGGATTATACTGCATTGGGGTGGAAGGATTTTCTCAACTTTCTGTATTGGGGTACAAATCCTGTGCAAGGCAGAATTGTTTTCCCCGACCGTCTTAAAGTTGGCAAACCTCAGTCTGATCCATTCTTACTCTGCTTGAGAAAGAATGGTGTACTTTAGCCTCTCAAACCGCTTCTTGAGTGCGGTCCAGAGTGCGAGCGCGCTTTTCTCCGCCATATACTCATTCTTGAGAGTGAGGCAGAGGTGGTGCCTGAGAAAATGAAGTGCCTGATCATTTTCCTCAGGTTTGGGTTGAGCGTCATTCAGTCCGCCAATCCCAATAGCAGCGCGGAGCTTCCTGGCTCCAAGCACAATCTTGACATTGGATGCCAACATCAGATAGTTTTGGCCAGACTGAGCCAGCTCCTCGAACTCCCAGTTCGTGATGCTAGTCATCTAAATGTGTATAAGTCTACTGCTGGTAGACATGCACGGAATAATTCACTGTGGGTAAATAAATGGTACAAAAGGTTCTCGCAATGTTTCAGAATTTTCTATGCATTTTCTATAAATTTTACTGCTAATTCAGTGATTAAAAGCAATTTTCAGTAATTACAATTAACCAAAACAGTAAATAAATACAGAAAATACAGAGAATAATAATAGCATAAATAAATAAGCTTCAAATGCTAAAAATAATGCAAAATTTGGATTCCCGAGGCCATTTTATGCTAAAATATGAAATTTCAGCAAATTCTGCAATTCCATAGGGTTTTTACGCAAAATTTCAGTTCAGAGAAAAAATTTGCGCAATTTTCTGATTTACAGAGGGGTTTTCTGCAAAATTTTGGACCCGCTCGTAAATTTTAGGGCTTATTCGCAATTTTTTGGAACTGCGAGGCCTTTTCTGCAAAATTCGGGACTTATATGCAAATTATAGGGGCCTTTCAGTAATTTTCGGAAAATCGGATGGGCTTTTTCGCAAATCGGCCGCCCCACCCGGCCGGGCCTCTGTTGGCCCATCTCGTGCCCCCCTTTCGGCCCGATGGATCCACCGGCCCACACAGCCGGTTAAAGCCTCCCCCTTTAGGGTTTCCCCCTTTGCCCACTTCAGTGTGGCGGCGGCGGCAGGGAGGGCCCGGGCGGCGGCGCGCGGGCGGGGCCGGTGGCCGGCCATGGCGGGGCCGGCGGAAGCGGGGTCCACCGGCGCGAGCGAAGGCCGGCTCGGCGGGCGGAGGCCGGGGGCCGATGCGGCGGCGGGGCCGGAAGCCGATGCAGCGGCGGGAGGCGAGGAGGCGGGGCGTGTTCGGGCGCGGGACCTAGGCCGGCGGCGGTGCCAAGTGAGCCCGTGCGGGGGCACGCGCGGAGGCGGCCTAGCCGGGCGGCCAGGGGGGCCGAGGCCTGTGCAGGGGCGGCAGCCTACGCGGCGCGGTGGACTCGGGCTCAGGCGACGAGCGGCGGAGGCCGTGCGGGGTGGAGCTGCCGGGGAGGCCGGGTGGTAGCGGCGGCCATGCGGGGCTGCGCTAGGAAGGCGGCAGGCTGCCGGCGCTGTACGGGGCGCGTGCTTGGGGCGGAGCGACCGAGGAGCTTCGGGCGGTGTCGCTCCAGAGGCGGGACCGGCGGCCGTGCGGCGGCACGGAGGCACAGGCGCTTGCGGGCGCGGTGGCCGGCCGGCGGCGCGCATGCGGGCGCGTCGTTGCCTCGGGTTCCATGGCTGGCTGCTGGCCAGCGGCGCACATGCATGCGCAGTAGGGGCGGCGCCCGGTTCCCCTCCTTTTTTTGTGTGTGTAATGCTTTGCATGAACAGAGCAGATGCAAAAAAAATCGTGCAAACTTTCTCATGCAATCTTCGAACAGAAATTCAGATGCATAATTTTTCGTGCAGTGATCATGCGGGATCAAGTAAAATCATGCAAAATTTCTATTTACAATCTACGATGCAATCAACATCTACCCCGTTTCACAATCTACCGATCGACATTGTGCCGGCGACTTCAAGTCTGCTCGCGGTAGATTAGGGCGGATTTGCATCGTTCTCATCTACAGTGCAATCAATATCTACCCTGTTTCGTAATCTACCGATCGGTATTGTGCCGGCGACTTTAAGTCTGCTCGCGGTAGATTAGGGCGGATTTGCACCGTAGAATTTCAATCTAGAACGCGAAAAGAAAATACAGATTCAAAAGCGATCTAGAAAATTCAATCTGTGCTTCGATGATTACCTCGTTCACCGGAGCGAAGTCGTGCTTATAACGTGTTGAGGAACCGACGTTGGAGACCAGTCCGAGCGATTCCTCTGCTTAGAACAAGAACGAATCAATAACAGAATCACAGAATAATAGATTGAACACAGAGAGATAGAGAGAACTCCTGGTCTTTCTTTATTGCTTTAGATTGCATCGGAGGTACATAATAAGAGGGGTCTATATCCCTATTTATAGTCTACGGTGGGGTGTCCAAATATACCAGGACTCTTGGTCATGGGCCAGTTTCCTAACAAAGGAAGGAATAAATCGCGCACGTGACCCCACACGCGCACCGCCCCCCGCAACGGTAGGCTCAGGAAACGAGAAGACACGGAACGTGCTGGGAGAGATGCCTCGCACGCACGTGTCGTCGTCCCGTCTCATCTCGGCGACAGACAGGCGGGGGCACGAGGGATGGCCTGGTGACATCCATCCAGATCCAGCTACAGCCGAAACCAAGCCGCTAGACCGTCGGTGCGCCGCTGCTTTTCACAAGCTTGGAGGAATCCGCCGCAGTTCCGCGCCGCGCCGCATCGAATCGTGCGATACCACCTTCTTCTTTCCCTTCTCTCCATCCACCCACCCACCTTCTATATACCGCGCGCTTCCCCACTTCACTTCTCTCTCTCTCTCTCTCTCTCTCTCTCTCTGTACAAGTTTGAAGTCAAGTCAAGGAAGCAGTGACGGAAGGAGATGGCGGACTGGGGCCCGGTGGTGGTGGGGGTGGTGCTGTTCGTGCTGCTCTCGCCGGGGCTGCTCTGCGAGCTCCCGGGCTCGCACCGCCACGTCGACTTCGGCAGCTTCCGCACCAACGGCAAGGCCATCTTCGTCCACACCCTCATCTTCTTCGCCGCCTTCACCATCCTCACCCTCGCGCTCCACGTCCACATCTACACCGGCTAGATACGATGGATATGTTAGCTCTTACTTATTTAAGTTTTTTCTTTCATGTGTCTGTCTCCGAGATTGTACTTGTATGATCTTGATCTGTGATGGATCTCGATCCATTGGCTAGCTAGCTAGCTCTTGGTTGATCTGAGAAGATGAGCGAAAACATGCATCTAGTAGTCGTCTTTCCTTTCTTTCTTTTGGTGCTACCGGTGTCAGGACTGAGGACAGATGATCAGTAGACTGAAATTTGTGCTGCTGAGTGTAGAGATCTGTTGAAGCAAATTATGCTGTTTGTCGATCTTTGCTACCATCATGCGGTGCAAGAGTTATTTGCCCTCGTTTTGTTTTAGTAATTCATTCGTGCCAGTGCAACAACATCTATCTGCTGCCGGGGGCCGGAACGATGCGGTGTTTCACCAGGAGATCGAGGCCGATTCAGGACGACGTCGGCTGTTCAATCGATTCTAGCTCAGCTCGCTGCACATGCTCGCCACTGTTGTGCTTTCCGGAACTCGAAAGGAACTAGGGCAGCTTCTTTCTTCAGAATCGATCCTTCGATCCGTGGCAAGCAGGATACGAGACACGAGCAAGTGATCTCATTTGATTTCCTGCTCCTTGCTGTAGGGCTGGACAAATAAGTACCGAGACGAAATCAATGCCATATTCTACTACTATACGTTGTGTGTTTACTGATTAATAATCAGATTGTTTTGCTTTCTTTCCCGCTGATTCCTGAAACCCCGAAGAAGAATGGCAGGCGCCAGTTTCCTTTCTTTTTCTTTTTCGCGCATGTTCTTACCCGGCTTTTCAAAACAATTTCTCCCCTTATTTCGCTCCTATCTTACTTCAAAGATAAATCAAAATCATAAATGTATCACCTACTTTACTACTCTCGCTTCCATCGCTTGTACCTTTCCACCAGTGGTTTCCGGTGCATAACTACATGCCAAGACTAATGTTCGGTTTGACAGCTAAATCGATTTAACTGGTTATTTGGTCAGCATCATGTACTTAGTGAAGCGGTGAAGGGGAAGTGCTTCCTCAAAGCTCTCCAGTATAATCTCCGGATTATCAAATTCCGGTTCGAAATTTCAACTTTTAATTCAACTGTTTTTTAAGCAAAATTAGTCCGTTGGATCTCAATCCAATGGATCCGCCCATACAACCCCCTCTAAAAAAAATAATCTGAAGCGTTGCGTCTCTATCCAATAGATTCACTCATATAAGCCTCCATCTCAAAAAAATGATCTGGGACGTTAGATCTATATCCAACGGATTCATTCATATAAGCACCCTTTAAAAAATGATTTGGGGTATTAGATCTCTATCTACCGTCTCAAAATCTAACTAATTTTATCTTAAAAATAGTCGAAAGTTGTATACACACTCCCAAGTTGGCCTGGGCTAGCTAGGTATGGTCAACAGGTCAAAAACTCAAGATTGGGCTTAAGCTGGATGAGCCTCAGGTTTGGATGGTGCCTGAGTTGGGCCATATTTCAAAAGCCACATTTTACCTCTGTTGCAAATTTCAGGTTTCACAGAATCCAGATTTCACTGATCATTCTGTCCTTAAAAAGGTTAATCAGAGTTTTGACTGCTAACCTCTGTATCAAATTGAAGGAACAACAAAAACTTCGCCAATTGCCAGTACTGGAGATGGCATTGACCTTTTCTCGTTTCAGGGCCTCCTGAAGGTTCCGTCCGTTTCCTTTCTCTTTTTACGTGCTTCCCGAAGCTCGTGGATGACCACTGACTGACTGACTGACTGACTGCTACTTTACAGAGCGGAGGCTGAGTTCACTAGTCGCCATCGGATCAGGAAAAATATTTTCGGACAAAATTCGATTTTCTCGCTCCATTCCGAAAAGCCCTAAGTCGGTCAAAAAAATTCTGCCCTATTTAAAATATATCGGCCCAACTCAGTGGCATAAACATATCGACTAGCACCGGCAAAATTCCCAATTTCCACGAGTCATCCAATCATATCCAATTTGGTGAAACTAGATTTAGGTTGAGGGCGTCGATCGGCACCGGTGAAATCGACATTCCCCATCTACAAAATCAACCAACTCAATCTCCATCTATCTCTCTCATTCCCCATCCTGCAAAATCGACCAACACCGACAAGGAAGGGTTGTGCATGGAAGATGAATACGACGCCGGTAAGGGAGGGCGGAGGTGACCATAGAGCGGATGCAGCCAAGGATAGGTAGGCGGCACCAATGTGGCCTCTGGCATCGGCAAGGGATAGGGAGGCGGTGCCAATGTTTAAAATTTATTTGAATTTCTTGGATTCAAACCACATTTTTGAAATTTTTGACCAAAAAATTTCAAAAACTGATTTTTTTTAAAAAAATTAGATATCTTAACCGAAAATGTTTTCCCTGCATGGGATCAGGAAATAGAACCACACATACTAGAATATATATGCCGTGAACTGACGATAGTTCACCAAAAAGATTAAAAAAAACCACAGTAGTAGCACTCCATTAATCAGAATGAGTTCATGACTTCATCAATGCAGAAAAGTTCACGATTAGAAGTTTTATATCAAAATCTCTGCTACTTAGAAGAAAGAGTTTGTAGTGATAGTTCCCTGCCCCTCTTGATAGTAACTAGCTGCATAAGCGCGGCGCACGCCGCGCTAGCTACCGTGTGGACTAAAGTAAAAGAGACGATAATTCGCAGGGAGTTTTCATAAAAAAAACCAAGGACAAATACGCAATTTCGGAGAAATCAAAGGGTTTTTTTTGTAAAAAACCGAGGACTTGCAAGGACTTGTACGTAAGTAAATAAGGACCTATACGTAATTTTGGAAACCCGCGGGGCGCCATCCAAAAAATTTTTTGCGAAGAAAAAACTTGCAGGGACCTATTTGCGAGGAAAAAGGACGTTTACGTAATTATCGAAAAATACGAGGAAAGTGGCTCGGCCGGCCGTACGCGAATTCCGCTGGACACGCGCCGGCCGACCGAGCGCGCGGGGCGACGTGGCCACGCTGAGAAGGCCGGAATCCCCCGGAAATGTTATGGTTATTATTCATCTATCTTTCAAAAATATCTAATTAACGTCTTCCACCGCCAATCTGTGGGTCCAGAACTCGTAGGCATCGCACCCCTGCTCCAAGTCATGCTAACTGCTACCTCCCCACAACCCCCTCTCCACCCCGTGTCGCCGCCTCGTCGTCCCCACCCCTCCCCACACGGAAACGAATTCTCTGCAGTCGCCGTACGGTGCCTGCAGAGAGAAGTCGCGGATCTGGGCCGTCCGATTGGAAAAAGGACGGCTCAGATCCTTCTTTTGCTACAGTAAAATTTTTACTGTAGCAAAACGGATCTGAGACGTCCTTTTTCAATCGGACGGCCCAGATCCGCGACTTCTCTCTGCAATCGCGTACGGCGACTGCAGAGGATCTCGTTTGACCCCACACGGCCTCCTCCTCCTCCCCCACTCATCTGCTCCGCCGGTCACCTCCTCCTCCCCACCCCGCGCCGCTGCCTCCTCCCCATCCCGCACCGCCTCCTCCCCCCACTCCTCTGCTCCGCCCGCCGGTCGCCTCCTCCTCCCCACCCCCCGCCGCTGCCTTCTCCTCCCACACTCCTCCGCTCCGCCCGCCGGTCGCCTCCTTCTCCCCACCCCATGCCACTGCCGCCTCCTCCCCACCCCGCACCGCCTTCTCCTCCTCCCCCACTCCTTCGCCTCTCCTTCTCTTGCCTCGCTTCCTTCCCATCTCCTCCCAACCCGCGCCTCCACGGCTCCACCCCCACCGAAACAATCCAGCCGAGGAGGAGGCCGACCAGATCCACCACCACAGGCGGCGAAGACGGCGGCTGTGAGGATGATGTCAGACAGCGATGCCAACGACGAGGAGCGGTGGCTCACCGAGGGCATCACCGGCGTCCAGCAGAACGCCTTCTACATGCACCACGCCTGCGTAAGCCCTTGGAAAACCCTAAATCCACCCTGACCGTAGCTTCTTCGGCCCGTGTCCACTCACTTACCTACCTCGATCGGCACCTCGATCGGCAATTTGGGTGCAGGATTCGAATAATCTCGAGGACTTGCTCAATTTCTCTGTACAAATACTCTCCGAGCTACGCACCTCGAGGCTCTCCCCGCCAAAGTACTACAAATTCTGTGAGTATTTTGGGCACAGGACTCTTTAGTTTGTCGAATTCTGGGAGTGGGTTTCAGCTGGGATTTACTTATTGAGTTGCAGATATGAGGCCGTTCGATGAGCTGCGGAAGTTGGAGATGTTCTTCAGAGAGGAGACCCGGCGGGGCAGCTGTTCCGTTGTCGATCTGTACAAGCTCGTGCAGCATGCTGTCAACGTCTTGCCGAGACTGTAAGTCTCGTGTCCCCCTTTTGCACATGCACAATTCTTGTCACTGTGTAGATACATGATGTTAGTTCAATTTTGCTTGCTTGATAGGGAGATTGCCATTTCGTGGCATTGTAGATTGTTATAATTGGAATATTATCAGTAAAAGATATGTTATATCCCAATTAACGACTATGAGACTGATTGGTTAACTTGATAGTCAAACTTCTGAGTAATTTTTTTGCTGTGTTGAAAGACAAATTTGAATGAAGTGCATATTTTTACCGACGCAATGGGGTGAAACAGATTTGTTGCTTATCTATCCACACTTGATCTAGATGGTCTACTGTCGTTGATAGTTTCACTCCTTGCTTTATTTGGTATCACTTGAGGCAATCATGATCTAGGATTTGATAGGACAGCATTTGTCAATTCACTTAGAAAATGTGCTTATACTTGACTTACGATTGAGTATATATGCAATATAGATGCGTGTTGTCATCATTAGCGGCCACTATAAATTGTGATTATGCTGCAGTTTTGGGTGTCACTGGACATGAGGTATGTGTGAAGAAATGTCATATGTTACTATTTTATTATGCTTACAATGGTTAACATATTTATGTAGATTCTGTGTATGTTGACTGAAAAGCCCTGCAAAAATTCAAAATAAAATTTCTGTGCTTGTTGCTGCTTTTTGAGTGAATTTTGAAAACTTTCCTTTTCGGGAAAGTTTTCCCGGAATGCGCTTTCCCTTTTTCGGCCATTCTGTTTTCTCCCTCAGTTGGCGCCCCGCCTCCCTCTCCGCCTTCTCTACTCTCGCGCGCCCCGCGCTCGCGCTCCCGTTGGCACCGCTCCCCCTGCCGCCTCTCCCCTCCCGCAGCGCCTCCCCTCCCCCTCTCCCGCTGGCGCCGCGCCCGTGCCCCGTTTTCTCCCCGCGCACGCGCGTGCGCTGCGCGTTGCGCCGCCCCGCCCCGACGCCCGCGGCCGCGTTGTCTCCGCGCCGCCCGGGGTCCTCTCGCGCCAGCACCGCCCCGACAGCGTGCGTGGACGCCCTCGCGCCACGTCACCCCGCCGCTGCTCCGGTCCCACCTGGCGGTCGCCGCCTTCGCCCTCTCTCACGCGCGGACGCGCCCTCGCCCTGGCCGCAGCTCACCTGCCCCGTCGCGTCGCCACTCCTCTGCACAGCGCTGTGCGTCACCCTCGCCCCGTCCACTGTGCGGGTTTAAACGCCCGCGACAGCTCCCCGTCCCCTCCTGTCGCCCCAGAGGCCGCCGCTGCCTTCTCCCCGAAGGAGCCCCCTCCCCTCCATTTGGGTATAAATACCCCCTCTCGGCTCCCACTCATCCCTTTGCTTCCCGAGCTCTTCCACCGCCTTCACCACCCTCCTACCACTCCCAGCCACCTCCCAGAGCGTCCGATTGAAGCCCCGTCGCCCGGAGCGCCGCCGCTCCCCTCCCCTGCGCCGGTCACCCCCGGGAGCCAATCTCCCTCCCCCCTTCTCCACTTCTCAATTGCTCCTCACCAGAGCTTCACCTCGGTGTGCTGACCCTTCTGGCAAACCCCCTCTGGCAGGTAATCGACCAAGGAACTCCGGCGACGCAACACCTCCGCCGGCCGAACCCCCTCCCCGTGGCCAGACTTCTCCGAGGCTCCCCAGCTCCCGCCGTCACCACCATTGTGAGCGCCTGGACCCCTTGAAGGTGTAACCGCCCCCGATTATGCTTCCTCGCCGCCGGTGACCCACTCCACCGCGAAATCCGCGAGCCATCCCCTTCACTCTCCCTCTCTCCCCTTTGATTTCCTCAAACTCTAATTAGCCAAAATGGGTTCCCCGTTGCTATCTCTGTCGGCTGGTACCTTCGGTGGTCACCGACGAGCTCCCTAGCGCCCAGGCCGCCGTCGCCACCGTAGCCTCGCCGCGGAAGCACTGTGGCTGCGCGAGGAGGAAGACGACCTCCTCCCCGCGACGTGGTCTCTCCTCCACCGCCGGATCTCCATGAACTCCTCCCTTCCCGCTCGTCTGATGCCCCGTACCGGTTCGCCGCCTTCCTCTTATCCTGGCCATCCGATCTTCCTCCCCGCTCCATCTGGACCGCTCCGCCACTCCCACCCCGCTGCCGTTCGCCCCGCCACGCGGCGGGCATCCGGTCCGTGCGGGCGCGTTTGCGCTGGGCCGCCTCCCTCGGCCCGCTCCATCCCGCGCGCGCGCGCACGCGCAAACAGGCCGCGCTGGCCTTCGGCCGCGCGGGCCAACTCCCCGGCCGGGCCGTACTGTGGCCATGGGCCGGCCTTTCACTGTGCAAACCGATTTTCCAGTGTTTTCTTAATTTCTAAATCCCAGAAAATCCAAATAAATCCTAGAAAATCACAGAAAATCCCAAAAATTCCCAAATTTCACCACTTTGCTCCAAATAATATTCTGGACCCTCTTGTGACCTCCTTTCCTCCAAATTCATCCCAGATAAATTCCTAAAATTCCCCATTTGAGGATTTATGCATTTTACTCCTTTTTAATAGATTATTTTTCCTCGCTTGATTAGGCTCAAGCCGGATTTATGTTATTTTCAGTGTTTGCGTTAGTGTTGGAGATTCCGGAAGCTCAAGTGCAGTCGCAGGATCCAGGAGCTTCTACGTTCAAGCTAGCCGAGTTCGTCCCGGTTCACGGCAAGTCGCAAGTCCTTGATCATGTTGAAATCCCATGCCATTTAAATTATGTTATTATGTTATTTGCATTGAGCTAATTCTGAAATGCTAATTCAAAGTAAAAGTAAAATGTTAGAATGACATGTTATGTAGTTAATCCTACCACCGACAAATGCCATGTTAAACTTGAAGCCATACCTTTGTAACCCTAGAAATAATTATCTGATAATCTAAATAACTGTAGGTTATTATTATCATGCAAAGTCTTACACTAATAAAGTTGTGGCTGTGGGGCCAATAGAATTTGGAAAAACCCGACTCTAAGGTAGGGTGGTATGGGACACCGTATCTTAGAGCGGAGAGTGCCGGCGTGCACAAGGTAGGGTAAGGGGGAGTGGAAACCGCAAGACGGTCCTCGCCAATCTTTTACCCTAGGATTGAAGTTAGGGTAAGGGTATTGTGGGGAGCAGCGAGATGGCCTTCGCCCACTGCTTACCCTAGGTTGGAGGTCGCGGGCCTGGCGAGGTTGCGGACCATGTGAAAATATAACGACTGAAACCCTTACGCTGAGCAAATGTCACAGTGATCGCTCAACCACAGGAGTTGACTTGTCAACACTGGTCTAGTAGCTGCTCAACTCGATTGAAACTCTACAGGAGGATGAGCAGTGAGGTTAGGCAGGCCGGGCTAAGGGTGCCTAACAACGGTAGAGTTCACTCGAAGCGGACACCGTCTTCTTTTGTGTGTGTGTGTGTGCGTGTGTGTGTGTGTGTGAGAAGTCCAGACCCGAGTGAATTCTACCGGGTAGAGCCTACATAAAGAATTGAGCAGTGAAACGACCTGGCTTTCTTAACTCTTTAGCGGGAGTTAAGGGATCGTGTGGGTAAAGCTGAGCAAACTCTGCAGAGTCAAATAAATGGTATTCGAATACGCCGTGCTCCCGGTTATTGGAGCTGTGTCACTTGGGTGATTCCAGCCGCGAAGCTTAAGTAGTTTTGTACATGCTTTAACTTGTTTAGTTGGTTAATTGAACTCTTCATGAAAAACCCTTGAGATCTTGAGAAGTAGTTTTGGGTCCATTTTATAAAATGCTTGCAAAATAAAACTGCATCCACCAAATGTAATAAACCAAGTATACTCCCTCCCTTTGTTGATCCGTGCAAGTAGTAAGTTAGGGTTTCCCTTGTGATTTGCTGAGTACGGGGTCGGAGTACTCAGGCTTGCTAAATGCCACAGATAACAGAAGGAAAAGAAGGCAATTCAAGATTTCGTGTTGGAAAGGTCTCCCCGTCGAAGACCCGAGGCTTTAGGTCTTGGCCGCGCTCAAGCGGATTTCTGGAGTTTTTGTAATGTAAGTATACTTTGGGCTTGCACGCCCCGTTGTAGAAGAATGGATGTTAATCCTTATGTGAAATATATGCTGGACTTTGTTGTAAGCATGCAATGGTATACTCTTGCGCGACGTTCCATAACTGTTCATGGGTGAATAGTTGCGGAATGCCGTGTCCGTACGCGCCCCTGGAAACGGGGGCGTTACAAGAAGTGGTATCAGAGCAGGCTCTTGACCGTAGGTTGAGACCTAAGGCAAACTAGGAAGCGATTTTATCGCAAAACTTAATTTAAGCCATAAAAAGGGTTTACGAAAAATATAAGTATTATTGCTGTCTTTTTCCTCTCTTGATGCTACCTTATCTATCTTAGTTTATTTCTGCTTAAGTTTTGCATTTGCAAAATGTTTACTGTTTTACTTGTCTAGTTTCAAAATCTCGTTTCTCGGCAGCTGGAGGAGTAGCCTTCGTTCGCTAGACTAGACTGACCCTGAGTAGTAGTAGTGCTTTTGTAATGTAAAGCAGGTGTAATCATGAACCCTAAGAGGTTTGTGTACCACCTGCATATTATAAATTTATGTTCATTATCTTGTATGTTGTTTGCTTAATTATCAGTAATCCCCCTGTGTTCAAAGCTTTCTCCTGTCCCCTTTCGCTCTCGATCTTACCTTTTTCACCCTATACTTACCTTGAAATTCAAAGTCTTACTTATCCCCTCTTATTCTCCAAAAGCCGCTGCAAAGCTGATCTCCAATTCCCAATTGGCAGATGGATCCAACACAGCAGAGTGGTCAGACCAACGGGCAGGGTGCACCTGCCACAGATCAAGTCCAGATGCCAGAACAGCAAGGAGAATCCCTGCCACAGCTCATTGTCAAAGTGACACCCGAAGAGTCAGTGTCAGCATCAAACGCAACTGCATTGAAGTTTACAGCATTCCTGCAAACTCAACCCCCAAAATTCCCTTCAACCACAGAGTCACTGAGTGCAGATGACTGGTTACAAGATATTGAAAGGAGAATGAATACTATTCAGTGCACAATTAAAGAGAAAGTTCTTTTCGCAACCTATCAGCTGTTAGGAACCGCCATTGTGTGGTGGAATGCTATCCAGTGGATACATCCAAATAAGGAAGACATTACCTGGGAAGACTTTGTGAGGAGATTCCGTAAAACCTACGTCTCTCCTAGAGCTATTGCTGAAAAATATCAGGATTTTCTTAATCTTCGACAAGGAGAAAACTCCATCACAGCATATCTACAACAATTTCATCAGTTATCCCGATTTGCTCAAGAGGAAACTAACACCGAAGCTAAAAGGATGGAGTACTTTATGAAAGGTCTACGTCCCAATATGAGGCAACGCCTTCAGGCCATGAAGTTTTCAAGCCTATTGAGCCTAGTTGATCGAGCTCTACAGATAGAAGAAAGACCAGGTTACGTGAAAGTCATGAAGCGAAAGAAGCCTTCGCCTCCATCACCAACAGCTTGTTTTCACTGCCAACAGGATGGGCATTATCGTGACAAATGCCCACTGAAGTTCTTACCCGAAGAAGAAGCAAGGAAGCAAGCAAGGAGGCAGACCTCAACATCACGACCTGCCACCGATGGAAGAAGATGAATTTCACCCTAAGAAGCCAAGAATGGAGGAAGAAACAAGTCCACCTGGAGGAATGACATAAAGAAGAGAAGCAAAGCACACCGTCAAGAAGATATAAGCTATGTAAACCAAGGAATAGGGATGTTGTACTTTTTGGTTATCCTTTTGTAAACCAGTTGGAAGAACTTAATGGTTTGTCTATAAATTACTTTAATAAGGCTTGTGGCAAAATTATGAAGATGTATGAAGACCATTTGTGTAAAGTGAAATGTGTGTGATGGTCATGTTGTGATAGAGTTAATCCCAGCAGACCCAATCATATTCAACCTTGGTACGACATAATTCATCTAAGTGGGAACTATCGCCACACACGCAAGGGTGATGTACAGGTACAAGTCAATCCAGAGAAGGTTAAAGCAGTTTGTTGCAACCAGATATGCAAGGGTTAGATGCCATTTTTGGTATGAACTGGCTAGCTCAGAACAAAGACGAGGTAGATTATGAGATCAAAACAGTATCATTGGTAACCCTTGAAGGTCAAAAAAAATCCGAGAAGTGTTGAAGGATGAAAGAGAGCGCATGATCAACATGCTAGAAGTTATACCAGACCATGTGCCAATAGTACAAGAATACCCTGATGTGTTTCCAGAAGGATTACCAGACAGACCCCTGACCGACAAGTAGAACTTGTCATAGAGTTGATTCCAGACACAAAGCCAACTGCCAAACACCAGTACAGAATGTCAGCTAGCGAGTTGAAACACCTGAAGAAGCAGTTAGATGAGCTACTAGAGAAAGGATTCATTCGACCAAGTACTTCACCGTGGTCAGCCCCAGTTCTGTTTGTGAAGAAGAAGAATGGAGAGTTAAGAATATGTGTCGACTACAGAGGTTTGAATGCTGTCACAATCAAGAACAAGTATCCCCTTCCCGGAATTGATGACCTGTTTGATCAACTCAAGCTTGCGCTCGGGTTATCATCAGTTCAAAAGTCGAGAACAAGATCGAGAGAAGACAACCTTCATCACCAGATACGGATTATTTGAGTTCACGGTCGTGCCCTTCGGTTTAACCAATGCGCCAGCCTATTTCATGAATCTTATGAATCTGGTGCATATGGACCAATTGGACCGATTCGTGATCATCTTCATTGATGATATTCTGATATATTCCAAGAGTGAAGGAGAGCACAAGGAGCATTTGCACATGGCATTGACCAGATTGAGAGAGCACAAGTGTATGCTAAGTTTGATGAAGTGCAGTTTTTGGCTGAAATAAGTTGCTTTCTGGGTCATATTATATCAGAAGATGGAGTTAAGGTCGATCCAGAAAAGATTGCCGCAGTTATGGAATGGAAACAGCCCAAGACAGTGATAGAAGTGAAGAGCTTTCTTGGATTGGCGGGCTATTACCGCCGAATCATAGAAGGATTCTCGAAGATTTCTCGTCCACTCACTCAGCTACTGAAGAAGGATAAACCATTCACATGGACAGATGCTTGTGAAGAGAATTTTCAGCTGTTGAAGACCAAGATGACAGAAACACCAGTGTTGATTTTGCCCAACCCAGAGAAATAATTTCAAATCTATTGTGATGCCTCCAAGCAAGGTTTGGGTTGTGTGCTTATGCAAGGTGGAAAAGTTGTTGCCTATGCCTCAAGACAGCTGAAGCCACACGAAGAAAATTACCTCACACACGATTTAGAAGTAGCAGCTATGGTGCATGCACTCAAAATTTGGCGGCACTACCTGCTAGGAAATCGTTGTGAGATATTTTCTGATCACAAGAGCTTGAAGTACCTGTTCATACAGCCAGAGTTGAAAATGAGACAACGAAGATGGCTGGAGTTGATTAAAGACTATAATGTTGAACTTCAGTATCACCCGGGCAAAGCAAAAGTAGTGGTCGATGCCCTTAGCCGAAAAGCTCGCCCAAGCAAAGTTAGCACGACAGAGTACCCACCAGAATTGCAAAGAGATATCCTACGGCTGAATTTGGTGATCATTGAGCAAGGCGGTATGGCAGCGTTGGAGCTTCAACCATTGTTGACAGATCGGATTAAGGCAGCACAAGATGAAGATGAAGAGATTCAAAAACTGAAAAAGGATACTCAAGAAGAAAATTCATCAGAGTATGCGATAGACGAGTATGGAATCCCTACCTTCCGTGGTCACTATTGCATACCCGACAAGAAGGAGTTGAGAGAGTTGATCTTATCTGAAACCCACTCCTCTCAATTCTCAATTCACCCAGGAAGCACAAAGATGTATCAAGATTTGAAGAAGAGGTATTGGTGGATCCGGATGAAGAAAGAAGTGGCAGAATATGTAGCTAAAGGTGATGTCTGCCAGCAGATCAAGATAGACCACCAAAAAACCATCGGGATTGTTGCAGCCTTTGCCAATACCTGAATGGAAATGGGATAGTATCGGCATGGATTTCATTACTGGACTTCCCAAGACTCGTGAGGGATATGATGCTATCTGGGTCATTGTTGATAGATTGACCAAGGTGGCCCATTTCCTCCCGATCAAACAAACCTATGGGAAGGATAAACTTGCCGAGTTATATTTGACCAGAATTGTGACACTGCATGGAGTTCCGAAGAAGATTGTGTCAGATAGAGGAGCACAGTTTACATCCAAGTTCTGGGAAAAATTGCATGAAGCTATGGGCACCGATTTAAACTTCAGCTCAGCATATCACCCTCAGACAGATGGGCAGACAGAAAGAACCAACCAGATCTTAGAAGACATGTTAAGGGCATGTGCTATTGTATATGGAGCAGCATGAAATACCTGCCTACCATTTGCTCAGTTCTCATACAACAACAGCTAGCAAGCCAGCATCCAAATGGCACCATTTGAAGCACTTTATGGCAGAAAATGCAGGACCCCACTGAATTGGACGGAAACAGGAGAACGACAACTTATTGGTCCCCAGATTGCCCAAGATGCAGAATCACATGTCAGAATTGTCAGGGACAGACTGAAGATGGCACAAGACCGACAGAAGAACTATGCAGATAACCGCAGGAAAGACTTGAGTTTCGAAGTTGGAGATTATGCCTACATCAAGGTCACCCCATTCAAAATAGTCAAGAGATTTCAAGTCAAAGGCAAATTAGCACCAAGATATGTGGGACCGTTTCAAATAATTGGAAGAGTTGGGGAAGTAGCTTATCAAGTGCAGCTTCCACCCAACTTATCCAGAATCCACAACGTGTTCCACGTATCCCAGCTTCGAAAGTGTCTACGCCAACCGACAGATGAAATACCATTGTCAGATATTGAATTGCAAGACGACTGCACATATGCTGAAGAACCACTACAAATACTTGAAACGACAGAGAGGCAGCTCAGAAACAAGAACGTCAGGTTTTACAGAGTACAGTGGAAGAATCATACACCTGAAGAATCAACTTGGGAACGAGAGTCAGATTTGCAGCGAGATTTCCCCAACTTACTCCCTGGACCAAGTTAATCTCGGGGTCGAGATTCTTTTAAGGGGGGTAGGTTGAAAAGCCCTGCAAAAATTCAAAATAAAATTTCTGTGCTTTTTGCTGCTTTTTGAGTGAATTTTGAAAACTTTCCTTTTCGGGAAAGTTTTCCCGGAATGCGCTTTCCCTTTTTCGGCCATTCCGTTTTCTCCCTCAGTTGGCGCCCCGCCTCCCTCTCCGCCTTCTCTACTCTCGCGCGCCCCGCGCTCGCGCTCCCGTTGGCGCCGCTCCCCCTGCCGCCTCTCCCCTCCCGCAGCGCCTCCCCTCCCCCTCTCCCGCTGGCGCCGCGCCCGTGCCCCGTTTTCTCCTGCGCGTTGCGCCGCCCCGCCCCGACGCCCGCGGCCGCGTTGTCTCCGCGCCGCCCGGGGTCCTCTCGCGCCAGCACCGCCCCAACAGCGTGCGTGGACGCCCTCGCGCCACGTCACCCCGCCGCTGCTCCGGTCCCACCTGGCGGTCGCCGCCTTCGCCCTCTCTCACGCGCGGACGCGCCCTCGCCCCGGCCGCAGCTCACCTGCCCCGTCGCGTCGCCACTCCTCTGCACAGCGCCGTGCGTCACCCTCGCCCCGTCCACTGTGCGGGTTTAAACGCCCGCGACAGCTCCCCGTCCCCTCCTGTCGCCCCAGAGGCCGCCGCTGCCTTCTCCCCGAAGGAGCCCCCTCCCCTCCATTTGGGTATAAATACCCCCTCTCGGCTCCCACTCATCCCTTTACTTCCCGAGCTCTTCCACCGCCTTCACCACCCTCCTACCACTCCCAGCCACCTCCCAGAGCGTCCGATTGAAGCCCCGTCGCCCGGAGCGCCGCCGCTCCCCTCCCCTGCGCCGGTCACCCCCAAGAGCCAATCTCCCTCCCCCCTTCTCCACTTCTCAATTGCTCCTCACCAGAGCTTCACCTCGGTGTGCTGACCCTTCTGGCAAACCCCCTCTGGCAGGTAATCGACCGAGGAACTCCGGCGAAGCAACACCTCCGCCGGCCGAACCCCCTCCCCTTGGCCAGACTTCTCCGAGGCTCCCCAGCTCCCGCCGTCACCACCATTGTGAGCGCCTGGACCCCTTGAAGGTGTAACCGCCCCCGATTAAGCTTCCTCGCCGCCGGTGACCCACTCCACCGCGAAATCCGCGAGCCATCCCCTTCACTCTCCCTCTCTCCCCTTTGATTTCCTCAAACTCTAATTAGCCAAAATGGGTTCCCCGTTGCTATCTCTGTCGGCTGGTACCTTCGGTGGTCACCGACGAGCTCCCTAGCGCCCAGGCCGCCGTCGCCACCGTAGCCTCGCCGCGGAAGCACTGTGGCTGCGCGAGGAGGAAGACGACCTCCTCCCCGCGACGTGGTCTCTCCTCCACCGCCGGATCTCCATGAACTCCTCCCTTCCCGCTCGTCCGATGCCCCGTACCGGTTCGCCGCCTTCCTCTTATCCTGGCCATCCGATCTTCCTCCCCGCTCCATCTGGACCACTCCGCCACTCCCGCCCCGCTGCCGTTCGCCCCGCCACGCGGCGGGCATCCGGTCCGTGCGGGCGCGTTTGCGCTAGGCCGCCTCCCTCGGCCCGCTCCATCCCGCGCGCGCGCGCACACGCAAACAGGCCGCGCTGGCCTTCGGCCGCGCGGGCCAACTCCCCGGCCGGGCCGTACTGTGGCCATGGGCCGGCCTTTCACTGTGCAAACCGATTTTCCAGTGTTTTCTTAATTTCTAAATCCCAGAAAATCCAAATAAATCCTAGAAAATCACAGAAAATCCCAAAAATTCCCAAATTTCACCACTTTGCTCCAAATAATATTCTGGACCCTCTTGTGACCTCCTTTCCTCCAAATTCATCCCAGATAAATTCCTAAAATTCCCCATTTGAGGATTTATGCATTTTACTCCTTTTTAATAGATTATTTTTCCTCGCTTGATTAGGCTCAAGCCGGATTTATGTTATTTTCAGTGTTTGCGCTAGTGTTGGAGATTCCAGAAGCTCAAGTGTAGTCGCAGGATCCAGGAGCTTCTACGTTCAAGCTAGCCGAGTTCGTCCCGGTTCACGGCAAGTCGCAAGTCCTTGATCATGTTGAAATCCCATGCCATTTAAATTATGTTATTATGTTATTTGCATTGAGCTAATTCTGAAATGCTAATTCAAAGTAAAAGTAAAATGTTAGAATGACATGTTATGTAGTTAATCCTACCACCGACAAATGCCATGTTAAACTTGTAGCCATGCCTTTGTAACCCTAGAAATAATTATCTGATAATCTAAATAACTGTAGGTTATTATTATCATGCAAAGTCTTACACTAATAAAGTTGTGGCTGTGGGGCCAATAGAATTTGGAAAAACCCGACTCTAAGGTAGGGTGGTATGGGACACCGTATCTTAGAGCGGAGAGTGCCGGCGTGCACAAGGTAGGGTAAGGGGGAGTGGAAACCGCAAGACGGTCCTCGCCAATCTTTTACCCTAGGATTGAAGTTAGGGTAAGGGTATTGTGGGGAGCCGCGAGATGGCCTTCGCCCACTGCTTACCCTAGGTTGGAGGTCGCGGGCCTGGCGAGGTTGCAGACCATGTGAAAATATAAGGACTGAAACCCTTACGCTGAGCAAATGTCACAGTGATCGCTCAACCACATGAGTTGACTTGTCAACACTGGTCTAGTAGCTGCTCAACTCGATTGAAACTCTACAGGAGGATGAGCAGTGAGGTTAGGCAGGCCGGGCTAAGGGTGCCTAACAACGGTAGAGTTCACTCGAAGCGGACACCGTCTTCTTTTGTGTGTGTGTGCGTGTGTGTGAGAAGTCCAGACCCGAGTGAATTCTACCGGGTAGAGCCTACATAAAGAATTGAGCAGTGAAACGACCTGGCTTTCTTAACTCTTTAGCGGGAGTTAAGGGATCGTGTGGGTAAAGCTGAGCAAACTCTGCAGAGTCAAATAAATGGTATTCGAATACGCCGTGCTCCCGGTTATTGGAGCTGTGTCACTTGGGTGATTCCAGCCGCGAAGCTTAAGTAGTTTTGTACATGCTTTAACTTGTTTAGTTGGTTAATTGAACTCTTCATGAAAAACCCCTGAGATCTTGAGAAGTAGTTTTGGGTCCATTTTATAAAATGCTTGCAAAATAAAACTGCATCCACCAAATGTAATAAACCAAGTATACTCCCTCCCTTTGTTGATCCGTGCAAGTAGTAAGTTAGGGTTTCCCTTGTGATTTGCTGAGTACGGGGTCGGAGTACTCAGGCTTGCTAAATGCCACAGATAACAGAAGGAAAAGAAGGCAATTCAAGATTTCATGTTGGAAAGGTCTCCCCGTCGAAGACCCGAGGCTTTAGGTCTTGGCCGCGCTCAAGCGGATTTCTGGAGTTTTTGTAATGTAAGTATACTTTGGGCTTGCACGCCCCGTTGTAGAAGAATGGATGTTAATCCTTATGTGAAATATATGCTGGACTTTGTTGTAAGCATGCAATGGTATACTCTTGCGCGACGTTCCATAACTGTTCATGCGTGAATAGTTGCGGAATGCCGTGTCCGTACGCGCCCCTGGAAACGGGGGCGTTACATTGACTAAATATTTAGCTTTACAGCATTTCTACATCTGGAATGATACTAGAACTAGATAATGGGCTCATTTGGACCATTAGTGTATCTCAAATTTGATAGTGTTCAGATTCGTAAATTAGTTCATTTTATACAATTGAATGTTAAAACTGCTTACATCTATCCTATACTTTTTTCACCTAGCTTACATCTATCCTATACTTTTTTCACCTATAATTCTGAATAATCTTAGGTTGATCTTTGGATTTTGTTAGTTATGAGTTGATTAGAAAGAAGGCTTGTCTTTTATGTTGATGTACAGACATAAAGTGAGTTTGTGCGCTATATCGGTTCAAGAATGCTATGAGGTGGCTGCGGAGTATGAAACGAAGCATGACTTGCAAAAGCTCGATGAACTTGGGAAGATGAGCATCTGTTTTTCTTTTAAAAAGAACCCACGCACACATCTGTTCTCTTCGATCGACATGGACTTGGCCACCAGCAAGATGCAGATGGTATTGTTGGTGAGGAGAGGACGAGGAGGAAGAAGGTTGAGCTGGTGCAGGAAGCCATCCACGGGCTCCTGGAGGAGAAGAGGGAGCGGCAGCAGCAAGGGGAAGGCAAGGACTCGATGGTTCGGCGGGAGGAGCAAGAAGACATCCTCTCCTCGCAGCTCTCTAAGGTATGTGAATTTGTCTGTCTACTTGTATGTCTGGATTGTTTCAGGCTACAGATGCATTGCTGCTCTCTAAGGTATGCGAATTGATGCTTATGCATATACTAGTTTTATTTCTTGAAAGTGCTGTTTGATTCACATGCATTTCTGAAGCTAGCTAATTGATGCTTATGCATATACTAGTTTTATGATCTTTTGATACATCAAATTACACCGTACTGAATTTGCTTTCAGAAGTAAGGCGCACCGGAAAGACAATTTTGTTCCCTGAACTTCCAAGTTCTTTATTAGTTTCATCTACATTATTAGAAATTAAACCAATCACTGCAAAATACCTGGTTAGCTACGTGTGTTTCATCCTTTCTTGGTGCGAGTACTGAAAGGCTGCAACATCATTTTTTTCTTGCAACGGTTGGATGCACTGGAAAAAGATGCTGATCTGGACAATGTTGAACCAAACTCCTTCCATCCTAATTCTGAGACTAGATACGGTGAGAACAGTAAGGAGGTGGAATTAGGCGATGTAGCAAAAGACTTGAACAAGATCAAGAGGCAGAACATGATCACCCACATCCTACTCGGCACAATTATTGTCATGGCTGCCGTGTGGCAATTCAATGAGGTATCGTTCCTCCTCGCTGTGCAGAAAAAGTTGGGCAACCCTTTCAAGTCCTTAGGGGAATTGATCAAGGGCTCCCTGAAGGGGATAGGGAGGAAACCAGTGACTCAGGCGCCACCACTACCCCCAGTCGGCATCCCGGATGTTCCTCGGAATGATTTGCAGATGCTAGTCATCGGCAACGAGGATGACTAAATCGGTGGGATGATCAAACTCATAAAGGTCTGGAGACTGACTCTTGCAATTGGAACGCCAATTTTGTGTGCTCATCTTGATATCAAGTGGAAATGCAGCACCTTCTAAGAATTTGAAGCAAATGTGCATTTTTGCAAGTAGACTTGTTAGTCTTGCTAAAAACACACTTTTATTGGTTCTCTAAAGAATGATGTTTGTCAAATGATCAGCTTAATCTGCACAATCTTTCTTGATTCTCTTATCCTGAATGTTGTAACAATCTGAGAATTCGTTATTTAGTGTAGATTCAAGGACCATGTTCAATCCTTGAGCATTTTCATCTCGCTAACCAACCAGAAACAGACATTATCTTTACTACTTAAAAAGAAGGAGTTGGTGGTTGGTACGGCCTCTCCCACCCCTTCTCATAAAAAAAGTTATGCTGACTGACATGTTGGTCCCACCCCGTCTCAGAAAACGAGCGCTGCCCCCACCCCCCTCGAATCTCGCGCCTCCCCACGTTCTCCCCCCGGTTCTCCGCGTTCTCTCCCCGGTTCTCCGCGCCGCCTCCTCCCATCCCTGTCCGCCCTCGCCTCCTCCCCTCCCTCATCCGCCGCTCCACACTCGCCTACTTCTCCCCACCCCGCGTCGCCGCCGCCTCCTCCTACCCCCACTTCTTCGCAACACCGCCGCCTCTGTCCTCGCCTCCTCCCCTCCCTCCGCCGCTCCGTCCTCGCCTCCCTCCCTCCTCCGCCGCTCCGTCCTCGCCTCCTCCCCTCCCTCCGCCGCCGCTCCGCCCTCGCCTCCTCCTCCCCACCCCGCGCCGCCTCCTCCCCCGCTCCTCCGCTCCGCCGCCACCTCCTCCTCCCCCTACCCCTCCGCTCCGCTGCCGACCCCCGCTGGCCTCGTCCTCCTCGCCATCGCCGCAGTCGTCGGGGTCCAAGGCGCCCAAGGTGGCCGTGGACGGGCTTGCCTCGGGGGTGGCGATCTGCGCCACCACTCTCCCCTCCCCCGTCCCTTCCAATCCGCACCGCAACCATCAGCCTCGTCATCCTCCTCCTCGTCCCGGCCGCCGCCGTAGCCCGAGCCCTCCACCAGAGGCGGAGCCACCGCCGGGCCAGCCTGGGTGGCTGCAACGGCGAGCAGTGGGGGACCTAGGTCTTCCAGCCGGCGTCGGCCTAGCCCCCTACGGCTACTTCCCGGGCACCGGGACTCCGGGAGCTCAGGCAACGGCAGAACGGCTCACGGTAGACATGGGCCAGCGCCAACCCATACATCATGGCTCACGAATCACCCAACGCCATCTGCAGAGAGGAGACTGATCGAATACATTTGATTTTCTATGTTTTTTGTTGATAGGGGTTAACATGCTTGCTGGTGTTGGCCTTCTTTCCACTCCGTTTACAATTCATGAAGCTGGATGGGCTGGTCTTGCAGTTCTAGCTATTTTTTTGCTATTGCTTGTTGTTATACTGGAGTTCTTCTGAAATATTGTTTCGAGAGCAAAGATGGCATTTCAATCTATCTAGACATTGGGGAGGCTGCCTTTGGAAGAATTGGTCGTTTGCTCATATCTGTAAGTCCTGGTTTCTTTAGCATAACATGGATTGGACAGTGTTACCTCAAAGTAAAATGGATTGGACAGCATTTCAAGTACATGCTTATCTGAGCAGCCAACAAAGTCATATATCACAATCTGTATAAAGACAACTATTTATGGTTGCAAAGTTGTGCATTGACGCTATACTATCTTGCTAAATGATTTATACTTGTTTTAGGCCATTGTTATTCACAGAACCGAATTATTTGCACAAGTATCTCTAATGAACAACAGAGACACATTTATGTGTCCACTCCTTTTTTTTCTTTTTGTTATACGCTTGGTGTTATATTAATGATCTGAACTTTGCTGAATGATTGCCATATTTGAAGGTTCACAAAGTAGCACAAACACCTGCTGATTCAGCTCTAGATTCTTATTCGGAAATGATGCCACCCATTTCAGTGCACATAATCACATGACTATCTGAGAATTACAAGGTATAAATTTCAATCTTTGGTACTTCAAGGTTGATGAAATGCACATTGTATTTAATCCCCTTTATCTTACTTTTATGCAAAAAAAATATATTTTCTAACTTTTGGTAATGAAGAAACACTAACTGATGCTTATGTTTTTGTTTGTGCAGATTATTTTGTATACTGAGCTATATGTAAGTAGCTAGTTTCTACCTGGCTTGTATTTTGCAAAGTTTGTCACCTAATTCTTTTTGAGGGAAAAGTTTGTCGCCTAATTGTTTGTTTATTGAGCAAATCACTGAACTATTTTTCGCATTTATCTCATATATGTTATTTATGGAATGCAGTCATATTGTGTTGAATTCATTATTTTGGAAGGAGATAATATGACATCAATCTTTCCTGGTGTTAACTTTACTTGGCTTGGAATTTATGCTGACAAGAAACATTTCTTTGGAGTGTTAACTGCTCTTTTAGTCTTGCCCACAATATGGTTGCAAGATCTTCGAGTGCTCTCGTACCTTTCATGTCTCACCAATCTTACCCTAATTAATTTTCTCACAGTCATCATTAGTAATATTAACACAACTAATTGAATTAACAAGGTTTTATCTAATTACTTGCGCAACGGGTGGTGTGATTGCAACTCTTCTGGGTTTCCTATCTGTTGCTTTAGTCGGCACTACTGATGGTGTTGGATTCCATTTGACTGGGAAAGCAGTAAACTGGAGCGGTCTGCCCTTTGCTATTGGTATTTATGGTTTTTGCTACTCTGGGCACTCAGTATTTACAAATATCTACCAATCAATGTCTGATCGCACAAAATTCACTAAGGCACTGTTTATATGGTATGTATGAACTTCCTTCTGACATGGGTTACTTTGTTGCTTAATAATTAATTTTCTCAATGTTATGAATAATGGTGTTGTGCAGTTTCGCAATTTGCACAGCAATATATGGCTCAGTTGCTATTATTGGCTATCTCAGTTGATTTGTAATTTGGGCGTTCTTATTGCTGTTTTGCTGGTGGGTTGCATTGTACGATCGAATTTTGCTGTTCTTGTAGGTTGCTTTGTTTATAGCTTTCACTCTGGCAGTTAAAAATGATACGGTAAATATTTATGTTTGCCAGGTGCTTCTAGCTTTCAATCGTTCTCTCTTGGGTGTTTCGTTGTTTAGTATTTTATTTTATTTACAAGGATTGTTATTTAGTATTTGTTTAAGGAAGATTACATCTTTAATTATTTACCTGTCTCTTGTCACTGTTCTGCTTACTGAACACAAATGCAGATTGACAAACCACATTCCTATTACAACTTAGGCACCTGCTGTATTGCCATGAAAAAAATGACTTTGGTTTCTTTCTGGCCTTACATTACTGCACCTGCTTATTCAAAAGTATGGAACATTTGTTATCTATCACCATATATGATGATATTATTGATCCAAAACCTGTCGGCCAAAATAGGAAAAGAAAAAAGAAAGAAGACAAAAAAACCATCTGCTACACGGATCTGTAGTCCATGGAGGGAAGTCCTTACTGTTAGAAGCAGACATTAATACTATTTTTCCAGTGCGCCATCACATCCTTGCAATTTTAAAATTTATTTTTGCAATATATGGCAGTTTAACTGTATTTCTGCGTCTCGTGTTGCATATTTCAGGTCTCGTGATGGCTCTGATTGGATCTCTTCTTAGTATACTTGTGGTATGTCATTTTTCTTCATTTAATAGCCTTTATACTGGTACTGAGCTGCACAATAAAAAACTGTTCACCTGTCACCTATCAGATCCTTAATCTGTGATAGCAATGTTTTCTGTTCTATATTGTTGTATTCACATTTCGATGTTATACTCTTGTGTATGACCGATGAAGGGTGTCCATCTCGAAGAATGCTATCAGGAATGGGTTTACCACCTTGTTACCAAGCGGAAAGAGAAGAGCACCGTATGGCGGAGGAGCACCACACCCTTGATTGAGGGGATTTTGTCCTGATTGGATCCGAAGAAAGAGAGATGAAATGGAGGTGTGAAACTTGGAAGATGAGAATGCTAGCTGCTAGGATTTGGAATGAGTGCAACATGGCATGAAATTTGAACTTCTGTTACAACGCACAAGCACTTGGCTATGTATGGTTTGGAAAAAGCTTCATTCGTATTTAAGATAAAATTGATGTTCATTGTATGGTTTTGATCATATTTGATGATATATATCACACATTTTTTTAGATTTCCTTGCAGCGTATGGGTAGCTTACTATATATTTTGCATTAGTCTGATACCCCTGCAGAACAATCACCATGCTTATTGATTATGTCTCCTTTTGCTATTCATGTTTTGTTCTTTTCTTGATCTATAACATTTTTGTACTATTAATTAGTCCAAGTTTGTTCCTTCTCTGTTTAGTTATGTACTTGTGGGGTAAATAAGAGATTACGCTATCCTAATTAAACGTTGAAATTTTTTCAAATTTATGGTTTTTTAGTCATTGAAATACGTACTCATATTTATCCTAATATAAATATTTAATTTTCAGCATTTGTCAGCATATAGGATTTACCTTATGTTTCATTGGACAAAGGAGACAAAAGATGTTAGATGCAATCTTATAAGAAAGGGAGGAAATTTCATGGTCCAAAATGTTCGTGGAACGGTTTTGGACATGTTCGCTGATTTGACCATATCATTTGATATTCCGTTGCAACACACGAGCACCTTTACTAGCAAGTGACTACAAAGTGATGGCAGAGGCATTTCAATGACCTGACTGCCATGATGGCTTTATGTTGCTTTTGGGATTTTAGAAAATGTAATAATTTTTTTTAGATATTTTACACATGTAGTAATTTTTTACGAGATTTTATGTTGCATTTGGGAGTTTAGTTTGCATATATATGTTTTGCTTGACATGCATGTGAAAGAAAAATTATCTTTATCTTTACGTTTTAAAAAGGAGTTGATGGTTGGTGCGTTCTCTCTCACCCCTTCTCATAAAAAGGTTATGCTGAATGACGTGTGGGCCCCACCCGCCTTACGAAACCATGCGCTGCCCCCCCCAATCCCGCGCCTCCCCACCTTCTCCCCCGTCTCCCCACGTTCTCCGCGTCTCCCCCTGGTTCTCCGCGCCGCCTCCTCCCCTCCCTCCTCCGTCCTCGCCTCCTCCCCTCCCTCATCCACCGCTCCGCCCTCGCCTACTCCTCCCCACCCCGCGCCACCACCGCCTCCTCCTCCCCCCACTTCTTTGCTCCACCGCCGTCTCTCTCCCGCTTCTCTGCTCCGCCGCCGCCTCCTCCCCCATCCTTTTTTAAGATTCTGTTGCAACGCACGGGCATCTTACTAGTCTTCTATTATTCTAGAGTTGTAAATTCTCTGAGCTTAAGGATATGGTGAAAAAAACGGTGCTTTTTAGGATAAAAATCTCTAATGCATCATCAGGTGAAGGCATAAGCTTCTATAACGCTATCAAAATATGAAGAAATATACGATTTTTGGAACAAATTTGGGAACCCATCCTAGCTCCATCGGCAATGATAATATGTACATCCTGCACATCCAAGTTGAATGATGTCAAGGAACTGGAAACACAGGGCATAATGTATGACTTCTGGCTTTATGTGGTGTCAGTCTGGTATTTCATGTACTTGATGAGGTTCATGATAATCCTAAGTAAAGTCAGTAGACAAATAATCAATCTTCACATGCAATCACCAACCCTAAGATAGAATCTGAAGGTCAACCAAGTTTCATGTTCAACCAAACAAATTAAAGCTCACAGATGCTCAGAGTCAGTTCCTTACAGTTCTTGTGGGACTGCAGCCATAGTGAAAATCACATACAAGCAGATACACAGTTTTGGCTTTTTGAGTTATCCCACCATGAGGCAGGCAGGTCAATGCAAGATTTCTACTGGAAGGCGTGATTGTACACATACAGATGAGACCTGGTACTCGCAGTAGTTAAACATGTCAGTTCACACAGAACACGCGGGCTCTGCCACATCGGTCCCGCTCGTTTCGGTTTCAGCTTCTGGCTTATTTTTTACTATTCATAAATTTTATCTTTTTCTGAACTTTTGACTTTTTTTGAGCTTTTTTGCCGGTTCTTTTTTTTCCTGTATTTGTTTGCATTATACGTGATGGGCTAATATGTTTTTTCTATTTTTAATTTTTTTAATTTAATTATGCTAAATAAACCTCTGTCAGCTACAGTATTTTTTCAGCCAGCTACAATGCTTCTCAGCCATAAGCCACTCAAAAAAAGCCATATTGAGCACAGCCGCCCGATGTAAGGTCACGGAGTTGATCCATGAGGAGCTTTACATTCTTTTTTTGCTTTCAATCTCGTGCGATAAAATTAAATGCATTACATTGTCTGAAGTCTGAACACTGCATTACATTGTTTGCTTAACATAGAATCTATGAACAGAATTCAACATGGAGAAACTTTGAACTTCAAACACCGACCAACCATACATCAACAATTCAACAAAAATGATGCTTAAAGAATTATGGTAGAATAGTGGTGTCCAAATAGGCCATGCCTAATGGGCCGGCCCATGACCCGATAATATAGGCACTACCTATGGCACGGCACAAAGGCCAACAGGCTGAGCCGACATGGCACGACTGTTAGGCATGGGCACGGCACGATGGACACGGTCCATTTGGACTGTTTAGCACGATAATGATCGATTTTTTAAAAATTAATAGCCGTTTGTGAGTTTAAAATACGAAAAAAATTCAAAAAATATTATATCAGAAGATGGAGTTAAGGTCGATCCAGAAAAGATTGCCGCAGTTATGGAATGGAAACAGCCCAAGACAGTGATAGAAGTGAAGAGCTTTCTTGGATTGGCGGGCTATTACCGCCGAATCATAGAAGGATTCTCGAAGATTTCTCGTCCACTCACTCAGCTACTGAAGAAGGATAAACCATTCACATGGACAGATGCTTGTGAAGAGAATTTTCAGCTGTTGAAGACCAAGATGACAGAAACACCAGTGTTGATTTTGCCCAACCCAGAGAAATAATTTCAAATCTATTGTGATGCCTCCAAGCAAGGTTTGGGTTGTGTGCTTATGCAAGGTGGAAAAGTTGTTGCCTATGCCTCAAGACAGCTGAAGCCACACGAAGAAAATTACCTCACACACGATTTAGAAGTAGCAGCTATGGTGCATGCACTCAAAATTTGGCGGCACTACCTGCTAGGAAATCGTTGTGAGATATTTTCTGATCACAAGAGCTTGAAGTACCTGTTCATACAGCCAGAGTTGAAAATGAGACAACGAAGATGGCTGGAGTTGATTAAAGACTATAATGTTGAACTTCAGTATCACCCGGGCAAAGCAAATGTAGTGGCCGATGCCCTTAGCCGAAAAGCTCGCCCAAGCAAAGTCAGCACGACAGAGTACCCACCAGAATTGCAAAGAGATATCCTACGGCTGAATTTGGTGATCATTGAGCAAGGCGGTATGGCAGCGTTGGAGCTTCAACCATTGTTGACAGATCGGATTAAGGCAGCACAAGATGAAGATGAAGAGATTCAAAAACTGAAAAAGGATACTCAAGAAGAAAATTCATCAGAGTATGCGATAGACGAGCATGGAATCCTTACCTTCCGTGGTCACTATTGCATACCCGACAAGAAGGAGTTGAGAGAGTTGATCTTATCTGAAACCCACTCCTCTCAATTCTCAATTCACCCAGGAAGCACAAAGATGTATCAAGATTTGAAGAAGAGGTATTGGTGGATCCGGATGAAGAAAGAAGTGGCAGAATATGTAGCTAAAGGTGATGTCTGCCAGCAGATCAAGATAGACCACCAAAAAACCATCGGGATTGTTGCAGCCTTTGCCAATACCTGAATGGAAATGGGATAGTATCGGCATGGATTTCATTACTGGACTTCCCAAGACTCGTGAGGGATATGATGCTATCTGGGTCATTGTTGATAGATTGACCAAGGTGGCCCATTTCCTCCCGATCAAACAAACCTATGGGAAGGATAAACTTGCCGAGTTATATTTGACCAGAATTGTGACACTGCATGGAGTTCCGAAGAAGATTGTGTCAGATAGAGGAGCACAGTTTACATCCAAGTTCTGGGAAAAATTGCATGAAGCTATGGGCACCGATTTAAACTTCAGCTCAGCATATCACCCTCAGACAGATGGGCAGACAGAAAGAACCAACCAGATCTTAGAAGACATGTTAAGGGCATGTGCTATTGTATATGGAGCAGCATGAAATACCTGCCTACCATTTGCTCAGTTCTCATACAACAACAGCTAGCAAGCCAGCATCCAAATGGCACCATTTGAAGCACTTTATGGCAGAAAATGCAGGACCCCACTGAATTGGACGGAAACAGGAGAACGGCAACTTATTGGTCCCCAGATTGCCGAAGATGCAGAATCACATGTCAGAATTGTCAGGGACAGACTGAAGATGGCACAAGACTGACAGAAGAACTATGCAGATAACCGCAGGAAAGACTTGAGTTTCGAAGTTGGAGATTATGCCTACATCAAGGTCACCCCATTCAAAATAGTCAAGAGATTTCAAGTCAAAGGCAAATTAGCACCAAGATATGTGGGACCGTTTCAAATAATTGGAAGAGTTGGGGCAATAGCTTATCAAGTGCAGCTTCCGCCCAACTTATCCAGAATCCACAACGTGTTCCACGTATCCCAGCTTCGAAAGTGTCTACGCCAACCGACAGATGAAATACCATTGTCAGATATTGAATTGCAAGACGACTGCACATATGCTGAAGAACCACTACAAATACTTGAAACGACAGAGAGGCAGCTCAGAAACAAGAACGTCAGGTTTTACAGAGTACAGTGGAAGAATCATACACCTGAAGAATCAACTTGGGAACGAGAGTCAGATTTGCAGCGAGATTTCCCCAACTTACTCCCTGGACCAAGTTAATCTCGGGGTCGAGATTCTTTTAAGGGGGTAGGTTGAAAAGCCCTGCAAAAATTCAAAATAAAATTTCTGTGCTTTTTGCTGCTTTTTGAGTGAATTTTGAAAACTTTCCTTTTCGGGAAAGTTTTCCCGGAATGCGCTTTCCCTTTTTCGGCCATTCCGTTTTCTCCCTCAGTTGGCGCCCCGCCTCCCTCTCCGCCTTCTCTACTCTCGCGCGCCCCGCGCTCGCGCTCCCGTTGGCGCCGCTCCCCCTGCCGCCTCTCCTCTCCCGCAGCGCCTCCCCTCCCCCTCTCCCGCTGGCGCCGCGCCCGTGCCCCGTTTTCTCCTGCGCGTTGCGCCGCCCCGCCCCGACGCCCGCGGCCGCGTTGTCTCCGCGCCGCCCGGGGTCCTCTCGCGCCAGCACCGCCCCGACAGCGTGCGTGGACGCCCTCGCGCCACGTCACCCCGCCGCTGCTCCGGTCCCACCTGGCGGTCGCCGCCTTCGCCCTCTCTCACGCGCGGACGCGCCCTCGTCCCGGCCGCAGCTCACCTGCCCCGTCGCGTCGCCACTCCTCTGCACAGCGCCGTGCGTCACCCTCGCCCCGTCCACTGTGCGGGTTTAAACGCCCGCGACAGCTCCCCGTCCCCTCCTGTCGCCCCAGAGGCCGCCGCTGCCTTCTCCCCGAAGGAGCCCCCTCCCCTCCATTTGGGTATAAATACCCCCTCTCGGCTCCCACTCATCCCTTTGCTTCCCGAGCTCTTCCACCGCCTTCACCACCCTCCTACCACTCCCAGCCACCTCCCAGAGCGTCCGATTGAAGCCCCGTCGCCCGGAGCGCCGCCGCTCCCCTCCCCTGCGCCGGTCACCCCCGGGAGCCAATCTCCCTCCCCCCTTCTCCACTTCTCAATTGCTCCTCACCAGAGCTTCACCTCGGTGTGCTGACCCTTCTGGCAAACCCCCTCTGGCAGGTAATCGACCGAGGAACTCCGGCGACGCAACACCTCCGCCGGCCGAACCCCCTCCCCGTGGCCAGACTTCTCCGAGGCTCCCCAGCTCCCGCCGTCACCACCATTGTGAGCGCCTGGACCCCTTGAAGGTGTAACCGCCCCCGATTAAGCTTCCTCGCCGCCGGTGACCCACTCCACCGCGAAATCCGCGAGCCATCCCCTTCACTCTCCCTCTCTCCCCTTTGATTTCCTCAAACTCTAATTAGCCAAAATGGGTTCCCCGTTGCTATCTCTGTCGGCTGGTACCTTCGGTGGTCACCGACGAGCTCCCTAGCGCCCAGGCCGCCGTCGCCACCGTAGCCTCGCCGCGGAAGCACTGTGGCTGCGCGAGGAGGAAGACGACCTCCTCCCCGCGACGTGGTCTCTCCTCCACCGCCGGATCTCCATGAACTCCTCCCTTCCCGCTCGTCCGATGCCCCGTACCGGTTCGCCGCCTTCCTCTTATCCTGGCCATCCGATCTTCCTCCCCGCTCCATCTGGACCGCTCCGCCACGCCCGCCCCGCTGCCGTTCGCCCCGCCACGCGGCGGGCATCCGGTCCGTGCGGGCGCGTTTGCGCTAGGCCGCCTCCCTCGGCCCGCTCCATCCCGCGCGCGCGCGCACGCGCAAACAGGCCGCGCTGGCCTTCGGCCGCGCGGGCCAACTCCCCGGCCGGGCCGTACTGTGGCCATGGGCCGGCCTTTCACTGTGCAAACCGATTTTCCAGTGTTTTCTTAATTTCTAAATCCCAGAAAATCCTAGAAAATCACAGAAAATCCCAAAAATTCCCAAATTTCACCACTTTGCTCCAAATAATATTCTGGACCCTCTTGTGACCTCCTTTCCTCCAAATTCATCCCAGATAAATTCCTAAAATTCCCCATTTGAGGATTTATGCATTTTACTCCTTTTTAATAGATTATTTTTCCTCGCTTGATTAGGCTCAAGCCGGATTTATGTTATTTTCAGTGTTTGCGCTAGTGTTGGAGATTCCGGAAGCTCAAGTGCAGTCGCAGGATCCAGGAGCTTCTACGTTCAAGCTAGCCGAGTTCGTCCCGGTTCACGGCAAGTCGCAAGTCCTTGATCATGTTGAAATCCCATGCCATTTAAATTATGTTATTATGTTATTTGCATTGAGCTAATTCTGAAATGCTAATTCAAAGTAAAAGTAAAATGTTAGAATGACATGTTATGTAGTTAATCCTACCACCGACAAATGCCATGTTAAACTTGTAGCCATGCCTTTGTAACCCTAGAAATAATTATCTGATAATCTAAATAACTGTAGGTTATTATTATCATGCAAAGTCTTACACTAATAAAGTTGTGGCTGTGGGGCCAATAGAATTTGGAAAAACCCGACTCTAAGGTAGGGTGGTATGGGACACCGTATCTTAGAGCGGAGAGTGCCGGCGTGCACAAGGTAGGGTAAGGGGGAGTGGAAACCGCAAGACGGTCCTCGCCAATCTTTTACCCTAGGATTGAAGTTAGGGTAAGGGTATTGTGGGGAGCCGCGAGATGGCCTTCGCCCACTGCTTACCCTAGGTTGGAGGTCGCGGGCCTGGCGAGGTTGCAGACCATGTGAAAATATAAGGACTGAAACCCTTACGCTGAGCAAATGTCACAGTGATCGCTCAACCACATGAGTTGACTTGTCAACACTGGTCTAGTAGCTGCTCAACTCGATTGAAACTCTACAGGAGGATGAGCAGTGAGGTTAGGCAGGCCGGGCTAAGGGTGCCTAACAACGGTAGAGTTCACTCGAAGCGGACACCGTCTTCTTTTGTGTGTGTGTGTGTGCGTGTGTGTGAGAAGTCCAGACCCGAGTGAATTCTACCGGGTAGAGCCTACATAAAGAATTGAGCAGTGAAACGACCTGGCTTTCTTAACTCTTTAGCGGGAGTTAAGGGATCGTGTGGGTAAAGCTGAGCAAACTCTGCAGAGTCAAATAAATGGTATTCGAATACGCCGTGCTCCCGGTTATTGGAGCTGTGTCACTTGGGTGATTCCAGCCGCGAAGCTTAAGTAGTTTTGTACATGCTTTAACTTGTTTAGTTGGTTAATTGAACTCTTCATGAAAAACCCCTGAGATCTTGAGAAGTAGTTTTGGGTCCATTTTATAAAATGCTTGCAAAATAAAACTGCATCCACCAAATGTAATAAACCAAGTATACTCCCTCCCTTTGTTGATCCGTGCAAGTAGTAAGTTAGGGTTTCCCTTGTGATTTGCTGAGTACGGGGTCGGAGTACTCAGGCTTGCTAAATGCCACAGATAACAGAAGGAAAAGAAGGCAATTCAAGATTTCGTGTTGGAAAGGTCTCCCCGTCGAAGACCCGAGGCTTTAGGTCTTGGCCGCGCTCAAGCGGATTTCTGGAGTTTTTGTAATGTAAGTATACTTTGGGCTTGCACGCCCCGTTGTAGAAGAATGGATGTTAATCCTTATGTGAAATATATGCTGGACTTTGTTGTAAGCATGCAATGGTATACTCTTGCGCGACGTTCCATAACTGTTCATGCGTGAATAGTTGCGGAATGCCGTGTCCGTACGCGCCCCTGGAAACGGGGGCGTTACATTGACTAAATATTTAGCTTTACAGCATTTCTACATCTGGAATGATACTAGAACTAGATAATGGGCTCATTTGGACCATTAGTGTATCTCAAATTTGATAGTGTTCAGATTCGTAAATTAGTTCATTTTATACAATTGAATGTTAAAACTGCTTACATCTATCCTATACTTTTTTCACCTAGCTTACATCTATCCTATACTTTTTTCACCTATAATTCTGAATAATCTTAGGTTGATCTTTGGATTTTGTTAGTTATGAGTTGATTAGAAAGAAGGCTTGTCTTTTATGTTGATGTACAGACATAAAGTGAGTTTGTGTGCTATATAGGTTCAAGAATGCTATGAGGTGGCTGCGGAGTATGAAACGAAGCATGACTTGCAAAAGCTCGATGAACTTGGGAAGATGAGCATCTGTTTTTCTTTTAAAAAGAACCCACGCACACATCTGTTCTCTTCGATCGACATGGACTTGGCCACCAGCAAGATGCAGATGGTATTGTTGGTGAGGAGAGGACGAGGAGGAAGAAGGTTGAGCTGGTGCAGGAAGCCATCCACGGGCTCCTGGAGGAGAAGAGGGAGCGGCAGCAGCAAGGGGAAGGCAAGGACTCGATGGTTCGGCGGGAGGAGCAAGAAGACATCCTCTCCTCGCAGCTCTCTAAGGTATGTGAATTTGTCTGTCTACTTGTATGTCTGGATTGTTTCAGGCTACAGATGCATTGCTGCTCTCTAAGGTATGCGAATTGATGCTTATGCATATACTAGTTTTATTTCTTGAAAGTGCTGTTTGATTCACATGCATTTCTGAAGCTAGCTAATTGATGCTTATGCATATACTAGTTTTATGATCTTTTGATACATCAAATTACACCGTACTGAATTTGCTTTCAGAAGTAAGGCGCACCGGAAAGACAATTTTGTTCCCTGAACTTCCAAGTTCTTTATTAGTTTCATCTACATTATTAGAAATTAAACCAATCACTGCAAAATACCTGGTTAGCTACGTGTGTTTCATCCTTTCTTGGTGCGAGTACTGAAAGGCTGCAACATCATTTTTTTCTTGCAACGGTTGGATGCACTGGAAAAAGATGCTGATCTGGACAATGTTGAACCAAACTCCTTCCATCCTAATTCTGAGACTAGATACGGTGAGAACAGTAAGGAGGTGGAATTAGGCGATGTAGCAAAAGACTTGAACAAGATCAAGAGGCAGAACATGATCACCCACATCCTACTCGGCACAATTATTGTCATGGCTGCCGTGTGGCAATTCAATGAGGTATCGTTCCTCCTCGCTGTGCAGAAAAAGTTGGGCAACCCTTTCAAGTCCTTAGGGGAATTGATCAAGGGCTCCCTGAAGGGGATAGGGAGGAAACCAGTGACTCAGGCGCCACCACTACCCCCAGTCGGCATCCCGGATGTTCCTCGGAATGATTTGCAGATGCTAGTCATCGGCAACGAGGATGACTAAATCGGTGGGATGATCAAACTCATAAAGGTCTGGAGACTGACTCTTGCAATTGGAACGCCAATTTTGTGTGCTCATCTTGATATCAAGTGGAAATGCAGCACCTTCTAAGAATTTGAAGCAAATGTGCATTTTTGCAAGTAGACTTGTTAGTCTTGCTAAAAACACACTTTTATTGGTTCTCTAAAGAATGATGTTTGTCAAATGATCAGCTTAATCTGCACAATCTTTCTTGATTCTCTTATCCTGAATGTTGTAACAATCTGAGAATTCGTTATTTAGTGTAGATTCAAGGACCATGTTCAATCCTTGAGCATTTTCATCTCGCTAACCAACCAGAAACAGACATTATCTTTACTACTTAAAAAGAAGGAGTTGGTGGTTGGTACGGCCTCTCCCACCCCTTCTCATAAAAAAAGTTATGCTGACTGACATGTTGGTCCCACCCCGTCTCAGAAAACGAGCGCTGCCCCCACCCCCCTCGAATCTCGCGCCTCCCCACGTTCTCCCCCCGGTTCTCCGCGTTCTCTCCCCGGTTCTCCGCGCCGCCTCCTCCCATCCCTGTCCGCCCTCGCCTCCTCCCCTCCCTCATCCGCCGCTCCACACTCGCCTACTTCTCCCCACCCCGCGTCGCCGCCGCCTCCTCCTACCCCCACTTCTTCGCAACACCGCCGCCTCTGTCCTCGCCTCCTCCCCTCCCTCCGCCGCTCCGTCCTCGCCTCCCTCCCTCCTCCGCCGCTCCGTCCTCGCCTCCTCCCCTCCCTCCGCCGCCGCTCCGCCCTCGCCTCCTCCTCCCCACCCCGCGCCGCCTCCTCCCCCGCTCCTCCGCTCCGCCGCCACCTCCTCCTCCCCCTACCCCTCCGCTCCGCTGCCGACCCCCGCTGGCCTCGTCCTCCTCGCCATCGCCGCGGTCGTCGGGGTCCAAGGCGCCCAAGGTGGCCGTGGACGGGCTTGCCTCGGGGGTGGCGATCTGCGCCACCACTCTCCCCTCCCCCGTCCCTTCCAATCCGCACCGCAACTATCAGCCTCGTCATCCTCCTCCTCGTCCCGGCCGCCGCCGTAGCCCGAGCCCTCCACCAGAGGCGGAGCCACCGCCGGGCCAGCCTGGGTGGCTGCAACGGCGAGCAGTGGGGGACCTAGGTCTTCCAGCCGGCGTCGGCCTAGCCCCCTACGGCTACTTCCCGGGCACCGGGACTCCGGGAGCTCAGGCAACGGCAGAACGGCTCACGGTAGACATGGGCCAGCGCCAACCCATACATCATGGCTCACGAATCACCCAACGCCATCTGCAGAGAGGAGACTGATCGAATACATTTGATTTTCTATGTTTTTTGTTGATAGGGGTTAACATGCTTGCTGGTGTTGGCCTTCTTTCCACTTCGTTTACAATTCATGAAGCTGGATGGGCTGGTCTTGCAGTTCTAGCTATTTTTTTGCTATTGCTTGTTGTTATACTGGAGTTCTTCTGAAATATTGTTTCGAGAGCAAAGATGGCATTTCAATCTATCTAGACATTGGGGAGGCTGCCTTTGGAAGAATTGGTCGTTTGCTCATATCTGTAAGTCCTGGTTTCTTTAGCATAACATGGATTGGACAGTGTTACCTCAAAGTAAAATGGATTGGACAGCATTTCAAGTACATGCTTATCTGAGCAGCCAACAAAGTCATATATCACAATCTGTATAAAGACAACTATTTATGGTTGCAAAGTTGTGCATTGACGCTATACTATCTTGCTAAATGATTTATACTTGTTTTAGGCCATTGTTATTCACAGAACCGAATTATTTGCACAAGTATCTCTAATGAACAACAGAGACACATTTATGTGTCCACTCCTTTTTTTTCTTTTTGTTATACGCTTGGTGTTATATTAATGATCTGAACTTTGCTGAATGATTGCCATATTTGAAGGTTCACAAAGTAGCACAAACACCTGCTGATTCAGCTCTAGATTCTTATTCGGAAATGATGCCACCCATTTCAGTGCACATAATCACATGACTATCTGAGAATTACAAGGTATAAATTTCAATCTTTGGTACTTCAAGGTTGATGAAATGCACATTGTATTTAATCCCCTTTATCTTACTTTTATGCAAAAAAATATATTTTCTAACTTTTGGTAATGAAGAAACACTAACTGATGCTTATGTTTTTGTTTGTGCAGATTATTTTGTATACTGAGCTATATGTAAGTAGCTAGTTTCTACCTGGCTTGTATTTTGCAAAGTTTGTCACCTAATTCTTTTTGAGGGAAAAGTTTGTCGCCTAATTGTTTGTTTATTGAGCAAATCACTGAACTATTTTTCGCATTTATCTCATATATGTTATTTATGGAATGCAGTCATATTGTGTTGAATTCATTATTTTGGAAGGAGATAATATGACATCAATCTTTCCTGGTGTTAACTTTACTTGGCTTGGAATTTATGCTGACAAGAAACATTTCTTTGGAGTGTTAACTGCTCTTTTAGTCTTGCCCACAATATGGTTGCAAGATCTTCGAGTGCTCTCGTACCTTTCATGTCTCACCAATCTTACCCTAATTAATTTTCTCACAGTCATCATTAGTAATATTAACACAACTAATTGAATTAACAAGGTTTTATCTAATTACTTGCGCAACGGGTGGTGTGATTGCAACTCTTCTGGGTTTCCTATCTGTTGCTTTAGTCGGCACTACTGATGGTGTTGGATTCCATTTGACTGGGAAAGCAGTAAACTGGAGCGGTCTGCCCTTTGCTATTGGTATTTATGGTTTTTGCTACTCTGGGCACTCAGTATTTACAAATATCTACCAATCAATGTCTGATCGCACAAAATTCACTAAGGCACTGTTTATATGGTATGTATGAACTTCCTTCTGACATGGGTTACTTTGTTGCTTAATAATTAATTTTCTCAATGTTATGAATAATGGTGTTGTGCAGTTTCGCAATTTGCACAGCAATATATGGCTCAGTTGCTATTATTGGCTATCTCAGTTGATTTGTAATTTGGGCGTTCTTATTGCTGTTTTGCTGGTGGGTTGCATTGTACGATCGAATTTTGCTGTTCTTGTAGGTTGCTTTGTTTATAGCTTTCACTCTGGCAGTTAAAAATGATACGGTAAATATTTATGTTTGCCAGGTGCTTCTAGCTTTCAATCGTTCTCTCTTGGGTGTTTCGTTGTTTAGTATTTTATTTTATTTACAAGGATTGTTATTTAGTATTTGTTTAAGGAAGATTACATCTTTAATTATTTACCTGTCTCTTGTCACTGTTCTGCTTACTGAACACAAATGCAGATTGACAAACCACATTCCTATTACAACTTAGGCACCTGCTGTATTGCCATGAAAAAAATGACTTTGGTTTCTTTCTGGCCTTACATTACTGCACCTGCTTATTCAAAAGTATGGAACATTTGTTATCTATCACCATATATGATGATATTATTGATCCAAAACCTGTCGGCCAAAATAGGAAAAGAAAAAAAGAAAGAAGACAAAAAAACCATCTGCTACACGGATCTGTAGTCCATGGAGGGAAGTCCTTACTGTTAGAAGCAGACATTAATACTATTTTTCCAGTGCGCCATCACATCCTTGCAATTTTAAAATTTATTTTTGCAATATATGGCAGTTTAACTGTATTTCTGCGTCTCGTGTTGCATATTTCAGGTCTCGTGATGGCTCTGATTGGATCTCTTCTTAGTATACTTGTGGTATGTCATTTTTCTTCATTTAATAGCCTTTATACTGGTACTGAGCTGCACAATAAAAAACTGTTCACCTGTCACCTATCAGATCCTTAATCTGTGATAGCAATGTTTTCTGTTCTATATTGTTGTATTCACATTTCGATGTTATACTCTTGTGTATGACCGATGAAGGGTGTCCATCTCGAAGAATGCTATCAGGAATGGGTTTACCACCTTGTTACCAAGCGGAAAGAGAAGAGCACCGTATGGCGGAGGAGCACCACACCCTTGATTGAGGGGATTTTGTCCTGATTGGATCCGAAGAAAGAGAGATGAAATGGAGGTGTGAAACTTGGAAGATGAGAATGCTAGCTGCTAGGATTTGGAATGAGTGCAACATGGCATGAAATTTGAACTTCTGTTACAACGCACAAGCACTTGGCTATGTATGGTTTGGAAAAAGCTTCATTCGTATTTAAGATAAAATTGATGTTCATTGTATGGTTTTGATCATATTTGATGATATATATCACACATTTTTTTAGATTTCCTTGCAGCGTATGGGTAGCTTACTATATATTTTGCATTAGTCTGATACCCCTGCAGAACAATCACCATGCTTATTGATTATGTCTCCTTTTGCTATTCATGTTTTGTTCTTTTCTTGATCTATAACATTTTTGTACTATTAATTAGTCCAAGTTTGTTCCTTCTCTGTTTAGTTATGTACTTGTGGGGTAAATAAGAGATTACGCTATCCTAATTAAACGTTGAAATTTTTTCAAATTTATGGTTTTTTAGTCATTGAAATACGTACTCATATTTATCCTAATATAAATATTTAATTTTCAGCATTTGTCAGCATATAGGATTTACCTTATGTTTCATTGGACAAAGGAGACAAAAGATGTTAGATGCAATCTTATAAGAAAGGGAGGAAATTTCATGGTCCAAAATGTTCGTGGAACGGTTTTGGACATGTTCGCTGATTTGACCATATCATTTGATATTCTGTTGCAACACACGAGCACCTTTACTAGCAAGTGACTACAAAGTGATGGCAGAGACATTTCAATGACCTGACTGCCATGATGGCTTTATGTTGCTTTTGGGATTTTAGAAAATGTAATAATTTTTTTTAGATATTTTACACATGTAGTAATTTTTTACGAGATTTTATGTTGCATTTGGGAGTTTAGTTTGCATATATATGTTTTGCTTGACATGCATGTGAAAGAAAAATTATCTTTATCTTTACGTTTTAAAAAGGAGTTGATGGTTGGTGCGTTCTCTCTCACCCCTTCTCATAAAAAGGTTATGCTGAATGACGTGTGGGCCCCACCCGCCTTACGAAACCATGCGCTGCCCCCCCCCCAATCCCGCGCCTCCCCACCTTCTCCCCCGTCTCCCCACGTTCTCCGCGTCTCCCCCTGGTTCTCCGCGCCGCCTCCTCCCCTCCCTCCTCCGTCCTCGCCTCCTCCCCTCCCTCATCCACCGCTCCGCCCTCGCCTACTCCTCCCCACCCCGCGCCACCACCGCCTCCTCCTCCCCCACTTCTTTGCTCCACCGCCGTCTCTCTCCCGCTTCTCTGCTCCGCCGCCGCCTCCTCCCCCATCCTTTTTTAAGATTCTGTTGCAACGCACGGGCATCTTACTAGTCTTCTATTATTCCAGAGTTGTAAATTCTCTGAGCTTAAGGATATGGTGAAAAAAACGGTGCTTTTTAGGATAAAAATCTCTAATGCATCATCAGGTGAAGGCATAAGCTTCTATAACGCTATCAAAATATGAAGAAATATACGATTTTTGGAACAAATTTGGGAACCCATCCTAGCTCCATCGGCAATGATAATATGTACATCCTACACATCCAAGTTGAATGATGTCAAGGAACTGGAAACACAGGGCATAATGTATGACTTCTGGCTTTATGTGGTGTCAGTCTGGTATTTCATGTACTTGATGAGGTTCATGATAATCCTAAGTAAAGTCAGTAGACAAATAATCAATCTTCACATGCAATCACCAACCCTAAGATAGAATCTGAAGGTCAACCAAGTTTCATGTTCAACCAAACAAATTAAAGCTCACAGATGCTTAGAGTCAGTTCCTTACAGTTCTTGTGGGACTGCAGCCATAGTGAAAATCACATACAAGCAGATACACAGTTTTGGCTTTTTGAGTTATCCCACCATGAGGCAGGCAGGTCAATGCAAGATTTCTACTGGAAGGCGTGATCGTACACATACAGATGAGACCTGGTACTCGCAGTAGTTAAACATGTCAGTTCACACAGAACACGCGGGCTCTGCCACATCGGTCCCACTCGTTTCGGTTTCAGCTTCTGGCTTATTTTTTACTATTCATAAATTTTATCTTTTTCTGAACTTTTGACTTTTTTTTGAGCTTTTTTGCCGGTTCTTTTTTTCCTGTATTTGTTTGCATTATACGTGATGGGCTAATATGTTTTTTCTATTTTTAATTTTTTTAATTTAATTATGCTAAATAAACCTCTGTCAGCTACAGTATTTTTTCAGCCAGCTACAATGCTTCTCAGCCATAAGCCACTCAAAAAAAGCCATATTGAGCACAGCCGCCCGATGTAAGGTCACGGAGTTGATCCATGAGGAGCTTTACGTTCTTTTTTTGCTTTCAATCTCGTGCGATAAAATTAAATGCATTACATTGTCTGAAGTCTGAACACTGCATTACATTGTTTGCTTAACATAGAATCTATGAACAGAATTCAACATGGAGAAACTTTGAACTTCAAACACTGACCAACCATACATCAACAATTCAACAAAAATGATGCTTAAAGAATTATGGTAGAATAGTGGTGTCCAAATAGGCCATGCCTAATGGGCCGGCCCATGACCCGATAATATAGGCACTGCCTATGGCACGGCACAAAGGCCAACAGGCTGAGCCGACATGGCACGACTGTTAGGCATGGGCACGGCACGATGGACACGGTCCATTTGGACTGTTTTGCACGATAATGATCGATTTTTTAAAAATTAATAGCCGTTTGTGAGTTTAAAATACGAAAAAAAATTCAAAAAATCTTTTTTAATAAATAGGCAACATACCCCCCCCCCTCATTCATCCACACTCAAATCAGCAATCCCCTTTCCTCGTTCTCTTGTGAAAATTCCAAAGCACTTTGTGATAATTTGGCAGATTTCAAAATAATTTTGCCAAAAATCCAAAAAAATCAAAGTCCAGCATACAACCAAGTAAAGATGAAATAATACTAATTTTCATGTTCTTACATTGTTCTTATTTCTCTTTATTGTGATATAAAATAGGTAATAGTTTAATTTTGTATTTGTATTTTGCAGTTCTTCGCATTTCTAAATTTCTTCATGGAACATTTTGATGAATTTGCTGCGAGTACGGAATTGATCTGGAAGATCTTGCATCCTTTGGGACGTCTCCACCTTCACCTCAAATGGTCGAGGCCAAGGCCGCCGCCGCCAAGCAGACCATGGTTGTACCATCATCAGGCTCTACAAGTGCCTCTACGTCAGTAAGCACTGGAGCAAAGAGGTCCAAACCCAGCACGTCGGATGTATGGGCATATTTCGACAAGGTCATGAAGCAATTGTCGTCCAGAGATCAGGTAAGAGTTGTTTGCAAAACTATGTCATCATGAATTGTCTGCAAAGTCTACAAGTGGAACATGACACTTGCACAGACATGCCCAAAGATGTAAAGAAAAACAAGGTATCGCCATGAAGCAAACGCAGTAGATATACAACCCCGACAATACGCAAGGTAGCTCGAGAATCTTTAACATGTTTGATTGCATCGCAAGATCTTCCTTTAAACTTTGGTCCATTAGATGCATTCAAAAAGTACAGTAGAGCGCTCATTATCCTAGATTTACTCACGTTTCTAGACAGACAACCACTAGAGATTTAGTTAAAACTACAATAATGGTCGTGAAACAATTAAAGAACTCTTTGGAACCTGTACATTTTCGGTGGCCTTGACCTCGGACATATGAAGTGATTGTTCTAGGATGATTATCTTAGTGTAATCGCTCATTACATAAATGGTGACAGGATATTGAAAAAGAAAATCACAAGCTTCAAACTAATTAACGCAGCACATACGGGTGAGAATATAGCAGGATGTATTATCAAAGTCGTGGAAGCTTTTGGTCTTAGAAATAAAATTTTTGCAATTATCCTGGACAATGCTGCAGCAAACTCTAGGACAATGGATATTCTCACTCGCTTATTTGGTACAAACGCCAAATCCTTTTTGTTACATCAGTGATGCACCTGCTATATTATTAATCTTATAGTTAAAATTGGTTTGAAGAGGTTGGATCCATATCTTCAAGTTTTTCGTGAAGCAATTTCTTTTGTAAATAATTCTAACCAACGAATTGCAGCGTAATTGCAGCATATAAGACCTACTGCATTGCGATGGGTGTACGTCCACGAAAGTTCATTGTGGACATGCTGATAAGGTGAAACTCAACTTATCTCATGCAACAAAATCTTTTACCCTATAAGTACATTTTTTCTGTTTTTATCCACATACACTATCACAGCCATACCAGCAACACACTATTGACTAAGCAGCATTGGTATGTTGCTGAGAAGTTACTAGCATTTCTTGAACTCTTTTACGAGTCCATTGTTACTTTATATAGAGTGTACTATCCAACATCTCTGGTAATTGTCTATTATATTCTTGCAATTGTCATTCACTTAAAAAAATTTAAGTATGACATAGTGTTACGAGAGGTTGTATACACTATGAAAACTAAATATTTAAAATATTAAAATAAGATTCCGTACTTATATGCATTTGTATTTATTCTAGATCCAAGAACTAAAATTACAGGATTCACTAATATTCTTTCAATTATAGGTGATTCTCTAGGGATATATTATTCTAACTATTTTATAGTTATTCATTCACAATTGTCTGAAGTTTACCTAAAGTATGAGCATAAATTTCAGAGAGTTCGCTTATAACGACCTCCACTAGCACCCACCATAGGTAAGAAGACAAATATGTGGTGCACCATCTTTTCATCCGGAAGATCAAGCTCTACATCGTCAAGTGGTGGGGCAATCTCACTACTACAGAAAGGCTAATAGTAGACGCCAAATCACAGACGGTTTTGTGAAACCGTCTGTAATGTACACTATTACAGACGGTTTTAATTTGAAGGCCGTCTGTGGTATTTGTGGCGGGAAAAAGGAGTATCACAGACGGTTCTTACCGCTGAACAGTTTCTGATACTGGAATATCACAGACGATTTTTATTAAAAACCGCCTGTGATAATCTGGGATTATCACAGACGGTTTTTAATAAAAAACCGTCTGTGTTGTGTCGACTATCACAGACGGTTGTTGTTAAGAACCGTCTGTGAATGTTCACAGACGGTTTTTAACAAGAACGGTATGTGATGTCCCTTTGTCTGTCATATTCTAGATCAGAGGTTAATATATAAGTACACATTGCTTCTAATAACTTAACTACATAACTACTGAGACAAGAGATCACAAATTAAAGGCAAATTTATTAATTTCAATTAGAGGCAAATTTATTACAAAAGTCGCACAGGTAAAGAGTTTCCCAAATTGTAATCTTTTGGGCTTCGTACGCTTCTTCTTCGACTTGGGGACTTGGAAGATCAGCCGCTAAATTCTCGAACGCCGCTAAGATTGCCCTTGTCCTCAGCACTTCCTCCTCCAGCCTGGGCAAATGATCAGCAGCATCCATAATGTTGTAGAGGATAGCATGAAAAGATTCCTCAGAATCTGCCGTATTTGCTTGATCGGCAAGGCTATCCATCAGTCTCTCTAATGCGTGCAGAGCTTCTTCCGCTTTGCGCACATTGTGGAGAAGAACCAGGGTGAGGGCTGTTTCCCTTTCTTGTGCGGCAGCAAGACGCCTCCGTCGACGGCGGAGGATCAGGTCAAGCTGACGGATGCAAGAAAGTCGGGGAAGGAGAGCAGGGCGGGTGCGGAGAAACTGCTCCAGATGCAAATTGCTGGCCGCCTGTGTAAGGTTCCGGCCGAACAATTCTTGATGAACAGATGAGAGGAAGGAGATGATCACAAGAACAGTAGAAGCCATGTTGTATTGTATATTGTATTGTACGTACGTAGAAGAGACCTGGATTAGGCGCGCATATTTAACCTTTAGCACAGACGGTTCGTATACCCAAACATTAATGATATAGACGTTTCGTATAACGATCGAGAGACGTTAACTAGACGATCGAAACACGAAGCGTTCTGACATCGAAACACGTGCGAAGCGTTCTGGTATGAAGCTTATGACAGACGGTTTTTTATAAAAAACCGTCTGTGATAATATTTATCACAGACGGTTTTTAATAAAAAAAACCGTCTGTGATAATGACTAAGGTATTTATTGCGCTGCTCAGACCGCATCTGTCTTCATTTCAATCCAGATCTAGCCAATGCTGCGCACTTTTTCACTCAGGAGGAAGCTAGGCGATTTCAGGCCAGTTATTCGTTCTAGATCTTATTAAATCTCGAGCCCGTCGTCGCCTCCGCCTCCCCGAACCCTCATCGGCCGCCTCCCCGAGCCCCTCGCCGACCGCCTCCGAGCATTAATTACATTGGTACATTAATTGTTTACTGCAGTAGCTTAATTAGTTTGCTATTTGGTACATTGTTTACTGCAGTAGCTTAATTAGTTTGCTATTTGGTACATTGTTTACTGCAGTAGCTTAATTAGTTTGCTATTTGGTACATATTACATTGGTACATTAATTGTTTACTGCAGTAGCTTAATTAGTTTGTTATTTGGTACATTGTTTACTGCAGTAGCTTAATTAGTTTGCTATTTGGTACATACTACATTGGTACATTATTTACTGCAGTTGCTTAGTTTACATTAGTACATATTACATTGCTTGTTGTGTTAGTATATAGTATTATAGTATATAGTATAGGCACATAACCCCTCTCTCTGTCTACATCACCCCCTCCCTTCTCCCCCTTCCCTCTACTCCTCTCCTCTCTTCCTAACATTGAGCATCATGTTTCACTTTTCTTGCTTCCTCATCTTATCATGTTTCACTTTTATTGCACTACAAGAAATCCTTCTTTTTATGACAAAATACCTTATGACCGTGCTTGTTTTCGTCATATAATGTATCATAATATGACGAAATATTTTGCGTCGTCATAATCTTATGAGCCAGAAACAAATTTATGATGACATAATTTATTGTGTCACCGAAAGCTACAAAATGTCGTCACAAATTGTCTGGCGACAGGATCCGGTTGACGCCTTGGGTTTTATGACGCTTTGAGCTGTCTTTATGTGATGGTTTGTCGGCGTCACTTTATGTTATTTCAAAAAATGACCGACCGCAACGTCAATATACCCCTGCAGGTGGACCCCGTCTCCTTCTGTTGACCAAATTCATTTTCCCCGTCTCCCCGACCCAACAGAAGACGGCGGCGAGCGGTTGGCGGCCTCTTGCGGTGCGGCGGGCGGCGAGCGGTGGGCGGCCTCTGGGCGAGCGTCGGTCGGGGCGGAGCACGGCCGCCGTCGTGCTACCTCTGGGCGGAGCTAGCTCACCCTCTCCCCAGCTGACGCCGCGGCACAGTGGGCGGCGGCTGCGCGAGATCTGCCGCCAAGCCAGCCGGCGAGCGCGGATCACCGGTGACCGCAACTGCATCAGGTTGGTAGGCGGTGGCGCATGGTGGGCAGTGGCGCCGTCAATCCCCTCCCCGTCCCCCTCCATTTGGTCGGCAGTGGCGCCCTCATCCCCCTCCCTGTTCCTTTTTATTGGCATGGCAATTCGTAATCAATCCAATGTGCATCAATCAGGGCTCATCGGCGGGCGGGCTCAGCGCGGCGGCAGGCGTCGTCTTGACGGTGGCAGCTCCCCATCGCCCTAGGTGTGCCATTTTTGCAGTGCCCCGTCCCTGTTCCTCCTCTGTTGCCATTTCTGCTCACCTTCCCTCTCCAGTTCTCATGTCGCAGGCGTCGTCCTCAACTTCTCTGACTCAGCGGTCAAGCACAGCTAGGGTTGCCCCGCAACCCCGAGCCCTTGCTGTCATTGCTACAGAGCCTGCGCCCACTGATGTCAATCTGCAGGACCCGATCGATGATGTGACCGGGTTGCCATTGATCATGTGCCCGGATTGCAAGGACGTGAGGGTGTTTGCTGCCACTACCACGAAGTCTGAGTATAACGTTGGAAAGAGGTTTTTCAAGTGCCCCCGGAAGACCTATCGAAATGTCAGTGCAGTGGTTCAGTTTCTGTTACACAAATTTCAGTCATGTTTGAATAGGTCTCCCTGAGAATATGGTAGTGTTTGTAGCATTCAGGGCCTGCACTATTGGTGTTAAATTGCATGTGGTTGTCATTTGGATGCAGGGGAAATGTTCCAGGTATTGGTTCGAGGAAGAATATGTGGTGTACCTTGAAGATCATGGTTTTCTACTTCCAGCAAGCTCGACCGTTGCAGCAGCTTCGACAATAGAAATTCCTGAGCTTGTGGGAAAAATTGATACCTTAGAGCAAAATCTGAACAAGGTGAAGGAAATGGTTGGCAAGAAGAGGGAAGGCATGGGAAGCTGCATTTGTCTTGTGTGTGGATGTGTGAATGTAGCAATGTTCCTGGTGTTGGCCATCTTGTTGGTTGTAGCTGTAGTGTTCAAGAAGTAGGCAATGCTTTTGTCTTTTATGATGAAGTAGTCTGGGACATGTTCAAGAAGTAGGCAATGCTTGGCTTTTATCATGAAGTAGTCTGGGACATGTTGTATTGAACCTGTTGTGCTGGTATGAAATATGGGCCTTTGTGCTACTGGACATATGTTGTGTCTATGGAAATGTAACATGTGCATTTCTAATGTATGTTGGAAATAAATATCACTTGTGCTTTGATGTGGAACCTGTGTGGGATATTTTGGCAGGATGTATGTTACTTCAGCATATACATATTATGACAGATTTTGTACTTTTCATGACATTGTCATGTGGTCATAAAAACCCCCAAAATATATTTAGGACAGATTCTGGGCATTCCATGACATTGTCATGTGGTCATAAAAACCTGCAGACAATAGCATAATTCAAATACAACAGAATCACTAATAGAAGTTCATGGTTCACAAATAGCTCTAGAAATGCAAAGGTTAGTCATCATCATTGTCTTCCTCTGATGTGTTGCCTTCATCTGGACTATGGTACTCAAGGAAGGTTTCATCTTCATCTTCGTATTCAGCATCTATTTCATTACCTTGAGCTGTATGTTGATGTCGACGGATGCTCTCGACAAGGTCTCTACTAACAGGGCTGCCTGGTTCATTCTCTATGTGCATGAAATCCATATCAGGATAAATGTCTCCCACTGCACCATCTATGGTCGAAGTACTCTCCTCTTGGTAAGCCTCCTGACATCTCATCTGTACTTGTTCATGGATTGGTTGGTTTGTGTCGGACTCTTCAACATCAAATATATGTCGGTGGCCAAATTCTTGTACCACTCGCCAACATGGACCTAACTTTGTATCTTCCAAGAAAAATACTTGTGAAGCTTCCGTGGCTAGAATGAAAGGATCATTCTTATACCATCGTCCTTGGATGTTAATGCTCTTGAAGTAACCATCATCTTTCATTTCGTATGTCCTTCCCTCAAGATTGTACCATTCACACCGCAATAAGATAACAGTTCTATCTCCTTTGCTGTTCTTTGCGTAAGTCAACTCAATAATGTCTGTGATTGTCCCATAGAAGTCAATAGTGTCATCATTGTGAGTACCTATAGTTTTGATGGTGGAGTTTTGTGTCTTCCTGTCTACCTCACGAGCCACAGTGTGGTACCGTACCCCGTTGACTATACAGGCTGTGTATGAACGCACACACCTAATCGGCCGACATGCGAGTGAGTATAGGTCTTCATCAACATCTGTTGAGCCTTCGCATTTCAATCTGGTAATTTGCAGGTTGGAAAGAAAGAGAGTTAGTAAGTTTGAAAATGTATTGAATCATAAATTATGCAGTCATGTTGTTGAAGTTGCACACACATGATTCTCGAACCATGCAGCGAAGTGTGTTGGCATCATTTTTTCAATATCGTTCACCCCTTGTTGTTCTAATTCTTCCCTATACTTTCTGCAATAAAGGAAGAAGTTAATCAGTTTATTGTGACACTAATACTAAATATAGTTGTCTGAAATGACATGAGAACAAATACTCACTCTTTGTATTCATCAACCTCTTCGCAGTTGTTTAGAACAAACCAAACCATGGAGTCATAGTCTTTATCTTCATAATGAAGTTTGGAAGCACCCAGCAGGTTAATACCATGACCAAAAATACAGTAACCATTGGGGGAGATGTTCTGTTCACCATCTAAGTTTCTTTCAGGCCTAGTGAACCTAGTAATAATGTCACTGAAATATGTTGAGCACTGGGTCATACACTCATAGGCAGTGTATGCCTCTGCAACAGAGCCTTCAGGTCTTGCTTTATTGCGGATGAAACGCTTAAAGGTGCCCAATCTTCTCTCAATGGGATACATCCATCCATATTGAACCGGTCCCCTAAGGAGTGCCTCATCAGGCAAGTGTACTGCTAGGTGGACCATAACATCAAAGAATGCAGGAGGATAAATTATCTCCAGCTTGCAAAGGATAAGTACAATATCTTTCTTCATCTGGTGTAGTGCATCAACCTTTAGAGTTTTTGAGCAAAGTTGTCTAAAAAACGTACCCAATTCACAAATTACTTCATATACGTCTTTGCGCACCAAACCACGAAGGGCAGCTGGTAAAATACGCTACAACAGTATATGACAGTCATGTGTTTTCAGCCCATGCATTGATCCTGCTCCCTCCATATTGACACATCTTGATATATTAGAGGCATAGCCATCTGAAAACTTAACATTGCTCACAAACTGCAAAAACTTCTTCTTTGCTTCTGGTGTTAGAACGTAACAAGCTCTTGGCTTTGAGGAGGAATTACCACTGTCATCTAGCAAATGAAGCTCTTTTTTTATACCTCTGTCTTCCAAATCTAGCCTAGCAGCGATGGTGTCCTTTGTCTTGTTCGGAATATTAAGTAGAGTTGACAAAATGTTTTCACATATGTTTTTCTCTATGTGCATAACATCAAGGTTGTACTGTAGCTTCAATTTTGACCAGTATGGCAAATCGTAGAAGCTAACCTTTAGATGCCATGCTGGTTCTCCATTACAGCGTCGTTTTCTTGATTTCTGCTTATCTGGATTCTTCCCTGGAACATAGCAAACTTCATCCAACCTTGCCATAATCTCATCTGCACTAAATTTCCTTGGCGGCTCTCTGTTTTCATGGTGGCCATCGAAAGATCTGTTTTTCCTCCACGGATGGTCGCTTGGGAGGAAACGTCTGTGGCCTATGAAACCAATTTTGTTTCTCAGACATTCGGAGCATGGATTCTCATCACAGTGCACACATGCGAAGTAACCATGAGTGGTTCTGCCTGACATGGTGCCTAATGCAGGGTAGTCATTGATTCCCCACAGAATCGCTGCATGCAGACTGAATTCTTTGCCTTCATATGCATCATAAGTAGAGACACCGTTCCAAAGTTTAAGCATGTCTTCTATCAAAGGCTGCATGAACACATGGAAATCTTTGCCTGGTGATTTTTTTCCTGGAATTAGTAAAGCAAGCATGTAATTAGATTGGTCCATACACATCCATGGTGGAAAATTATATGGAACCACTACCATTGGCCAGATGCTATATGAATTGGTCATCTGACCAAATGGGTTAAATCCATCTGTAGCAATGGCTAGCCTCAAACTGCGGGGATCATCTGCAAAAGACTCGAAAGTCTCATCAAATTCTTTCCAAGCTTCCCCATCAGCAGGATGTCTCATTTCATTCTCAATTGGTACCCTCTTTTCCTTGTGCCATCTTGCATACTGTGCCCGTTGCTTTGACATAAAAAGCCTTTGAAGGCGTGGAATTATTGGAAAGTAACGGAGGACCTTGTGAGGAACTTTCTTTCTGCCCTCCTTGTTCACTTTCCATCTTGTGAAGCCACAAACTGGGCAATGATCATCGTGTTCATGGCCGTTCCAAAATAAGGCACAATCATACTTGCACACATCAATACAAACATAACCAAAACCAAGCTTCCGAAGCAGAGCTTTCATTTCCTTATAGGACTTAGGAAGGCCGGGCACATTCTTCAGAGATGACGAAAACAACTCAAGGAAAGCATCGAACCCAGATGTTGTTATCCGATTGTACACTTTGATATGCAGCAGTTTAATAATGAAAGTTAGCCTAGTCTCCTCGGTGCAACCTGGATAAAGTTCACGCTTTGCCTCTTCCATGATTTCTTTATATAGGATGCCACCAAAGCCATGGCTTGCTGCGGCGTGCAAATCTTGAATCAACCCCTGTATTCCCCGTGCACTATCATCTATGACATCTTCAGCTTGTCCTTCCTCATCAAGTGGTGCCTGGTCATTTCCATCCCATGACATATCTCCATCATCATCTTGTCCAACATCATCCTGTCCAACATCATTTTCTTCCTCTCCATGGTGAATCCACCTAGTATAGCACCTCGACATACCATTGAGTTCGATATCCTCGTGTACATCATCTTGGCTTTTCTCTTTCTGGTTAAGGCATTTTCGGCAGGGGCACTTGATCTTCTCATCTGCACCAAATGTACTTCGGACATGTTCCATGAATTGTACAACACCAGACATAAAGGCCGGCGTAAATGGGGCACTGTTATGAACCCAGCTTCTATCCATCTCCACCTGCATAAATTTAGGTGCCAAAAAATTAACAATCGGCATGGAGAAGTAGTTGGCCGGTGAGGCAGGTGTTGCCAGGTGGGTTGGCCGGCGATGCAGCAGCTCCGGCAACCAGCCACCGGCGAGGCTGCAGCAGCTAGTCTGGCCGGCTAGCCTCCATCTGAATGGCCATCGAGGGAGCACCTGCTCGATCTAGCCACATGCAGGGGAGGAGCACGGCGAGGTTGCTGCTGGAGGTGGGGGGAGGCCGGCGAGGGAGCAGGTTGAGAGGGAGGAGGTGGCGAGGGAGCAGGTCGCCGGTGGCCTCGTTGCTCGAGCTGGAGGGGGTCGCCGTGACCCAAGGAGCAGCTAGCGAGGTTCCTGGTGGAGGTCGGGGGGGAGGCGGGGTGGCGAGGGAGCAGGTGGAGAGGAGCAGGTGGGGTGGCTAGCGAGCTGCTAGAGTCGTTGTTTGAGCTGGATGGGGGTGGCCGCGCGCCAAGGACCAGCTGGCCACAGCGTTCATTTCTCTTATAAATCTATGGCAAAATATTGTAACTAGTTTATCTCCCACATACTTACTCCAAATTTGATCATTTTTTTCCTAAAATTTTCTTAAATCATGATCGATGAATATATTGTATTGATTTTGGTCATGTGTTCATGAGACAAATTTTGAAGAACTCAAAATTTAATTTTTAAAAATATGGCAAATTCACACCACAATTTCAAACTCAAAATGAAATCAGGCAAAAATGGGGCATTGTGCAGACCCATATCTGTATATTTACTCATGAGGCGCGTAAATTCTTTTGGGATGACCCATATCTGTATAGGCATTGTGCAGATGGGGTTATTCGACGTTGTCTTCCTCATGAGGAGGTTCAAAGTGTTATTTTTCACTGTCATTCTGCTCCCTGTGGTGGTCATGCAAGCACTGCAAAGACTCAAGCTAAGGTTCTCCAAGCTGGATTCTATTGGGCTACCATATTTAAGGATATTCATGCTTTCATTCAGTCTTGTGACCCTTGTCAGCGTGCAGGGAACATGTCAAGACGACATGAGATGCCTCAGCATGGTATCCTTGAAGTGGAAATCTTTGATGTTTGGGGAATAGATTACATAGGACCTTTACCCTCTTCTCAAGGGTACAAGCACATTCTCGTAGCAGTGGATAGTCAGTGGGTCAGACCCTTTCATAAACTATAAGAGAGATAAGTAAAATTTGAGAACAAAGTTTCCATCACTTTCTCGGATGACAAAATGACCTAAATAAGAAATGTAGATATCAATGAGTTGTGCAACTTTGGTATTCATGATTTTTCCATTTGAAATTACTTAGTACCCCAAATTTTGGTTTCAAGTTTACGACTTTGAAAATTCAAAATTTCAACTCTCCAAACAAACTCAATTGAAAAAATGACTAAAATATAGATGATAGATCTCGATGTGTTGAACAACGTTGTTTCTTACCTTTTTCCATTTGAATTCATTTAGTCCCCCAAATTTGTATTTCAATTAGTAATAAGACTAATTCTCTCAATGACATAGGGCCCCACCGCGCCAGACCAAAATTGGGCACGCATTTCTCCCGCTCTCCCGCGCAGGCTCTCTACCACCGACACATGGGCCCCACACAGCTCCCGCCCATGTAGAGGCAAAAAAAATCCCCCTCCTGCCTTATCCTCTTGTCTGAGTCGCGCCCACCACTCCCGTTTCCTCCTTCCCCCAAGGCCCTAACCCTAGCGCCGCCCTGCCTCCGCCGCCCCGCTGCCACTCGCGCCCACCACGCCGCCGCCACTCGTGCCCACCACGCCGCCCCGAACTCCCTCAGCACCGCCCCGACGGAGGAGGCCGGAGCCGGAGCTCCGAACGCCGGCATCCCGGACTCCCTTAGCGCCGCCCCGACGACTTCCACTTCGAACCCCGACACAGGAGGCCGGAGCCGCCCCGACGGAGGAGGCCGGCTGCCCACTGACACTTGGTGAGCAGCCAGCCCTGACCTCACCGCCGGATTTGGTGAACCGGCGATAGGGCGCCCGTCCAACACAGGGCGCCGGCTTACCGCTGCGGCTCCGCGCCACGTCGTCTGCCTCACCGGCTACCCGCTGACACTTGGTGAGCCCGCTACGTACCTTCCATCTTGGCTAACTTCTTCACACAACTTTGTAGCATCATTGGTTTCATTAGAAATAGCAAAAGAGAGAATCTAGTTATTCAGTACTGGCTACGTACCTTCCATCTTGTACTGTCTAATAAATAGCTATGCAATATAGTTATTCAGTATTCTTGTTCTCTGTCAATCTTGTTCACTATTAGCCTTGTTCCCTAGTAGTTCTTTCTTGTACAATTTTGATGTTATTTTGCCTTCTGTCTACCATTTAACAGAATACTGATTTGTTAGTTTTTTTCAACTCCTTTACAGAAACTGAATCCAGTTTCTGCTCTTTCTGCGTTTGACCGTTTAAGTAATAGAAGAAATGACAAAACCCCAGTACGAGCAGGACAGGGATGACAATGTAAGGACAATTCAGGAACATTTTAGCTCTCTGGGTATTCCACTATTAGCTCAGGAAGTTAGAGAAGTTCTTTCAAAAAAGGAAAAGGGCAAAGGAAAGACGGTAGTGTCTGACAAAACAGTTTCTGACAATGATTATGATCCATCCTCTGACATTGATAACCACTCTGATAGTGATGATGACTACGATGATGACCTCAATAATGAGGTCAATACTGAGGTGAGATGCATTACTTGACCAATTAACTGGTTTCTTGTCTCCCTGTGACAAACATGTACTTCAGTTTAGTCATTTAATCTACTTGACACTTCTTTCTTATTTAATAATATGCATGTTTCTCTTGTCAGGTAGAAGGGATGGTTCCAGGAACTCGCCCTCGGTAGAAGAAGCAAAAGGCGGCAACAATGGCACCTGCCAACCAGCAGCCACCGCGCACGCCTATAAGATTCACTAGGCAAAGTGCAGCCATGCCTTCGCCTGGAGGCCGTCCACCACCTAGGCAAAGATTGCCCTTGCCTCCTAAGAACAATTCCAAAGCCAAACCTAAACCTAATGCCATTTCTAGTGCCAGCCAACAGCAAGGCCACCTCAATACAAGCGGCAGCCAGACCACACAAACTACGAACACAGTGCCTACTACTCCAATAATCACCATGACCAGTCCAGCCATATCAGCGCTTGTTCCAATCACCATGTTGATGCCTGGTGCAAACACTGCGCGTAGTACTCCTAGACCCACTCTTGGCCTGTCTCAGCAACCTACTCCCACAAGTAGTGTTAATAAAACTGTTGGTGTGGACACCTCGCCAGGTGGACAGAGCTCTAGGCAAAGCAATGACATCAGTGACTTAGGTGGGCAATCTGAAGCTGCTATTTCAGAGGGTCATACAGATGAAGGAGAACCAGATGGCGACTTAGTTCCAGGTAAACAATACGTGTTCACAAGCATTATTTTCTCCATGCAGTATATAGATTTGTTAATCCTATAATAACACATTTTGATTATTATTTGCCAATGCAGTGCCCCCAAAGAATGTCCGCAAGAAAACCATGGGTCATGGCTTAGAGAAGATTAACAATAGAGGAAAGAAGCTGGCTATCCATGTGGCTGAAGGGAAGAAAAGACCTGAGGTCCCACTACAGGCAGCGAAGCTGGCATCAGAAACTGGTGTCGCTGTTAGAGACAACCTACCTATCTACACCTCTTGGAAGCTTTATGAAAAAGATGCGGGGCCGACAGAAGTTGCAAAAGTGCTTGACAAAGTGGCGGTAAGACAGCTATTTCACTCCAAATAGTTTCTTGCATTACTCTAGTCCCATGTACAAATTGTGTTTTGTGTCTGATAAATCATATGTGTGGCTGCAGTCAAGGTTGGATGTGGATGTTAAGAACGAGGGACCAAGCAAAGCTGCATGCACTGATATCATTAAGAAGGGAGTAAGGCAGAAGAGGTATCACCTAAAAAGGAAGTACTTCGACGAGTCCCTGACAAGAGAACAGATGATGGCCAAAGCACCTCCACCAAAAATGAAGAAAGAGGAATGGATCAAACTTGTAGACTACTGGTGTGACCCGAAGAATCAGGTCCATGCCTGAATTGCCTTCTTTTGTTAATATGCAATGCAACCTGTGCATGTGAATGAAAACTCTATTGCATTTGTGGTGTAGGAAACGAGTTCTAAGAATAAAGTGAACCGTGGCCAAGTGCAGCTTCACCAAAGGACTGGATCTAGGTCCTACGTTGCCCATCGATACAGCCTGGTATGGATACTATGTATTTTGTGTAATTAGATTGAAAGATGGGACATTAGTAGCGTATAGTCATTACCATGTTCCTTTGAACTGTCAAGTCAGCACGTGATCCAATTATTTCTGAGATGACCTCTGATTTTTAAGCTAATTCTGAGTTTGGCCCTCTGATTTCCGAGATGAGCTCCCATGTTGCTATGTCATCAGAGATTTCAATGTGCTATGTCATCAGAGATGCTCATCAACAGTAGTAGGTGTTGTTTAGGCAAAGTTGTTATTATTGATCTGGTGTCCAAGTTGCATAGATGCATGTTCCTGTGTTGTTTTTCTTAAACTCAGTAATTAATTGAGTATGCCAATGATTGCATTTGTTGTTTGCATAAAAAATCTGGAGGCAAATACTTGTATGATCTGTAGTGCATACATATTTTGGCATCTTGCTGTTGGCAAATACAAAAAATCCCATGTTTGTCTACCCCTCTCTTTACCTTCATTGATGTCATTGTAAATAATTTTTTTACATGCTGCAGAGGCCTAAGTACAACAACATGGATCCTGATCCTGTTGATTTCTTTGGGGAATGTATGACTAGTCCGCAAAATGGTTGAACTCCTCTTGCAGATGACATATATGTAAGTTATATAAATATTGCAGACTGATTTACTGTACTCAACTACATGCCTGATTGAACATTGTTGTATGGCCTTGTTATTAATTAGATTCATTCTATGTAGGAACAAATGGTGGTAGAGAAGGAAAGAGAGCCAGAAGAAGGACAAGAACAAAAGTCTCCCACCAAGATTGTTGCTGACAGTCTGAGCCAGATAAGCCGTTCGTCCACCTTCCTACCAAACATTGGTGTCCCTAGAGCATCGAATACTGCTCGGTCCACGACAGTCGCAGAAGCACGCCTGCAAGCTCAGTTTGAGGCAACACTTCAAGCAGAAAGAGAGGAAGCTGCTAGGAAGTAGCAAGAGTTGCAAGCACAAATTCAAGCTCAGCAGGCATCACTTGAAGAAAACAAAAATTTGTTGCGCCAGACTCAAGAAGACATGAAGGGGATGCATAACAAGTTTGAAGAGACTAATGCGCTGCTGCGAGCTGTGTTGAAACTTCAGAGAGATTGAGGTAGGTCCAAATGCGCTCTATGTTGGCACAACACCAAACTTTCTCTGTTGGAACTTTGTACACTTTGTTGTTAGAACTATGTGGTATGTTTGAACCTATGTGGTGGAACAGTTTGAACTTGTCTGTTGGAACCTGGACCTCTTTATGATGTTTGAACTTTGAGCTATGATGAGAATGTTGTGGATGATGGCTTCTGATATATATTTGCATGCTTGTATGTGCCGTCATGAAAGAACTGTGTGACATTCGTCATTGAACATGGCTACCACATTCGTCATGTATTCGCAAGCAAGGTTTGTGACGGTGTACAAGATGTCTCAAACAACCATATAAAACAAGACACAACTGAAATGTCACAAAGTCCTGTATGACGATAAAGGTCGTCACAATAAGTTATCTCAGTCAGGTCTCCCAAATCTCAATTTGTGACGGCTCATGTATTAGGTGACGCGTTGACCCACCAATATGTGACAGCAGAAGTCGTCATTAAATGTTGACAATATGTGACAAGGAAAGGAAACCGTCACAAAAGGTTGCCACCTTTTGTGACGGTTGTACATAGTATCGTCACGAGGTACATTATGTGACGGTCATTATATGACGACCGGCGTGACGCCGCTTTTTCGTCATAAGATACTTTTTATGACAACTTCTTTACTTTACATGACATTTTCGCTTTGTCATACAAGCCCAGATTTTTTGTAGTGTTGCTTCCTCATTTAGTAGCGGGACGGCCAAGATTAATCTTGTGCAACACTACAATTTGAGAGCACAAATTAACCAATCAAGGACCACTCTAGTGTATATGCCACATAGACCTTCAAGGGGCATGAAGTAAGTGACACACTTGAGTGTTCCCGTTCAATGAACCGGATACACTAGTTTGTGTCATTTGCTTCATAGAACTTTGTTTAGAGACCTTGTAGTAATAGTATATGCCGACTACTGCCGAGATGTGATGTCCACTCCCACAATCCTTCTTTTTCCTTCTTAAATTCAAGGTAATTTTATTACAAAAGTGCAAAAAAAAAGACATTCCCAGATTCTTCGTGAGCAGCCGACATAGCCGACTTCTTCAGTGAGCGACTATCCGTCTGCTTCTTCCCACTTCTTCTCTTCATCTCTGGTCTCTGGATCACGTATGCCAGTAGCGATGATTCTGAATCATCGCTACTGGCGTACGTGATCCAGAGACCAGAGATGAAGAGAAGAAGTGGGAAGAAGCAGACGGATAGTCGCTCACCGAAGAAGTCGGCTATGTCAGCTGCTCACCGAATAATCTGTGAATGTCTTTTTTTTGCACTTTTGTAATAAAATTGCCTTGAATTTTGCGGGAAAAAGAAGGATTGTCGGAGTGGAGAATGTTGTGGATGAGGTTCCCAGATAAAGAAATCTTGCGATTGTTGCAAAAGATACATGGAGCATTTGGGTGGAAAGATGAACTGTTTCGTCAGGCGCCTAGAACTGCGTATAGAACTTTGTTTAGAGACCTTGTAGTAATAGTATATGCCACATAGACCTTCAAGGGGCATGAAGCAAGTGACACACTCTAGAATTCCCGTTCAATGAACGGGATACTCTAGTTTGTGTCATTTGCTTCATAGAACTTTGTTCAGGGACTTTGCTATTTGGTTTATAGTATTAGCAACTAAAGTAGGTGCTAAGATAGGTACATCACCCCCTCTCTATGTCCATATCACCCCCTCGAGGCTCACCAATCGCAAGGTTTGTCACTCTTCCCATAATTACTTCATACTTATCACGTTACATATATATGCACATTGATATTCCTATCGACAGGCTGTGTCCATCCCGTCAACTGCATTGAAACAGTCTGATTTTGGAGGGATTCAAGGAGAGTTGGCGTACTTTTTGCTGACTCAAGTCATAAAGCCAGGAGGACGGTTCCACTGCGCACCATGATTTCTTATTGGTCTTATCACTAAGTGTAAATGCAGTGTAGATCTTTTGTAACTGTGCATTTGTTAATGGATATTTCATTTCAATTCAATTAATCGATTTGCGAAATGGATGCATGCTTTATGTTTGTGAAATGAAGTGCCATGTCAATTGGATGTTTTATGTCTGTGAAATGTATCTGAAAGCAAATGAGATGTGTGAATTGTATGTTTTTTGTCTGTGATTATCTGCTTGTTTCAGAGGGCATGGCTAGCATTCCTGAGGCTAGCCAATAAGAGAAATATATGTATGGGTCGAAGGGAATATCACAGACGGTTTTTACTCAAAAACCGTCTGTGATAGCTGATAATCACAGACGGTTTTTACTCAAAAACCGTCTGTGATAGCCCATAATCACAGATGGTTCGAAAACCGTCTGTGATGACCTTCGATTATCACTGACCCATAAATACATACGGCTCACAAAACCGTCTGTGATGACGTTTTCGAACCGTCTGTGATGACCTTTTCTGTAGTAGTGTCTATACCAGGCTCTGTGGGGAATTATCAGTCTTTCTAGACAGCGATCTTGTGCCTTACCACATAGAGGACTTTAACATTTTGGACTGGTGGTGTGAGCACAAGCTAACATATCCGATGTTGTCCATATTAACACGTGATATGTTAACCATTCCTGTCTTGATGGTTTCTTCTGAGTCTGCTTTCAGTCTTTTTGGAAGAATTTGAAGGAAAGAAGAACAAGACACACGAGTGAGATGGTGAAAGTACTTCTCACAGTGAAAGACTAGGAACAAGCTAATGTGTGAGCTCAACGTCGCGTGTTAGATACAGAGTTGGAACACACATTCAACAATCTGTCCCATGCATGCTGCCGCTTCCTTACCGAGGAAGTTATGCATGGAACCTATATCGAGTAAGGCGATGAAGTCCTCAGTCCCAAGGTGATGTGCAGTAGCATGGAATCATGGTCCGGACACTCCAGAGTCGCGTGACTCCACTTCCAAATAACACAAGACTTGTTTGAGGCGCTCAGCCATCTTGGCCGGTGAGAGACAGCGAAACTATCGGATTGAAGGTTGCACCACGGTCAACAATGCAAGTGGAGCCAAAACAGCCAAAGAAGACGGCGTTGCACTGGGTGGCACTATCCGTCCCAAGGCTAAGGAGAATGGCCTGGTACCCTCGGCATGGTGGAATCTAGGTGGCGCCAAATCGGAAGTGGTAGGGTGCACACACTCCTCGTACGCACGGGAGAGTATCATGGCCTGCTGAAGATCCATCAATCGCATCAACTCCACATCAGTGCGAAGTGGTTTGGGAAGGCCTGCCATGAACAATTGCATTTGCTGCTGAACTGTCAATGGTGGCGCCCGGTAGAGTAAGGTGAGATAGGCATTCTGATAAGCTTCAACGGAGCCTTCAAACGGCAAGCGTGCAAGTGCGCTAAGGAAATTGCTGCCAAGTGGAGGACCACAGCTGCGCAATACCCGTGAGATTGTATGAAGCCAACCACACTTTATCTGCTTCTGCCGTTCACTGACCATGAAAGAATTGATCACATCAGTTCAGCCAGGCGAGGGATCGTCCGAGCCATCGAATGCTGGAAAATCTAGCTTATGGTATCAAGGTGGGACGTTCGGTGTAGGGGACTGTTCTAGGGCGATAGAACGGCCTACCGGCAGAAGGTGTCGAACTGTATGGGCGGAAGGTGGGGTTAAGGTGGAAGACGGCATATATATGGAGGTATTAGCGTATGCCATGTGAGGGTGAACTGCAGCTGGTAGCATGCTTTCAGGCCATGGATAGGTGGATGTTACAGTTGTAGGCAGAGGTGAAGTAATCGATAATGCAGTGCTGAGAACTGGGAGTTGGGCGAAAGTGGCTAGGGATGCCACCGGTGCTGATGGGAACGGAAGGAATCCAATGTGTACATCTGTTGCACATCTTTCCAGTGCGAGCATCTGAGTGGTGATATCGTTCAGGTTTTGCTGGACACCATCCACCGGGTCGCTCAAGCTGACATGGTTTCCATCAACGGGGAGGGTTAACTCCTTGATAGCTTCCAGGACCGTCAATAGGGAAGCAGAGTTGCCGCCCCCTTCAGACCCCAGCATGGTGGAGCTGTGCTGGACTGGAGGCCAAGGCCAGTAGTTGCAGCAACCTAGAGCCGTGTCAGCTACCATATCGCACAGGAGAAGAGACAGGAAAGGGAAGCACAAGAAAGAGGTAAGACTCTGATTCTTTCTTATTGATTTCTGAATTACAAGATAGCCCATATATATAGGGTTGGACCCACCCTAATTGCATACCTAGCCAATTTTGTTAAGCAAACCAGGGATCAACCCTTATCTGACTCAAACTCCTAAATGAAATCTTAATACTTTCTTATTTCTTCTATTCTTCCAAAACTCAGGCCAAAGGCCTTGCCGTGTGCTCTGCCCTTCATTCCCTTGGACTGTAGCGCGTCAACGTATTGTCGACCACCCCTGCCACTGCTGACCGTGCTACTGTCGCGTGCTCTACAGCCGGCTCTTGTTGTTTTCTTTCTCTATGGCTGTATTGGACTCCCCACATAACATCATGTCAATATAATGTAGCCCAAAACTAATTGAACAAACTTGTATTTGTCAAAGCAACACCATACCAGACCACTAGGTGAGGACTGATGGTCAATCATTTCATGAGTGATGACAACGAGAATAATTCTAGTCTTGTTGTACGACTATGTAGTCTTATTACAGTGAATACTGAATGAGGTAGATCTGTTGAAAATAATGTGGTTTTAGCAAGAATTTAGCCATAATACCAGAATTAAAAATTAATGAGAAAATATGATTCCACGTAAGATAAAATGACAAGCACCAAAGTAATTATCATAAGGCAATTATCAATTCTCATGTCATTTACATATGAAATCATACCTACCAGACCAAATAATAGAAAGGAATCGATTAGCATAATTCTCAAATTGATTTTTTTAGTATGTTGCTCTCCGATGTCGGCTACACTTGTTTTAGAATAAGGCCAGCTCAGCACAAAGGTCTTAAAATCTCCAATAGTGTAACAATTATGACACAAATGCACTAGAAAATGAGCTGTTCTAATTACCAAATAGTTAATTGATAACATAATTAACAATAGATTAATAAACAACCACCAAGTGACTGCCAACAACTGGAATAATTAAATAACAGTGAGATAATAACAGCTAGTTAATTATCCGAACACTATTAATTGTTCTAACAAAGGAAATGAGCAATAAACTGCCAGTAGATTGCAGAATATAAATGACAGTAACAACTCAAGAACTAAAACAAACTAATTTCTATCACACTATTTATGATTTGCCTAATCCTCATCAAGCAATCTCTTAATCCCACATATTATCATGCAATTATCTCCCAAAACCAGTGATAATATTATCAAATACTACACAGCACTAGAAGAGCTCACAATTACATAATAATTACAAGTACTGAAGAAACTCACAAGGAGATAGCACTCAAAGCTGTCCATAAGACAACAAGGATAGACACGCCAAAGTCAACACTGTTCCAGAAAACTTATCGCCGCCGTTTGCACCGTGGCATGGTTCTCGGAGATACAAAGCCACCCACACGAACCCGCAAGCACCATGATCGTGAGGTCGAGGGTTGGAAACGCCACACAAGACTAAGAACCTAGCACTGACCAAGTGCTAGGCAAACAAGAACACCATACAAAACACGGTCGAGCTACAAAACAACCGCTACAGAAATGGCACTCGAACCAACGCAAAGCAACTCACTCGCACAGCTGCAGCATTGACCCAGTGTGAAGCCGGAGTCACTACTGCCTTGTTATGACCTCATAGGCTCTGCCCTCACCGAAGCATGGCACACCGATGGCAAAGCCGAGGTTGAGGCTTCAGGTTGCTGCTGGAGATGAAGTGTCGAATCGTGCCGTCACTACCAGAGCTCAGAACCTTAGGGTTTTCACTTGATGGAGGTGGAAGAAAAAGAAGAGAAGGGAAGCTCGATTTGGATCTGAGGTCTAGAGAGGAAAGCCCCGAGTCGGTTTAGAAGAGAATGAGAGGAGACAACGTCGACACCGGCCTCACACAACCATCGGAGAGGGGTAGGGATCGGGATTGATCTCCATGATCCTTTGGGCGTCCACCCCTTGGAGAACTGGCCAAAGGCCACCTCTCCCTCTTATCTCTTTCTTCTTTTTATAATAGGTGCCCCCCTCCCTCGCATCAAAATCAAAATCTTTTTACGGCGACATGCAACACTTTGTTGGCTCCATTACATAGCAACGCAACAAAATACCCCCATCTTCTCACAGCAAAATTTGAGTTTTCATGGCCATTGTGCCAACAATTTCTTGCCTAGTCTACAGAGCAGAAGCAAATAGCTAAAGGGCATGTTCTTTTCAGCTTTTAAAAGCTGTTTTTCGACTTTTCTACAATAACTAGCTTTTAAATAGAGTATCTGTTCAAGATAGGGTCTACTAGTTAATTGTAGTTCATACTATACCGACTTCATTTATATCGGTAAAAACCGCACGTGAGTTTCTATTACTATGTAATCTTTCGTATGAACAACCCAAAAACCAGAAACCACATCCAAAAGTCATAAACTTCAGCCAAAAACAACGGGCCCAAAATCCATCTTTTCCCGCAAATCTTTTTTTCCCACCGAATCACGTAGAAGCTAGAAGATTGGATACTTTTGACCGGTATGTAAACCTCACCTGAGCGCAAGAGGATACGGCGGTGATGGACGCCCGCAGCGCCACCACGGCCGTCTTGTAACGGTGCCTCGCCTCGTCCAGCGACCCACCGGAGCCAGGGCCGGCTCCCCCACTGCCACCGCAGCCAGCCGCGTTGGACGAGGCGTCGGAGTCGGCGGTGGTAGGCGCAGCGGCAGTCGGGTGCTGTTGCTGGTGGTGGTGGGAGGAGGAGGAGGACCAGAGCGCGGGGTTGCAGAGCTCGTGGTTGATGGAGGTGAGGATCTGGAATGTTGCGGCGTTGGCCTCCTCCAGGTGCCGCTGCCCCTCTCCCGCCAGCTCCTGCCGTCGCCGCGCCTCCTCTGACTCGGCCATGTGGCTCGCCGGAACCGTAACTCGCCGGAGTTACGCACGTTAAGGTTAAACCCCTCTCGCCATCTCAGGAGCTCGGAAGTCGGAAGCTGTAGGGTTTGGGATTCTGGGAAGCCCGGGAAGTTCAGATTTCGGAGTCAAGTTTTAATGGGCTGCGATTCTTGATTGGGCCTCTCAGATCCGGCCCAATTGCAGCTGTGCTCACATCGCGTACTTCACGTTTTTTCCGTTTGTCCTTTCCCTTTCATCAGAAGGAATGACAGGATGATTTCGTCAGAGCACGACGTGTTAAAGGCTTCATTCCAAATAGTGTTAGCTTTTAGCTTTTGTTAGCAACTATTTTAAATACGTTAGCTTCTTTTTTCTTTGTCTATAGAAATATAATTGTTTTTTCTCTCTTTTTTTTCTTTATTTTTCCTTTATTTGAATGTTTTTGTCAAAATATATCGGTCACTACAGTATCATTTCAGTCGAAATCCAAAAACCATCAACCGCAGAAGACGACGACGACCATATGCTGCATTGGTACGTGATATACCGAACAGAGTTGAGTTGAACCTTAGAGCATCTCCAAGAGAGGCTCAATATTTTGTCCTCTAAAATCTCATATTGGGAGTCTTCCTAAAAAAAATTGTCCTCTAAATCTTTCCCCTCCTTCAGCAGCTCCTCTAAACTTGGATCCCTAAAATTACTATCTAGGCACTGTATATTTGATGGTGATCCACCTCAATTTTAGAGTACTAAAATTATTGGGTGTGTTTTAGAGTATCTGTTGGAGCTTGTTTTTAGCTTTCATACCCAATATTTTAAGATAGGGGGTGAGAAAGAGCATCTCTTGGAGATGCTCTTACTACTGTGGAGTGGAGTCTGTCTCAGATTATCTAATATGGAGCGCCAGCCTGAGGATTCAAAACTATAGAACTGCACCTGGCACTGTATTCCAGTGGCTCAACCTCAACTGCATGAGATCTCGTCTAGGCTGCTAGATATGCTGTTTAGAGCAAGGCTAATAATACAGCCTTCAGCTGGCTGTATGGACACTTACAGCTCACTTATCAGCCCATTCATATAGTAGTTTACAGCCAGCTGAAGGCTGTATGACCCACCCCTTTCTCTCACAAAGTTTCTTGGTTCTTGTGCTTCAGCTGGCTGTAAACTTACAGCCCACCTCTCTTCTCTCTTCTCCTCTCTCTCCTCCACCTCAGCATACAGCCTACTAACAGCCTCTTATTATACTTTTGCAGTTGCATCTACGGGCATTAATAACCAACCATTTTTTACACTGGCCTCAAAATTCAGCCGGTGAGAATGGTTGTACACATAAACTATCTGCAAACACAGCCCTTGAAATCTGCCTCTTTTCTCTTTTGGCTCCCCAATGCAATATCAAATATTCTAGATTTTCAGCTTCTGAATATACCGTGCTAATCAAATTGGTCTTCATGAGTCTTCATGTTCAGTTTTTTCTTCGAAAAAAAGAAGCCAGAGATATCTATGTTCAGTTGAACACCGCCCTCAGCAGAATCAGTCCGAAACAAAGTGAAAGGTTACTCGATTCAAGTGAACTTGCAGACCCCAACATCTAACAATTGAGAACAGAGTGTTCTGAAGGTTCAGCTGGTTCCAGTACAGCTGCTGCTATTGTTAAAGGCAAGCTAGTGAACTCTGGAACTGAATTAAAGACAAACAGCATTCAATTGTCCATTGCATCACGAACTCCAGGGCAGCATGTATATAAATCTCTTGCTTGCACATTCCAGCAGTAGTCTCAAGATTCAGCAGATACTTCTATTGCTCTTGATAAAACTACTAGAATCTTGACCTGAAATGAAAGGCATATTTGAGAACATGTAAAGGTCATTCTATATTTGTGATGAGTACTTAACTGTGTTTATGCTTCGGTGTCAAATTTTGAGTTTGATTTTGTGTCTTTTATTCTCTGGATTTTGTTGTCTGGGAGACAGTGATCTGACCAGTCTGCGCAGGTGATCAAACTGGCTAGCAGTGTGATCAACTGAGAGAGTCGGTCCAACTGGTAGAGTTGGCGGTCGACCGGCTGAGAGAGGCGTTCCAACCAAAGGAGCGACAGTACCAGCCCATAGTTGGCAGTAGCTATTTTCCAGAGAGGGTCGAGTTGCGTTGCATGATGTTTTTGTGAGTGGTACGACCGGTCATGTACCGACAGTATGATCATAGGAAGTAGGGTGATCTAATTAGCATGGTTGCCGTCATCAAACTAGCTCCTGGTTGTTAGTGGTCTTACTGGCCAATGGATGGCAGTCAGACCGGTCTCTGGTTTTGGGAGTGAGTCTGGGTTGGTTTCGGCAGTATTAGTCATGGCGTGAGTCCATGAATATATTCTCTTACTGATAATAATCAAGTGCATATTATTTGTAATCAAAATTGGTGCTTGGTCTTTGATGTGCTTGGTGATTATTGTTGTCAATGGCAAGATCAAGACTAGGGAAAGTGTCCCGAGCTCATGGCGTGACGAGTAAATCCGAGTGGAGCATCATCTTAAGTAGAGAAGCACATAAGAAAGACAAAGATCATAAGCAAGTCTATGTATATGGTGTGCCAATTAGACTTGTGAGTTTCACGTGGTGGTAGTACTCAAAGCAGACATACAATTTTGGCGGCAAGTAATTGGGTATCACGGACTATGGTGTTGTGTGCTATAGAACTTGGGCATTTCATGTAGTGATGGTCCTCTAGAAGAGGCATACGATCTTGGTGATGAGTCACTGAGCATCATATCTTCGTGTAGTGGTTGCTTCAAGGAGAAGCATCGTGGAGTCCAATAGGTGACAATTGAGAAAATTATCCTATACCAATTGGAGAGACGGTTGGCAAAACCGTGACGATGGCCTAACTGGTTTAGGTTATATCTTGGAGGATGGAGCATCATATAGGGCTATCAGAGCCAGGTGAAGTCACGCTTTAAAAAGCTGCTAGTGTGTAAGTGTAAAATTCGTTTGTGTGTGAGTTATTGGGTTTTCTAATTATAAGTGATTGTATCCACTAAGGGTATGTAGGTTAGGATTTGATGTGAAGTGAGAACCTCCACTATATAAGTCATTTATATGAGTTGAGAAAGATTGGACTCTATGAGAGAGATTAGAGTTTTCTTGTATTGAAGGCGTGTGCGTGTGTGTTCTAGGTTTAGAACTCTGTCCTCTATGAAGGAATGGATATAAAACATCATCTTCAAGTGAAATAAACATCCTAAGTTTATCCAAGTGGGTTGTGCCATAGATCCTTCCTTGTGATTTTAATTTGCTTGGGTTTCTTGTTTAGATTTTCCCTTCTTGATCTTTCTTGACATCAAGAACGCGTAAGAGGTGGAGATACCTTTAGGAGATCAGATCCTATCCATCTAAGAATGTTCTAGAGAAAGTTCTTGTGGTTGCCCGATTTTCTCAAGGGAGAGATGCTTTTGGGGTTTTAATATTATTAGCAATTTGGTTTGAGTTCATGTTGTGATCTAGCTTGCTATGATATATGATAATCCTCCATGGCCATCTAGATCATACCAAGGAGAAGATTTTGAAAAAAAAATTCACCCCTCTGGCTTACCATACCGATCTTACAACCTACAACATCACTCAGTTATCCACTGCATTAACAACTCATAGCTCCAAAATCTAGTTTCCAGGACAGCAGGCATTTCTCTTATTCACATGCCTATGTGGTCCAATGAGAAGCTCCTGAACACATAGCTCCACATTCAAGGGCGGAGCATACCAAATGGGCTTCGTCAGACTTCAGCCCACCCTTCGGCCCGCCCCAAACCACCATCCTCACTCAAGATGGGTTGGTCCATCAGATTGGAGATGAGGTCATCCACCCCACAGGCCACATGCTAGACGACGACACACCACGCACGAGGGAAACGAGAGAGACGAGCATGCACCTACGGCTGGCGGCGCCCGGTGGCCCACCCGAGCACCTAGCACACGCAAGGGAGACGTAGAGGCAGAGCTCAGCGGTGCGACACCGACGGTTGGCTGCCTACGTGGCAGCCGAGCAGATCTGGGTGGCGGCAGAGGCGGCAAGCAGATCCCGATATGGCGGCGGTGGTCGAGCTGCTGAGGCGCCTGGGTCGGCGAGGAGCTGGTGTGGCCGGGCATGCGAGGGCACAATGGTAACATTGGAAAAGTTGTGTTTCCAGTCCAACATCAAGCCATATGCGCTGGCTCGTGACAAGAAAGTCAAGGTAAGCCTAGTGATCACTATCACTCCTCTTAGTACTAGTTTTCTCGGGACATTACAAAAATTCCGTCTTTGTTCTGGTTGTTGATGTTCAAGGATTTTATAGCTACTTTGGGAATCAAGGTGTTCTCGCCAGTCAGCGACACCCTTTTCGACTCTGTAGAAATCATAGAGAAGGTACTCAATAGTCAATACTTGTGCACCCATGGTCTTTTCTTGATTGATGTTTGGAGTCCTCAGCTTATGGGATTTTTTTGGCAATCGAAAGAATGGAGGTCAACCATCGTTGACATACCAAATTACCAATCGTTTGTGGCTATCGCCAGGGACTAGCCGCCTGAGCTGGTAATGGAGGAGTACTCTGAGCTCCCGCCGGTTGGAGATACTGGGGAGTATGAGTTGTTGCCCATGCCCAAAGTGGAGGAGCTTGGGTACAGGGATATCAGCCAGGTTAGAGCAGTAGTACACTTGACTTACTCCAAAGTACTAATTGTTCGATCAGATTTGAGATTTACTTAATTAGATTGCCATTTATTTGTAGGAGGAGATTTCTTCATTATGCGGTGGCGACCGGTGAGTGAGATGGAAGCTCTTAAGAGAATGAGAGAATCACTCCAAGATAAGGTGCGTCTAAAAAAGTGGTTTCTTTTCTGATTCATTTCATTCACAACTAAAAAAGTGATTATTTTTCTGATTCATTTCATTCATAACTTCTGAAATCTGAATGATGGATTTACAAATGGAAATTACCTGTTACTATGATACATTACACTCTAATAAACATCAAATTCCCTTTTTGCAGGAGTGGGTAGCCAGATTTGAGAAATCTAAGGGTGATCCTTTTGCCTTCCTGAAACCTACGACGATGGTCTTGTCAATGTCACCGTATCTGAAAGTGAGTCTTATCGTGAGCCAATGTTGCCAGTCTCAATCATTCCCATTTGTTTTAGATTACAGTGTTGAAGTGGATTGTTACGTCGCAGTTTGGTTGCCCGTCGTCAAGATATTTTTACCACTGCATTCAGGATGTCTACAGGACCGCGAAGAATCATACAAAACCACCTGTTTCATTGATTGGCCAGGTGAGTTCATTTGTAAGTACATTTGTTTGTTCTGAAGGTAAAGAACAAATCTGACCTCTGAGCGCTTATGTTCTTGTAACAGTTGCTATGGCGGGACTTCTTCTACATAGTGCCTTTTGGGACTCTTAATTTCCATCGTATGAGAGGGAACAAAATATGCATATAGGTCTGCTCCATTTGATCATATCATCTGCTTTTCTACACCTCTCTTCTTTATCATAATATGAATTCATTTGTCTAGATTCCATGGAGAGAGAATGAAGAGCTATTTGTTGCATGGAGAGATGGTCGTTCGAGGTTTTAAGTCAACCTTCTATTTTCATCCTGGATTCGCCGCTGTCCACGTTCACCTATCAAGATCACTTCGTTTGTGCAATATCAACTCGGGACTACCGCAGCCTGCAAGAACAAACAACAACTGCTATCCTACATTGCACTCAACAACTCCCGGAACTGCAACAATAACTTCCAACTGTGTGTGACCTTTCAGGGAGATACACTTGCAGTTACAAAAAAAGGCCTGATGATATCTTCAGACCGAGAAGTCCATTCTAAACATTCAGGTGCAGCAAGAACAAATGCCAAGATTTACTCCGGCATGGGACTTCACAGTTTTCCAGTTTCAGTGCTCAGTTTCCAGTCACAAAGCTCTTATTATGCACCTTAATTATCATTTATCAATGCAGTTTAGTTTGCTTACTAAAAAATGCTCCACTCTATCTACATGCTTATGAACGAGGCAGACAATTAGACATGCTGTAAGATCGAGGTGGCCGACTAGAGGGGGTGAATAGGCGGTTTTAAAATTTTCTTCAAATTAATACTAATCAATTCAAGAGCTTTTCTAATTGCCTAAACCAAGTATACAATGCGGAAGCTAAATTCAAGTTGGTTTAGTACAAATAGTGCCTAAGTCAAATAAGTTTGCCTAAGTGCACCAACAAGTCTAGCCTAGGTCAATCTTTGCAATTCTAGATTTACAAGCAATCAAAATAATGCTAAGTAAGTAAATTGCTTGAATGTAAAAAGAGCACAAGAAAGCAAACCACAAATGACACGTTCTCTTTTTACCGTGGTGTTCGGAGACTTGCCGGTCTCCCCTAATCCACGTTGAGGTTAGCCCAAACGAATTGGACCGGCTCCACGAATTAAGCCTTCCACCTCAAATCCCCTAGTGGTAGCTCTTCCCCGCTCCGGGTAGGTGAGCTCCAACCTTCACACACGCCGGGCCTTCTCACAAGCTTCTTTGAGAAGATCACCGGACACGACGCCTCCCACGCCGTCTAGGAGTCGGCAAACTCCAAGAGTAACAAGTTAAGTCTCTCACTTGACTCTCACCACGTGCAACGAATGCACAAGCTCAATCCGGACACAAAGTCCTCCTCTAGATGCAACACATGCACTCTAGATCACCTCTCCTCTCTCACAAAGTGCAACACATGCACAATTGAGTGGAGAGCCTCACACTAGCTCAAAAGAGTGAAATGGAGTCCCTAGAACCTTACCCCAACCGGCCACAATGGAGTATTTATAGCCCACACCTCAAAACTAGCCGTTGGAGTCAAAAACAGGATTTTGCGGTACTACCGCTGCTACAGTACCGGTACTACCGCTCCCCACCATAACGGCTAGAAAAATAGCCGATAGTCAGCCATTTGCGGTACTACCGCAGTTATAAAATGGGGTACTACCGTTCTGCGGTAGTACCGGGAAGTCGCGCGGTACTTCCGCTTCAGCACAGACAACACTCAGAAAAACGGTCATAACTTTTGACTCCGATGTCGGAATTGAGTGATCTTGGACTCTGTGGAAAACTTATTCAAAGGGCTACACAACCCATCTATTTGCATGATCTCAAACACATTAGATCAATGCAGAAATCAAAAGAGATCCAAAAGAGTCACTCCCATGGTCTAATGTCCAAAGGAAATAGCAATAAACAATCTTAGACCATGCCAAGAGATTATACATGATCTACAACTTTTGCAAAACACATTTGCAAACTTAGATCATGTCACAAGGAATAGGTACATGGACTTCAACCTTTTGCAAAACACATTTGCAAAGTATAGTCACATGTTACAAGGATTTGCCACATGAGCTTCAACCATTTGCAAAACACATTCGCAAATGCAAGCCACATGCCAAGATGAGCTAGAGCAAGTGAGGTTGAGCTATCAACACATGATGAGACTCAAACTACTAGACATGACCCCTCTTAATAGTACGGCAACCTATACTAGCAATCCGGTCTTTCAACCAAACACCAAGACCGGTAAAAGACTAGGAACACATCCTTAGCCCTAGCTAGTCATACCTTTGCCTTGAGTCATCGTCTCGATATGCATCAACTCATGATGCATCCTTTTCATCAACTCCATCAACACATGATGGTCTTCCTTGACTTGATCAACACATGATCATCATGCATCAACTCATGACACATCTTCTTCTTCTTTGATAGCCTTCAACTCATGAAGCTATCTTCTTCTTGATCTTGACTTGATGATCTTCAACCCATGAAGTCATCCCAAGTCATCCTTATTTGTGAAACATAACCTATTCATCCAACTCATGAAAAATGTTAGTCCACAAAACAATTGTCATCAATTACCAAAACTCACCATTAACTCATAATGGAGGGACTAGATTCTCAATCTTTCCCTTTTGGTAATTGGTGACAACCTCAATAGATAATGAGATAATAAATTGAATATGAAATCATTTTAATTCAAAGTGCGGTACTACCGTCGTTGTAACTTCCGGTACTACCGCTCTGCGGTAGTTCCGCGAAGTCGGCGCGGTAGTTCCGCTTGAGCCGGAACCAAACTTGGCGCTCTCTGGAAAAAAGGTTCCGCTCTACCTCCGGAGCTTCCGGACTCCGGAAGTACCGCTCTATACTGCGGAACTACCGCAACCTGCGGTAGTTCCGGCGTTCAAATCGCCGGTACTTCCAATCCCGCGAAAACTCAAATGCATCCAGAGGGTGCTCTCTGGAAAAAAGGCTTCGCTCGCTATCCGGAGCTTCCGGTCGCCGGTAGTACCGATTCTGGGCGCGGAACTTCCGCTCTACGGTAGTTCCGACGTTGAAATCAGCGGTACTACCGCTCTTCCAGACAGAGCACAGATTTGGCTTTTAAAACAGATTTTCAATGAATGAATGCTCCTAGTTTGATCCCAATGTATGTATAAAAGGAAACATGGATCAATACTAATGAAACTCCAAAACATAGAGAGAGCTCCCCCTAAATGTGTGCATACAAGTCTATATAATGAGGACATATGCACATATTCATTTTGGACTAATTTAGGAGTTCAATCTATATTTTGGATCTAAGGGATGCATTATTATATGAGAGAGTGATTTCGAATGCATACCTCTTTGATTTCACATTTCCATCCAAATGAGATTAAATATAAATAAACTTAAACAAGCATATTAGTCTCATATATGCATTTGTCATTATCACCAAAACAATATAGAAGTATTTATTATTAACATCGAAATCTCATAATGGCATTTGTCATTAACACCAAAACCAAGTTAAACGGAGCTTGATCTTTCAATCTCCCCCTTTTTGGTGATTGATGACAAATCCATTTATGATAATAGCACATAGGTGAAAATGACTAAATGATATAACATGAAGTGCATAAGAGAAGGTGAAAGCATTATTTGACATATAGATTAAAAATTTTAATTTCTCCCTAATGAATATGTTATCACAAATTTTTCTCCCCCACTATCCAAGACTATTATCACAAATTTCAATGCTATTATCACACATTTCTCCCCCATTTGGCATTAAGCACCAAAAAGAGATAATTAACACCAAATAGCATTGATTATTCTAAAGACAAGTGAAGAATACAAAGCTAAGCCATGAAATGAGATATTTTATCATGAGGAGCTTGATACCAATTGTATTGTTATTATGAGGAGTTTGATACCAATTTGATTTAACTTAATATGGTCATGAAGAAATATGAAACTAAATGCAAATGACCAATTGAAACCACTTAAAATAACTAAAGATATTTGAAACACATTCAAATAATCTTACTCATGAGAGCTCCTTGAAGACTTTTGAAGTTTTCTTTGTTTGGTATTTGATACCACTTGATGTTATACCACTTGTATATAAAACATTTGTAGCATGTGGATCATTTCCTGATTTTGCATTCCAAGTGGCCTTCAAAAGCTTCCTGAAAATCTAACTTAGAAATGTCCAATAAAACTGAGGAAATTTGTCAGTATAGATGAATGTCTGAGGATCAAAAGTCATAATTATAGCTTCCTCAGATTATGAGCACACTTAAATATACAAAAATCATAAATCAGCTCAAAACATGAGTTTTCAGAAAAACTGAAAGTCTGAAATTCAGACTTTTGCATTCCACTTAAGCTTCTAGAGAGAGATGAAACATTGATCAAATGCTATTTATAAATTCTTATAAAATTTGACAATGAAGACCAACTATAGAGGATCAATTTTCATTATGGTGACCTTCTCTAAATCTGAACCAATATGAATAAACAAAAATCACAAATTGGCTCAGAATCATGAAAGTTCTGAATTTTCAGCACATTTTCAAAGACAGAAAAGGTCAAAACTTTTTCAAATTAATTTGAAACATTTTCAAACTTTGCAGATTTGAACTTGATGCTATTTGTGACCTTTTCCAACAGGAATTTTCGAAAAAATACTTCTCCAATCAAAAGATATGCTAAAATGCGCATTGAGAGCAAAAGAGTAAGTTGATTTTGCATTAAAGGCTTGAAACCCAAACAAATTGGATTTTCATGGAGTAATTTGCTTTCTTAGCTTTCATATGAGTTATAAATACTATTTCAAGCCAAGATACACAAAGAAATCTTGCTCAAATAGCTAAACTCATCATATGCAAGATTAGGTCGCTTTGGGTCAAATGAAGTTTTTGGATGAGATTCAAATGAATATAACTTTTCAATGATTGGTCTTTTGCAAAAACTTTGAACTAGAGAAATGTTTGAAATGACCAACCCTTTGAGTTTTGTATTGACAACTTTTTCAAATACTCAATAGATTGCAATTTAGAGAAATATCTTGTTTAATCCAAAAACAAGATCATATAAGATCCTTTTTGGGCCAAATCTTCATTTTGATTTCTAAAATAGAGATTTTTACTCAAAATGCTTTGAAAACATTTGAAATACATAGTTGGGTACTTTTATTTAGATTTTCACAACATTTAGCCTTTTGAAACAAGATTTTTGATTTTTGACTAAAGAAGCTCTTTTGAAAAGATAATCTTGCATATCATTTGATTATTACTACATGAATACCAAAAGAGAATGAAACACATTCATTCACAAGAACCATAAACCATTTTTGGGCAAATAAGTAAAATGATTTTCCCAATAGTAATATTTTACCCTTTTTGCTTTAGTAAGCACAAAAATATTATATATGTTTTTCACAAAGAAAAACTCCCCTAAATTGTTTTCTCCTCTTTTGTGTAAGGGGGATTCTCCTCTTCTTGTTTTTCTTCTATTTTCTTACAATAGATACCACTTGTGAAATAAATACCACTTGTAAATATAAATGATACCAAGTATACTTAATTCCAATCGTAGAAAACTTGATACCACTTGAAAGATTTCTCAAGAGTAATAGCATTTGTGGTAAGAGTATGATATCATATAGAAGAGATACCACTTGTAAAGGTGGTTACTATATGGAAGAAGTTGATATCATAGGTGAGGAGCTTGATTAAGATAAGAGATTTTGCTCGGCAAGAGAAAAGAGTAGATATCACTTAAAAGATATCATCACTTGGAAATCAATGATATCATATATGTGAAGAGCTTGGTTAAGAAATATTTGCTTGCCAAGGTGAAAAAGATATCAATTGGAGGAATAAGGATATCACTTTATTTTCACAATCAAGAGATACCACATGAAGGAAATGGATGATATCACTTTGAGAAGATAGGAGTGAAGCACATGCTGAGGTCAAGATGATCAAAAGTCTACCACTTTTTGAGGTAATGCCATTTAATGAAAAGAATCAAATTGAGAGCAAAATGGCATATGGTTTCAATAAATACTTGAGGGTAGCTAGCAAGGGTTCACAAGGATCAACTTGACTGAGAGGAGTAAGGGAAATTGGCTGAGGAAATTTAAAATCAAATTTTGAATCAAATCAGCCACTCTCCAGAAATATCGGTAGTACCGCAGTTTCACTGCCGGTAGTTCCGATACCCGGAAGTACCGCAAAATGACTGCCGGTAGTTCCGATTTTTCTGGGAGCACCCAAGAGATTGGATTTTTGAGGAGAGGCAAGATATAATATTGTACATTGCTCCAAAGTTTTTCACAAAGAAACATAAACCTCTTATGGAGCATTTCCAACTATATGCAAATATTAAAAACTTTTTCAATATAGTTTTTAACAAATTAAGCTTTCAATTTTTAACAATAAGCTCATTTTCATTGAATTCTTCAAGATTGCAAAAATGAGCATTTGGGGGTATATTAAGCATTCAATTACATGTATGAGTTTTAAATACCCTTGAGAGCCAATATGCATCAATAGTTTGGGCTCAAATGGCAAAACTCACTTAAGTGCTAGATTGTGACCACTTAGGTCAACTCAATATTTTGGATGAGTTTCAAAACCAAATAACTTTTGATTGGTTGGCTTTTTGTAAAACTTTTGAATACCAATAATGTTTGAAATAGCCAACTCTATGTTTTTGGTATTGAATACATTTTAAAATTCCTTTTAGAATTGATTTTGGGGAATTTTTGAGTTTAAAACCAAAACAAGATACTAACTAGGTAGTTTTGGGTTGGAAACTCATTTTTACTACAAATAAGTTTTCTAAAACCAAAAACCTTTTGTAAAACCTTTGAAAAGCATTTGTATACATTTTCCAACTAGTTTTTCAAAGATATATTAATTATTTCGAGATTTTTGACTTTGGCTAAAAGGCTCAATTTTGAAAAACAATTCTAGCACTTAATTAATTTGGGCACACAAAGAGATGTGATACACATGAATATGATTTAGCACTCTACCTTAATGTGCCACAATCATCTTGCTCATAATTCACAACAATGAAATTTTAGCACAAGAGCAAGAATACCCCTTTTAAATGATTTTCATGCAATACAACCTACACAAGGCTAGGGGCTAAATAAATTCAAATGTAGCTACTTGTTACCGAGATGGCATTGGTTCATAATATGGCATGATCGTCCTCAAGCTTGGCTTCCATTGTCCATATGGTGGATTCACCTCTTCATGAATACGCCAAGTCTTCAATGCCTCTCCAAGTACCTATTAAGCATTTAAACACATTTTGGTACCCAAAACTTGGTTGGGTCCATGAATGTTAGTCATCATAGACTTGGGCACCCAAATAGCCCTAGGAGTGATTTTATGTAAACTAACATTCTTAGCAAACACATTGCCATTTTTATTTTTCCTAAGCATATAATGTTCATTAACAAGAGATGGCTTAGGAATGATACCTTTGGGACAATCCTTACTTAAATGTCCCTTTTCCCGGCAATTATAGCAAGTTTGGCAATTATTACCTCTTCTTATCTTCTTGCCTCGCTCATTGCCGGTTTGCCTCTTCTTTGATGGATTATTCTTGTTTTCCACCTTGTTGGGGCACTTAAAGGCGAAGTGACCCGTTTCATTGCAACCATGGCACTTGACATTCTTTGTATGCCTTGCATTGTGCCTTGTCTTGCTATTCTCCTTCTTGGAGATGAAGCCAATACCTCTCTTGTCATTTGATTTTCTTTGACTTCCTAATATCTTGTCAAGAGAGGCCTTCCCTTTGTAGCTTTTCTCCAAATCATTTTTCAAACTTATGACTTGGGCCTTGAGCTCATTATTCTCCTCTACAAGGTTAGTCTCAACAAACATAGAGGAGGTGGAAGCATTTATATTTGAGCAACAAGGTAAATCTAGCAAATCATCACAACATGTAGAAACACTAGTTTTAGATGAATTTCTAGAATTAGAGGCTACACATGGCATATCATCTATTAAATCCTCACATGAGGTGGAAACATTGATTTTAGATGAAATGCTAGAGCTAGGAATTACACATGGTATATCATCTAGCAAATTGCATGTAATTCCTATATCCATGCTAGGTTTAGAGTATTCCTTGAAAAGAAGAGACTCATGTTCTTCTTTTAACACATCATAATTATTTTGAAGAGAGACATATTCTTTCTTCAAAACCTTGAATTTAGCTTTCTCCTTTCCAAGAAATTCATTAAATTCTTCTAGTATGTCCATCAACTCATCATAAGAAGGTGTGTCATCATAATCATCAAAGTTTACCTTCTTTTTACTTTTTGCCATGAAGCATCGAGTTGATGTGGAGGGAATGGTGAACTCTTCATCATCGGAGCTAGAAGTTGAGCATTCTTCTCCCGACGTCCACTCTTGTATGCAATCTTCATTGGATGAGGTGGACACTTCATATTTATCTTTAATACTTGTCCACATATCATGAGCGCTATTGAGATTGCATATTGTGTTGAACACCTCTACACTCAAAGCACTAAAAAGAGCATTAGTAGCTTGAGCGTCGAGATGTGAGCATTTCTTATCATCAATAGTTGGAGCTAGAGGATCCAATCGAGGAGAAAAGCCCACATCTACAATCCGCCATATTTTTGGGCTCATGGCCTTAAAATAGCATATCATACGGATTTTCCAATTTGCATAATTTAGGCCATTGAATAGAGGTGGTTCATCTAGGTGCACTATCCCACTAGTCGTCATCCTTTATACTCTCTAGGCGGTTAAGCCTAATAGATGAGAGACCAAGCTCTGATACTACTTGTAAGATCGAGGTGGCCAACTAGAGGGGGGTGAATAGGCGGTTTTAAAATTTTCTTCAAATTAATACTAATCAATTCAAGAGCTTTTCTAACTGCCTAAACCAAGTATACAATGCGGAAGCTAAATTCAAGTTGGTTTAGTACAAATAGTGCCTAAGTCAAATAAGTTCGCCTAAGTGCACCAACAAGTCTAGCCTAGGTCAATCTTTGCAATTCTAGATTTATAAGCAATCAAAATAATGCTAAGTAAGTAAATTGCTTGAATGTAAAAAGAGCACAAGAAAGCAAACCACAAATGACACGTTCTCTTTTTACCGTGGTGTTCGGAGACTTGCCGGTCTCCCCTAATCCACGTTGAGGTTAGCCCAAATGAATTGGACCGGCTCCACGAATTAAGCCTTCCACCTCAAATCCACTAGTGGTAGCTCTTCCCCGCTCCGGGTAGGTGAGCTCCAACCTTCACACACGCCGGGCCTTCTCACAAGCTTCTTTGAGAAGATCACCGGACACGACGCCTCCCACGCCGTCTAGGAGTCGGCAAACTCCAAGAGTAACAAGTCAAGTCTCTCACTTGACTCTCACCACGTGCAACGAATGCACAAGCTCAATCCGGACACAAAGTCCTCCTCTAGATGCAACACATGCACTCTAGATCACCTCTCCTCTCTCACAAAGTGCAACACATGCACAATTGAGTGGAGAGCCTCACACTAGCTCAAAAGAGTGAAATGGAGTCCCTAGAACATTACCGCAACCGGCCACAATGGAGTATTTATAGCCCACACCTCAAAACTAGCCGTTGGAGTCAAAAACAGGATTTTGCGGTACTACCGCTGCTACAGTACCGGTACTACCGCTCCCCACCATAACGGCTAGAAAAATAGCCGTTAGTCAGCCATTTGCGGTACTACCGCAGTTATAAAATGCGGTACTACCGTTCTGCGGTAGTACCGGGAAGTCGCGCGGTACTTCCGCTTCAGCACAGACAACACTCAGAAAAACGGTCATAACTTTTGACTCCGATGTCGGAATTGAGTGATCTTGGACTCTGTGGAAAGCTTATTCAAAGGGCTACACAACCCATCTATTTGCATGATCTCAAACACATTAGATCAATGCAGAAATCAAAAGAGATCCAAAAGAGTCACTCCCATGGTCTAATGTCCAAAGGAAATAGCAATAAACAATCTTAGACCATGCCAAGAGATTATACATGATCTACAACTTTTGCAAAACACATTTGCAAACTTAGATCATGTCACAAGGAATAGGTACATGGACTTCAACCTTTTGCAAAACACATTTGCAAAGTATAGTCACATGTTACAAGGATTTGCCACATGAGCTTCAACCATTTGCAAAACACATTCGCAAATGCAAGCCTCATGCCAAGATGAGCTAGAGCAAGTGAGGTTGAGCTATCAACACATGATGAGACTCAAACTACTAGACATGACCCCTCTTAATAGTACGGCAACCTATACTAGCAATCCGGTCTTTCAACCAAACACCAAGACCGGTAAAAGACTAGGAACACATCCTTAGCCCTAGCTAGTCATACCTTTGCCTTGAGTCATCGTCTCGATATGCATCAACTCATGATGCATCCTTTTCATCAACTCCATCAACACATGATGGTCTTCCTTGACTTGATCAACACATGATCATCATGCATCAACTCATGACACATCTTCTTCTTCTTTGATAGCCTTCAACTCATGAAGCTATCTTCTTCTTGATCTTGACTTGATGATCTTCAACCCATGAAGTCATCCCAAGTCATCCTCATTTGTGAAACATAACCTATTCATCCAACTCATGAAAAATGTTAGTCCACAAAACAATTGTTATCAATTACCAAAACTCACCATTAACTCATAATGGAGGGACTAGATTCTCAATCTTTCCCTTTTGGTAATTGGTGACAACCTCAATAGATAATGAGATAATAAATTGAATATGAAATCATTTTAATTCAAAGTGCGGTACTACCGCCGTTGTAACTTCCGGTACTACCGCTCTGCGGTAGTTCCGCGAAGTCGGCGCGGTAGTTCCGCTTGAGCCGGAACCAAACTTGGCGCTCTCTGGAAAAAAGGTTCCGCTCTACCTCCGGAGCTTCCGGACTCCGGAAGTACCGCTCTATACTGCGGAACTACCGCAACCTGCGGTAGTTCCGGCGTTCAAATCGCCGGTACTTCCGATCCCGCGAAAACTCAAATGCATCCGGAGGGTGCTCTCTGGAAAAAAAGCTCCGCTCGCTATCCGGAGCTTCCGGTCGCCGGTAGTACCGATTCTGGGCGCGGAACTTCCGCTCTACGGTAGTTCCGACGTTGAAATCAGCGGTACTACCGCTCTTCCAGACAGAGCACAGATTTGGCTTTTAAAACAGATTTTCAATGAATGGATGCTCCTAGTTTGATCCCAATGTATGTATAAAAGGAAACATGGATCAATACTAATGAAACTCCAAAACATAGAGAGAGCTCCCCCTAAATGTGTGCATACAAGTCTATATAATGAGGACATATGCACATATTCATTTTGGACTAATTTAGGAGTTCAATCTATATTTTGGATCTAAGGGATGCATTATTATATGAGAGAGTGATTTCGAATGCATACCTCTTTGATTTCACCTTTCCATCCAAATGAGATTAAATATAAATAAACTTAAACAAGCATATTAGTCTCATATATGCATTTGTCATTATCACCAAAACAATATAGAAGTATTTGTTATTAACATCGAAATCTCATAATGGCATTTGTCATTAACACCAAAACCAAGTTAAACGGAGCTTGATCTTTCACATGCATCTTCAGATCTTCTTCTTTGTAATGACAATGTTTGTGGCAATAAAAACTGAGTTAATAGCCACTGCAATTTTCCCGTTTCAGTGCTCAGTTTCCAGTCACAAAGCTCTTATTATGCACCTTACTTATCATTTATCAATGCAGTTTAGTTTGCTTACTAAAAAATGTTCCACTTTATCTACATGCTTATGAACGAGGCAGACAATTAGACATGCATCCAGATCTTCTTCTTTGTAATGACAATGTTTGTGGCAATAACTACTGAGTTAATAGCCACTGCAATTTTCCAGTTTCAGTGCTCAGTTTCCAGTCACAAAGCTCTTATTATGCACCTTACTTATCATTTATCAATGCAGTTTAGTTTGCTTACTAAAAAATGCTCCACTTTATCTACATGCTTATGAACGAGGCAGACAATTAGACATGCATCCAGATCTTCTTTGTAATGACAATCTTTGTGGCAATAACTACTGAGTTAATAGCCACTACAATAGTACTAGTAATAGTGTCAGTGTTGTATTTTTTTCAGGTGGCAGCACAGAAATCACAAAAAAGGTGCTGGTCAATGATGATGTAGAGGAGGGTACTTAAAAGAAGAACATGAAATACACAAAGCACAGCTGCACAGGGTCTCTCTAAAAAAAAGAATCAAGGGTTAGATAGACTTTTCCTGTTTGGTGGTTGCATAGTTTGATAAGACTTTTCCTGTTTGGTGGCTGCGTAGTTTGATAGACTTTTCTTATTTGGTGGCTGTGTAGACTTCTCGTGTTTGGTGGCTGCGATTTCAACCCTTATGCACCGTTTGGTTTGGGCTATGAGGTGGGTTAGAAATATAATCTGTTAAATATTATTGAGTTAGGAGGATTAATTTAACCTAGTTAAAGTGTTTTATCTCTTTTAACATAGAATTAAGTTAACTTATTAAATTGTTGAAATAAATTAACCTAACACAACTAATCATTCTAAATTTTTTTTCTAATACTGACCGAAGTAATCTAGAAAAATAATAATTTAAATTACAAAGATTTGTTGCCAAATACTTTAGATTACCAAGATTTGTTATCAAATACAAAATTTAGGTTAAACGAAACTAGTTGAGTTAAAGTTAGCTAATTTGGTTATTTTAACCTCAAACCAAACACATGCTTAGGCATGTACAATACTACATATAGCTATTGTCTAATGTATGGAAGTTATTCATATATATTTCTATATTTACATGACATTTGAAATATGTTGATCAACATAAATTATATATCCGGTATCTAGTTAAAAACCCAAAATGCCCCTGTATCTGGTTAAGCCAACTGCAACAGTGGGTTTCCCACTGATATGAGTTTACTCAAATGGCCCGAATAACGTTAAGTTATACACGTAAATAGTGTGTGTATGCTATGGGACCCACCGAGGGATATTTATGACCCCTTTCACTGAAATTTTTGTACGGATAACCCATTTTTTATTCGAAAATACAGAAATATACCCGCGACAAAATTTTTTACACAAATAGGCTCGAGTCGCCAAACCATTGGGCGATTTACGCTTGTCGCCCCACCAAAACGCGACTTATAAAGAATCTGGTAACCGTTGGGCGATTAAATGCAATCGCCTCCCCGTTAAGCGATTCAATTGAATCGCCCCCCCCCCCCCCCCGTTCGGCGACATAAAGAAGAGTCGCCCAACGGGGAGGCGACTGCATGTGAATACAGCCCGACGGCCACGCCCCTTTTCTTCCCCACGCCTGCTCGCCATTCACTCTCCACCGCGCGAGAAGACAGAGCAGAAGAGAGGAAGGAAGAGGAGGAGGAGAGGGGAAGAAGAGAAGGAGAGGGAGAGGAGAGGGAAGAAGAGAAGGAGAGAGGGAGGAGAGGGAAGAAGAAGGAGAGGGAGAGGAGGAGAAGCCGCGGGATTTGCAGGTATTTTCCTAATTTTAGAAAATTTATTTTAGAAAAATTGTTTAGATAAATTTAGTTTAGAAAATCTAGTGTAGATATTTAGTTTACAAATTTAGTTTAGATATTTAGTTTAAAAAATTTAGTTTAGAAAATTAGCTTAGATATTTAGTTTAGATATTTAGTTTAGAAAATCTAGTTTAGAACATTAAATTTAGAAATGTAGATGCGGTTTACAAATTTAGATGTACAAATTTAAATGTAGAAAAATATAGTTTTTTGTATAATATTTGTAATGCCTTATTGTGGAAAATTTACTTTAGAAAATTTGTTTAGATAAATTTAGTTTAGAAAATGTAGTGTAGAGTGTAGATATTTAGTTTACAAATTTAGTTTAGATATTTAGTAGAGATATTTAGTTTAGAAAATTAGCTTAGATATTTAGTTTAGATATTTAGTTTAGAAAATCTAGTTTAGAACATTAAATTTAGAAATTTAGATGCAGTTTATTGTATTAGATGAAATTTAGAAATTTAAATTTGTATACTATTTTTCATGTATTATTGTAGAAAATGCAGTGTACAAATTTACATTTAGATAATTTTACAGTTATGGCGGGTGACTGGCGGTACACGTTGTTGGACGAGCACTTGGACTGCGTGCACCGCGCTTCCCGTCGTGCGCCGCCACCGGGGAGCACGGACGAGTCGACTGAGCTGGGAGTGGTCTGGACACGCACACCTCGTGTGGCCTGGGGACTCGACCCCCGTTGGACTGCCAGGTTTGCACTACGCCAACGTTTTAGTATTACCATAAAAATATTTAATGCTGACCTTCACTTTATTTGCAGGCTGCGGGATGCCGGACTTCTCCCTCTTGCCCGGATGGTGCAGGCCACGGATGAGGACGGAGGTGCCTTGGCCGAGGAGGGGGACGAGGCGGGCGTGGAGCGATCACGACGCTTCCCGTTCGACCGTTCCCTGCTGACGGCTTTGGTGGACCGTTGGCGGCCCGAGACACACACTTTCCATCTACCAGTCGGGGAGATGGCGCCGACCCTGCAGGACGTGTCCGTACTCCTTGGCCTTCCGGTCGCGGGAGACGCTGCCTTCCTACCGGAGGCTCCCGCCGAGTGGCGCGAGGACCTGCTCGGCAGATTCCAAGGGGTCCTTCCACCGGCCGATCAGCACCACATCTTCGACGAGAGGCAGAAGCATGGACCGACGCTGAGGTGGCTGGCACAGTACCGGGTACGTGGTGTTTCAAGTCGATCGCGTCTTCGAAACTCTTATTTGTGCAATTACATACTAATAAAAACTTGTTCGCATTCAGGTTGAGCGCATGGTTGCAGATGCTGACGATTACGCCGTCGCGCGCCACCCGGAGGCTTACTTGCTGTGGCTGTTTGGTTGGGTGCTCTTCACCACCAGCCACGGCAACACCGTTGACGCGCGCCTTATCGCTTATGCGAGGGCGATTGCGGATGGCGAGGCCGTCCAGATCAGCTGGGGATCGGCCGCACTTGCCGCGACGTACCGCGGCCTGTGCGATGCGTGCACGAGGATTAAGGCGAACTCGATCCTCACGGGATGTCCCCTGCTGCTGCAGTCGTGGTCGTTCGAGCGCTTCAGTCTCGGACGACCTGTACTAGACGACATGGGTCCCTACGGGGCCGAGATGTACCCGGGGGGAGACATCGACCGGCCGACGATGGGTTCTATTTGGTGTCGTCGACGAGTGAGTTTTATTTTATCGTAGTCAACTTATTAACGATCGTCGTACTAAAATAATTTCCCTTTCTTGCAGGTACAGTTCGCGCACGTGCAGGTCACAGGGCGTACCACCCCTTCGTGGAGCAGTTGGACCGCCTCGCAGACTCCGACGTGCGCTGGGAGCCTTACGCAGCGGAGGCAGTGCAGGTCCGTGCTCCTGACGGGCTGTCTGCACTGTGCTGGCGTGACCAGGCTTTCTGGCTGACCCGCCGGAAGCTCGTGTACGGCATCTACGTGGAGGACTACGCACCGCAGCGAGTCATGCGGCAGTTTGGGCTGCGGCAGGCACTTCCTGTACCAGTCGGGCCGCCGATTCCGCCCCGCGTGCACGCGTGAGTGATCGCTTCTGATATTTTTGTACATACTTACTATTGTGATCGCAAGTACTTACATTACGTAATGGTTCCATAAACAGGCACAACACGAAGGGCGTCAAGAAAGGCACGGACTGGTCCAGGAGGATGCAGCCCTGGATTGCGCAGTGGGAGGGTGCGCTGGATGACCGCGTGGAGGAGGACCGGCCATACGACATAGCCGACTACGCGGAGTACCTCATCTGGTACCAGGGGCGGACTCGTACCAGGCTGGTACATGTCGTTGACCCACCTGCCCCACACGTCGCCGCACCGATAGACACGTACCCTGCGCACTTCGCACGCGATGCTCACATCGCGGTACGTAACTTGTAATTTCAAAAATTCTCAAATGGCAATATCGTTTCGATGATGGACCATTCTATGTCTTTTTGTCCAGGCTGACGTCGGTGCCGCGCTGTGGTCGGAGTCCTCCGCACTAGTGCAGAGGTGGGGCACAGGTGGGGAGTTGACCCGCGAGGAGGCCGTCAGCTTTGCACGACGGATGGAGGCAGGGTGTAGACGTATCGTCAGCCTACTGTCCTGCACGAGGCTACCGGTGGTCTCCACACCTACGGCCAGTGCACCCCGACCACCAGTGCCACCCCGACCACCAGTGCCACCCCGACCAGCGTGGCACTACTCCGGAGGTAGTACGTGGACACGTCCACCTCCCCCGGAGCAGCCAGGGAGTTCTACGTGGACACGTCCACCTCCCCCGGACCAGCCTGGGAGTTCTGCTTGGTCACGGCCTCCTACGTACATCCCCGGCTTCCACACGGATGATTTCATGGCGCCATGTACGGGTACGCATCGTCCGAGCTTGTTTTTAACCTAAGACGACATGCAACGAACTAACGATATTACTATTGCAGGTCCTTACCAGCAGCAGGGACGCTTCTCCCCCGGGCCACATCGAGGTGGACCAGTTTTTTGCGGACTGGCTTGGGCCGTCCTCCGACGCAGCACCGGAGGTTCTCTCCGGCAGTGGCCTCCCCGGTGCACCGGAGGACACACAGCCGGAGGTGCAGGTGACTCCACCGGCGCAGCCGCGGGTGCGAAACCCACCTGATCGTTTTACTTTTTCGGACCCTCGTCACCCGCCGCCTCGTAATCCGTTGCACCGGAGGACGGCCAAGCGGGGCCGTATGGCAGGACGCGGGCGCGGTGATGGAGCACCTTAGGGTGGGAGTGAGGGGTGTATGTCATGCATGTAATGGATAAATACGCGGCATGTTACTGCGTTATATTATAAAGTTCATTTAAATTCAAACAATGCTATTATCTCTTCTTTTCGTATAGAAAATTATTTCTATATCAAGTAATGTGACAAATATTAAATACCAGTTCTTGTGTGACTTAATTACGAAATTACAAAATAATGTGACATATACCAGTATATGTGACTATACCACATTTTTTACGAGTTTCAAATTACAAAATTCACAAAACCCTTAACAGGATCCATGCGCCTAGAGGTAGATTGGCGAGCAGGCGTGGGGAAGAAAAGAGGGCGTGGCCGTCGGGCTGTATTCACATGCAGTCGCCCCCCCGTTGGGCGACTCTTCTTTATGTCGCCGAACGGGGGGGGGGGATTCAATTGAATCGCTTAACGGGGAGGCGATTACATGTAATCGCCCAACGGTTACCAGATTCTTTATAAGTCGCTTTTTGGTAGGGCGACAAGCGTAATTCGCCCAATGGTTTGGCGACTCGAGCCTATTTGTGTAAAAAATTTTATCGCGGGTATATTTATGTATTTTCGAATAAAAAATGGGTTATCCGTACAAAAATTTCCCCTTTCACTTGTGGTGCCCCTCTGTTAACGTCAAAACTCCAGCCAATAATTAAGCCTTAAAAATCCCGAATGTTAATTAAATATGCTTCATCCAGCGTCTGAATTTGCTTTAACAGTGCTGCTTGCTGTGGGGTGAAGTGACAGGAATGCCCCTGTGTGAGGCTTAACCATGGTTAAGTTTGGGCAGCCATGAAAATCAATTTTTGGCATCAAATGAGGGCAAAGTTCAAAACTTTTAGGGCATCAAACAGATTTGAATTTTTTTGGGACCGTCTCATCCTAGCCGCCGCCCACCCCGCGTCCCTCCTCCTGCCTCCTCGTCGGCGCCGCCCTCGGCACCGACGCGGACCGCCGGCGTGCCCCGCCGCTTCCGCTTCCCCCGCGGCCGCCGGCGCCAAGGGTGACGCGGCGCCGCCCGCCTCCTCTCCCGTCGCCGCACACCCTCCGCCGCCTCCGCACCCACATCCAGCCTTCTTCCCCGTCTCCGGCTGCTCACTGCCGCCGGATTACCCCACCGCTCGCGGGTTCTTGGTGCCCCCGTCGGCTGCGCCACCCACCGCCCTCCTCCGACCCGCGGCCGGCGTCGCCCCCGCCGCCTCGCAGCACCGCCGCCTCCACTGCCCACCGCCGCCCTGGCCTCCCTCTAAATTCGGGGGCTCCGGTGAACCCCAAATCCTAACTCGCTGTCGCCGGAGAAGACGACCTCGCTGGCCGGAGCTCGAATCTCCAAGCAAATTACAAGGTCAGAAATTCTACTATTCCCCCAAAAACATGCGACACATGACCTACTTTTTTCCTACTAGTACACCCCAGTATCAAATTTTTTTGGCAGTTTTGACTAAAAGTTTGAGCCAAAAAAATCCCTCAAATAAATTTTGGGGAAAAATACAATTTTGATGCGCTCGTGGCTTCGAATCCTCCTTAATTCGCGCGCATCCTCGAAGCAGTTGTCGCAGGTACTTCCTAGATCGATTCCTCTCCTTCTTAGCTCTCGATGGAGCTGCGTTTCGCAGCTGGCCGTGGTGTCTGGCGGCGGATCTGGCACCAAGGGTTTGGGGCCGGTTCTTGGGAACCTCCCATTTTTTCGTGTTTGAAGGTCAGAATTGTACCTAGTTTGGTGTTCTGAGGCGCGGATCACGCTGATCAGTAGGTTTGTTGTCCCGATTGGAGCTGGATTAGAGGGCGCCTTGTGCTGATTTGGGATTTCTAGGGCTTGTTTTGCTCGTCTTTTCCGGTTTTGAGCTGGTTTTCCGAGTTGGGTTTTGAGATTTCGTGGTTTTGTGAAGGAAAGTTTGGATCTTTTGCTAGGAAAGATGTATTGTTTGTTTCCCAGTGTACGCATGGTGGCTTGTTTAGTATACCTTTAGCTCTTCATCTGCTAAGCAGCTGCTTGAGAATAGTTTTTCTGTGCTAAACTAAATTTTCTATGGTAAATGGGACCGCTTCTACAAAGAGAGAATTTTGAATCAAGTGAACCTGGCTATTTTGAAGTTCCACTTTGGTGCAAATTTTAGTAGCTGATGTTTTAGTTGGTCCCGTTCGCTTATTTTGTTATGTCTGTTCTACAAGATTCCTGACATCGTCCTATTTCATGCAGATATTGGTGCGGAAAATCTCATGACTTTTGGATTCAAATGATGGTGTGTATTAAGCCCTTGCTTAGTGGTTGGTCTTGAGCTCCTTGGTGCCTGCTCAAGACCAACTGACTGATCTAATCCGAAGGTGAAGATGAGCGTGGAGCAGAATACCTGTGACTTGATGGACAAAGCCCTCAAAGTAAGGGATGCAGCAGAGAGGAAGTTCCATGCGCGTGATGTCAAGGGTGCACGGAGGTCTGCAATCAAGGCGCAGAACCTATGCTCATCGCTTGATGGCATATCTCAGATGGTCTCGACACTTGATGTTCACCTTGCATCTGAATTGAAGATTGATGGAGAGAACGATTGGTACCGTATCTTGTCTCTCAGTGCTTCTGCTGACGAAGAGGAGGTGAAGAAACAGTATAGAAAGCTAGCTCTCCAGCTGCGTCCCGACAAGAACAAGTCGGTTGGTGCTGAGGGCGCTTTTAAACTTATCTCGGAGGCGTGGAGCGTGTTGTCTGATAAGAGCAGGAAGATGATCTATGATCAGAAGAGGAGGGATCATTCCGTCACAAATGGGGTCAATGGTTTGTATACTTATGATAAGAAAGCAAACAAGCGAGCTCGGAAGAATGCTGCCGCCGCCGCCGCCGCAGCAGCTGAGGCTACTAGTCCTGTGGCACTTGACACATTCTGGACATCATGCAACCGCTGTCGGATGCAGTATGAGTACTTGAGAATTTATCTGAATCACAACCTTCTGTGCCCAAACTGCCACCATGCATTCATGGCTGTAGAGACTGGTTATCCTTGCAATGGAACCAGTTCCTCGTTCTCCTGGTCAACGAAGCAGCAGCAGCCGCAGCAGAACCACAATACCGTTAAGCATTCATATAGCTCAGCAAGCAGAACCTCTAGCATTCCAGGCACAGGACATGGAGTATACCAACAAGAGAACACTTACGAGTCCTACAACAACCAAAGTTTGCAGTGGAATCAGCACCCCAAGACAATACATGCTGCTGGTGCAAATTGTTACAGTACACAAGCCCCAGATAAATTGAAAAGAAAACATGATGAGAGCTACATTTACAATTATTCTTCAAGTGGCAATGAGTATGGGCAGGAGACAACAACGTCTGGGCGTGGACGGTTTTCAAAAAGGAGGCGGAATATTAATAATGGCTATGCGCCTGTAGATTGTAATGGAGATAACAAAGAGACTGTGGCTGCAACTGCAGGAACAACTGTGTTCGCTGATGTGGGAAGGGTTAATGGTACTTCAGTGGAAAAGTTTAGATCTGCAGTAAGTGGAAGAAGAGCTAATGTCTTGAGGGAGATCTTCCAACTGGACACCCGGAGTCTTCTTCTTGAGAAAGCCAAGGCAGCAGTCCGTGAAAAGTTACAAGATTGGAACATTTCAGTATCGACCCAGTTTGCAGAGAAAGCAGAAAGAAAAGAAAAACACGTTGACAACAATGTAAAGGTGAATGTTGTCCTCTCTGATAATCCAAGCCGCAAATTCAAGATGTACAACTCAAAAGGCGCTGATGTTGAAATTCCTTCTACTGATGAAAAGAATGTGGAACAGAAGTGTGTGCCTGTGTCCATTGATGTACCAGACCCAGACTTCCATGATTTTGATAAAGATCGCACAGAAAGAACTTTTGACAATGATCAGGTATGGGCTACATATGACAGCGAAGATGGCATGCCTCGTTTATATGCAATGGTGCAGAAAGTTATTTCAAGGAAGCCTTTCAGGATCCGAATGAGTTTCCTCAATTCCAAATCCAACAGTGAACTGGCACCAATTAGCTGGGTTGCCTCAGGTTTCTCAAAGACATGTGGTGGTTTTAGGGTTGGAAGATACCAGATTACCGAAACAGTCAACATCTTTTCCCACAGAGTTAGCTGGAGTAAAGGTCCTCGGGGAATTATCAAGATTGTTCCCAAGAAAGGTGATACATGGGCTTTGTACCGAAACTGGTCTTCTGATTGGAATGAGCTTACACCTGCTGATGTGATATACAAGTATGAGATAGTAGAAGTGATTGATGATTTCACTGATGAGCAAGGTGTGACTGTCATCCCATTGTTGAAGGTTGCTGATTTCAAAGCAGTCTTCCATAGGCACACAGACTCTGATGTGGTTAGAAGGATACCAAAGGAAGAGCTTTTCCGCTTTTCACATCGTGTTCCTTCTCATCTGCTCACTGGGGAAGAAGGCAATAACGCTCCAAAAGGGTGCCATGAATTGGACCCTGCTGCAACTCCAGTCGAACTTCTTAAGGTTATTACAGAGGTTAAGGAAGACCTTCTTAAGGTTATTACAGAGGTTAAGGAAGATACTGCAACAGGAAGTTCTGAATAGAACCCAACTTCTCCGGCCTCTGAACTTGGATGCGTGAAGTGTCGAAATGCACTTCACTGAGCATGATGGATCAGCGTCATTTGGCTCTTTAGCTCTTAACTTTTGGCTGGATACTTCGACTATATTACCAGGGCAAACAGCTAATTTTTAAGACTCCTGACTATCACCTTTTTAGGCATTTCTAACATTTAATTTTATTGTAACACGGTTATCGTATAGAGTAAAAGATAACCGGGATGCCCCTGGTGATGAGTCCACTTGTCAAAGGGATGGCAAGCCTCATGACTTGCTGCGAGGTGCCACTCTTCCTTACCCGGTAAGGTACGGTAGTTCTGCATACGAGCTTAGTTTGAGACAGCTGCCAGCCCTGTCACTGTGCCCGCACTGTCTGTACTCATTTACTTATGTGGTACTTTCTTTAATCCATAGTATTCTCCACTATAATTTGTCGAATTCAGCAATTCTGATTGGACACTGGAACTGGTTCAGAACATTAATACAATATGTAGTTCTGTGGTGCTCTAATTATTTGCCCCCTTTTATCATTTGTTTAAGATTGATACGCAGATGTCTTAAGATTGAAATATCTCAAGTGGTTTGTACATATGTATTGTAGTTACACTTCCCCTTACCTTTATATGGAAAATATAAACTGGCGATACTTTGCTGGGCAAACAAACTTGTATTGTTTTTCCAAGCATAGCTTACCTTGTTTATGATTGTTTTGAGTGGTAGTAAAGATCTGGAGCATGTTTAATTGTGATAGTATTTTCTCCCCTGTTGGGGTGGAGTCTTGTGGCATAAGGTAAGGAATGATCTTTTGCATCAGTTGGACTAGCCTGACATATTTCATAGAAACTAACATATTATGTCTCTTTCTGTGTACTGATTTCTGCTAGCACTGATGTTTTTAGCCTGTTAGGTGCTCGGTTATCCCCTATGCCTGAATTTGAAATTGGTATAACCGCTCTAATTTACACTAGCATTACTTTACCTTGTTATCTTTTCCTATTCACTTTGAAGTTGCTTTCCTTTTGTTTTCACAACAACAGGCTGCGTAAAGTGTCTGGATTACTATCTGCATGGGAGAAGATCTATGGACTAATACTTACCTATAAATCTTTATAAGAATTGTTCCATATTGCTATGTACAATGGAATATTTACAATGTAGTTTGGGGAGGTGGTGATCAGTTGGGCTTTTTTTTGGTGGCTTATGGCTGAAAACACTGTAGCTGGCTGAAAAAACACTGTAGCTGACAGATGCTTATTTAGCATAATTAAATTTAAAAAATTAAAAAATATAAAAAAATATGTTAGCCCATTACGTATAATACGAACACATACGGGAAAAAAGAACCGGCAAAAAATCTCAACAAAAAGCCAAAAGTTCAGAAAAAGACAAAATTTATGAATAGTGAAAAATAAGCCGGAAGCCAGAAGCTGAAGCCCAACCGATCGGGCCACTGTAAAGCATAATTGGCTCTGACGCTAGTCTTCTTGTCGTGTATTTTACTGTATTATATCACTATAGAAGAATCTGTGAATTTAATATAAAATTAACAGTGTTCTTTTCCTGGGAAGAGTTAGCAGTATTCTGAATGGTTTGTGTTTTCGGAGGGGCCATGAGGAGGGCATCAGCCCAGTTACCACGCGCGGACGATGGGCCCACCAGAGAAACGAGTTTAGGGTGATGCTCATATTAGCTTTTGGTTTAAACTTATTTTTGTGTCTTTTTGCTGAAATTACACTATAACAGTTGTTTGCTTTTTTTTATAAGAAAATAAGAAAAAATAGGAAAAAATTTGAGAAAAAGCTAAAAAAACCGTTATATCATTACGGACAATGTAAAAAGATAATAAAAAAGAAAAAAAAACCAAAATAAGCTAAAATTAGAAACCAACGTGTTTCAAGTGGCTTTTGATTTAAATAAATCGAAAAGCAAAAAAAAGGACATAAGTTGAAACCGTTCGGAGCGGGGCCTTACACATCTTCATACCACAACATATGAAACGAAGTTGAGGGCTCTTCCAAACAGTTTTTGCTTCTAACTTTTAGTTTCTAACAACAAAAATCTTTAAACATGTTAACATCTTAATGCAATTTTTCCTTTTTTTATTTGTATTATCCATGAAGATATAACGGTTTGTGTTATCTATAGAAATGCAACATATGAAACGAAGTTGAGGGCTCTTCCAAACAGTTTTTGCTTCTAACTTTTAGTTTCTAACAATAAAAATCTTTAAACATGTTAACATCTTAATGCAATTTTCCTTTTTTTATTTGTATTATCCATGAAGATATAACGGTTTGTGTTATCTATAGAAATGTAATAGTGTTTTTTATTTTCTTTTAATTAAATGACTCAAAAAATATCAACCGTAGTGATATTTTAGCCAAAAGATAAAAGCTATTAGAAAAAGCTGAATTGAAGGAGACTGAATCTGCTTACATTGGATAGGTTTTTGGTACAAACATCTAAAAGTTCAATACATTCCATTTCTAATTTCACAAATTTCTCCCACCGGGTAACGACTACGATTTTAAAAGGCAGCATTAGTTAGATATCGATCACAGACGCTACCAAGTTGCACACGCTGGCATCCAACGTGCATGCTGTCTCACCGTCTCATGCACCATCCGTAAGTGCACGCTTTGACGTGCTGTGTAACGCCCCAAATTCTGAAGACAGACACTAGTAATCCTTGTAATTATCTAAGACTGAATAGTTATGAAGTACTTTATATGAGTATGCACCATAACAATACATGTTTACAGCAAAAGAGTCGAACTTTTATTACAAATATAAGATTTAACAACCTCCTTTTATATAGCGGGCACGCAAGCCCAAAACTATCTAACAACACAGAAACTCTCAGGCGTACTTGAGCGCAGCTAAAATCTAAAACCAATCATCTTTGAAAAAGAATGGATCTTCAGGAACTTCTTCGGTTTGGACATCTTGATTTCACTGGTCTTCTGTTTGTTGTTTACCAAGTAATGAGTACGACCGTATCCAGCAAATTACAAGATTAAACTCTAATTTAACTACTTGCAAGGATATTCAAAGGGATGGATTATACTAGTTCTATTAAATTAAGTGGATGCAGTTTTATTTACAAACAGTAAAACAAAACTGATCTCCTTATGATTAAAGGGGTTTTCTTTCAACGGTTACATGCTCAACTTACTCAAGTTAAAACATCAAGAAATCTATTTATACTTTGTTGCTGGAATCACCCAATTAGCACAGCTTCAATAACCGGAAGCACAACGTATTCGAATACCATTAATTTCACTCTGCAGAGTTGCCCAATTTTACCCACAAGATTTCTTAACTCCCGCGATAGAGTTAAGGAAATCAGGTTGTTTCACTGCTCAATTCTTTATATAGGCTCTACTTGATAGAATCACTCAAACACGGTTCACACACTAACCCTAATTTCTTCCACCCGCTCTGAGTGACCTCTATCGTTGTTAGGTATGGTTTTACCGTTCCGCATACCTAACTCCCCATCATCAATACTCCTACCTCCTGTAGAGATTCAATCGAGTTGAGCAGCTACTAAACCAGAGTTGACAAGTCAACTCCTGTGGTTGAGCAATTTCTGTGCCTTTTACTCAGCATAAGGTTCTCGTCCTTATTTTTCACATGAGGCACCAACCACCTTACCAACCATGCTCACGGCACTACCACCATCTACCCAAGCCTCCACGCTGGGGTAAGGTCGTGGACGAAGGTCATATTGTTGCTTTCCACATCACACCCTTACCCTAGAACCAATTTCACAAATTCTACTGGCCTCATGTAACATCCTAAAAATTTGCTTTCTGTAAAAATTTAATTTCAAATTAATTATTTTAAAGTATTTGAATTTTATTTGGATTTTTTTTGTGATTTTCTGAGTTTTATTTGGAGTTATCTAAATTTTATTTCAAAATCTAAATCAAATTTAATCCTCAACCTCTCTACTCGGCCATCACGTGTCGCTCCCTGATTCAATCCATCCTCACCCGGTTTAATCTCAGCCACCCGCCTTCACTTACCCCTTCATTTTAATCCGATGGCCCTGATTTCTCTTTCGCCTCGTGGCATTCATCTGACCATCCGCTCCTTCCTCCTCTCTCTTCTCTCTTGCCGACAACCCAACCCCGCCTGTCGGCTTCTTCTTTCTTCTTGCCTTCTTCAACCTTCCACCACCACCATTAAGGCCCCGCCGCCAACGCCCTCACTCCGCCGCCCCTGCATCCTCGTCGCTAGCCACCACCGAGCATTCCCGAGTGTCGTGCCAAGGTGCACTTAACTCCCCGTGTTCTCCTCCCTCTCGCGCACCCTCGCCAACCCCAGCAGCACCGCCATCCGCCAATGCCGTCAGTCCCCGTGTGCCACCTCAGCAGCCGAAAGCCACGCAACCGCCACTCCAGCCAAGTGTGCCACCTCATCCTCCACCGTTGTCCATGAACCCAACCCACCATTTCCCGGTCCCACGTGTCAGTGAATAAAACCCTTTTTCTATTGAAAAATAATTCGACCAGAAAATCAAAATCTTTGCTGACATCACCCTGACTATAAATCCCTCTTCCCACAGAAAAATAATTCCCCTAAAAAAATCATTTCCCTTGATGACATCATAATCTGATTTTTCTGTTCAAAAATAATTCCTGAAAATCCGTTTATTCTTCTTCTCTCCTTTCGAACTTCCAAAAGCTCGTATTTCTTCATTTTAATTCTGATTGAGCCCATTCAAATTTCTAAATTCATCTAAAATTCCAATCTATCCATTTCTATCCTCTTTTAAAATTTTTGGAATTTTTGAATTTATTTGGATTAAATTAAAGCGTAGAAAGTAAAAATATTTTTATTGGTTAAAATGTACCTCAATTAAATCCGAACTTATTTTATTTGATATTTTCGGGTTCCAAGGATGTTTGTATAATTTTCTTGAATTTTTTCCGAATTTATTTTATTTTATTTTATTTTTTTTTTGGGAAAAAATATATTATTTTATTCCCATTTTCTCTCTCCTCACTTCATCTTCCTCCAGGCGTGCGTTTCGTCCAGAAGCATTGCCGCCATGGCCGTTTCTTTGAAGCTTTCATTTCTCATGAAATCCTCCACGGTTTTTCGTGAAATAAAGTGCATTCAAATCCTCTCATCAAGAGCATTCCATTCCTAGCCTTAACCCCCAATTTCATGCATTAATTTCGCGGGAATATGCCTTGCACCGAAAGACATTCCCTCGCGGGTCTCCTCATCCGGTCCACCTCTGTGCCTATAAAAGGGAGCCCCGTGAGCCTCTCCTCATCCTCACTCAACCCCGAAAATCTCAAGTCCCCACTCCCTCTCTATTGGCCGCAATCGGAGTTCTTGTTTCGTTGTTCAAGCGCCGTTCTTCGGCCTTTTGCGCCTCGTCCGGTGGAGCCCCGCCGCGTTTGAGCACATCCCCGGCTTCGCCTCGCCGCGTTCTACGCGGTGCTCACCTCGCCTTCGCCGGAGCATCGCCGGAGCATCATCGCTACCGTGGGACAATTCGCGTCGTCGTTTCTCGCGTCGCCACCGACCGACCGTGCATGTTCCACCGTAACCGAGGTGAGCATTGTGTTCCCCACATTCTCCTCTTCGTTTCGCCGCAAACCTCACCCGCTAACTCCTCTCCGTTTGCCCGGAACGCCGATGTCAACCCGTCGGTCGTTGAATGTCTTCTTCGCCATGTTCCGCCACCATCCGATATCCTTTGGTCGAGCCGTTTGCACCGTTGAGTTTGCCTCGACGCGTTCTACATCGTGCTTCCATCGCCATCACCTGAAGATCCCCCGAGTCCACGTCGACCTTGTCAGGCGCAGACACTAAAACTGTACCTTGGCGCGCACACCCCTTTTTGGTAAGCGCTTCGATTTTTGTTCACGTCATATTGTGTCCTAGCCTCTAAAAAATTTTTCTACCATTTTGTTTAATTTTTCGTGAAGCCAATTGTCAGGAATTAAACTTTCCGCGAAAATGGCCGTTTGTGACTCCCGATGTCGATTCGTCGCCTCCGGTAAGTCTTAGCCCATGCCGTAATTTTTCTTAGACTTGCCTCACTGCGTCCTACGCCGTGCTTCCTTCCGTTTCCCCAAAAGCCTCCACAAATTTTCACCTCCCACACCTCGCTATGGCCGCCAATGGCATCTCGTGTCCCCATCTATCCGATGGTGTTTTCCCCAATCCGTTCGCGTCATATCGTGCCAAACCATCCCAGGTAGCTACCTTTCAAATGGTTTTGGATTCGCTCTACCGAACACCAAGATATCAAAATTTTCCTGTTTCTCCATTGTCGTCATTCAAACGTCGATTGTATCGTCTCCGATTAATTTTCAGCTTAGCCAATAATTTTCCTAACTTCACCATGCCATGTACTACCCCACGCTCACCTTACATCTCCATGTTCCATACCCGGTACTATCTCTCTCCAACCTGCTGTTGTCGCTACTGTGCCGTCGGTGCAGTTTTTCACTCACTGCGGGTGATTGCCGCCGTTCCTCGTCGCCGTACCCATGTCACCACCTTTGCCTCATCGCCAAGATTCCATTTTGCCCATTCGCCAGCCATTTTGTAGCCAACCGACACCGTACTGTTCAAAAAGTAATCCTCGTATTTTGTTATCATTTCATGTGATGTCCAAAACTTCCAGATATTTGATCTCCCTCATACGAACTCCGAATCTGTTGATTCTTTCTCCTAAATTCATCTAAAATCATAACCTATCCATCAATATATATTTTATAATTTTTGGATTTTAATTGGGTTTTATTTGAATTTATTTTGTTTGGTTCCTCGCGTGTAGACTATGACTAATCCGGAGAGTTCGATTTTGACGGTTCGCAACATCAAGTCTCCGAGCAAGGCAAGTCTCCTTTGATCATCTTGAACCTATGATTTCGAAATGTTTTAATTATTTTAAATTATGTGCATTGCTATTTATATAAAATATTAGTTCAAATCTTAAGGGTTAGTTAAACCAACCTTGTTATATCCTCCATTGAAATTGAATGCCATGTACCTTTGTCACCCTAGAGTTCCATTTGTCTCAATAATGAGATTATTACTGAATCTTTGTGAATAGTGGAATGGTAGTATAATGCTTAGTCTCGCTATTTAATATCTTTGAAATCTTGAAAATGGGAAATTATGATTTATTGTAATACCCCTGTGTTTATGAAAATTAGTGGTAATTGGAGTTGCCACTGTTCTTTTAAAATAAACTAAAATGTGAAAATTGGTTTAGATTAGGGTGGATGGTTAGTTGGATTGGTGCAGGAAGCACGAGATCTTGTAATGTGTATGTTCCACCCTAGTCAATTAAGGACCGACGCTTGTGTTTGTCCAGACTGAGCATTAACCGTACAACCACAAGTCTATATGGGTACGACCTAGCTGACTAACTTACGATAGTCTAGTTTAGGTGCCACCAGTGGAAAGTGGATGCCAGGGATGGACTGGTTATTCACAGTGAGGGACAGGGATTTACTGTACTCATATGGCGCAAGAGGGGGCTTCGGTTCGGGCGGTTAGCCTACCTGCGGTGAAACCTCAGCGGGTGGTATCTAGCTAGATTAGAGTAAGGTAAAGGCTTTGTGATATTTTATCTGGGTCTCATGCCAAAGGAAGCGTGTTGACTTTTAGGATAATTTATCTCTTGTGGGTAAAGTTGTACAACCTCTGCAGAGTGTAAAACTATTCGAATAGCCGTGCCCACGGTCAAGGGCGGGCAAGGAATGCATTCACATGGTAGATTTCTGGTTTTGGTTTTAAAAATCAAAAAGTTTGTATTCCGAGAGTGGAGGGAACTCTCGGAAGGGTATCCTGGCGGATGGAGCCAGAGAGGGTGGATGTAACCCGCAGTATTAAACTTCTTCAAGTTGCTAGCTAGTGTTGGTAGACGGAACCTTCACTAGAGAATTAATGATAGTTTTGTTAAAACAATTAATTGGTTAAAATGTTGCCTTCGAAAATAATTAGTAGTAATTGAAATTTTAAAATATTGCTTTGTGCAAAAGAACCATACAGCCTTCCTTTGTCAAGCCTTGCATCTATGCATTTTTCCCAAGACTTGCGGAGTACTTTATGTACTCACATGCTACACTCAAAAATAATATTCAGAAGAGTATGAAGCTCAAGAAGGCGACTACGACTTCTTCGCGGGTGGATTCGACGAAGGATTCCAGGAGTTCTAGGTCGCGCTTCCCCAGTCAACTGCCTGTGGCGTATTGATGGGTCTTCACCGAGTTTATCTTTTGCTTCCGCTGTGTTTCGTGTGTGCGAGGTCTTGAAACCTCAATTGTAATAATGAGACCTTTCGGTCTGTACTCTTTAATATTGTAATAAAGCGTTGCTGGTTATGTATTCATTTCTGTTTAACTGTGTGCACTAGCTTTGATCTGGGACTAGTGCAGTAATACACAGATGGTCCGGGTTCGGAAATCCGGGGTCCCGACAGAGGTGGTATCAGAGCCAATTTGACTGTAGGACGTGACCTAGTTAGAATGGTCGTTAAAAGAAGAGTTTCAAAATTTATTTTATAAAATAAAAATTTAATAATGTGCTATCCTTATCTTTTCTTGTCTTTCTATCCTTACCTTCGTCATGGTATTCTCCCTTATCTATCTGCTTATTTCCTTTTTGGAATGGTAATTGTACCCCCTTCCCTTTGTAATTTCTATAGATGGCTCAGTAAGGCTGCGTCTAAGAAGCACTTGGAGAAGCTCGTCATCATGAAGGAGCAAGGACTAGCTCTTTAGTTGAAATACCCAAGTAAAGTCTTACGATTTTAGAACGCTTATATATTACTTGCTTGTGTATTAGGTGGACTGTACCAGGTTTTTGAATATTTGTAGTACAGTCATCCTTAAAAACTATTTTGATTTCAAGCCAAACTTCTCCTAGTTGTTTGTTTCTCTCTTGTGTGTTTGTTTGGGATGGTGTTTAGTCGTTCCCCTGATCTCTTATCTGTGCTACTTCCCTCTTATCTTTTGCTAACCCCAGTTACCGCAATAGTGCAAGCTCCAATTCTTTCACCGCAGTCCAAGTTTGGAGAATCCTTGGAGACCTAGAGTATATGGAAGACAACAAATTTATGGAAAGTACTCTTGTCGGGAAAGCTGTCATAATCAGTGCATGTCAAGATTGGTAATTTGGAGAATTGTTGCTAGAGGGATATATCTTGGATTTATAAGTGACAAGATTGAATAATATTCGAGTGAATTGCGAAAAACAAAGGTATATTTGTAGATACCAATTGATTATGAATAAATGTGAAGAAAGTAAAACTTGGTGGAACTAATTAGATCATGGGAAGTGTCTAAATTTGATAACTTGGATTTATTATCTAGGATTGAAAGGAGCAATTGGATGCAAAACAAGATTTTTGTTGAAGGGATTATTTGTGATTATTCGAGAATTGGTATTAAGAGATTGATCAAGTAAAGGGAGCGATTAAAAGATTAAGAAGTTGAATTATCATAAACAATTCATGATATCAATTTTTGGTGATTTGGTTGAATCATGAAGAGTAGATGAAGTTTGTGGAGTTAATTGATTATCAGAGTTTGGTGGACCTATTAATAAGTGGATACTAGTGGAATTGTAAAAGATAATACACTTAGATATCTTGGTGGATTAATTTTATCATTGCAAAGTAGACTTTGATATGTCAATTTGAATTGGTGGATTTAATAGATCATTGTTAGATAATTTGATTTTAACTAATGGGATTAACTAGGTCGTTTAAGGCTGTTCAAATGGATAACTTGGAGGATTTAAATTAATTATGGGAGATAGATTATCCAATAAGAATTAATTAAGAGATTGTCTGATAATAATTAATTGAAAGATTGTCCGATAAGAAGTAATTGAGAGATTGCCCGATAAGGATTAATTGAGTTCATTCAAATTTGGTGGAACCAAAATGATGAATATCAAGAGATTGATGTTGGTGGATTAATGAATATTAAATTATGGCTTAGATGACATTAAACTTGATTGATGATTACTAAACGGTTGGATTAATCTTATATTATTTGATCAGAGTTATGGATCTGTTGAATTAGATAATGATCATAAAGCAATTGGTGGAAATCACAAATTACAATGTTATTGGATTCTTGTTAGAAAAATTCTATGGTTGGTCGTCGATTCAAATTAGAGCAGAGAATAAAAGTTTATGGGATTATTTGTTGAAATAAATGTGAATCAATAAGGTGCATTTGTGGTATATGATTTTGGAATCAAGAATTTTTGAAGAGTTGAAATAATTATGTCTTTCTCGGATGAACACTTGCGGAAGTTAAGCCCTTTTTGGTGGAATTCTGAATTAATCGATATGATAAGGGCAATTGAAGTTAACTCGGAGCTTGCAGGCGACTAAAGATGTACCAATCCGATTTGTTATTCTCTTCCATATTTCTCAGTTAAAGGAATACTTCAGAGCATCGAACAATAAGATAGAATCATGAAGGAAGCTGAACGCCGCGCAAGAAGCATGACCATAAAGTTCCATAAAGTACAGTAGAGCAACCATTCGAAGTCAAGCAACTTGGAAGCGTGAAGAGGACCTAAGAGCCGAGTTTTCCACTCCTTTCTTTTTCCTAGTCTGTCCGAATCTCGGGGACGAGATTCTTTCTAAGGGGGGTAGGTTTGTAACATCCTAAAAATTTGCTTTCTGTAAAAATTTAATTTCAAATTAATTATTTTAAAGTATTTGAATTTTATTTGGATTTTTTTTGTGATTTTCTGAGTTTTATTTGGAGTTATCTAAATTTTATTTCAAAATCTAAATCAAATTTAATCCTCAACCTCTCTACTCGGCCATCACGTGTCGCTCCCTGATTCAATCCATCCTCACCCGGTTTAATCTCAGCCACCCGCCTTCACTTACCCCTTCATTTTAATCCGATGGCCCTGATTTCTCTTTCGCCTCGTGGCATTCATCTGACCATCCGCTCCTTCCTCCTCTCTCTTCTCTCTTGCCGACAACCCAACCCCGCCTGTCGGCTTCTTCTTTCTTCTTGCCTTCTTCAACCTTCCACCACCACCATTAAGGCCCCGCCGCCAACGCCCTCACTCCGCCGCCCCTGCATCCTCGTCGCTAGCCATCACCGAGCATTCCCGAGTGTCGTGCCAAGGTGCACTTAACTCCCCGTGTTCTCCTCCCTCTCGCGCACCCTCGCCAACCCCAGCAGCACCGCCATCCGCCAATGCCGTCAGTCCCCGTGTGCCACCTCAGCAGCCGAAAGCCACGCAACCGCCACTCCAGCCAAGTGTGCCACCTCATCCTCCACCGTTGTCCATGAACCCAACCCACCATTTCCCGGTCCCACGTGTCAGTGAATAAAACCCTTTTTCTATTGAAAAATAATTCGACCAGAAAATCAAAATCTTTGCTGACATCACCCTGACTATAAATCCCTCTTCCCACAGAAAAATAATTCCCCTAAAAAAATCATTTCCCTTGATGACATCATAATCTGATTTTTCTGTTCAAAAATAATTCCTGAAAATCCGTTTATTCTTCTTCTCTCCTTTCGAACTTCCAAAAGCTCGTATTTCTTCATTTTAATTCTGATTGAGCCCATTCAAATTTCTAAATTCATCTAAAATTCCAATCTATCCATTTCTATCCTCTTTTAAAATTTTTGGAATTTTTGAATTTATTTGGATTAAATTAAAGCGTAGAAAGTAAAAATATTTTTATTGGTTAAAATGTACCTCAATTAAATCCGAACTTATTTTATTTGATATTTTCGGGTTCCAAGGATGTTTGTATAATTTTCTTGAATTTTTTCCGAATTTATTTTATTTTATTTTATTTTTTTTTGGGAAAAAAATATATTATTTTATTCCCATTTTCTCTCTCCTCACTTCATCTTCCTCCAGGCGTGCGTTTCGTCCAGAAGCATTGCCGCCATGGCCGTTTCTTTGAAGCTTTCATTTCTCATGAAATCCTCCACGGTTTTTCGTGAAATAAAGTGCATTCAAATCCTCTCATCAAGAGCATTCCATTCCTAGCCTTAACCCCCAATTTCATGCATTAATTTCGCGGGAATATGCCTTGCACCGAAAGACATTCCCTCGCGGGTCTCCTCATCCGGTCCACCTCTGTGCCTATAAAAGGGAGCCCCGTGAGCCTCTCCTCATCCTCACTCAACCCCGAAAATCTCAAGTCCCCACTCCCTCTCTATTGGCCGCAATCGGAGTTCTTGTTTCGTTGTTCAAGCGCCGTTCTTCGGCCTTTTGCGCCTCGTCCGGTGGAGCCCCGCCGCGTTTGAGCACATCCCCGGCTTCGCCTCGCCGCGTTCTACGCGGTGCTCACCTCGCCTTCGCCGGAGCATCGCCGGAGCATCATCGCTACCGTGGGACAATTCGCGTCGTCGTTTCTCGCGTCGCCACCGACCGACCGTGCATGTTCCACCGTAACCGAGGTGAGCATTGTGTTCCCCACATTCTCCTCTTCGTTTCGCCGCAAACCTCACCCGCTAACTCCTCTCCGTTTGCCCGGAACGCCGATGTCAACCCGTCGGTCGTTGAATGTCTTCTTCGCCATGTTCCGCCACCATCCGATATCCTTTGGTCGAGCCGTTTGCACCGTTGAGTTTGCCTCGACGCGTTCTACATCGTGCTTCCATCGCCATCACCTGAAGATCCCCCGAGTCCACGTCGACCTTGTCAGGCGCAGACACTAAAACTGTACCTTGGCGCGCACACCCCTTTTTGGTAAGCGCTTCGATTTTTGTTCACGTCATATTGTGTCCTAGCCTCTAAAAAATTTTTCTACCATTTTGTTTAATTTTTCGTGAAGCCAATTGTCAGGAATTAAACTTTCCGCGAAAATGGCCGTTTGTGACTCCCGATGTCGATTCGTCGCCTCCGGTAAGTCTTAGCCCATGCCGTAATTTTTCTTAGACTTGCCTCACTGCGTTCTACGCCGTGCTTCCTTCCGTTTCCCCAAAAGCCTCCACAAATTTTCACCTCCGACACCTCGCTATGGCCGCCAATGGCATCTCGTGTCCCCATCTATCCGATGGTGTTTTCCCCAATCCGTTCGCGTCATATCGTGCCAAACCATCCCAGGTAGCTACCTTTCAAATGGTTTTGGATTCGCTCTACCGAACACCAAGATATCAAAATTTTCCTGTTTCTCCATTGTCGTCATTCAAACGTCGATTGTATCGTCTCCGATTAATTTTCAGCTTAGCCAATAATTTTCCTAACTTCACCATGCCATGTACTACCCCACGCTCACCTTACATCTCCATGTTCCATACCCGGTACTATCTCTCTCCAACCTGCTGTTGTCGCTACTGTGCCGTCGGTGCAGTTTTTCACTCACTACGGGTGATTGCCGCCGTTCCTCGTCGCCGTACCCATGTCACCACCTTTGCCTCATCACCAAGATTCCATTTTGCCCATTCGCCAGCCATTTTGTAGCCAACCGACACCGTACTGTTCAAAAAGTAATCCTCGTATTTTGTTATCATTTCATGTGATGTCCAAAACTTCCAGATATTTGATCTCCCTCATACGAACTCCGAATCTGTTGATTCTTTCTCCTAAATTCATCTAAAATCATAACCTATCCATCAATATATATTTTATAATTTTTGGATTTTAATTGGGTTTTATTTGAATTTATTTTGTTTGGTTCCTCGCGTGTAGACTATGACTAATCCGGAGAGTTCGATTTTGACGGTTCGCAACATCAAGTCTCCGAGCAAGGCAAGTCTCCTTTGATCATCTTGAACCTATGATTTCGAAATGTTTTAATTATTTTAAATTATGTGCATTGCTATTTATATAAAATATTAGTTCAAATCTTAAGGGTTAGTTAAACCAACCTTGTTATATCCTCCATTGAAATTGAATGCCATGTACCTTTGTCACCCTAGAGTTCCATTTGTCTCAATAATGAGATTATTACTGAATCTTTGTGAATAGTGGAATGGTAGTATAATGCTTAGTCTCGCTATTTAATATCTTTGAAATCTTGAAAATGGGAAATTATGATTTATTGTAATACCCCTGTGTTTATGAAAATTAGTGGTAATTGGAGTTGCCACTGTTCTTTTAAAATAAACTAAAATGTGAAAATTGGTTTAGATTAGGGTGGATGGTTAGTTGGATTGGTGCAGGAAGCACGAGATCTTGTAATGTGTATGTTCCACCCTAGTCAATTAAGGACCGACGCTTGTGTTTGTCCAGACTGAGCATTAACCGTACAACCACAAGTCTATATGGGTACGACCTAGCTGACTAACTTACGATAGTCTAGTTTAGGTGCCACCAGTGGAAAGTGGATGCCAGGGATGGACTGGTTATTCACAGTGAGGGACAGGGATTTACTGTACTCATATGGCGCAAGAGGGGGCTTCGGTTCGGGCGGTTAGCCTACCTGCGGTGAAATCTCAGCGGGTGGTATCTAGCTAGATTAGAGTAAGGTAAAGACTTTGTGATATTTTATCTGGGTCTCATGCCAAAGGAAGCGTGTTGACTTTTAGGATAATTTATCTCTTGTGGGTAAAGTTGTACAACCTCTGCAGAGTGTAAAACTATTCGAATAGCCGTGCCCACGGTCAAGGGCGGGCAAGGAATGCATTCACATGGTAGATTTCTGGTTTTGGTTTTAAAAATCAAAAAGTTTGTATTCCGAGAGTGGAGGGAACTCTCGGAAGGGTATCCTGGCGGATGGAGCCAGAGAGGGTGGATGTAACCCGCAGTATTAAACTTCTTCAAGTTGCTAGCTAGTGTTGGTAGACGGAACCTTCACTAGAGAATTAATGATAGTTTTGTTAAAACAATTAATTGGTTAAAATGTTGCCTTCGAAAATAATTAGTAGTAATTGAAATTTTAAAATATTGCTTTGTGCAAAAGAACCATACAGCCTTCCTTTGTCAAGCCTTGCATCTATGCATTTTTCCCAAGACTTGCGGAGTACTTTATGTACTCACATGCTACACTCAAAAATAATATTCAGAAGAGTATGAAGCTCAAGAAGGCGACTACGACTTCTTCGCGGGTGGATTCGACGAAGGATTCCAGGAGTTCTAGGTCGCGCTTCCCCAGTCAACTGCCTGTGGCGTATTGATGGGTCTTCACCGAGTTTATCTTTTGCTTCCGCTGTGTTTCGTGTGTGCGAGGTCTTGAAACCTCAATTGTAATAATGAGACCTTTCGGTCTGTACTCTTTAATATTGTAATAAAGCGTTGCTGGTTATGTATTCATTTCTGTTTAACTGTGTGCACTAGCTTTGATCTGGGACTAGTGCAGTAATACACAGAGGGTCCGGGTTCGGAAATCCGGGGTCCCGACACCTCAGATAGCAAAAGAGATCATGTCAACGAAAGCAATCGAAAAACAATCAATGGAGGAGCGAGTTTGCCGCTAGGGCTTAACGGGCTTAGGGGAAGACGGCGGGGAGGCTATAGTGGAAGAAAACTCGATTCGGTGGTTTCATTGGATATTTGAGAGTGGCGTGAAGCTTTCTAGAGAAGCAATTGGGCTTTAAAGATGGCATGAGGCGGTGGGAGCAGTAGGTCGGTTTGGGTGTGTCTCTTGCGTGCGAGCGAGGCTCTGCTGTTGCGCAGAGGGCAGGAGAAGAGGTGGCATTGGCGCCCTGTAGGAGCTGGTGAGAGCTGACGCCACGGGTAGGAATGGAGTGCGTGATGGCCGGGAGTTGCGGCGAGCTACGGCAGAGAGAGAGAGAGAGAGAGCGATCGTGTGAGTAGCAGCGCACGAAGCAAGGGAGTTGGGAGACTAGGCGGTGGGGCCACGGAGTCAGGCGGGTGTGGACGCACGGGAGCGGCAGCCGCAATCCTGGCCGGCGTCGACGCGGCGTGTGGATGCGCTACACCAGCGGGAGGGGAAAGCAGGAAGATCAGAAGGGAAAGCAGGTTTTCAAGGAGGATTGCCAAATTGGGAAAGATTGGGAATTCAAGCAAAAATTGAAGAAAAATTCCAAAATTTTGAGATTTTTGGGGCATTTCATGCTGATTTATAGAACTGCATTCAGAAGACAAGTACAAGATCTGATAATATCAACACATTCGCTGTACAGGATTTTGCTCACACACCGTTGTTTCCTCTTATAAAAGCGTCACCGTATTTGTTCTTCAGCGGACCATTCACACTCCTGTTTGCTCCATTGCAATGTTCATGTACCCGTCCAGACAAACCAAAATACCTGGTTTAGATCAGATAGAGATGAAAGACATTGACAATCAGCTTCTCAGTAAGTGCCATGGAATGATCAATTTGTCATTTCGATCAAAAACAAAAAGAAAAGAAAAGAAAAGAAACAATGGGAAATGTGTGTGTTTTTTTAAAAAGAATACTTCTAATTATATGTTAGCAAAAATTATTAAAAATATAATGATATGGAAAGCAATGCATCCTGACATGCAAAACACGCAATATATTTTGTCAGCTACCACTTTTCCATAACAATAGTATTCAGCGCTTGTTATCGCAAATGTCAAAAGGACGAATACAAAATGAGATATTCAAGAGATCTGTTGCAAAGAATGGAATTTTTTTACTGCTCTGGCCTCTTAGGGTCGTTTTTTTTGCAGGCATGGCATCTGGAGGGATTTTTTTTGCACTTCTTGCCCTCTCCAAAGCACGGAATGTCTGGCGGTCGACACGTGGCATTCCTCGCTGGGGGAGCGCAGGGCTCTTATACGGGTGCCGAGGCTGCGCTAGGCCTGGGCAAAATACCTGCTACCCGTTACCCGTACCCAAATTACCCGGACCCGAACCTGAAATACCCGAACCCGAGGTACCCGATCCCAAATTCGGATAGCGATTCTGATTACCCGAAATTAGTTTGGGTAGTTCGGGTAATATCCCCCGGTACCCGAACTACCCGAATTACCCGAATTGTCTGTAAATTACCCGAATTATCGGGAAATTGTCTGTAAATTACCCGAATTGTCGGGAAATTGTCTGTAAATTACCCGAATTGTCTGTAAATTACCTGAATTGTCGGGAAATTAGCTGGTTTTCTGTAAATTCGGGTATATCGGGTATACCCGAACCCGAACCCGAATTATCGGGTACCTGAAATTGCGGGTAGTGTTTTTTTGGGGCTAATATCGGGTAGCAGTTTTCATTACCCGAATTTCGAATTACCCGAACTACCCGACCCGAAAAATTCGGGTAACCCGAACGCCCAGGCCTAGGCTGCGCAAGCTCACGGACCCACCGAAGTGCAGCGGTCATGGGGCACGGAATTTGGCGGGGCAATGTCGCACTGTCCGAGCGTGGGTTCGAGGTGATTCCCCCGTTGCCCGGCCATGGACTCAAACGTGTTAAGAAACCTAGGCTAGGATTGAAACCTTGGTCCATAGTGGACACCTCACCACTAGGTTATAAATAGAGAGTACTGTTGGTTGATTTATATACGGAATAAAAAAAGCAATAATGAAAGACCAGGAGTTCTCTTTATCTATCTGTATTTAAAATATACTATTTCTGTCTTCTGTGATTGATCTGGTTTTGCATAAACAGAGGAATCAATCGGACTGGTCGTCAGCGACGGTTCCTCAACATGTTATTAGCATGAATCACTCCAGTGAATTGAAAGATAATCATCGAAACATTAGTAGATTGAATTGTCTATATCTAGATCGTTCTAAATTCCGCATATTTTGCTTTCTAGATTAATTTTTCTATGGTGCAAATTCGCTCTAATCTACCACGAGCAGATTTGAAGCCATCGGCACAATGTCGATCGGTAGATTAATTTTTCTAGATTAATGTTGATTGCACCGCAGATTGAAAAAAAAGGAAAAATTGCGCACGACCAGCCATGTACGGCCGCCGTGCGTGAATCCAGTCGTCGGCCTCCCCTCGCCTGCCGGCCTGCCGCCAGCCTTCCCTCGTGTGCTGGCCCTGAAGTCGTCGCTTGGCAGCTGAGGAGCCACCGCCGCCAGAGCACGGTCCCGAAGCACCCGACCCGAAGACGAAGCCGCTCGCCGCCCTGCTTAGTGTCGCCTCGGCTCCTGCACAGCCATCCGCATCACCTCGGGCCCTTCACGACCACCCATATCACGCGCCAGCCCCACACGACCGCCCCAAGCCGCTTCGGCTTCCGTGTGCGCACCGGCTCCACACGGCCACCCCAAGCTGCCTTGGCTTCCACGCACCACACCGACCCCGCATGGCCAGTCCAATTGTGCTTCGCCGGCCGCAAGGCCGACCTTGGGCTTCGCCGTTCGACGCCGGCACCGGAGCGCTTCCCAGCCAGAAGCCGAGGCCGACTGCCGGCTCTGCTGCCCAATGCTGGCACCCGAGCTCCGCTCGACCCTGTCGCCCGTGGCCTGCCCCGAAGCATTGCCCTTCGCTCCGCTGCTCGGCACGGCCGCCCTACTGCACGCGCCGCCTAAGCCGGTCGGGCTACCACCTCCACCAAAACGCAGCAGGGGTAGGGGAAACCTTATCCCCGACCTCTTAAGCCGGCCGAAGAGCGGGCCGAGTGGGTCATAAGAAAATGGGTTGGGAGACGAACCGGCCGTAGGGGGTGCCGGCAAAAAAATTGCAAAAAGGCACCTCGATTTCTTAAAATTGTGGAAGAGCCCTCAGATTTTTCAGACGGGTCCCAAATTTTGTAGGAAGACTCTCAAAAAATCAAACAATTACACGAAAACTTTCTCTGAATTGAATTGCGTATAGGCCCTCGGAAATTGCAGAATTCGTCGAAAATGCATATACCGACATAAAAGGGTCTCGGGAATTCAAATTTTGAATCATTTTTAGCATTTGAAGCATGTTTATTTCTGTCATTATTATTTTTTATGTTTTTTGTATTTATTTACTATTTTGATTAATCATAATTATTTAAATTGTCTTTAATCACTGTAATTAATAGTAAAATTTATAGAAAATGCATAGAAAATTCTGGAACATTACGAGAATCTTTTGTACCATTATCCAATTTATTTACCTATAGTAAATTTATTTCATGCATGTTTACCGGTAGTAAACTTATTTATTCCTTTCATGCACATGTAGATGACTAGCGCTACGAACCGGGAGTTCGAGGAGCTGACCCAGCATGGCCAAAACTACTTAACTTGGGCTTCTGATGTTGAGATAGTACTTGAAGCCAAAAAGCTCCGCACTGCCATTGGGATTGGCGCACCGCAGGATACCCAACCCACCCCTGAGTAAAATGATCAGGCACTTCACTTCCTCAAATACCATCTCTGTCTCACTCTCAAGAATGAGTACATGGTAGAAAAGAGCATGCTAGCATTATGGACTGCACTCAAGAAGCAGTTCGAGAGGCTAAAGTACATCATTCTTCCTTAGGCAGAGCAAGAATGAATCTGACTGAGCTTTGCCGACTTAAAAATGATCAGGGAGTACAATTCTGCTCTGCACAGAATTTGTATTAATCTTCAACTTGTGGCAAGTAGATCACAGATGAGCAGGAGATTGAGAAGACTCTATCCACCTTCCATCCCAAATGCAGTGCAATTTGCACGCGATTATCGTCAAGATGGCTACAAGAAGTATGCCGAATTGATCGATATGATACAAGTTGCAGAGGCTCAGGATGAAGTTCTCCATAAGAACTACGTCACATAGCCACCTGGGAGCTCCGCTGGCCGTGAAGCTAACGATGAAGAAAAGGAGAAGGAAGGGTAAGGCCGTAGCCCAGAAAGGCAAGTCAGATGCTCCACGTGAAAATAAGGCAAGCAAGCCAAAGTGGGATGGCAAGGCCTATGGTCAGCAAGACCAATCCTACTACAAGTGTGGCAAGTGGGGGCACTGGTTGCGGATTAGTAAAGAGCTGCAGCATGTCATCGATGCCTTCCAAGCTTAGAAGAAGAAGGATGGCAAAGGGCAACATGAAACCCACTTTGCATCTGTTGAGGGGGAGAGTTCTAAACAGCTGCCTACGCTGATGGAGGTTGAAACCATTCCGGCGGCAGCATCCCCTTTTGACCTTACAACTACCACTGCCATGATTTCTCTCGAAGAGCATATCTCCCTCGAGAAAATAGCAGACGAAGTCTCTAACTTCTTAGCAGATTCAGTCTAGTACACAGAATGCATTTAGACTTTAATTGTCATTGTTGTGGTTACAGACCAAACAGAGAGAGAGATGGTAGTGGAGAGGTGGGAGTGTTCTGTCTCACCCTCCCCCTCATCTTGATATATATATATATATTCACATGGGGTATACTTTTACAGTTATGCCCTTACATCCATACATCCCCATTAGGGGCATTTATGTCATTACACATGTTATTCTGGTTCTTATAACCTCCTAACAGGCCTGCTGGGCTTAGGTGGGGGCCACCCCTACGACAGGAGCCTCTCATGGTGAAGGGCTTCACAAGGCCGAAGCCATGTTGCCGAGTCCTTTGGCCCCCTCCGTCCCCTGCGGCCTGTGAATTTCTCCAAGCTTGTGGCTGGGGAGCCTGAGGTCTGGGATGGAAGGTGCCTTGTTGCAGCAGACGCGCGTGCTCCGTCCCCTACCCCTCGAACGGGTGGCAGCGGAGGCTGGCGCCTAGCTCGAAGTAGACGCGCGCGTTCCGTCCCCTACCCTTCGAACGGGTGGCAGCGGAGGCTGGCGCCTAAGTCGAAGTAGACGCGCGCACTCCGTCCCCTACCCTTCGAACGGGTGGCAGCGGAGGCTGGCGCCTAAGTCGAAGTAGACGCGCGCGCTCCGTCCCCTACCCTTCGAACGGGTGGCAGCGGAGGCTGGCGCCTAAGTCGAAGCCGAGGCGCGTGCGCTCCGTTCCCTACCCGTCGAACGGGTGGCAGCGGAGGCTGGCGCCTAAGTCGAAGCCGAGGCGCGCGCGCTCCGTCCCCTACCCCTCGAACGGGTGGCAGCGGAGGCTGGCGCCTAGCTCGAAGTAGACGCGCGCGCGCTTTGTCCCCTACCCTTCGAACGGGTGGCAGCGGAGGCTGGCGCCTAGCTCGAAGTAGACGCGCGCGCTCCGTCCCCTACCCTTCGAACGGGTGGCAGCGGAGGCTGGCGCCTAAGTCGAAGTAGACGCGCGCGCTCCGTCCCCTACCCTTCGAACGGGTGGCGGCGGAGGCTGGCGCCTAAGTCGAAGCCGAGGCGCGCACGCTCCGTTCCCTACCCTTCGAACGGGTGGCAGCGGAGGCTGGCGCCTAAGTCGAAGTAGACGCGCGCGCTCCGTCCCTGCGCTGAGATTTGAGCTTGGCGCCGGTATGGTTGCGCTCCGGGGCTGTTATGACCTTGCAGTCTGGTAGTGCGCTTTTAATGGCGGCTGGAATCACGCCGACGCCTGGCCAGGCAGAAGTCAGGCTGTCGCGTCGTGCAGTCTGCCATTCTGCAGGTGGGACACGTGGCGACTCACGACTGGTGCGTCGTGGGATGTGGGCGGTTGCGTGACCGCGGCCGTTCGCCTCGTCCCCCGAGAAGTTGGACGCGTGTTGAAGGCGTGGAAGCGTTGTGCGCTGCTTGGCCACCTACCCGGCGCGGCCCTCTAGGCCCCGGCGGTTCTTCTTTCCAAATCTTGGGCAGCCGAATCGCTGTGAATTTGATCTGTCTGTGCGTTGAGCCATATGACAGGCGAGCGGCCTTTATAAGGTGCTAGTGTTGAGGTGGAGGCACCCTTTCTTGCTTGGCTTTTTGATCTGCCGCCTTGCTTCCGCCTGTGCTAATTGTCACGCCAGTTGCTCCTTTCCTTGCTTCTTCTTCCCTTGTCGCGAAGAGCGATAGCTAGCCATGACGACGCCACCTACCATCCCCGCAGCGGTTCCTTGCCTAGCCAGGGCGAGGTGTCCCATCCTTCCAAGGAGTACAAACTGGTGCCGCGGGGGAGCTCGCGCGCCGACAAGTGGTGGAACGCCATGGAGCACTCAGGAGGCTGCTGCTCCCGTGTGCTGGAGAAGAGCCGCATGACTGAAGGGATGCTGCAGCGACTCGTGGATGAGGGGAAGATCGTGGATCGCAATGGGGCTCGCCTACCCCGCCGGGACGAGACGGAGCCGAAGCCCAGGGCAATGGAGGCGACTGTTTTTGTCGCGTTCTTCGACGCCGGCCTTCGAATGCCCTGCACGTTGTTCGTGGGCGAAGTCCTGCGGGCCTACAAGTTGGAGCTAGCCCAGTTGACGCCCCACGCGATACTCCGCCTAGCTGTCTTCACGTGGGCGATGCGGACAGAGGGGTGGCGTCCCAGCGCGAGCTTATTCGCCACACTGCACGACGCACAGTGTCGACCCAGAAAGGTTAACGGGGCGATGTCCAACTTTGGCGGTGTGGACTTCGTGCTCCGGGCATCATGCGCGACGTTGTTCCCTGTGCCAGCCTCGTCGGGGCAATGGGCGTCCGGCTGGACCCGGCGGTGGTTCTATTACACCGTGACCGACAAGAGCGGAATGCAGTGCCGAGGTGGGCCGATCTCGTTTAACAGTACGCCGAGTCTGAAGGCGGAGATTGACAACACGCGAAAGCTACAGAGTCTTGTCTGTGTCGCCCATCGAATGAGCGTGCGCGACCTAGCCGAGGAGTTCACAATGTATGGGGCGGCGCCACTCTCCTCCCGGGGGAAGTATGTTGGACAGAACGGCCCCCGCGGGGACGGGTTCGATCCATCCGTGTCTCGCCTGCTTCCGCCCTCCGCTCCTTGTAAGTCGCCCAGCACGCTGTAGGGACCCAGATTTGATAATCCGGATTCCTCTGTGATTTCCTGCACTATTCCCTAGATCAGTAGATAGTGCTCACAGTTACAGTAATGAATGTCAAAATACATATCATGCGGAAGCGTAAATATAATAGTAGACTTACTCATGGGCCGATTAGGCCGAAATCATTAAATTGCAGCAGCGGAAGAACGAAGCACACAGGTGGGACCTTCAGGACATGCCCATAGGCAGCCAACTGGAGGTTCGCGACCTAGCCCTTGACATCTTCATCTCCTCGGCCAGCTTGTCCAATCTTGTTGCTGAGGCGAGGTGATTTGATTCCTGATTCTGAATTTTGTCGCGAAAGCGAGCATGAGCACTCCGACCCTGTGCTCCGCGAGCCAATACACAGAATGCAAATAAATAGTATGCATGGCTTACAAAGGAAGGCTCGGGTTATTTCATTTGCCAAAAGTCGCCTTTAGTAGCATTATCATGAGTTAATTATAGCATTATTGTTGCCATCTAAACTCCACACAACAATTGCCGTAATTGACTTAATCCACCACGCTACACTTTAATTATGGACTGCTGTCTAAAACTCCAAACAGCGAATAACATCATATAACTAATCCACCGATCTCTTTCTTTCTATATTGATTACTATCTAATACTCGAAACAGTGAACGACATCATTTAACTAATCCACCGATCATTCACTCTCTATATGGTTTGCTGTCTAAAACTCCATACAGCGAATATCATCAATTATTCCATCCACTAATCAAATGCTGCCTAATCCCCAAACAGCGAGTATCACTATTTATATAACCCACCGACCAATTGTTGCCTAAAAACTCCAAACAGCTAGTGACATCATTTATCTGCTATCAATTAATTAATCCACCAACATCTTTTGTATTCTACATTCCTATCAATCCAATCTTTTTGTTATTGGTCCACAACCATAATTTTTCCTTTCCAATTATCAACCTTATTTTCTATTTTCCATCTCTAACTACTTCACTATTGTACCTCCACCAAGAATATCATTGATCAAGCATACGATTCAATATTATATATCCGCCAAGAATATCATTGATCAATTCTACGACTCACCATTATATATCCACCAAGAATATCACTAATCAAGAGTTATAATCCAATACTCGTATTATTCCTCCAAATTCCCGAAAATTCAATTAGATCATTTATCTAGCCGATCCATTCATCTGGACCCCACTAATTTATTTCTCCCAGAATCCACACTATCATTTCCCATTCCTGATCGACCTGAATCCACCAATACCTTTAAGTGCATACTACAAACATCCATCTCCTTTACTCACGACCCCGTATATTCCACCCATATTTTATTTTATAAGAATAGAAATGCCACTATTTAAAATACAATACATAAAATTTCCTGACACCTAACAGCTTTAGAACAAAACATAATGTTCAAGGAATATTAACATGAATTTCCATACATATGGCATCACACCATATGCCTAATATCACCATAATTTTTCCATATATACGGCATCACACCGTATAACATCTTTCAGCGTTATAGCCGCTTAACTTACCACTGGGGCGACACCCAGGACAACTTAAATCAGGGCTTTCCGCTGCCCTCCATTTTTCCATTCCCATTTTCCAAACATTTTTAAATAGAACTATCTCGAGTAAGTTACCATGTCCGCCCTTGACCGTGGGCACGGCTATTCGAATAGTTTTGACTCTGCAGAGTTTGTACACTTTCACCACAAGAGATGAATTATCTTTGTTGCCAACATGCTTCCTTAGGCATGAGACCCAGATAATTTATCACAAAGCCTTTACCTTACTCCGATCTAGCTAGACACCACCCACGCTAAGGTTTCACCGCTGACAGGTTACACCACCACAGTCAGAAGCCCCCTCTTGCGCCGTGCGAGTACAGTACACCCTGTGCCTCACTGTGAGTAAACCAGTACACCCTGGCACCCACTTTCCTCGGTGATATCTGAACTAAACCCTTGCAAGTTATTCAGCTAGGTCATACCCATTATAGACTTGTGGTTGTACTGTTTTACATCAGGAGGTCATCACAAGATTCAGTCCTTAGTATTATCTGAGCGGTTCTACCACACTCCACAATTTGTGCTCCTACCGCACCACATACCAGCCCCCAAACCATCCGCTCAGATATTTAAGCAAGTTGGGATTTTTGGGAGCATAAAATAATCATGTCAAAATATACCAGTCATTCCCACCATGACTGCCCAAACCAGTTTCTCATGATTTCAAATGACAATGATGTTTGGGACATTTCAGTGCCCCTGAGTATTTATGCGGTACTAAGCATGGCATATAATTAAGGACTTATTTTCAAAAGTTACCATTATAATTTTGCTAGGGTGACAAGGTTCATATATTCAAGTATTCCAAAGGAGGTGTAATATTAGCAAAGATAACAATGGGCATATAACTAGAATATCAAATTAAACATGTATTTGCATATGAAATAACATCATGCAATTTGATAATTTAAAACAAAATAATTTGCAAAAAAAAATGTAGGTTCAACATGATCAAAGTATTGACTCGCCTGGCACGGTTTACCGCGGTCTTGTGCCCACACAATGCTTTTCTTGAGCTTCTGGCCTTTATCTTCACTTTGCCCTTGATCACGCTTGATCCGTTGATTCTCCGGGTCTCCCGTTTCTAATTATGCGACAACGACTGAATCCATACAAAATCGAATAACTCAAAAGATCCAAACAACTCCAAATAAATCTAATTTAGTTTTATTATTTTATATTTATTTAGGAAGTTCCATGAGTTAGGTTAGACCTATAGTTAGATGTGAGATTTTAATCGGGTATCGAACATCATTCTATCGTATTATCTTTTAGGAGTTAGCGCATAGGTTGTATACGTAATGCATACAATTTTAGCTTATGGAATTAATCCATATTACCATTAATTTGATAGGTAGTATTTTACGAAACCCTAACTATTCATGTTATTAATTAAATGTTTACTTTAGAATATTTATATATTGGTACCTATATATTGATATGACTTTTTAATCTGGAGACGTTATGGGAATTACTGATATTGATATTTTATGCTGCTACTTAGCTTCTGTCCTAATTTATTTATGATGACTAGAGCCTGCCACATATGGTTTGATTTCGATATTATTACTATTGTTATTTAAACTTATTTATCTAAGACCGAGCATGCCATACCAGGTTATACTTTAATAGTAATATTTGATTAAAACTACGGTTGAGTTTTATTTATCGATGACACACTAGTGATGACTATTATTTCCCTAGCTGCATTAAATAGATTACTCTTAACCATCCGATGACATAGAGTTAACTTTATTATAGTTACTTCACATATATATATATATTATAATCAAGAACAATCCTTATTTACCAAATCATCATTTCCTGAGAGCCTAAATCTACGCAATAGGCCTAATCAATGTCTCACTATGCCTTTAATTAGTAATTAAGTTTTAAATTCATTTTTTTACGAATGCCTTTACTTCATAACTAGATTAAGACCAATAACAAAGGCTCATTACTTATTCACATATGATAATTAATCAAATGTTAAATCTTTAATTATCCCATTTTCATTTACACTTCACAATTTAGTCTTGTGCAACAGGATGTGGAAACATGCATTTGAGCAAGTTAAACTCACATTTGTTTCACTCAAAATCTTGGCCTAATTTCACAATTAGATTTATTCCTTATTATATTTGCAAGAACATGTTTTATTGTCTACCCATAAATCCATGATTTTGATCTTACAATTAAAACTTTATATACATTTCTGGTTTGTATTCAAATTATGACATATAGACATATATACTTGTATTTGGTTTTGGAATAGTTGGTACTAAACAACTTGCTAATATGTATTAACCAAAAACAGTGGCCCATTGTCATGCACACCAGACAAGGCATTGGGGAAGGGAGGTGTTCTGTTCGGCCAGCACAGAGGGGAGGAGAAGAAACAGGGGAGGTGGCCGGCGCTAGGTGCTGCGCACGCCGGCGGCAGGCGGCGGCCGGGGAGGTTGGGGCGACCAGCAAAACGGGTTCTTGGGGGGGGGGACGGGGAAGCCGATGAGGGTGGTGGTGCAGCCCGAGGTGAAGTCGACTGGCTGGGGCAGCGGTTTGGGCGGCCATCGGTGAGGTGAGGATGGGGCGCCGGCGGCCGGGAGGATGGGGAGGGGAAATGGGCGGCGCTGAAGCATGAACAAGGGAGGAGGAAGCTCACCGCGGGTTTTATCGAGCCGGGGTGGCACCGAGGCGAGCCGGCATCGGAAGCCTACGGCGGCGCGGGGTGGGTCATCGTCGCCGACGAGCTGCAGTCGATGGGAGGACCGGCCGATGGTGGAGAAGCATTCGCGGTGGTGGGGTGGTGCTTCTACTCCAAGGAATCGCGGAGAGGTTCGCCGGAGAGGCCGGAGCGGCATGGAGGCATAGGCGGCTCTCGGTGGAGAGGGAGAAGGGGGCAAGGGAGAAAAGGGAAGGAGGCGGCTCGGGGGCTTATAAGGGAGTGCGTGCGCAGGAGGGAGCGGGAGAGCGTGGTGGCGGGAGACTGGGCCGGGGCGGCAGACCACCGGGCAAGAACCGAGTGCGCGGCTCAGCGGGTGAAGGCGCGGGGCTCGGGGCATGGCGACAAGACGGGGCGAAGCTCTGCCGCAAGATACGGCAGGATTCGCGCAGAGCAGAGAGGGAGGAAGGCGACGTGGATGGAGCTCAGCCGCAGAGGAAGGAGGAGGGAGGAGAAGAAAAGAGGAGGAGGCAGCCGTGCGGTGCGGGGAAAGAAGAAAGGGGAGAAATCGGGGCCGCGCGCAGTGGGAAAGGGAGGAGGGCCCAGCGGCCAGGGAAAAAGAGGGGAAAGGGAGAAAGAGAGAGACCGGTGGGGCTAGGCCCACTGGCAGTGAGAGAGAAAAGAGAAAAATGAAGGCTCAAGCCAAGATTTGAAACTTAGAATTTATTTAAAATTTTAACTTACATTGGATTTATTGATTTTGAGTTTTGAGTGATTTTTTCAAATTTGAATTCTCAGTTTATTTATTTAAATGCAAGCTTTTAATACTTGTTTTGGTTTAATTTTGAGAAGGTAGATTTTGCTTTAATTTGATCTCTGGATTTGGGTGCAACTTGGAATTAGTTTAAAATTTGCAATCCATGGTATTACATCATCCCCATTATTTAATATTTAAGTTTTAAATTTTGTGTGTATATCCCTGAGTTTCCCATTTCTTTTAATATACCTATTGTTTTTGCTTGGCTATTATTTCTTAGTATATTACTTTGTATGACATGAAACTCGAGACATTTCAAATAAATGTGCAAAAAGGAATTTTGAACACCAACAAATCGCATGAAATATTTTAAAAAATTATATATTTTTGAACATCCAAATTTTGGGATGTTACAAACCTACCCCCCTTAAATGAATCTCGACCCCGAGATTCCGACAGAGCAGAAAGAATGGAGGTGGGTTATATTGACTAGTAATGGGTTTAGGGGTGTTGCTCGACGTAGAGTCCTTTTGCTCCACAGAGAGATGAAATTCTGCACAGTAGGGGTTAGCACTTGGAGGCGGACCTCGACGGTACGTCTTATTTAAAGTCCGTGGACTGGTGCGTGCGGAGGCGGACCTCGACGCTACGTCTTCTTTATAGTCCGGAGACTCGCGCGTGCGGAGGCGGACCTCGACGCTACATCTTATTTAAAGTCCGCGGACTGGTGCGTGCGGAGGCGGACCTCGACGCTACGTCTTCTTTATAGTCCGGAGACTCTCGCGTGCGGAAGCTGAGCTCAACGCTACGTCTTATTTAAAGTCAGTGGACTGGTGCGTGCGGAGCTAGGCTCAACGCTACGTCTTATTTATAGTCCGTAGACTCTCGCGTGCGGAAGCTGAGCTCAACGCTACGTCTTATTTAAAGTCCGTGGACTGGTGCGTGCGGAGCTAGGCTCAACGCTACGTCTTATTTATAGTCCAGAGACTCTCGCGTGCGGAAGCTGAGCTCAACGCTACGTCATATTTAGAGTCCGTAGACTTTGTTCTGCTCAGCGCGGACAGGGGATGCTCTGGGAACAACAACCTTTATTGAACTCCCGTTTGCGCGGGCGGGCATCGCATAACAAAGGGCTGGTGGCTCTACGCTTGCTGTCCTGCTTCTAGGCGTAGTATCGCCGCAACCTGTCCGCGTTCCATGTGTGCCGGAGGGCTTCTCCCTCGAGCGTGGCGAGGCGGTATGCCCCCTTCGGCAATGCCTCCATCACGATGTACGGGTGTCGTAGGGGTGGCCCCCACCTAAACCCAGCAGGCCTGGTAGGAGATTATAAGGCCCAGAATAGGCCATGTGTAATGACATAACTGCCCCCAGAGGGGATAACCAGATGTAAGGGTATATCTGTAAAAGCACTCCACATGTGTATATATATATGATGAGGAGCCATGGGAAGGCCCAGGCCATTACACTTATCTTCATCACTCTCCACTACCATCTCTCTCTTTGTTTGGTCTGTAGCCACAACAGTGGGCCTTCCCACTTGAACTCCAGCTTGCCAACGGTCTCCGCCTGGAGCGCTACTCTGAGAACGAGATCCCCAGGCTTGAACCCCCGCGGGCATATAGAGCGGTCCCGAGTACGCATTGTCTGTCGTGCGTACTTCTCAACATGGTGGCTGCATCTGCCCGTATCCCGTCGAGGAGGTCCAAGGACACACGACGCTCCTCTTCGGGTGCTTGGACGAGGACCCTCCGCAAGCCGGCCTTGATTTCCTCGGGCATCACCGCCTCATCACCGAAAAGGAGCCTGAACAGCGTGAATCCCGTCGGGCGCGTTACCGTTGTGCGAAGCGACCACAGAATGCTGTGAAGCTCGCTTGGCCACTTGCCCTTCGGCAATCCGACCAAGCGCTTTTTAATGGTGGCGGAGATGGCGCCATTCGCCCGTTCGACCGCCCCGTTGGACTGGGGATGCCCTACCGAGGCGAATCGGAGGGTGATGCCCATGCTGTCACAATAGTCTTTGAAAAGGGTGGCGTCGAACTGCAGGCCATTGTCAACCGTGAGCTCCTGGGGCACGCCGAAGCGACATATGATGTTTTGCCATAGGAAGCGTTGTATGGCCGCAGAAGTTACTTTGGCCAGGGCAATCGCTTTTGGCCATCTGGAGAAATACTCCAGCGCGACTACCACGAATCCGAGGTCCCCTAGAGCTCGGGCAAGTGGTCCTACTATGTCGAGGCCCCAGCGTGCCAGTGGCCACACCGGGGGAATGGGGTTGAGGCTCGTCGGGGGCCTGCGGATGATGCGCGCCATCCACTGGCACCCTTGGCACCGACGGACGAGGTCCTGGGCGTCGGTGGTGGCGGTTGGCCAGTAGAAGCCTTGCCTGAACGCCTTGCCGACCAACGACCTCGGCGCCAGGTGGGATCCGCACACGCCCGCGTGGATCTCCGCCAGGAGCTCCTTTCCCCCTTCCGTCGAGAGGCAGCGCAGGAGCGGTGCGCAAACCCCCCTCTTGTATAGTATCCCTTCGAACACCTGGAAGGACCTTGCGCGGTGCTGTAAGTGCCGAAGCTCGGCGGGGTTGTCGGGCTCGGCGATGCCTTGCAAGAAATTGAAGATGGGCTCTCGCCAATCACCTGGCCGGTCGATGCGGTGGACGAGTGCCGCGTCCCGGTTGTCTTGCGCGATGGCCGCCTGCACTAGTATCTCGTAAAACGCCCCCTCAGGGGGGCAGTTGCTGGCTGGCCGCCTTAGCGAGGGCGTCGACCTGCTCGTTCTCCGCGCGGGGGATGGCCTTGACGGTGACGCCCAAAAAGTGCCTTTCCCTCGCCCTCACGGCCGCGAGGTACTTGGCCAACTCAGGGTCCTTGGCTTGATATGACTTGTCCACATGACCAGCCACCAAGCGCGAGTCGGTGCGGACTAGCACCCGTCTCGCGCCAACTGCCTTAAGCTTCGCCAGGCCGAAGAGCAGTGCCTCGTATTCAGCCGTGTTGTTGGTGGCGGGGAAGGCAAGGCGCGCCGAGTATAGCAAACGCTGCCCCTCGGGCGTAACGACCACCGCCCCTACGCCTGCGCCGGCGACGCCGTAAGCGCCGTCGATCGTGAGCGTCCAGACGGGGTCATCGTGCGTCTGGACGGGTTGGGCCGGCGGGGTCCATTCGGCGAGAAAATCCACAAGGACTTGGGATTTGATTTCCGTTCACGAAGCATATGTCAAGGAGAAGGGAGCGAGCTCGGCAGCCCATTGTGCAACATCTCTGCCAGGGGGAATGAGGAAGGCACTGTGATCGGGTGGGCCAGGAAATAATGCCGAAGCTTCCTGGAGGCCATGACCAGCGCGTAGGCGAGCTTCTCAAGTTCCGTGTATCTTATCTTGGCACCTTGGAGGGCTTCGGAGACAAAGTAGACGGGCCGCTGCATGGCGCCTTCCTCTAAGACGAGGACGGCGCTGACCGCGGTGGCTGACGTGGCCAGATAGAGCAGGAGGGGAGCCTCTGGTGCTGGGGCAACCAGCGTGGGGAGGCTGGCCAGGTGCTCCTTGAGCTCGTTGAAGGCCTTCGCGCAATCTCTGTCCCAACGAAATCCGTTGCACCCGCGGAGCGTCTTGAAAAATGGCAAGCCCCGTTCCGCCGCCCTGGATAGGAAGCGGCTTAGTGCTGCCATGTGGCCCGCCAGCCTCTGGACCTCCCGTGTAGTCTTGGGCGGCTCCATACCCAGGATGGCGTCTACTTTGTCGGGGTTCGCCTGGATGCCCCGTCCGGAGACGAGGAAACCCAGGAGCTTGCCCGCCTGCACCCCGAAGACACATTTGTCGGGGTTGAGTTTGATGCCCGCCTTCCGGAGGTTGTCAAAGGTCTCCTGGAGGTCCCGGCCATGCAGAGCAAGCTGCCGAGTTTTGACCACCACGTCATCGACATAAGCTTCGACGTTCCTCCCGAGCTGGGCGGCCAGTGTAATAGCAACGAGGCGGGTGAAGGTAGCGCCGGCATTCTTCAAGCCAAAGGGCATTCTGACGAAGCAGAACGTCCCAAGTGGTGTGATGAAACTGGTCTTCTCTTCGTCGTCTTCGGCCATGTATACCTGGTGATAGCCAGAATAGGCGTCCAGGAAACTCATGAGTTCGCACCCAGCAGCGGCGTCGACCAGCTGATCGATGCGCGGCAAGGGGTAATTGTCCTTCGGGCACGCCTTGTTGAGTGTTGTGAAGTTGATGCACATGCGCCAGGCCCCGCTGGCCTTTTTGACTAGCACCGGGTTAGCGAGCCACTCTGGGTGGTGGACCTCGTGGATGACCCCAGCACGAAGAAGCTTCGTGACCTCTGCTTTGGCCGCCTGCTGCCGATCCATTGACATACGCCGAAGCCTTTGCTTGACCGGCTTGGCGTCGGGGCGGACCGCCAAGCGATGCTTGATTACTGCTCGATCTACGCCCTTGATGTCCTCCGGGGACCATGCAAAAATGTCAACGTTGTTCTGAAGCACTCGGAGCAGATCCCGTTCGACCCCCGGTGGGAGTCCCTCGCCGATGGACACAAACTGCCCCTCCGCTTGGAGTGGCACCTTCTTGACTCCGCCCTCAGGCCGAGGCTTGGGCGTCCATCCGGGGGCGGAGGGCCCGTCGCCGCGCGCGCCGGAGAGGGCATGCACCGGGCGATGCGGAACGCGGCTGCCGACCTCGGCCCGTCTGGCCAGGTCCTGATCGCCGAAGACGGTGATAACACCCTTTGGGCCCGGGAGCTTCACACACAAAAACACATAGTGTGGGATCGCCTCGAAAGAGTTGATGGCGGGCCGACCCAGTATGGCGTTGTAGGGATGCGAGATATCGACGATGTCGAAGATGACATGCTCGGTCCGGATGTTACCCTTGTTGCCCTCCTGACGGAAAGTGACCGGAAGGGACACGTGCCCCAAGGCCTGCAGCGGTTGACCCCCGAAACCTTGAAGTGGAGCTCCTGGCTGCTCTAGCCGGCTTCGTGGGATCCCCATACGGTCGAGGGCCTCTGCGAACAAGATATTCGCGGAGCTTCCCCCGTCGACAAGGACGCGCCTGACGTCACAACGTGCTATGTGGGCCTGGATGACTAGGGGGTCTTGGTGAGGGTACTCCACACCCCTGGCGTCGTTCAAGTCGAAGGTGATGTTGCGGGGCGGCATCCACAGTTGCGGCTGCTCCGCGGGAGCTTTTGAGGAGCCTCCGGTGATGACGCTGACGGTGCGATGCTGCGCGCCCTCCGTTGGGGGCGGAGCTCGAGACCCGGCCGTCACCCTCTGCAGCTCCATGACTGCAGCGCATGCCCTTGTGTAATGATCGCCGTAGCCGTGTACCTCGCACCACTTGCCATAGTGCAGGAGCTCTTGTTCTGCGTGGGGTTGGCCGCCGTAATCGAGTCCGCCTTCCGATCCCCGGTCTCCCCTCCGTGAGGCGGGGTTGGGTCCTTGGCGGGTGCCCTCGGTGTCGCGGACATGATGGGCCGCCTGTGTCCTGCGCTGGCGGCGCCGAGGCTTACGCCCGCTCCTTGAAGAGCCTTCCTGTACCTCGATGTCGCCGCCTCGGGGAGGGCCTCCGCGAGGTTCTCGGCCGCGGCCCTGCTTCGAGGAGGGACCACCCGCCCCCGCCTCGCGCGGGGGGTGCTCCCCCTGGACGAGGTCGAGGGTGGTGATGCTACGTCTTCGCGCATCCTCCTCCGCCCGCGCATACTCATCATTTTGTCGAAGAGTTTGACGACTGTCTTGATTGGCCTCCGCGCGTTGTACTCGGCCATCGGGCCCGGACGAAGGCCCTGTATGGCTGCATTAACGACGGTGGTTTCATTAATGTCTTTCACCTGGCATCGAATCTTGGCGTAGCGCTGGAAGTAGTCCCGGAGCTTCTCCGAGGGTCCTTGCTTCACAGCGAAGAGCTGGTCCGCATCGACTCGCTCGACATAGTTTCCTTGGAAGTTGCTTTGAAGGTAGTCGCGAAGCTGCTCCCACGCGTAGATGGAGCCCGGCTCTATGGTAAAAAACCAAGAGAGTGCCACTCCTTGCAGCGCGATGGGGAGTCCCTTCGCCTTCGTGGTGTCCCCTCCGCCCGCGGCCTCGATCGCGGTTTCGTACATGCGCACGAACTCGCGAGGATCCGTGTCGCCTTTGTACGGGTTGGTGACGCTAGGGAACTTGAAGTCTTCGGGCCACGCCGCCTGCTGCAGCCCCGCCGAAAACGGGGACTCCGGATCTACGCGCCTCAATGGCACGCGGCTGGACGTGGGGGCTTCGCGGCTGTCCGCCTTCTCCGGCGCGGGCTCGGGCGCGATTACTGGCGTGACCTGCTGGCTCCGAGCCTCTTGTATATCGCGGATGGCTCCGCGAAGGTCTCCTAGTTCCCGCTGGAACGCGTTGAGGGCTGCTAGTAGGGCGCTTTCCACCACAGGTGCTGTCGGGTCCGCCGGAACGCCCAGCGGACGGGTCGGTGCAGGGACCATCGCCTCGCGAACTCCAAATCCGCCGGATGGTTCGTTGCGGTTACCCCCGGCCGTCTGATCCGCGCTACCGGCGAGGGTGGCTGGGGCTGTCGCCGCAGTGCCCGCGACGGGGTTGGATGTCGTTGTAGCGGCGCTGGCGGGGTCGGTCGTTGTAGCGCGAGCGTCGATGCCCGCGACCACTGCGCCTACGCCGCCGCCGACTCCTTCGGCGGCCGATGCCGAAGCCCTGGTATTCACGCGCCGCTCCGGCCCAGCCGTCTTCTTTCCCTTCGCCGCCGCTGGTGAAGCTTTTTTCGGTGCCATCCTTCTTCTTCGGTCTTCAGGCTTGTCCTTGTCCTCCCCATGGACGGCGCCAACTGTTGTGGTTACAGACCAAACAGAGAGAGATGGTAGTGGAGAGGTGGGAGTGTTCTGTCTCACCCTCCCCCTCATCTTGATATATATATATATATATATATATATATATATATATATATATATATATATATATATATATATATATTCACATGGGGTATACTTTTACAGTTATGCCCTTACATCCATACATCCCCATTAGGGGCATTTATGTCATTACACATGTTATTCTGGTTCTTATAACCTCCTAACAGGCCTGCTGGGCTTAGGTGGGGGCCACCCCTACGACAGTCATTTATTTTGTGTGAAATAATAAGTTAGAACTTGCATGAATGGTACTTAAGCAAATTTATTTTCTCGTGATGGTTGGATCGTATTGAATAATTCATTCATTTATTCAGTTCATAATGGCACGATATGTTCTGATATTAAAGTATTCTATTTATGTATTGATTGGCTTCTAATGCATATTAATAAAATACCTTATATTAGAACGCATGTGGCGCCCTATGGAGAAAGTGTGGTTACCCAACAGTGGCATAATGAATACCATCTTAAGGGAGACAAAGTATTTTCAGTCGATTAGTAAGAATGTTGGTAGCCTTACAACAATCGTCGGTAGCAATGCTTGTATAATAGGTTCAGAAAGATCCACAATTATACTCCCAAAGGGTATAACTTTGGTCATTCAAGAAGTCTTGTTGTACCCAGAATCGACTAGAACTCTCCTAAGTTTTAAAGATATTCACACCAACGGTTTTCATGTTGAGACTGAAAAAGAGTATGGTAAGGAATACCTACTCATTACGAAGCACGAAGCAAATAGAAAAAGGGTATTAGAAAAACTTCATTAGAAATTGGGCTATACTACACTAACATTAAGGCACCTGCAGCCTATACTGCCCTGAAAATAGTATTTAGAAGCTCTGAACTTTTCTGTCTCTGGCATGATAGATTAGGCCACCCAACTCTTAGAATGATGAGAAATATAATTAACAATTCACAAGGGCAGGTTATTATTGTAAAGAATTTCTCGAATCATGAAGATTTTGTATGCCCTCCATGTGCCACTGGGAAATTAATTACTAGGCCTTTTTCTCTGAACGTGAAGGATGAAGTCCCTGCATTCCTGGAACGCATTCAAGGAGACATTGCGGTCTCATACAACCACTTTTAGGGCTATTTAAATATTTCATGATGCTCATCGATGCTTCCTCGAAATGGTCGTACGTATGTTTATTGTCTACGAGAAACCATGCTTTCGCAAAGCTAATCTCGCTAATAATTTGCATTAGGAATATTTTCCCTGATCATCACATAAAGTCCATAAGAATGGACAATGCCAGAGAATTTACTTCAAAGGTATTTGATGATTATTGCATGGCAATGGGAATTACAGTTGAGTATTCTGTACCGCATGTCCACATCCAGAGTGGACTAGCAAAGGCATTAATTAAGAGAATTAAATTAATTGCCTAACCACTTTTGTAGAATTGTAATTTACCAGTTATATGTTGGGGACACGCAGTCCTACATGCAGCAAATTTCATCAACTTTAGACCATCGGCCTATAAAATCCATTCACCTATGCTACTAGCGCAAGAGTCAGCATTGAAAATTTCTCATCTTAGGAGGTTTGGATGCAAAGTTTATGTACCTATACCTCCTCCACAGTGTACTACAATAGGTCCTCTCTGAAAGACTAGGATATACGTTGGTTATGAGACAGCATCCATAATCAGATATTTAGAACCCATGACTGGACATTTGCATACTGCCCGCTTCGCTGATTGCATATTTGATGAGGATAATTTTCCAACATTAGGGAGGAGGAAATCAACCCCTTGATGAAAAATATTGGAAAATTATGTGGCAAGCCACAGGAATTCAAGTACATGACCCGCGCACTAGTGAAACAAATAGATAAGTCTAGAAGATCATTGATTTGCAAACATTAGCAAATCAACTACCTGACCACTTTAGTGATTTGAAGAGCGTAACCAAGTCGCATGTGCCTGCACGCAATGCACTGGAGAGGGTTTGAAATACCAAAGAAATTTGAAGGTATCTCTAATCCCATCCAGAGGCCTCAGAATAAATGGATAAGAACTCCGAACCCTCGAATCCTAAGTAACCGGGGATGCCAGGTGAACAAGGATAAGAAGGACTTGACACAACCAATCACTGAAATTCCTCAAAACCAGAAGGGGAGCTAGTTGAGGCCTGGCATTAGTATGACACCTTCGGAAAAGGGCATACCGGATCTGAACATCCCCATGGAAGGAGAAATCGGCATGGATGTGTGCGCACACATTAGAGCCGAAAAACTAAAGGGACTTGCCACCGCAATTGGAAGAAGTGATGAGCAAGTAGAAGCACAAAAGGAAGCAACTCATGATGAAATAACTATAAACTATGTGCATATGGGAGAGTCCATGAATAGAACAATAGCCAATGTTGATATCTACTGTGCAAAGAAAATTGCCACAATTATTGATCTTGATCCAGGGCCTGCATCGCTCTCTGAATGTAAGAAAAGATCATATTGGGAAGATTGGAAGAAGGCAATAGAAACAAAATTATTATCTCTGAATAAAAGAGAGGTGTTTGGGCCCGTAAGCCGCACACCTCCCTATGTACACCCTGTAGGGCATAAGTGGGTATTTGTTCAAAAGAGAAATGAAAGAAATGAAGTTGTAAGATATAAAACAAGGCTTGTTGCACAAAGTTTCACTCAACGTCCAGGAGTTGATTATGAAGAAACCTACTCACTTGTCATGAGTGGAATCACCTTTAGATATTAAATCTCAATGGCAGTAAACCTGAATTTAGAAATGAGATTGATGGATGTAGTAACTACATACCTTTATGGAAACTTGGATTCAGAAATTTATATGAAGATACCTGGAGATATCCTAGTCTCGAACCAAGACAGAGCAAATACAAATCTGTATAGTGTGAAACTCAGGAAATCACTGTACGGACTCAAGCAATCAGGCAGGATGTGGTATAATCGCTTAAGTGACGTTTTATGCAAGAAAGGCTACACGAACAATGAAGATTGTCCCTGTGTATTTATACGACGATCCCAGAATGGATTTTTGTATAATCTCAATATATGTAGATGATCTGAATATCAACGGGACCATGGAAGACATAAAAGAAGAAAGTTCTTACCTAGAGTCAGAATTTGAAATGAAAAATTTGGGTAAAACCAAATATTGTTTAGGCCTGCAGCTCGAGCATGTCCCTAAAGGAATATTAGTACATCAGTCAGCCCACTCCCAGAAGGTGTTAGAAAGGTTTAGCTTTGAGAAGGCATACCCATCAAAAGTACCGATGATCGGGGGATCTTTACAGCAAGAAAATGATCCATACCGACCTAGGGAAGAGGGGGAGGAAGTCTTGGGGCCGGAGTTCCCAGACTTAAGTGCAGTAGGAGCACTTATGTATTTAGCAAACTGCACTAGACCGGACATTGCATTTGTTGTAAATCTATTAGCAAAGTATAGTGCAGAACCTACCAAGAGGCATTGGCAGGGAATAAAGGATATTTTTTTTGATACCTCCAAAGAAGCAAGGACCTTGGATTATTCTACAGAAAGAACCAAGATTTGAATATGACTGGCTATGCAGATGCTGGGTACCTATCAGACCCGCATACCGTAAGGTCACAAACAGGCTATGTATTCCTATGTGGTGGAACTGCAATTTCATGGAAATTGTCTAAGCAAAGTCTTGTAACAACTTCGACAAATCACTCAGAAATTATAGCACTGTACGAAGCTGAACGATAATATGCTTAGCTCCGACGAATGATTCACCACATCTAGCAGTCTTGTGGGATGAATATTATGCAAGCTCCCACAATTATCTATAAAGATAATGCAGCTTGTATTGCACATGTGCAGACGGGCTACATGAAGAGTCATCTCACAAAGCATATCAACCCCAAGTTCTTCTGTGCTCATGAATTGCAAAAGATGGACGAAATTAAGGTACTGCATACTAAGTCATGTGAAAATCTTGCTTACAGATTTATTTACTAAGTCACTCCCAGCATCTAGTTTTGAAAGATGCGTACGAGGAATTGGAATGATGAGACTTAGAAAAGTGCATAATTCAGGGAGAGAATTTTCTCAAGCTCATTATTAAAACTTGATCATGAAGATCGAGTACACAAAAAATAAATCTTGAAGATTGAATGAAATTGGGTGGATTGTACTCTTTTTCCCTTGACGAGTTTTCCTGAAGTTTCTCGGCCAAGGTTTTTAATGAGGCAATTCGTGCAACGCAGTATAACATGTATCATGTACTCTTTCTCGAAATTTTTCCACTGGCTTTTTATGGAGTTTTGATGAGGCATGAACGTGTCGAATGAGTACGCAAGGGGGAGTGTTAAGAAACCTGGGCCTGTGTTTGAAGCCTTGGCCCATGGTGGGCACCTCACCACTAGGCTATAAATACGGGGTACTGTTGGCTATTTTGTATATGGAATCAAAAAGAAAGCAATAAAGAAAGATTAGGAGTTCTCTTTATCTCTCTGTGTTTTCAATCTATTATTTCTGTCTTCTGTGATTGATCTGGTTTTGCAGAAGTAGAGGAATCGATCGGACTTGTCGCCAGCGACGGTTCCTCAACAAGACGTACCTCCGCCCACATGCATGATTTCGGTCGCCTGCCAGCAGCGACAATTTTGTTTTTCTATATTGTACCAATTTAGCCAGCAAATGCATTTAAATGTATTTTTAAATATAGCAAATGAGCTCCAAAAATAATAATTTTTTGTGTAGCCTCCCAATGCAGTGTACTTGTGTAATTTTTCCACAATAGTAATCATTCTGAACTTTTGCAAAAAAAATTATTTATGTGTATTGTTTGTATGAATTTTGTATTATGAAAAAAGAGGTCGAAACATTATATTTTTCTTTGAAGACCCTTCCATGGCCTATGGTTCGTACGAAGCAAATATACAGTTTTGTAGAAACAATAGCAGAAATCCATAAAGTAGTACATTCAAACTTTTTTCTAGCATGGAAGTAAGCATGAGCAGGTTTAACATATGGCGATGAATAATTTCACATGTTAGGAGAAAACTTGCTACTACAAGGATACGCGGGCTACTATAGAATGGTCCAGTCTACAAGGGTACATGGCTACTACGGAATGGCCTGGTCTACTACGTGGATCGTGACCATTTGCCCTTCCTCCAAAGGTCGGCGTTGTAGTCCTGGCGCGGTCGCCCTGGCCTTAACAGCCTGTTTGCGCTTTCTCTTGTACTTCTCCTCGCGAGCCTTGCACTCTCGCCTCCAGATGAGCTTGTGTCTCTCGCCGGATACGCTCGCTTCAATCTTCGCTACACCACCGCTCCTCCATCCTCTTGCGTGCCATCTAGGCATTCCACTCCTCGCAGTCCAGAGTCTACTGGTGGCACTGGTGGATATCCCAGTCGATTCATTTGCAATACACACATAGTGGATCTAGAGACTACGGAAAGAGGGGAGAGCTTGTTAGTATGTGCCATAGAAGAGAGTTAATAGAGGAATGTACTGTAAGTCCTTACCAGCTACCGGTAGCGGGCCATGTCCCAATGCTAATCGAAATAGTCCCAAGCGTAGTAACCATAACCCAATAATGTATGCCCAAGCTCAACCAGTCTTTGAACTTGAAGAACTTGCATGCGCCTCTGCACTAGCAGAGGGGCGTCTCCCTCACGTGCGGGTCTTGCGGCGAATGCTCGGTGGGAACGTTGAGGTATGGGTTGGGATTGTAGGTACGGGGGGCTTCGCTTCGAGGAGGTGGCCTCCTAGCACGTGCCGCTTGTTCCTCTCGGGCCACAGCGGCCTTTGCGAGTCAGGTGATCTCCCATTGTTTTTTCATACTAGCAATGTAGTATTGCAGGAAGACCCACTGCGGACGGGTAGTACATGTAGGCTAAGCTGACGCGGCATACGCGTTACAAGTCCATTTCAGTTTGGGCAAATTTGTGTACGCGAGTCAGCGGCACGCCGGACGATTCGTGGACCAGTGTAGCATCATGTCGCTGCACAAATCTGCCTTGTTTGGTATTGTGCTTTCTCATTTTGCGCATAAAACCAGATGTCAGTCGAAAAAGTTCTCAACTAGTAAAAAGAAATCTCGGCCACAAAAGGCAAGTCTTTTCTTGACTATGTTGATCCCTAGTTTTATCAAAGTTATTTACTATTTTAAATTTACATGTATTACTATGTTACATAAACTGTTAACTTATGTCTTAAGGATATTAGTTATTCTGACATTGTTATACCCTCATTTGATGTTGATATCCCTGTACCTTTGTCACCTTAGGATATTCTTATCTCCGTATTGAGATTATAATATTGTTTGATAATTTTAAACGGTAGAATTGTTTAGATAAGTTATTCGGTTATTATAACCCTATAGGTGAAAAATTGATATCATATGTCTTAATCATGTCATTCTAATAACTTTGTGGCAATAGATACTGTTGCTGTTTATAAAGTAAAATAAAATGATAAAAAAGGTTTTAGACTTAGGCAGATGGTAAAATTAGGTTGCAGATAGAGTATGTGATCTTGTATCATCCTAGTTAATTAAGGATTGATGTTTGTAATTGTCCAAACGGAGTATTATCATACAATTACAAATTTATATTGGTATGACTTGTTAATTAATTAATTATTCGGTCATTCTAACAAGGAGCCTGGAAGTCCAACGGCGTCTTCACCGGCCCGCCGCCGCCGCCGCGCCGCCCGAGCCAGACTTGTCGCTGTCGCCGCCGCTGCTCTTCTCGTCCGCTGTGTCTGCGTGTGTGCACTGTGCTGGTGCGAGGTCTTTCGGCTTGCGTTCGAATCCGACTCCGGGAGACGAGGGCTCGGCTCGGTTGAGTACTTGAAACTCTTGAAGGCTTTGGAATTTGGATCAATTTTATCGGGTCTCATTGCGACGTGAGTCCATCCGCCCCGTTATATGCTGGACCCGAACATGTCAGGCTCAGCAGAAGCTCCACACTACGCTCCAATATATCCGTTCGTATACCATATCCGTCGTAGACCATTATTTATAGGTCACCGCCATGTGGGACCCACCAACGCTAGGTCCCACATGTCAGTGTTAGCCATGTTGGCCATTGCTAGGTCGGCGTCGCAGGCGCAGTCCCATCCCATCCGAACCGCACATATCCCACGCTGCGCCAGCTCACAAGGACAAAACACCCACACCCCCACACTTCCACCGCCTCTCGCCCAAACCCTCGTCCCTTCGCCGCCACCGCCTCCGAGACAGCCGCCGCCATGGCCACGGCCACCGCTGCCGCCGCCCTCTCGGGCGTCACCGCCAGCCGCACCCAAGCCTACCCGCCACCCCTTCCTGGGCCACCTTCCCGCCCCCCGCCGCGCCCTCCCCGCCCCCATCAGGTGCTCCGCGGTGTCCCCGCCGCGCCCTCGCCCGCCCCACCAGCCACCCTGCTCCGGCCGTGGGGTCCCTCCGAGCCACGCAAGGGCGCGGACATCCTCGTCGAGGCCCTCGAGCGCTGCGGCGTCAGCGACGTCTTCGCCTACCCCGGCGGCGCGTCCATGGAGATCCACCAGGCGCTAACCCGCTCGCCCGTCATCACCAACCACCTCTTCCGCCACGAGCAGGGGGAGGCGTTCGCGGCGTCCGGCTACGCGCGAGCGTCGGGCCGCGTCGGGGTCTGCGTCGCCACCTCCGGCCCTGGGGCCACCAACCTCGTCTCCGCGCTCGCCGACGCGCTGCTCGACTCCTGTCCCCATGGTTGCCATCACGGGGCAGGTCCCCCGCCGCATGATCGGCACCGACGCCTTCCAAGAGACGCCGATAGTGGAGGTCACCCGCTCAATCACCAAGCACAACTACCTGGTCCTTGATGTGGACGACATCCCCCGCGTCGTGCGGGAAGCCTTCTTCATCGCGTCCTCTGGTCGCCCGGGGCCGGTGCTGGTGGACATCCCCAAGGACATCCAGCAGCAGATGGCTGTGCCGGTCTGGGACACGCCGATGAGTTTGCCGGGGTACATTGCGCGCCTGCCCAAGCCACCTGCGACCGAATTGCTTGAGCAGGTGCTGCGTCTGGTTGGCGAGGCACGGCGCCCGATTCTTTATGTTGGTGGTGGCTGCTCTGCATCTGGTGATGAGTTGCGCCGCTTTGTTGAGCTGACTGGTATCCCAGTCACAACTACTCTGATGGGCCTCGGCAACTTCCCCAGTGATGACCCACTGTCTCTGCGCATGCTTGGGATGCATGGCACGGTGTATGCAAATTATGCAGTAGATAAGGCCGATCTGTTGCTTGCATTTGGTGTACGATTTGATGATCGTGTGACAGGAAAAATTGAGGCTTTTGCAAGCAGGGCCAAGATTGTGCACATTGACATTGATCCAGCTGAGATTGGCAAGAACAAGCAGCCACATGTCTCCATTTGTGCAGATGTCAAGCTCGCTTTGCAGGGCTTGAATGCTCTGCTAGAAGGGAGCATAGCACAAAAGAGCTTTGATTTTGGTGCATGGCACAATGAGTTGGAACAGCAGAAGAGGGAGTTTCCCCTGGGGTATAAGACTTTCGGTGAGGAGACCCCACCACAATATGCTATCCAGGTGCTGGATGAGCTGACGAATGGGGAGGCAATCATTGCCACTGGTGTTGGGCAGCACCAGATGTGGGCGGCGCAGTACTACACCTACAAGCGGCCACGGCAGTGGCTGTCTTCGGCTGGTCTGGGGGCAATGGGTTTTGGGTTGCCAGCTGCGGCTGGCGCTGCGGTGGCCAACCCAGGTGTCACAGTTGTTGACATTGATGGGGATGGTAGCTTCCTCATGAACATTCAGGAGTTGGCGATGATCCGCATTGAGAACCTCCCAGTGAAGGTCATGGTGTTGAACAACCAACATCTGGGAATGGTGATGCAATGGGAGGACAGGTTTTACAAGGCCAATCGGGCACACACCTACTTGGGCAACCCAGAAGATGAGAGCGAGATATATCCGGATTTTGTGACAATTGCTAAAGGGTTCAATATTCCAGCTGTCCGTGTGACAAAGAAGAGTGAAGTCCGTGCAGCCATCAAGAAGATGCTTGAGACCCCAGGGCCATACTTGTTGGATATCATCGTCCCACACCAGGAGCATGTGCTGCCTATGATCCCAAGTGGTGGTGCTTTCAAGGACATGATCCTGGATGGTGATGGCAGGACTGTGTATTAATCTAAAATTTGGCGATCTCCACCGCCCTTGTTTCACCTGCATGACCTACAAGAATGATATGTCTGATCAGTGTGATGACCGTATGTGTTGTTCTATCAATTACTATGGTGTCAACTGTGAACCATGTGGTTTGCTATTTTGCTTGTTTGATGTGCTTGGTATGGTAATCTTAATTAGCTTTCAGCCTTGTAGTTTTGTAGTATGTTGTTTTTTGTAGGCATATGCGTCATAAGCCATCATGTAAGTTTCTTGTCCTACATATCAGTAGTAAGTACTTATATGCAATAATTCTGAATTTCTTTCTGAGTTTCAAGTGTTTCCACCTAACAATTGCTGAACTTAAGGTTACTCAGTGCTCACACGAAGTATTGTCCTTACATAGTCAGTCATTGCTCTTACAAAAAAAATATGAAAGCAGAACCTCATTTTCCTTGTTCGAAGCTTCTCTCTTTTTTTTAATGGTTCTTCAGTTAGTAGATGGATATCTTTAATTTGACAAATATAGGGTGAAAACGTGAAAGCCATGTGCATGAAAGAAATGTTTCTTTCTTCTGTTTAGCTTTGTCATTTACATAAAAAGCATGCAAAGCAAATGAAACATCAAGCTATTCTTTGTTCGACGGCGTTGCTGTACCAAGCTGCTAGTTAAGAGTTAGGACCTCATGCTCTCGGCCTCTGTGATATAGAAATCAGAGGTCGGTGACATGCAGTTACGTGTATTCTTTAGGGTATGTGGAATTTCCTCTTTTTTCAACCACTAAGCCAACTCAGATGGTAAAAGTCATTGCTATATGTCTTCTATAGGTGGTGTCTTATATAGGTGGATATTGGTTGCCGTGGAAAATCTGAACCCTGTTGTTTGGCTTTGTACCACTGAAATAAATGCCAGATCAACTAGGAAAATGTTTGGGGGATGTGGGAAGGAAGCCCATCGATGGAGATTGCAGCTTTCTTATGCGAACAAATTTGTGAGGCGCATATCAGGTTTTGCAATAACAACACTTCAGCTGCTGTTATTACATACGAAAGTATAAAACCAATGCTAGTTTGTCCTTAGCCGCATAAGAAGTATCCGTGATTTGCATTGTATTCATTGCTTCTTGATGCTGCAATTCCATGCACTACTGTTGCACTCTCCATGGAAGACTATGCCTGCTAGCACACGGTGTAGGAAGTAATACTAATGCATTTCCTCATGCTTCATTAGCTTGGCTTTAACAAAGCCATTGACAGAACTTTTATCTCATATTTTCATGCCATTGAAGATAGTTTGCCGGTTACCTATTTTCATGTAGAAACTAGCTTTTGAGCACAGTCCTTTTAAGCTCCTGCTTGCCATGCAATGCTACAATGCATCGAAATAATCTTATTGTAAAATAGCATCACTTATCTTACTATCTTATTGACCCTATGTATTTTACATTTATTTTTAGATTTGGTGGTCACAAGCTATGAAGAGTTTAGTATATCGATTTGTGTTAATGTTTTTTTTGAGGTAATTTGTGTTAACATTAGAAGGCAAGCTATCTGAAATGCAGATAGATCCCTACTGATTTCAATTTTCGTGCATTACAGATATGTGGTGGGTGAGGCAAGTACTACAATAAGCAAGAGAAACAATACATTGAATGTCCGATGATATTACTCAGAGCTTCGGCGTTAGTGTCGGTGGTTTAAAAGCTCCTCACAAAAGGTACCCCAATTACCAACATGGAGTACCCCATACCATCTACTTAGATATCTGAAGATAAAAAGAGCAAGATTTTATTAGTGATTATGTTATGAACAACAGAGGAAGGGGATTCCGTAGGGAAGCCGGCAACCAAACGTTGCTCTGCTTAATTCCAATAGCATGCGGTAGCCCTCTTTATATAGACGGGCTCCCCCTAACAGATCGAATCTAATCTCAATCATATCTCTAACAATATCATATCTCTAATTATATCTCTAACATAAGGAAACTAATCTCTAACTCAAATAGAAATCAATCTCTAATTCCTAATAATACCGACTAGGCCCAAGGCCCACCTCTATGACATTACACCCCTCCCGGACATGCAGCTCGTCCTCGAGCTGCTAGGCGGCGGTCATAGCGCCAATGGAAGACCTCCGACGCTAGTGTAGAAGATGAACGGTGACGGGGTCCTGAAGCGGATGGAGACAACCGGCCAGATCCAAGCGGAACGAGGCTAGTCAAAGTGTTGCGTCTTGGGTATATAATACCGGTCGGTTTAGAAACCGACCGCACGCCTCGAGCCCATACGTAGTCGGCCAGGGGCGACTCCAAGGGCGACCAGCGGAGCGGGCGGACGACCGGCGGGGCGGCGGTCTGCGGCCGACGGGGCGATGGTCTGCGGCACGGTGGCTGACGGCGCGGCCGTTTGTGGAGCGGCCGGAGGAACGGCGGCCTGCGGAAGCGGCGACCGACGGAGCATCCGGGCGGAGCAGCAGGCGGAGCGAGCGGCCGGAGGAGTGGCGACGACGCGGCGGAGGTGGCCCGGCCGGAGGCGGATCTGGAGGGGCGGCGGTCGGGCGTCTCCGAGCATGGACCCGACGGCCGGCGGAGTAGGCGGCGGGCGGAACGGGTGGCCGGTGTAGCGGCGGCCGGAAGCAGAGGCGGAGCAGTCGGCGGAGCGGGCGACTGCAGCAGCGGCTCGGGCGGAGGCGGACCCGGCGGCCTGTGGAGCGGCACAGGCGGAGGTGGCCCGGTCGGTATCGGCGAGGGGGGGGGGCGGCGACGCTGAGACAGCGACGCGGCTTCGGGCGCCAGGGGAACCTTGCGGCGGCGGTCGGGCGTCTTCGAGCCGGAGGCGGCCCACGGCGGCGGCGGCATGGCCAGATCAGACGGCGGCTCGGGCGACGGCGGTCCGAGTAGCGGTGGATCCGGCCACAGCCGAGTCTGGCGGCGGCGGCGCGCGGGCAGAGGTGACCCGGCTGGCGGCGGCGGCACAGCCGGAGATGGTGCTGCGGCCGACGGCGGAGGCAGATGGGGAGGGCGCAGCGACGATGGTGCAGAGCTCGTGCCGGTGCAGCCAGGCGGCGGCGGCACAGTGGCAGCGCGAGGCGGCGGGGGCTGCGACCGACGGCAGGGGCCGACGGTGACGGAAGAAGCAGGGGCGCCGCAGGTGATGGGAGGGCCGAGGAAGTGGGGGAGACCGCTGCGACCGAGGGAGGAGCGGCGTCGTGGGATGTTGGTGCTTGATTATCGGGATCTGGCAGTGGACCGTGGGCGGAAGGGTGGATGTGTGCTTCTGATCCTTGGCTATTGTTGTGAAATTCTTGTTTTTGTTGTTGTTGGAGATCTGATGTTGGATGATGATGAGCCTGGCTCTTTGTCTCTTGTTGCATCTTCCTCCAATTCTCCAATCTCCCAAGGATGGCATGTATGTTGAAGAAGATGTCCGACATCTCTTTGTTCGTGCTGGCCATCTTGATGGCGTTAGCCTTTATCGTGGCCAACGACTCGTCAATAGAACTAGTCGCAGAAACCATGGTAGCAGAAGTCGTGGGAAGGGATCGACGGCTCTGATACCAAGTTGTTATGAAGAACAGAGGAAGGGGATTCCGTAGGGAAGCCGGCAACCAAACGTTGCTCTGCTTAATTCCAATAGCATGCGGTAGCCCTCTTTATATAGACGGGCTCCCCCTAACAGATCGAATCTAATCTCAATCATATCTCTAACAATATCATATCTCTAATTATATCTCTAACATAAGGAAACTAATCTCTAACTCAAATAGAAATCAATCTCTAATTCCTAATAATACCGACTAGGCCTAAGGCCCACCTCTATGACAGATTACAACTATGATTAAGTTTGAGAAGTTTCCATGAAAAACCTACCTTTATGTTAAGAATAAATCGGGGGGATGCCTGTTGTATCTTTGTTTTGATAGCGTCCTGCATACGACTACCGAGTTGTCCTTCAACCTTTCCCTATCCAAAATCCTATACTTGCCAATTCTTGATAGGGTTGTGTTCCCTCCATCTGCCACAGCTTCTGTGATTGCTTCATCTAACTTGTATCACTTTTCTTCGGTGAAACTGCAGGGTTCTACGTGGTTAGGCATGTCTTTATATGGTGCAGAAGCCATTTCAGTGCCTTTTGAAATGGTTTAACCGCTGTTTGGTGGAAATGGTGGTTCATAAGCGATAGTCGCTTCCAAGCCTACAATTAGGGAAAAAACTGATATTAATATATATGCACTTCGAAATCCATACCTTGTAAATTATCAGACCTCTTTATGCAAAATTGTACCTTGTATAACTTGAATTGATATAATGCAGTACTCGACAAAGATTCATTCTGGAACGCGTGATGATCCGCTCAGAAACGAGCTGAGCTTGCTTACGTTCTTGTATTTTCTTTTTGACAAGAAAGGAACGTCTTTAAGCTGATCGTTGCATTTGGAGTCAAATTCATACGCAGGCATGGCATCATGCTTATATGCATGGAACGGCTGGACTGCTAGAGCTTTTCCTCCCAACCCCAATGACATCTCACAAGAGAACAAAAAATGATTCACATGGTGGCATCTGGTAATCAATCTGAATATGTAATGTAATACGTCATGTACAAGCATAGCCAGGAAGGAATGCTCATAATAAACTATGTACTAGTACATCACTAGTTCACTAACAAAGTACGTACCACATCACACTAGGTCACTAGCATTGCCATCACCGAGCAAACCAAACCACATAATGAGGACCAACTCGGAGAAGAGGTTGGGGGAAAAGGGAGCCCTAATTTTGCTTGTACCAAAAACAAAACAAACTAGAGTTGACAGCATACAAAGTTCGATCCCTTTGCAAAAACTTGCCACAACATTTTCTGCCGCTGACTTTGTCATACAAAAACAAGACACAAGAGCGACTCATCATGCACCATGAAGTATTTGACTTCCAGTTAAGACATGCGTGCAAAGTGCTTTTGTAATGTGCACCTTATACCTGGCTCCACGATGTCAAATGTTGGCTTGGTGATTTGAAAAGAACTTTGAATGATAATGCACCAAAGCTCAAAAGGTATGTTACATATCCACATGGACAAGACATGAGGCTGTCCCTAATCCATATCCCCCGTGTATATTGCATCACCCTAGAGCAAGGTACAACATGACCATGAAAATGCAATGACAGTACTAACAAATATTACACACGGACATGCTCATATCCAATAGTACTATCTAGGCCAATGGAAGCAGTGAAACAGAAAGGAGTAACTAACGAAAAGGTGACCAAAATCGACTGAGAACAACAGCAATCTTAGTGATTAAAAAAGATAAAAGAAAAACAAACGACATAAAAGCTTAGGTCTTATTAGAAGCTTCATTGTAAGACAAGTCAAGGTACTCCGCCAGGCTCAATCCTGATGTCGACTTAATTTGGCCTTGATCAGATGTATCCTTCTTTGCACGCAGTGATTTTGGAAGCCAGGACTTGGAGCCATCCCTGGGTATCAGTATGTTGCCAACAATAGGTTGCAACTCCCGCCAAGGATCATCAACCATGCGCTTGCTGTAGTAGCTCCTCTGGTCTTGCCATCCAGAATGGTCCTGAAAACCGATGCCAAACCTTCCCCCTCTTCCCCTTGAACCTGGGCTGCTGTAGTAGTTCTCACCCCTGCCTCGTCTGGAAGATGAATACGGGCTACCTCTTGGTCCATAATACACCGGACTGCCCCCTCGGCCAACATTAGAGTTTCTGAACCCAAAGCTAGGTGAATGTGGATAAGAACCTTGAGCTGGAGAAGCGGAATGTGGGTTCCAGGGAGGTGGAGCACCAGGAGTTCCTCTGTATCCTGACATTGGAGTCTGGAACTGCACAGGACTTCGCCATGGACTGCTCCATGGTGCATTAGGTGCCATCGGGGATGGGGAGTGATTTGGTGATGGGGCTATTTGGTGCTGGTGTGGAGGAGGATAATTGCTACCATAGTTCCCTGATCCAGCTAAACATGCAAAGTTAGAAAGGTAGAACAATGATCAGGATGAGATTTTGTGTTGGTTATTTATGGCATCCTATCCTACATGACAATTGCAAATGTCAGGCAAAGGCACTTCTCAATCTACAACATGTTTTTTTACTCACTATCCTGGCAATCCAGTTCTCCTAAAAATAACTGGAGAGTCATTTAGCTAAGAGCCTAAGACCAACCCATAGAGTAAATATAAGGATAAAACAACTATGTTCTGCTAATTCTGCAACCAACTAAAATTTTCATCATCCAGTTACAAGTTAGCCTGAATGGTACTATAAAAGGCTGATCAGTTAAATACAATTCAATTCTTCGCGTCATCCACTCAGCCTTATGTTCCCGGTTAGCAGAATTCCAGGAGAATGAAGTTTTTTTTAGATAAAACCAAGTGTTATATATTATAACAACCATGTCTAATTCCTAAAAGTTCGAATCTTACACAGGCAACTAAACTAGAACCCTAGAACATCAGGTTAAAGGAGTAGCAGACACGGAAAAACTTCTGACGACTCAAACGAGGGATACATGAAGACGCCAATGACATGTCTGATGATATGTGAACATGCAGCACCAGTAGAAACGATCTAGATTAAATTGAGACCTGATAGCTTCACCATAATATGACCAACCATTCCTAATGCTTAGCATAAGGAAAACCAACTTGTATACTTCAATTAGGATAGAATCGAATAGAAATTAGATGGTGCTACGCTTGCCCTGGAAGTGGAACCCTAAGAAGCAAAACACAGTATGTAATTACTCCGAGCTAGCTTACTACGTTATTAGGGAGGAGAAGAGTAATAGAAGCCTAGTAGGGTAGGGTAGGGTGCCGACCGTAAGGCGGGGCTGGAGCGGGCGAGGGGGTGGCGGAGGAGTAGGAGCTCTTGCGCTTGTGGGAGGCGGCGGAGGAGAAGGCGGCGCCGGGGTTGGTGTAGTAGTCGAACCGCTGGGGTGGATGCGGGGTGGCGGGGTCCATCAGGTCGGGCCCCGGGAGATCCAACGCGGCCGCGGCAGGTGGGGGAGGCGGCGCGGCAGATGGCGAGGAGGAGGAGGCGGTGGCGGAGGAGCGGAGGGCGAGGAGGCGCTCCCGGCGCTTGGCCGACGACTCCCCCTCTTGCTCGGCGCTCTCCATCTCAATTTCCTGTGCCTCCCTCGCCGGCGCCGCTCGCTCTTGCCCTTTTCTGCCTCCGATGGCGCATCGTCGATTGGACTGGTCTCGTCTGGTCTGAAAAGAATTCGCTTCTGTGTAGCCCAGCCCACCTCGGCTCAGCCAACAACTCAAGCCGTGCAACTAGTACTAGTAATTGCTTCTCTTCACCTGTACATAAAGAACTACCACTACACTAATTGCTTCGGAACATGTCTTTGTTGCAAAACTTGCAGGCAAAAACTAGTAATACATAGGATAATGCTTTGGAGCAACTGGTCGCTCTTTTGAGCCGACCGAGCTACCCACCTTGCCTAATTCCACCCCCTCCCTGGTCATAGGGAGGGGAGGGGTGGCCGGTGGTTATAACGGTGGTGCTACCTCCAGCCGTAAGATTAGAGTAAAGCAGTGGACAGTAGCACAATATATAATCAACTGAATATTAAGTTGGACAGAATCTGTACATTGACGGCAAGGGCAAGGGAGCGACGCGGGTGCCGCCGATGGTGGAAGTAGGGGGGGGGGGGGGGGGGGGGTGCAGAGAGTTTGTATAGAAGCAAAGTAGTGGTGGTGGTGGAGGAGCGAGGTGGAGGTGAAGGCGCAGGGTGGTAGCACAATCGCGCTAGTCGCACATTGGCAGCGCCTGCTTCAGTTATTCGCAAATTTCAACTATCAAAGAATACAGGTTACTATATCATGTTGCTGCTGCCAATGCCACACGGGTGAATGAAGAACCTCTCATTGTTGTCTCTTGTTTTGTTTTGTCTTCGAGTTTCTTGAATGGTTACTTATGGGAGGTGTGGTGAAAACCTACCAAATTTGTAGACTTTTTTTTTGGAAATATGATAATCTTTTTTTCTTTTTCAAGGAAAACCCGGAAATATGATAATCTGATCTATTTTCTTCTTGGGACTTGTGAGTGTACGTACACACGCGAGCATGTCTAACTTGCTGCATTTGGCACAAATTTATAAGTCCCTTCGTGTATTAACGCTTGTTTTATATCAGCTCACCATTCACTACCAACATCTATATCATCAGCAGACCCAGGAGTAGCTTCTGCTAATTAAGATGGTTTAACTACACCATTAAGCAGCGTGTGTTTGAAAGCTCGCCATGTGTTTTTGTTATGGGAGGCCGCAGCAGGCTGTGTCATATGTTTTGATTACGGGGAAAAGTTACAATGAGATATAACCGTGCAAACTCAGGAATCAGATCACCTGACGTTGGCCTTCTGGACTTCCCTCTGCAGTCTATCATCCTAGCCATCCATTTTAGATCCAATGACTTATATTCAATCTTTTAGTATTTAAAAATATATGTTATAAAAAGTTCTAAATAAATTTTATTAAAATTAGGATTTTTATTTTTAAGTAAAAAACATAAAAATCCTAATTTTAATAAAATTTATTTAGAACTTTTTATAACATATATTTTTAAATACTAAAAGATTGAATATAAGTCATTGGATCTAAAATGGATGGCTAGGATGATGAACTGCAGAGGGAAGTCCAGAAGGCCAACGTCAGGTGATCTGATTCCGCAAACTCATCGGACACGCTTCTTGCACATTGCGCCATTATATTTTTAGATGTCATTTTATAACTCGTGCAGCTAACTTTTTAAAACTTTAATTGTAAATATACACAAAACTATTTAGTTTTGTCACGTGGAAATATTATTGCTAGATTTGTCATTAAAAAAATAGTTTAATCCCACTATATTTTTGTAAGCATCTAGATCCCTATTTTTAGAGATGGGCCATGTGCGCGTGTGAAGAGATGGGCCAGACTTTTGTGTTTCAGCCCAAAAGGCTTTAAAGATTTTTCTTTAATGATTTTCTAAGGTTGTCTAATTTCAGAAATTAGGTTAAATCAAATTAAGCTCAAATAAATAACAAATAAACTATAAAAAAATCCAAGAAAATATAAAAAAATCCTAATAACACAAGGAACTTAAATAAAATATATTTTGAATTAATTGAAGTTTAATTTATTCAATGAAATCTTTTTGATTTTTAAAATTTAAATTAAGCTTTAATTAATTGAAGAAAAATCCAAATGGTTAATTTTATTTTAAAAGCTTCAAAAAAAACTCTGAAAATCAGAATTTTACAACTTTCCTCAAATGAACTGCCCTTCTACTTGGAGGATTGGGCAATGCCAATTGGTTGCTCTAAGGTATTGTTGCATTCACCATAGCCTAGATGCCCATCCTCTTAGTTGTTCAAGCTTCGAGTATATGTAATGCACCATTTGTATGACTAAGGAGAATTTGAATTTGATAAGAAAAGAAACAAATCTTTTTTACAAAAGTAAAAAATCGAATTTCATTAAATCTAAGATGGGTAAGATATTAGTAGAAATTGAAAGGTAGAAGTAATTATTTAAAAATCCTCTTTGTTATTTTTGAAATTAAATCTTTCAAAAATCTTCAATCTTATCCCATCTTAAGGTCTTACCCTATGGTCAAGCAAGCTGACTCTCACACTACTCCTATGACAACCCCATTTCTAAGAAAATCAGATTTCCCTGCAACTGCCCAGGAAGTGAAGAAGAGTATGCATCAAACCTGCTCATGCTTTAATTATAAAAGCCAGACTTTTATTATAAGAGAGTATGGCTTAGTAGCCGAGTTTTACATTATTAAGAGCATCCAAGCCCAAGGTTTATAATACATCACAAACATGCCTGAGCGTAGTCGAGATCTAAAACCAATAGTCGTCACCTTCTAGGCAGTCATCAAAGTCTCCCTCAAAAGGTTCCTCGATGTCTTCCTGAGCTTCTTCTGGTGATGATTAAGCAAGTGTGAGTAAAACCATACTCAACAAGCCACAAGAGAATATCTACTTAATGACTTGTCAGGATTTTAATAGAACAAGGTATGGTGGTTCTATTATTATGGGTATAAATGCATGTTTGTTTGCAAAGATCTTTAGACTTGAAATGCAAAGCATTGTTTTATTAATAGAAAAGGGGATTTAACAATCTTACTTATCATCTTAAAATCATTCATATCTTACTTATGCCTTGTTATTGGATTCACCCATTAAACATAGCTCCATTGACCAAAAGCACAGTGTATTTGAATACTATATGTTATACTCTGCAGAGTTGCGCAGCTTTACCCATAAGATATCCCAAACTCACATGTCATGCAATAGACACACAATATGATAGCGTGTAGTTGAGCTGCGATAACAAGGTTATTTTACTGCTATTTCCTTTCTAACCTGTACTTGATAGGTCTAGGCCATTCAATTATGATCGGGAATCCACTGGCCAGTGCGGAAATCACAGCCCCACATTGAATGGGTCAATCGATGCGGATAATGGCAAGTGGAATTAAAAATACCTAGCTTCCATCTCACCCTTGTTACGCAGGTCATCCTGAAACTCTGGGATAATAGTTCCTCTTATGGATATTTGATCTAATCAAGCAGTGTAGTAAGCTAGGTTGATAGGTCAAACTTATGGTTGAGTGAGATCTGTGGCCTTTAATTAGCATAAGAGTCTAGTCCTTATTTGCCACAGACAAAGCTAAGATGAGGCTAACATTTACATACATTGTGCATCACAACAAAATACCGCCATAATCAGACCAAAGCCTCAATCCTGAGGTGAGATTATGGACTCTAACCATCTAGTGGCTGCCCACCAAGTAGCCTCAACCCAATGCTTCACTTTAAAGTCTATTGGCTTAGAGCCGAATAATTCTTATTTGTATGAGTAAATCATTTTATTTCTCCAACCTAATTACTAGCTACTTATATGGTGATTAATTACCATTACAGGATATGCCAAGGTGACCAAGGTGAATACGGCCTTCAAGAATATGACTAGGCTTTTTGGTGGCATAATCTAACTATCCATCATGTTATTTCAAACTATTATTTTATGCAAATAAAAGTGCATAATTAATGTAAATGAAGATATAGATACCTAGGTAATATGGGATCCATATGATAAAAAAACATGTGACCTGCCTTCCTGTTTTGTAGTCTTCAACCAGACTTACTTCTTCAATGTCTTGACCAACTCCTTTGATGGTTTACTCAACAAATCTGGGTGCTATCACAAGGGAAAAAGAAATCAAATAAGTTCAGACTCAAAAGAAAGTGAACTAGGAACAAAATAAAAGAGAAAAATCCAGAAAAAGTTTAAGCATAGGAGGATGTGGGTGGTTAGGCTCTAAACGGTGCTTGGTTGGGTTGGACGGAGTTGTAAATGGGCTAGATGGGTTCGAAATGGTCAAAATGAGTATAAAATAAGTTTAACAGTTTTGGGTGAATAGTAACAGGTCTGGTAAATGGTACTTGGTTGGCATTATTCCTAGTGGGTCAGATTTGGTGAATAGTACAGGTTTAGTTTGAAATTACTGGGCTGCACAGTACTAGGCTATCGATAAATAGTGTTGGGTTGTGCTATGGATAGTGTTGGCTACGTAGTATGGGTTGGCCCAGTTGGTCGACTAGGCCAAGAGACGGCTCGGGTTGGCTTGCCAGTCCACCTTAGCTGTCCAGAGAGCACGTGGCCTAGCTCGCTCCAGAGGGAGCTGAAGCATGCTCCCGTGGCAGCCAAGACATGGGAAACGACAATGGCACCAAAAACAATGACGACGACGGTAGACGGAGGCGAGCGGTTATGTGGTGAGCAACCATAGAATGTGAGAAACCCATTTTGGGCACACGTTCAATGGTGGTGGCTTGGAGATGGCTGAGCTTGGCTGGAACAAGGGCATGACACAATGGAGCTACAGCAAAGCTTCGGCCAAATTAGCAATAGCTTGAGTATCTAGGAGGTCAGGGAAGCTCTGTGGTGATGATGTCTTGGCTTAGAGTGTCCTGAGGAGGTCTGGTGATGGTGACCATGGGCAATGGAGCGATGGTGCTTAGCAACAGTGAGCTATGGACGGCAAGGCTAGACGGGAAGCTAGGGTTAGCTTTATGGTGATGAGGAGATGCTAGGATGCAAGTAAGTGGACTAGAAAGGAGGCGGAGGCGAGAATTTGGTGTTGAGCTTATTGGTGGTGATTTGGGCATCGATGATTGCGGCACAGCGTGGTCAGAGCGGAGAAAGAAAGGGTGGCAATAGGCGTGGGGCGGTGCAGAAAGTGAGTGAGGCGTTGTAAAGCTTGGCTATATAGGCGACGAAGGCAGTGGCACTATTAGCGGGCGGGAGTGCGTGGACGGGCACATGGCTTTTGCGCTTCTGCGACGGAGCTAGCGAGTGTGCTGGCGACGAGAGAGATTTTGCTTCTCACTTGCGTGAGCGTGCAATGTGGTGTGGTGAGCAGCAGTGCTGCAATGCGTGTCGAGCAGCTGGCGGTGGAAGGTTGTAGCGACATGACTCGATTGTGGAGCGACGCAACGTGTGGTTAGCAACGGCATTAAGACGGGGTACGGGTGGTCGATAAGGTGGTGCGAGCGTTGTGCAACTTTTGACGTGGGTGTTGGCAACAGGCAAGCACGAATAGAGTCACGGCACGTGACAACGGAACAGAGGTGGTAACATACGGCTTGAGAGCGCTTCTATGATTGGGAGGCGGATTTCCAGAAAGGGAAAGCGAAATTTTGGCTGGGGTTTTCGGATTTGGCAAAAACTTCAAATTCAAGTCAAATTCAAATAAATTTAATTTTTTTGAAATTTTGATGTTGTTTCATAGCACCTGAGCGCAAGCACGTGACCCCAGCTGAATGGTTACCAACAACAATCATGCGATCGCGACCAACAGCAAGGTGCACCCCACATTCCAAACCTCAGGTAGCGAGCACACACGTACACACATAGTTTCTATGCCATCATTTTGTCACACTCTGTCATCACAAACACAACAAATAGCTTTGCTAGCAGTAACATCAAGTAATGGGGTAGTAGAGGGATAGCAAGACAGTAGCCAAAACAAGTATTTGAAGGGTGCAAAATACGTTAGGAGCATTATTTATACTTGGATGGTGACATCTAAAAATGAGACTTAAATCATGAAATTTCTTTATTAGCAGTAAGAGATAAACTAGCAGTAGAAAGGAACATTGGTAGATTAGGGAGCATATGCTTTCAATAGATCATAGCAGTACCAAATCCTAGATATTTCCAGCGTGATAGCTTCAAGATAAGTTTCTCTCTAATTTTGGTGTAATAATGGCTTTAGGCCTAATTAATCTTGAAATCAAGAAGTTAAGATTTTTTTGACTACTAATTAGTTTACACATTGCATTTAGTCAGTAGCAAGAACAAGAGCTTACGGCATGAACAAGGACATATTTAACATTGTTGGCATTAGATGGCCTCAAGACTAAATTGAGGACTTAAAACCATACAAGCATGACAAGATTGGAAAACTAGAAAGTGTGGCCATTTTAGACATTAACGCAAGTAAAATGCTAGATGATTCTTTCCAAAAGAGCATGCTCAGAATGTTTTGCTACTAGCCTTGACATAAATTGAATTAGGCTAAATTAATGGGAAGGGTAAGAAACTAGTACCTCTGGCAACCAGATTAGTTCTGGATAAAATTTTAGCTTTAAGCAGCAAGATTAAATCTGCTAAATTGCAAGCATGTCATTAACAAAATATGTTCATCGCCATATATGATTGTAGAATTGTGGTATGGGACTAAACGATCATGACAACAGAGATTAATATTTTGACAACCTAATTAGTTTGCATGCTAAACCAAGCCAGTAGCATCAATCAATAGGATCCTGTCATGTAGATGGCATAGCAATTAGGCTTAACACATTCCACCATAGAGATGTTCAGTAGAGAGCATAGCAAGGTAGAGGGAGTAGAGCAGCTGAGGGAGAGCAGAGGGGAGTAGAACGAGTAGAATAGCAGATGGAAGGACAGGGTAGACAGCAGGGGGAGCTCGCCTACGGCGCGCTGCGCCGTCGACGCCACCGTGGTGTCGGGCGACGACAGGGAGACGAAGGCGGCGGAGCGAGTAGACGTCAAGAGTTAGGGAGGGTCGGATACACGAGCAGCGATGCTGGAGAAGAAGAGGATCCGCCTGGGAACTGTCAATGGCGAGGATTCCGGCGAGTTCGAGCTAGGGTGTGGAATTTAGGAGCACGAGGAGGCGAAATCGAGAGGAAAAATTGAGAGGGGTAGCATCAGGGAAGAACGGGGAGTAGCTGATGGGTGGACGGCTGCGAGATCCGCCGTTGCCGGCGTCGGATTTGGGCGGTGGTGCTGCAGTTGGAGTGAGCTGAGATAAGCACGAAGCAGAGTAGTAGCATGTGTGTGTACGCGTACAGGTCTCCAAAATGTGGTGCTTATTTGGTTTTTTTTTTTTTTGCTTATGGCTGAAAAACACTGTAACTGGCTGAAAAAATATTATAGCTGACAGAACCTTACTTAGCATAATTCAATTTAAAAAATTAAAAAAATATAAAAAAAATATGTTAGCCCATTACATATAATACAAATAAATACGGGAAAAAAGAACCGGCAAAAAAGCTCAACAAAAAGCCAAAGGTTCAGAAAAAGATGAAATTTGTGAATAGTAAAAAATAAACCGGAAGCTAAAAGCTGAATCCAAAACTATCACAAAGATACAGGGCCCTACTCCACTAGTATTGGGAGCTGTGACTTCCTGATAGATTAAGCTTTAAGAATTTAATTAAGACATGCTAGCTTAAGTACTAATGTAATTGACGTGTTGTATTTGATTGTAGGTCTGACCAATTTGCCACCTAAAATATTGGCACATGTCACAAATTAGTATTTCATTTTAATTAAGTCATTTAAATATATACATTCAACTGTAGCTTGTGAAGGTGAATGACACTGTAGCATGGAGATAGTACATGCAAATTGCCTTCTAGCCCAAAGCGGGTATTTACGGAGGCTGATGGTGTACCTAACTTTCATGCGCCAGGCATCAAAAATGTTGATGAGCCCAGCCCCTCGACACCTAGGGAACCACAGGCGGAGCTTCAAGACAATACCACTGAATATGTTGTATCGGAGGGAGATTCGCCCCTGATTTCGTGCGGAATGACAGGGCATGCATGTGGTGGTCAGCTCGCTAACATGAGTATCTACCATATCAAGCGCTATTTGAGTTCGATGAGAACATCGACCTAGGCTTCGATGATACCAACGACGATGCACAATAGACGGCTGGTCCACCAGGGGAATTGTGTCATCGGAGGTGCCCTATGTATCTCCAGATTTGATGTTGCAGTGCATTACCTTGTATTGTTGCAAGAAGAAGGGTTCCTGTGGGGGTTTCAAGCTGACACCCTCCTAGTTGGGCAGCGTTTCCCTAGCAAGACGGTTGTGCAACAAGCTATGCACGGTACGCCTTGTCTGTCAGCCGTGTGTACTGAGTGCGCCGTTCCAACCACAACTAAGAAGTTCTGAAGATGTTCAAGGCATTGTGTCTGCAAAACCAAAGGCAGAAGTTCGAGTCCATCTGGATAGAGTTAGAAAGGCGAACTGCGAAGGGAGGGAAACCCCATGGCGCCATAAGTTTCTCGAAGTGGATTCGTTGGCACACTTCAGAATTAGGGAAATGGTCACTTCTCTATGACACGGACATAGTGAGGTATGAGATTATGATGACCAACATGTCCGAGGTGTACAACAGCATCCTAAAAGGTGTGTGGTGCCTCCCCATCACCGCGATTGTGGAGGAGACACAGAATCACACTATCAGTTATTTTGTCAATAGAGCCATCGTAGCCAGGCGTCATGTAACATCCTGAAAAATCTGAAATTTAAAATATGAATTTCTTGAATGATTTTGCAATATATTCTATTTGAATTTGGATTTATATGGCATTTTTCTGGAATTTTGTGAGGTTCAAAAAAAATTTAAGAAGCTCAAAAGGAAACAAACATTAGTAATACCCTAGAAAGGAAATGCACAAATAATAGAAAACTAAAATTTTAAAATGTGAATCTGAAAAGATGATTCAGTATAAGGAGAGAGGAACCTGATTTAAAATATAAAATCTCATTTTGGGAATAATGACATGAATAGAAATAAAAGTGAATGACTAAAATACGAGCGCCTACACAAATATATATGTATATAAAATTTTTTATTAAGTAGGCCAGCCAAATAACAGTATGTGATATTATATATATACACATATAACCTGAGTAATAATAGACACTCATTTAATAGCTGAGAATCTAAGGCTTAAATTCTAAATGTCATGCAAGGATCAGTGATCATAAATATGAAACAAAATTTTAAATTAAAATTTCAGATTCTAAAATCTTGCTTAAGTCCTTTCCTTTCTATCTTTTTCTTTTTCTTTCTATGCCATATGGGGCCATCCTTTTCTCCTCCCTCTTATCTTCTTTCCCCTCAACGAGTAGCCTGCCTGCCCTGTGCATCACCAGTGGACGCCGCCCGCCTCTTTTTCTCTGCCCCTCCGACACGGCCACCGTGAGCAAGCACGCGCAGAATCCCGGGAATCTCGCTGCACCGCCGCCTGCCGCCCGCAGCCTACCGCCGCCACTGCCTCCCTCTGCGTCGACCCACTGCCCTGTTGCCGCACGTCGCACGCTGCCTGCCGCCGCGAATCCCGGCTGCACCATGCCCTCCCACGTCGCGCACGCCTGGAGACCATCCCGCGCCGGGCTCCCCGCTGCTTGGTCGTCTCTTCGTCGCTATAAGAAGCTCCCATGCCACCCTCTTTCTTCCCTGCCTTTTCTCACGCTTCTGCCCGTGCGCCGGCCGCAGTGGCCTCCACGCCGTCCCGCCGCGCCAGCCGCTCAATCTCCAAATCAAGTGCTCCCTAGCGTAACTCCACCCCCCTCTATCTCCCCTCCGGTCCAATTTGAAAAGCACCGCCCGAGCTCGCCGGAATCACGTTCTTCCCCACCGCCGGTCGAAATCACCGCCACCACTCGCATTTCTCGCTCGTCGCACTCCGGCTCAATTCTTTTCGCAGGGAGCATCACCAAGTCGCCCTGAAGCTTCTCCGAGCACCGCCCTACCCTCCCCTTAGCCGTAGCGCGCCGGCCACGGTGACCTCCCCGCGCCGCCGTGGGTCACAGCCGCCGGCCCTCTCTAGCACGACTTTCCCCGCGTAGATGCCACGGTGAGCTTCCCACTACCTCCCACATGCTCGTGCGTGCACCAATTGCTGCCCTCCTCGCCGCCCCTTTCCACCCTCACCGCCGGCTGCTCCCACCGCCGCCCGAGCCGCCTCACACCTTTTCGGCTTGCACCACCGCCCCCCATGACCTACACGCCTTCCCAGCAACCCGTTTTGGCGGTCCCCCAACCCTCTCCGGCCGCCGCTCGCCGCCGGCACGGCTCCTCCCCATCGGCACCATGTTGCTCTGTTTTGAGCCCCTTCCACAGCTTACCTCTTAAGACTATTACCCCTCTTCCTTCGATCGTACACGCCCGCTCACTTGGCTACCAGAGTCCGCTCAACACAACAAGCCACCAGGTCCTCAGTTCGACTCCCTCTCGGTGCAAATTTTTCCTTCTTTTTATTTTTGCTGTTATTAATTATTTCAGTTTAGGAAAAATTTGTAAATAATCCATGTAAGCTAATAAATTTAATTGGGTCATAAAACCATAATGTCTAATATTTGAATGTAGGTTGGTTGTTACATAAGAATAATTAATGTTATGTGAATGACTAACTCGAAGACTAGATATTAAATAAAGGTAATAATAAAGATATACTCCTGTATAGTAGGCTCGACTTGTAAAAGGATAAAATAACAAGTATCAGTAGTTTTCAGAGAACACTCAAATTAAAAGGTCATAATAATATACAGATTGTAACATATAATAACCCTAGGTCATCAATCATCAAAATAATCTCACGGACATATAGATACTCTAAAGTAAATACATAACCATTAACACAAGCAATTAGGGTCACATAAAATGATACTTAACAAGCATTGCTCAGATTGCTAAGTTTAAATTAAAATTAGAAATAAAGGTAAGCATAATAGTAACTAAAATATGGATAAAATAATAATGGTACCACCAACTAAATCTTAATACTAGATTTAATAAATAATAATTATGAGCATGAAATAACAAGAGATGGCTCATACAACTGAATCCTAACTCAAATTGAAATAGGTTTAGTGAGAACTGAAGCTACATAAAATGTCACCCTATAAAATGCTATACACCTAGACTCTAAAATTAATTCGGTAAGCCAAAATGCCCTGAAATGTAACGCTTGACAAAATAATGCCTATTCCTAGGTCCATCCTAACTCATGGAACTTACTTGATAAATATATAAATACTAATAAAAAACTGTTAATAAAAGATCGATTCATTACCGGCCTTGCCCCAAATCACCCATTAACTCATAATAAAACTAAATTGAGTTTACTCGAATTTATTTGGATCCTTTGAGTTATTTGTTTTTATTTGGATTCAGTCGTTTGTCGCGTATTTAGAAATTGGGAGTCGTGAAGATCCAGTGGATCAATCGAGATCAAGCTCGAAGTGAAGATAAAGACTGGAAGCTCCAGAGAAAGGATTGAGTGAGCTCAAGACCGCGGTAAACCGCGCCAGGCGAGTCAATACTTTGATCATGTTGAACCTACCTTTTCTGCAAATTATTTTGGTTTAAATTATCAAATTGCATGCTGTTATGTTATATGCAAATACATGTTAATTTAAGATTCTAGTTACACACCTATTGTTTACCTTGAATAATATTACACCTTCTTTGGAATATTTGAATGTGTGAATCTTGTCGCCCTAGCAAAAATTATAATAGTAACATTTCGAAAATAAGTCTCTAAATATATGACATGCTTAGTATTGTTTAGATACTCATCGGCGCGAGAGTGCCCAAGCATCATTTTTAATCCTGAGAAAAATTGGTTGGGCAGTCATGGTGGGAATGACTGGTATATTTTGACATGATTATTTTATGCTCCCAAAAATCCTAAAATTGCTTAAATACCTGGATGGATGGTTTGGGGGCTGGTATGTGGTGCAGTGGATGCACAAAATGTGAAATGTGGTAGAACCATCCGGGTAACCTTAAGGACTGAATCTTGTCATGTCAACCCGTGTAAAACAGTACAATCACAAGTTTTGCAAAGTGCATCTTGGCTAAGTAGAATTATCGACTCCCCGGACTCATCTCACCAGGAGAGGTTAGAAGTGGATATGCAAGGGCATTAGTAGGCCAAAAGGGACATCAAGGAAAGGGTGAAGTTTTCCAGTCGTACTAGCGCGGAGGGAGGGAAGCCCGTACGCTAGTAGCCGTGGGGAACATCCCGTGCAACGTATGGGACCCACCGCAAGTGGGAACAGCCCATAGGGTGAGATGACAAAAGGGTCTAGATACTTTGAAAAGTCACTGTGATGGTCTGCTCAACCACACTTCTAAGGAATCGTGTGGGGCAATGAGTTGATTGTCTCTTGTGGTGAAAGTGTACAAACTCTGCAGAGTCAAAACTATTCGAATAGCCGTGCCCACGGTCAAGGGCGGACATGTGAACTTAACTAGATATAGTTCTATTTCAAAAACTTTGTGGGTGGTAATGGAAAAAGTGGAGGGCAGTGGAAAGCCCTGATTTGAATTGTCCTGGGTGTCGTTCCAGTGGTAAGTTAAGCGGCTATACCGCTGAAAGATGCTATATGGTGCGGATGCCATGTAACGGTGGATGGAATCTGGATCGCTATTATTATTGCATTTTCTTGAACATTATATTTTTGTTCAAAACTGCTAGGTCTCAGGAATTTTTTATGTATCGTATTGCAAAAATAAATGTTTTCTCTTCTCACAAAGTAAAATATATGAGGAAATAAGTAGAATCGGGAGTAATGAAGATGGTAGTATGTGGTAAAAACATAAATATATTGGTGGACTCATGTCGATTATAAAAAGAAAACGATAGTGTGGATTCTGGGAGAAATAAATTGGTGGAGCCCAAATGGATTTATAGACTAGATAGATGAATTATATGATTTTCGGAGTATTAGGAAATGCAAAAGTATTGGTTGGATTACAATACTGATATTTGATATAAATTCTTGGGAGATGTTGACAATATTGTGATTAATAGGAAAAATAAGATTGTTAAGATTGTTAGAGATAGATAATAGAAAAATAAGATTGATTATTGAAGGATTATGGTTGTGGATCAATTACGAAAGGATTGTTAAGAATTTAGAATGCAAAGGATACTGGTGGATTAAATAAATGATATTAGATAAATGATGTCGCTAGCTGTTTGGAGTTTTAGGCAGTAATTGATCAGTGGATTATATAAGTTATGATACTCGCTATGTGGGGATTTAGGCAGCAATGAATGTATGATTGGTGGATTGCATAATTGGTGATAATCGCTGTTTGGAGTCTTAGACAGCAATCAATAAAGAAAGTGTATTTTGGTGGATTAAGTCGATTATGGTAGTCGCTAGGTGGAGTGTAGGCAGTAACAATAACACTATGATTAAATAATGACAAAGCTACCAAAAGCGATTTTTGGCAAATAAAATAACCCGAGTGATACGGGGAGGGGTCTCGATCTTCTCAGTGAGGAACCGTGGATAGTTGATGCGAAGTAGACGATGTCGCTAGTTGAACACTCGCGCCAATGCACGAACCCTCAACTCTTCGGAATACGCCCAAAACACACCGGATAATTGTTCGTCGCGAGACCACAAACGACGAACGCCAAGTCCCCAATTCCCAATGGAACGACGGCTTGACCTTGAATTGCAAAACGAACAATGGATCGCCTAGTTCTCTCTCAAAGTCCTCGCATGAACTCTGGTGTTGAAAGAACAAGCAATAGCTATGTTTCAATCTTATGCGTAAAGTTGGTCCCCCTCTAAAGGCTACCAATACAAGGCTTATATAGCCCCTTGGGACGTCCATACGGTCCCCAAACCAAGTACAACTCAACCCCTATATGATTTTGGATACGAACTCTCACAAAAAGGAAACTATAATTTTCACCCGTCATATTGTTTCGGTCATAACTTTTTATCCGTGATGAATTTGAATGTGGGACTAGATCCATTGTGTGACCCTTGAAATTATCTTTGCAACGAGTACAAGAACACCTGAATCGGACTCCGTTTGTGAGAGTTATGTCATTTTTAGTAACTGCCTGTCAGGCTGTCCCGAATCGAATCCGAATTGAATCCTGAGTTGAATCCGAGTTTGAATTGGGTTGAGCACGTGGGAAGTCCGAATTTGGCTTGAAAATCTTATCCAAAACTTGTAGTTTAAGTCCTTGGGCTTCTCCCCTTTTGCTCTCTCACTGCATGAGCTTCTTTCCTCCTTAATCAGCTGCATGGGTTGTTTGACTTTCTCCTTTCCTTTGGCCCCGAAATCATCATAATATTCAAACCTAATAATAAACAAGGATTTGGCATAAGGTAGTATATCGTTCCCACGAATAGAAGGAAATTCATTAAGAAACAAATTCACCTGACAATATTTAATGCGGCTCAATACTTTTTTCCAGTGAAACAATGTATTTGACTGAAAAGTACTAAGCATGTGTGTATCCGCATCACCGAGCCTCTCCTTTGTTAAGCCATGCATACTATTTATTTGCATTCTGTGTATTGGCTCGCGGAGCACGGGGTTGGAGTGCTCACACTCGCTTTTGCGACAAAATTCAGAATCAGGAATCAAATCACCTCGCCTCAGCAAGAAGATTGGACAAGCTGGCAGAGAAGATAAAGATGTCAAGGGCTAGGTCGCGAACCTCCAGTTGGCTGCCTGTGGGCATGTCCTGAAGGTCCCATCTGTGTGCTTCGTTCTTCCGCTGCTGCAATTTGTTGATTTCGGCCTAATCGGCCCATGAGTAAGTCTACTACTTTATTTATGCTTCCGCATGATATGTAATTTGATGTCCATTACTGTAACTGTGTGCACTATCTACTGATCCAGGGAATAGTGCAGCTAGACACAGTAGATTCCGGATTATAAAATCTCGGTCTGACACGTCAAATAGATGAAGGCAAGAAATGATCTGAGAACATGCAGAGGCACATGGACCAGAACGTGGAGAAGGCCTGAATGCATGACATCCGAGTAATCGATGGCCTCCGGAGGAAGTATGAGATCAGGTTTCGGCAAAAATATGTGAACAGTCATGCCAGGGGTGAAATGAAACATGCATACACCTTGGGTGATGAGGCAATATGCACCTGCAACAAGCCGAAGCTCTTGCACAAGCCATGCTTGCATGTGTACAATGAGGCAGATGTCTGAGTCATACATCTCATAGTACTATGACATGTAACACCTTTTCAGTACATGGAGTGCAGAGTTTCACTCCTATGGCTTGGACATGAACTACAGGGATGTTTGGCCCGATATGTTGCAATGGGCCCCCAACAAGAGTTTTTCATGGATAGCCGTGCCCACGGTCATGGGCATGCTGAGTAAAAGTTTTTCATGGATTAGACTTTGTTTTTCAAAAATGGTTTCGAAAACCTTGTGGATGGATGGAATCCACGAGAGATGAAAACCTTGCGGATGGATGGAATCCGTGAGAGATTGAAATCTGGTGAATGGATGGAATTCATTAGAGTTGCGCAGTGAAAGCGTGTGGATGGATGGAATCCATACGTGAACTTTTGGAAAAGATGGTCCGGGTGGGATGCCCGTGGATAGGTTGGTGTTTGGTCGGAGCCTGCACTGACGGTAATATTTTCAATTACAAGTGCTGTCTTTACGTATTGTATTAAATTCAGCATTTTCAATCTATTTATTATATTTCATGAAATGCTGTTTTATGCAAACTAACCCTATGAGCCTTCCATTAAAGCCTTTATCATTATATTGCATTTCTCCGTGTGACTTGCGGAGTACAAGTTTGTACTCACGTTGCTATCTCCACACAGAGGAAGACGACTTCGACTACGGTGAAGACCAGAACGAGTAGGCCACGTCTTGCAGTTGTTTGCCTGTGGGCAGGCTTGGGTTTCGTCTTTTCAGCTTCGCTTCCGCATTTTCTTTTGCAGTTATGTTTGCCAATGTGCGATGATGTAAACGCTGGCCGTAAGGCCGTACTCTTTAAATTAAGTAAATGTCATTATGCTTGGTATTTGTCTTTGTTATCCACTGTGTGCACTAGCTGATCCTGGACTAGTGCGATTTACACAGAGGATCCTGGAGTTGCTGCTCCGGGTTCCGACAGAGATGGTATCAGAGCCTTAATGACTCCAAGACGTGACCATAGGTAGAATAGATTGGTCAGACCATAAGGACTTATTTTTAATAATCAGTAGTTTCAAAAAGTTTTGCTTAAACCTTACCTTTCAAATCTTTGCTTATCCTTATCTCAATCCTTTCTCGTCTTGCTATCATTTTTGAAAAACCTATTTCTGCCTTTTCCCTTGTTCCAAAACAACTATAGATGGCAACAGCTGGAATTCTTCGACCTTGTCGCCACTTCAATCTTCGCCTTGAAGGATCATGCGCTGTACCTTGAGAGCCGCGGTCCACGTAGTAGATCGGGCCGTTCCAAACTAGTCCCCGAATATCAAATTTATTTTCATTCCAAAAAGGCGCATATGTATCGTAAGAGTATTTCGATTTGTTCCATCGTGCATGATGCTATTTTTATGCACATAACCAAACTTGTGTCATGTTATTTTTAGCTTTATTATAAAGTTTATTTTAATTCGCAATATCAAATGTCGTCGTCTTTTCGTATTCCATTCAAAAGAAAGTCTCTTTGTTACCATGTTACCACCAATTTAATGTTCCGAATCTATAAATCAAGTTTGAACTTAATTGGACTATTAACTTGATTTATAATTTACATATCAACTACAATCACACATGCAAGCTAATTAAATGAGTATTGTATATCGCAAATTATGATTAAAATAACATGAATTAACATGGTAAATTTGGTGCACATAAAATTCTCAAAAAATACATAATTAGGTTGACTATGTCAAAAGGCTTCACATAAATTTTTTTAATTTTTAGAGCTCGTTTGCTACATGTAACAACTCCTACATATATTAAAATTTTACAAAGTTTTGAGCAACATTCACAGTTGATAAAATTGTCAAAAAATTACACAATGAAGTACGTTATGTCGGAAGGTTGTATATAAACTTTTGTAATTTTTTGATATTATTTACTATATTTAAAAAGTCAAACAAATAATACAAAAAAATAATTAAGCTAGGTAATTAAACTGGCTAATTAGCCAACTTAATCACCTGGTGTCCGGTGGTGGGGCGGCAGAGCACCTGGTGCCTAGTGGCGGGGCGATAGGCCTTGGTCGCCTGGTGGCCGGGTAGCAGGTTGCTGTCGCCCAATGGTCGGGCGACAGGTCACACGCGTTAGTTCTGCGGCGTCGCCGCCCAGCCACCAATGGCAAAAACACCATTTTTGCTAATATAACACGTATACGATTATTTTTGTAATTATAATTGTAAAGAGTGTTATATATATCAAAAACTCCTCAATGCTTAGCATGACCACACTTCTAGCATTGCACATGCATGTAACAGTTCGACCTCATCACATAGCTATTGCCAGTTCGACACCAACAGTCATGTGGCCACCACGGTACCACATCATGTACTAATCAGTGGTGGAGTGATGATCATTTAGGCTTATTTTTTGTGGCTTATGGCTGAAAAGCACTGTAGCTGGCTGAAAAAACACTGTAGCTGACAGATGCTTATTTAGCATAATTAAATTTAAAAAAATTTAAAAATATAAAAAAATATGTTAGCCCATTACGTATAATACAAACAAATACGGGAAAAAAGAACCGGCAAAAAAGCTCAACAAAAAACCAAAAGTTCAGAAAAAGACGAAATTTATAAATAGTAAAATATAAGTCAGAAGCTAAAAGCTGAAGCTAAAACGACAAGTCTTTGATAAGTATGCACACACTGGCATCATCGCCCATGGCCTACGTCAGTCTTCGGGCACCGCCCCTGCCCCTCTTGCCACGTTGCCGCCCACGGGCCACGGGCCACGCCCCCCTTGGCTTCTCACCCTCTCCTCACCTCGTAGGAGCAGCGATGGCTCAGGCACTCCAGCTCCGCCACTCGGCTCGCTCGGCCACCGGTTCGCCGCATCTCTGCTCTCTGCTGGTTTTTCAAAATTTTTAGTGTGCTAGAGTATACACAGCACCATGCCTACCTCTGCCCTGGTACCAATCGATACAGTAAGATTACCACTCGGTACATAACATGAGAGGCAATATGTTTTACCAGTTTACCTCTGCACTATATTTAGCACGCACGTTGTCGCGGTAATTCTATTTCCTTTTGTAATTTAGTATGAGATATTTTATACGTGTTAACGATTGAAGGGAGTGTTTATGAAATGAAGTATTATTTGTAGACAATTAGCTAAGCACACCAATCGAGGACATAACAAATTTATAGGTTCTAGATTGTAATACTACAGTTTGTTTTTTAAAGAAATAATATTATGATTTATTTAGTGACATTCTTTTATGTACGTAGTTGTGATCATTGCAGGTAGGGAATGTGATGATGTGTTGCTCTCTTGTTAGGAACTCATATTTACTAAAAATTAAATATAATTGCTCCAATATCTTGTTATATTAGTTTTCCAAGGGCCATTATAAATAAGTGATGTTGAGAAAAAAAATATGTTAATGTCTTTTTAGATTTCTCTACTTCGATTTTTAAGGCCCTAAGAAATTTTTTGTATAATCTTTGTGATGAGGATATAATTTCCAAATTAGTTATTTTATTTTTTATTTGTTTGTTTGTTTAAGCTACACCCGAATCGGCTGGTACCCTATACATACTAAACCAGCCGTATGGAGTATAAACACGTGTCCTAGAGCATATCCCGAGGATATACGAATTATTTGGTCCATTAGTTTTGTGTAGGCCCATCTGCCAACCGACCCATGAGCGTACTGTAGGTCCAAAACGTGCTTAACCATAGATTTTTTTAAATAATCCATTAAACAAATACAAAATTGTACCTACGATTTTGGACGATAAGTGCTGTCGCTCAACCATTAGGCGGCAGGAGTCTCCAGTCACTGAACGGTTGGGCGATTGGATGGCTTATATAATGGGTGCGCCGGTCGCTCGAGCGACCGGCGATCGAGTCTCATGCGAGGGAAGGAAGGAAAGAAGAAAGAAAGAAAGAAAGAGAGGAGAGGAGAGGAGAGGAGAGAAAAAAAGAGAGGGAGAGGAGAGGGATGAAGAGAGAAAAGATTCGTCATTGAGGTATTTTTTTATCTTCTCATGTATTTCTTTGTGCAAATAGTTTGTCTAGTGTAAATAATAGTATAAGTAACACTTGTAGAAAATTTTAGTTTGAGAAAACGTACTAAATTGAAATATTGTTAATTTTTATATATAGAAAGAATTAGTGCTGATTGTGAGAAGTATTGTAGTAGTAGCAGTGTTGTGTCGGTGCATGCGTGATCGACTATTATTTGATGAATAATTAGAAAGTTGGTAAGTAATAGTGGGTACTCTGGTGGAGTGGATGAGGAGGATGAATGATTTGTATGGATTAATTAGTACATGTTAATTAGTTTGGACTAATTGAATGAGGTAATTGCTAAAGCTCTATAGAAGGCCGGAATGCCACTTTTAGCATTTCGGATTGCAAGTTAGCGTTAGAGTTGGATACTGGCTAGTATGGAATAGCTCAGCCTTTGTGTTGAATCGAAATAGTATACTGCACATTAATTGTGGCCTCTGCCATAGGGAATAAATGACGTCTTAACTATGCGGTAGTGTAGTTGTTCACGATAGGCGAACGGTCGTACAAATCTAAATTACAGTACATCAGTACTTGCATAACGTGTGATGCGATCTGACTAGTTGAAATATTGGAAATATTTGTAGGCAGACATCAGGCATGCCAATATCTATTACATTAAAAGTGCATTATGGTGTTAGTACCATTCGTGAAGGTCCATATGGTATTGATATGAGCAGTTTTCTACAAGCCACTCTGGTACACCCAGATCACAAATGTCATGTACTAGCTCACCCGCAGCTTCTCGTTGGACCCTAAAGTGTGCAGCGTCGTCATACAAAAGCTTTAGCGTCGTCATACAAAAGCTTTAGCATCGTCATCTAATTTGCGTGGGAGACCGGCTCCAAAGCTCTTGTATGACGAAGCTACACACCTTAGGGTCCAGTGAGAAGCTGCGGGTGAGCCAGCTAATTAGCCAGCTTAATTACCTAACCTTTTTTTTGCGTTTAGTGCTTGTTTGAATTTTTAAATATACGTGCGAAACTACAAAACAAACGAACAAATAAATACAAATAAAATCACAAAAATATAATATATATACTGGAAGGAAGTTTATGATTTCATACGAATTTAGGAGAAAGATTCAGTGGATTTGGGGTTCACACGAGGGAGAATGAATATCGGGAAGATCGGTTGGAAAAAGAAATTACTGAGACAATATTTGGACCAAGAAAGATAGAATGGATTTTATGAATATTTTGCAAGATTTGAATTTGAATTTTGAAAGTGCACAGGAAATTTGGAATGGAACTGACGCTTTGAAATTAAACAAGGCATTGAAATTTGAAATTTAAATTTTGAAATATCAAATAAAATTCAAATATTTGAAAGGATGGAAGAAATGGATAGTTTGGAATTTTTGATGAATTTAGAAATTTGAATGGGCTCAAACGTAGTTCAAATGAAGGGGAACGGGCTCCAGGAAGTTTAAATTCAGAAAAAAGGAAAAAGAGGAATTTCTGGAATTATTTTTCTACTGTAAAAGGATTTATGACATCAGCAATGCGTCAGCCCTGAGAATTTCTTTTTCGGTCGAATTATTTTCCAACGGGAAATATGGATTAAGGACGCCATGCTGGCATCAGCATTGGGAGGGTCTGACTGACCGGTGGACCCCGGGTCTATGGACTGGGTCCACGGGCGGCAGAGGCGGCTGAGGTGGCGGGGTGGGGCTGATCGGTCGAGGAGACGCCGAGGTGGGCTGGGCGTGGTGCCACGTCAGCCGCCATGCAAGCACGGGGAAGCTGACGTGGCCGGACGGAGGGCACACAGGGACAGCGGGCTTGCCTGCAAACGGCAGCGCGGCGACCGGCGGCGAGGAGTCGAGGAGCGAGATGGGAGGAAGAGGAACTCGGGGGTGGCCGGCATTTTACCAGAGGTGGTCGGGGTTGCACCGGCGGCGAGGAGCAGTGGCGGCGGGCTCGGGCTCCGGTGGCGAGGGGGCTCCGGTGGCGGAGAGGCGCGGCCCGGGTGCGCACGGACGCGGCGAAGGCGGCGGTGGGGTCGGTGAGGGCCGAGGCGGCGGCGATTGCTCGCCGGAGCCCGAGGAGGCGGCGAAGGCGGTGGCGCACGGCGCGGGGTGTTGCGGAGCTCGGGAGAGCGGCGGGAGGTGGAGTAGAGAGAGGGGAGGCCGAGGGGGGGGGGTTTATAGGGGTCGGGGAGGGGGGAGGCGCCGGGAATTTCTCGCCGGTGATTGCGGTCGGCGAGGATTGCGGAGAGGGAGAAAAGGAAGGTGCGGCCGTAGAAGGAAGGGAATCGGGGAGGGAGAAGAAGGAAAGGGCGTGGGTCGCACGGGCGGCGGAAAAGGAAAGTAGACCCGGCAGGGCGAGGGGCGGCGGGGATGGCGCGGCCGAGCGGGAGGAGGGAGACGGCGCGTGGGGGAAGACGAAGCTGACCGGTGGGGCCGGGTCGTCAGAGAGAGAGGGAGGGAGCGGGGGCGGACGGTGGGATGGGCCGGGCGAGTGGGGTGCGGCCAATCTGGGCCGGCCACCTGTCGGCCCGGGAGGCGGCGACGTGGGCAGCATCTGGCCGTCCACGTGGCGGCCGGAGGGAGGGGAGGGATTTTTTATTTTTTTTAAAATTTGATTTTCAGAAAAGGCTAGAAAATTCAATAAATCTCAGAAAAAATATGAAATAAATTCCAAAAATTCCAGAAAAATTCACAGAAGTTCCTGGATAAGTTTTGGACTTAAATAAAATATTTCCAACTCAAGTTGGTATTTTAATTTTCATACTTGAAATACTTTTTATTTTCAAAAATAGGTTTTGAACTCCAGAAAAGCTCAGAACTTCAAATAAAAGCCAATTAAATCCAAATAAAACTCAAATACTTTAAAATAATTAATATAAATTTAAATTTTTCAGAAAGTAAATTTTTGGGATGTTACATTGCATGCTGTTATTTTATATGCAAATACATGTTTAATTTAAGAATCTAGTTATATGCCAATTATTAACTTGATTAATATTACAACTCCTTTCGAATATTTGAATATGTGAACCTTGTCGCCCTAGCAAAATTATAATAGTAACTTTTCGAAAATAAGTCCGTAATTATACCCCTTGCTTAGTATTGCTTGGACACACGGGGGCGCTGAAATGCCCCAATCATCATTATCATTTTCAATCATGAGAAACTGGTTTGGGAAGTCATGGTGGTAATGACTGGTATATGTTGGTATGATTATTTTATGTTCCCAAAAACCCCAACTTGCTTAACTATCTGGGCGGATGGTTCGAGGGTGTGAGTAGTGCAGTGGAAGCACAAAGTGGATAGTGGTAGAACCGCCTAGATACCCCTAAGGACTGAATCTTGTCATGACCTCCTATGTAAAACAGTGCAACCACAAGTCTGTAAAGTACAACTTGGCTAAGTAAATTTATCAAAACCCCCGAACTCATCTCACTGGTAGTGGATGGAAGTGGATACGCAAGGGCAAGGGGAGGCCTAAAGGGACACCGAGTGGAGGGTGAAGTTTTCCAGTCGTGCTAGCGTTGCGGGGAGTGGAGCCCGACTGCGCTAGTATCCGTGGCGAACATCCCGTGCATAGATGGGACCCACCGCAAGTGGGCAGTTTCCCATAAGGTGAGATGATAAAAGGGACTAGATACTTTGAAAAGTCACTGTGATGGTCTGCTCAACCACATGACTAAGGAATCGTGTGGGGCAAGAGTTGATTGTCTCTTGTGGTGAAAGTGTACAAACTCTGCAGAGTCAAAACTATTCGAATATCCGTGCCCACGGTCAAGGGCGGACATGGGAACTTAACTAGATATAGTTCTATTTCAAAAACTTTGTGGGTGGGAATGGAAAAGTGGAGGGGCAGTGGAAAGCCCTGGTTTAAATTGTCCTGGGTGTCGTCCCAGTGGTAAGTTAAGCGGCTATAACGCTGAAAGATGCTATATGGTGCAGATGCCATGTAACGGTGGATGGAATCTGGATCGCTATTATTAATGCATTTCCTTACACATTATGTTTTTGTTCAAAACTGCTAGGTCTCAGGAAATTTTTATGTATCATATTTCAAAAGTAAAATGTTTTCCCCTTCTTACAAAATAAAATATAGGGAGGAATAAATAGAGTCGGGAGTAAAGGAGATAGAAGTTTGTGGTAAAAACATAAAGATATTGGTGGACTCATGTCGATCATAAAAATGAAATGATAGTGTGGATTCTGGGAGAAACAAATTGGTGGAGTGTAAATGAGTATATAGGTTAGATAGATGATTTAAATGAATTTTGGAGAATTAGGGAGTGTGGAAGTAATTGCTGGATTACAACACGGATAAATAATATAGAGTCTTGGGATCTGTTGGCAAGGTTGGGATTAATAGAACTGATCGGTTATTAGATGAGTCAATTGAATTTTTGGGAATTTGGAGATATGACACTCGCTGTTTGGAGTTTTAGACAACAATCAATATAGAAAGTGCATGATCGGTAGATTAATTAAATGATGTTAGTCGCTGTTTGGAGTTTTAGACAGCAATCAATATAGAAAGTATATGATCGGTGGATTAATTAGATGATGTCACTCGCTGTTTGGAGTTTTAGACAGCAATCAATATAGAAAGTATATGATCGGTGGATTAATTAGATAATGTCACTCGCTGTTTGGAGTTTTAGACAACAATCAATATAGAAAGTGTATGATCGGTGGAATAATTAAATGATGTCACTCGCTGTTTGGAGTCTTAGGCAGCAATCAATTTGGAAAGAGTATATTCGGTGGATTAAGTAAATGATGTTACTCACTGTTTAGAGTCTTAGATAGCAATTAGTAAGGAAAGTGTGTCTTTGGTGGATTAAGTCAATTATGGCAATCGCCGTGTGGAGTTTAGGTAGAAACAATAACAATATGATTTAATAATACTAAGGCTACCAAAAGCAAATTATGGCAAATAAAATAACCCGAGCCTCTCCTTTGATAAGCCATGCATACTATTTATTTGCATTCTATGTATTGGCTCGCGGAGCATGGTGGTTAGTGTGCTCACACTCGCTCTCATAACAAATCCAGAAGCAGGAATCAGATCACTATGCTTCAGCAATACTTTTGGTTATGATGGAGAAGAAGATGAAGTCGTCAAGGGCTAGGTCGCAAACCACCAATTGGTTGCTTGTGGGCATGTCCTGAAGGTCCCACTTATGTGCTTCGTTCTTCCGCTGCTGTAATTTAATGATTTCGGCCTACTCAGCCCATGAGTAACTCTAATATTATATTTACGCTTCCGCATGATATGTACTTTGATATTCAGAACTGTAAACTATGAGCACTATCTACTGATCCAGGAAATAGTGCAGTGGAATCACAGAGGAATCCGGATTGTAAAATCTGGGGTCCGACAGTACGTACCCCGGTCATGTAGCAGACTGACCATTCCTCCACCAGATTGCCCTGAGCACATCACGCACAAGGAACATCTGGAATACTCCATCGATCCCCACAGTGCTTCGCGGCGACATGACAGCATAAGACAATTCAAATATCTTATTGTTCCATTCAAGAAATTCATATTGCTCGTTATTGAACCTATTTCGTATGTCACTTCAGTTTGAGCGGGCGCAGCACATCGCAAGCACGTCAGAGGTCACCATCAGTAATCCGGAGACGCCACCGGCCCTACAGAAGACTATGAAGTCCATTCTAAAGTTGGCCAAAATAATAGTGCACAACCTAAGCTACAACCATTCCACGGATCATAGTGCACACATGAGCCACCTAGTGGGGGCACCATGCTCACCCGCTAGGTCATCACGACCTAGCAAGTCCGGCCGGCCATCGCAATCTGCTGAGTCTGCATGGCGTCGTAGTACTAACTGCCGATCATCCGTGTGTCGTACCGACGAGGAGGTAACTTATGTACGAACCTACATTTTTTCCTATTACACCTTGTGTTCCACTAACATCATGGCGTAGCCATTCACACCGCCTGCACAGACTACCACTCCCCGTCGTTCATCTTCGTTGCACATTCAGGAGATACAAGATTCGCATTGTACATCTGGAATATTTATTGTGACTAATATTGTTTCATCTTGCAGCCTCTAAGTCAACTGATGATGACACGGGCCTCCCAGATGCTTCTGGAGAGCAGTACACGGCGCTAGGGTTTGTAGTGTACACAGGGCAAAGCTCAACGTTCTCGGCATACCCAGGGTTTGGACACTTCGGCGGGCAGAGCTCCTCCCAGATGCTTCCTTGACTTGGTAGGAGGTGCCAAGCTACCTCGGCTCAATAGCTCTGCTGGCTCAGCTGCAGTAGATGGCTCTTGGTGGCTGTTTGCCCGTTTAACCCTTTTTTAACAAATAGCGCTACAGACAGAAAAATATTTAGTTTTGTTGGAAATTTTTTAGAGAGGCGCAACGGGGAGTTTGGATGGTTAGATGAACCAACACCACCAACTCTATCTTTTAAGTAATATAGATACATTATTGCAAAAAATTGAAGCAATGGATCTTGTGTAGCCTAATATAGCAGTTCATAATGAAGGTACAAATTACAACGGCCCTTGGGCGAAAATGTGGAACCGTACCACACCCACATGGTGTTGCGGTCATCCGGGCAGTGTGGACATGGCTGGTTATCATGGTAGTGGTAGGTGCAATTGCAGCTTGGGTTGGCACAGTATAAATGCAGGTGGTATTCACTATTGAGGTAAACCACGTCCTTGTTCCTGTCTCTGATCCTCTGCTTGTGGAGCTTGTCATTGTTAGTCCTCTCGGTCTGAAACTCCTCCTATAACTCTTCTAGGCAGATGTACAGTTTACGGATGTAAACCTGGTTGGGTATTGGACATGATAGACTCACCCACTGGGTGAACCTGCAATCTGCTGTTTGCAAGCAAGACGAGGTTAGTACAAGTGTTCCATGCATGCAAGTATAGGTAGGTAATGAACGGCCGAGACTCGAATATGCAAATCCGGACTCTCCTGTGTATTCTGCACCAGTCCAGGATCACGCCAGTGCACACAGTATAAACAAAGATGATATATTGACCATATCACAATTCACTAAGAAAAGACTCAAATATTATAAATAATTATCAGAGTATGACTTTATGGCTAAGCTTACAAAGAATAGCCCGAATGGCTTAAAAAACTTGCAGCGGAAAGCAAAAATAAGCAAAGCAGCCACTCCACAACCCACAGGCAATCGACTGGGGAGCGAAATCCTAATCCGTGAAGTCGTCAAAGTATCCTCCTTCTGGTGCCACCTGCTGATCTGGTCCTTCTTCCTCAACTGAGAAAATAGGGCTATAGCTGTGAGTACATAGAGTACTCATCAAGTCATTTATAACAAAGAATGCAATAAGATATGCAAGGCTTACCAACAGATGGTTGAAAGGTTAATTTGCGTAAAGCAATATTTTAAAGCAAATACCATAAATAGATTGAAAAGCGAACTTTGAAAATAATAAATAAGTAATCAAAGGAATTGAGACCAACCACAAGTGAACTGACCATTTACTCCAATAAATCACCCATGAACCAAGACTCACGTAATGAACCACCAGTAAACTAACCATTCACTTCCCAACTTAACCCAACCAGGTTTTTATGAAAACTCTACCCCTCATGTGAAATCACCAAGCATTGTCCATGATCGAGGACACGACTATTCGAATAGTTTTACACTATGCAGAGGTTGCACAACTTTACCTACACGATGTGATAATCCTCACGTTAAAGAAAATCACAACAAGGTTTTTAGAATGCTCCATCTCAACCCGATCTCGCTCGCTAAGGTTTCGCCGTCGAGTAGGCTAACCACCTAGTCGATAATTGCCCCCTTTGCACCAAAACAGCACCAGTAGCGAAATCAAAGTTAAGACTTCACAAATTATTATGCTAGTTCTATCCCATACTAGACATGTGGTTTACACGGTAAGGCTCATATCAATTGTGCACAAAGTTAAGTCCTTAGATTTACTCGGGCAAAACATCCACATCCCAATATGCAAATTGCACCCCCTTTACTGCAGGATCCTTTGCTTGAGTGAAAACCATTATTGTATAGCCAACACCAATGACACTACTCACGTCATGGTACTCAAATTTTATAGCTATGGTTGGCCACCATGTTCCAATATATCATTAAGTCAAGATTAATTAATTGACCACATGTGATGATAACCCAGCGTAACTATAGGCATAACTAAGCAGAGTAAGCGTACAACCCATGTGACAACTAATAGTGTATCACTAGATAATTACCCATTCTATGGTGACAATGGAATCATGGTATTCAAATTATCAAGGAAGAATAATCAAATTGGATAATAGCTACCAATACAAGGTTTGTATGAAAATAGCAATGCATGATAATTTAAAACAAATTAATACATAATAGATTTTAAAATTGGGTTCAACATGATCAAAGGATATGAATTGCCTTGGCCTTGCCTAGTTAATAGCTCTTGATCTTCAAATATTGCTTCAACTCCTTCAAAGGCGTGATCTAACGAGAGAGAAAACAAAATGAAACACAAAATAAATTCAAATAAAATTCAAATTAACTCCAAAAACTTCAAAACCATAACCAAAAATATAGAGCTCAATTTTAGATGAATTTAGGAAAAAGAATCAGGTCAATCGGAGTTCGGACGGAGGAGAACGGGCTCTCGGAAAATCTAATCTAGAGAAAAGACTGTAAGTCGGAAAGGCTACTATGCTGTGGACTCGGCTCACGGAATAGGCGGTCTACGGTGAACCCGATGCATGGAATAGTGTACGTTGATTGGGCGTGCTAACACGGCAAGTGGAGCTGACGTGGTATACACGTGGCCTACATGTGGCTGACAGGTGGCAGGGTAGGGCTGACGTGGCGTACTCACTCAGCTTGGTCGGTGCAAGGGTCTGTGGCACTGGCAGATGATAGGTGGGCCCCATGTGTCAGATGCATGGCTCACGGTGGACGAGGTGCACGGGGAAGGTGAACGGTCGCACGGGCACGCGCGCGGTGTGAGCTGGCGAGTGTGCGAACTGAGGCGTGATGCTCCCGAACTGAGACATGGCGCACGCGAACTGAGGCGGTGCGGAGCGGGCGAGGCGATCGAGCGGTGGTAGGGTTGACCAGCGTGCGACTAAGACGGCGGCGGAGCTCGCCGGTGACAAGGAACTCACCGACGATGGAAGTCGGCGGATGACGAAAACGATGCTGGCAGTTACCGGAGATGGAGATGAAGGCTCAGACGGCGGTGAACTTCGGCGACAACATCGGCGCACGAATTAGTGGCTCTCAGTGAAGGCCGCTGCGGGGTGCGGAGGATGAGGGAACGCCTCGGCCTTTATACCCGGTTCTTGAAGAGGCGGGGGCAAGCATGACGCGGAGGTAGCGGCAGAGACGTAGTCCTGCTGGGAAGGAGACGAACTGTAACAGCCCAGATTTTTGCGAAAATAAAAATAAATAATTAAATAATTAAAATTGATTAAAATAAAATTTTAAATTAAAATAAGTATTTTTGTGCCTAAAATTTTAAATTTGGATTTGCCCTGAATTTCTGTTTTTGAAAAAAAACTGGATTTGAAAAGCATTTTTTAAAAAAACCTAAAACTATTATTATATAAAAGGATATTTTTATTTTCTATAAAAAGCCTATGTCAAATTAATTAATTGGATTTATTTGGATTTTATTTGGTTTCCTGGATTTTCTGGAGTTTAAAAATGTATTTTGAAATTAAAAAGTATTTTCAATATAAAATTATAGAGCCAACATTAGTTGAAAACAATTTTATTAAGTCTAAAATGTCTCCAGGAGGTTCCCTGAATTTTTCTGGAATTTTTGGAGTTTATTTCATATTTTTCTGAAGCTTAATGAATATTCCAGACTTTTCTAAAAATTTAAAATCAGAAAATAAAAATTAAATCCTCACCCCTCCCCTCTGGCCGCCACGTGGACGGACCAGATCCGCCCACATCCCCTCTCCACAGCCCATCCCGGCCACCTGCCCGATCCCGCCTAGCCCCTTCCCCGCTTGCCACCTGGCCGGCCTGATGCCCGCCACGTTGCTCCCCCAACCCAACCGCTCCGTCCGCCCCGCCCTCCCATTTCGGCCGCCCGATCTTCATCCGGCCGCCCATGCCCTCCCGCTCTCCCTCTCTCTCACCCGGCCCCACCTGTCGGCGCCTCCCCTCTCCTTTCGCCCCTCTCTGTCGCGCGGGCCTTGCCCGTCAGCCGCTCCTCGCCTCCACCTCTTGCTGCACGTGGGCCCGGCCTGTCAGGCCTTCCCCTACCTCGTGCCGCCGCCGCCCGTAACTACCGCCCCGCCCTAATCGGCCACCACCCCCACTCCTCGGCCCAACCGCCGTCCTCCCCCACTCCGCCACCCCCTCTCCCGCATGACCCGCGCCCCGCACCCCATCTCCTCCCCCGAATCCGCGCCGGCCCGCTCCCCCTCGCCCCTATTTAACCCCTCCCCCGGCTCCGCCTATCCTCGCCCCACCTGCCTCCGCTCCTCCCTTACCCTCCCGGCCACTTTACAGCCGCCGCGCCGTAGCGCCCGAGCGCCGCCGCCGCCCTCCTCTCCGCCGGCCTTCTCCCGGCCACCTTCGGTAAGCCACGCCGCTCCCCCGTGCTCCCCATCCTCTCCTCTACCTGTAGCCGCCCTCACCGCCGGCCGCCGCCCGCCGGAATGTCGGCGAGGCTTGCGCACCCATGCGCCTCCGGCCGACGCTGCCTCGGGCGCCCACGTGGCAGCCCACATGGCGCCACATCCCCGTGCCACCTCAGCCACCTTTCCCCTCCGTGGACCCGGTCTGTGGACCAAGGGCCCACTGTCAGTCAAACCCCCCTCATGGCTGATGCAATGCTGACGCCATAAATGGCTTTTTCTTCAGAAAAATAATCCAGCCAAAATTAAATTCCCTGCTGACGCAATAATTCAAATTTTCCTTTAGAAAAATAATTCCAAAAATCCTGATTTTTCATTTTCTCTCTTTTCAAACTTCCCGGAGCCCTTTCTTCTTCATCCTAATCCGATTTAGCCCATTCAAATATCTAAATTCATCAAAAATTCCCCTCTATCTATTTCTAGCCTCATTTCAAATTTTTGAAGTCAATTTGAATTTATTTGAATTTGATGGGTTATTTTCACGTGTAGACTTCGACGATTCGGGAAAATTCGACAACGAAGATTTAAACCAATTTGAAGAGCAAGGAAAGTCACACTCCTTGATTATATTGATCCCAGATTTCAAAATAAAATTATGTTGTTTTAAATTATGCTGCATGCATATTTTTATTCAACGTATTTCAATTCAGTTTTAAATTTAGTTATTGCCTACTTGTTAATTCCTCCGTTGATATTGAATTCCATATACCTGGTCACCCTAGAACAAACCCTAGTTAGTACATTAGTATTGACTAGAGAGATTGTATATTAAATGCTTAGACATGCTTAGTTCTATTATTTGTTTCGGGATATTATTTCACATAAAATGATAAGCTTTTCAACTGTACTCTTGACTTTGGTGAGTCAAGGAGGTTTATGAAATATTTTGAAAACAAAATATAAAACCTGGTTTAGACTTAGGCAATTGGTTAGATTGGTGGGTGCAGGCATGCCCTGTTGGTTGGAGCCGCAGTGGTTGATTGTCGTGCACATGGGTCTGTGGTTGGGCCTAAGTCAGATTAAGGACCGGTCTATGTGCTACTGTTGCAAAGCTCTATCGTACTACCACATGGCTAGTATGGGACAGCCCTGGCTGAATAATTTGCGAAGTCCCAACCTGAGTCAAGTCGTAGGTTGAAGGTGGGTGTGGTTGGTGCCATGTGAAGTCCCACTTGGGTGAGCGTGGTTGTAGCCATGAGAAGTCTCACTTAGGCTCAAGAGGGGGTCCCGGTCTGGTGGATTCCTTACTGGGATGAAACCTTAGAGTTGGCTTGGCCAGGTTGAAGACTTTGCATTGTAAAGGCCTTGTTATGACTCCTCGCCGCACACGTAAGGAAGTGTGTAATCGCGTGGCAATATGGGATGATCGTGTCTTGTGGGTAAAGCTGTACAACCTCTGCAGAGTGTATAATCTATCCTGGATAGCCGTGCCCACGGTCATGGGCATGCTGAGTAAAAGTTTTTCATGGATTAGATTTTATTTTTCAAAATGTTTTTGAAAACCTTATGGATGGATGGAATCCATGAGAGAATGAAAACCATGTGGGTGGATGGAACCCATATGAGAGATTGAAAGCTTGTGGATGGATGGAATCCACGAGTGTTTGGAAGCGTGTGGATGGATGTAATCCATACGTGATCTTTTGGAATAGATGGTCCGGGTGGGATGCCTGTGAATAGGTTGGTGTATGGTCGGAACCTGCACTGACGGTAATATTTTCTATCACAAGTTATGTTTTTTACTTACTGTATTAAATTCAGCAATTTCAATCTATCTATTGTATTTTCTTAAATGTTGTTTTATGCAAACTAACCATATAAGCCTTCCATTGAAGCCTTTATCATTATGTTGCATTCTCCGTCTGATTTGCGGAGTACAAGTTTGTACTCACCTTGCACTCTTCATACAGAGGAAGATGTCGTCGACTACGGTGAAGATTTGGACGAATAGGCCGCGTCTTACTGTCGTTTTCCTGTGGGCAGGCTTGGGCTTCGCTATTTTATCAGTTTGCTTCCGCAGTTGTTTCCTTTATTTATATTTGCCAATGGGCGTTGATGTAAGACTTGGCCATAAGGCCGTACCCTTTTATTTAATACAATTGGTCATTTCTGCTTGATATATATCTTTGTTGTACTGTGTGCACTAGCTGATCCTGGACTAGTGCGATTTACACAGAGGATCCAGGAGTCGTTACTCCGGGTTCCGACACGAACAGTGCATGATCTCTCTGATGGACGACGCATGGCCCGGGAAGGAAATCGGACAACCGGTGGAGGTGACGGCTTAGACGTCTTGGATGCAGGCGGCAGGCAGCGGATGACCGCCACGTGGCCAAGGCAGGCAAACTAGGCCGGCGGGTGAAGTAGCTGAGCGGGCTGGGGAGAAGGTGGGCTGAGCTGGGCCTCGGCCCAACGGACTTTTGGGTTTTTAAAGGATTTTCCTTTTTCTAAAATTTATATAAAATCAAAAAGCTCTAGAAAACAACAAATACACCTAGAAAAATCGAAAAAAATTCTAGAAAATTCCTTGAGACTCAAGGAATCCAAATAAAATATTTCTAGCAAATGTTAAAGTTAATTTAGCCATATTGAATCCTTTCAATTCATAAAAATTCATTTTAAGCTTTAATTAATTCTAAAAAAAATCCAAATGGTGAATTTTATTTTAAAAGCTTCAAAAAGGCTCTGCAAAAATTAGGATGTTACAAACCTCCCCATTAAACGGAATCACAACCTCGATATTCTAGCTCACTACAGAAATAGGTTTGGAAGCTCCGCTCTGAGGTCCTCCTCGCGTTCCCAGGTGGCTTCCTCCTCGGAATGATTGCTCCATTGAACTTTGCAGAAATGAACAACTTTACTTCTGGTCACACGCTTTGTCATTTCCAAGATTTTGATAGGACACTCCTTGTAAGATAAATCCTCCTAAAGATCCACGGCTTCCACTGGCACTCTCAAGCACTTCTTCAGTTGAGATACATGAAAAACATCATGTATCCCACTTAAGGTCTCAGATAGCTCCAACTAATAAGCAACATCTCCCCTGTGCTTTAATATCTTGAATGGCCCCACATACCTTAACGCAAGCTTTCCTTTCATTTGAAACCTCTTAACACCTTTGAATGGCATAATCTTGAGGTACTCATAATCATCTGGCTCAAAGCTTAACTCTCTACGACAAGTATCGGCATAACTTTTCTGCCTAGCCTGAGCAGTTCTTAACCTTTCTCGAATCAACTGCATTTTTTCTTCGCTTCCTTTAGACATTCTGGCCCAAAGTCTAGATTTTCCCCCGTCTCTTTCCAATTGAGAGGGGTTCTGCACTTTCTGCCATATAGAGCTTCAAACGGTAACATCTGTAAACTGGCCTGGTAACTATTATTGTACGAGAACTCTGCGAAAGGCAAACAACTGTCCCACTTGGCTCCGTGGTCCAATACACAAGCTCTTAACATATACTCAAGGATCTGATTCACACGCTCAGTCTGACCATTAGTCTGAGGATGATACGCTATATTGAAATTCAAATGAGTACCCATTGCTTCATGGAAACTTCCCCAAAATTGTGAGGTGAACTACGACCCATGATTCGATACTATTTTCTTAGCACTCTATGAAGACTCACGATTCTGGACATATATAGTTCTGCCAACCTATCACCGGTATAGATTGTTTTGACCAGAATAAAGTGAGCAACCTTCGTCAAACGATCCACAATTACCCAAATAGAATCGAAACCATCTTTTGTTTTGGGCAATCCCGTAATGAAGTCCATGCCCACTTCTTTGATGCTCAGCCTTCACTCTTTGGCACACATCGCAAAGTGCAACATACTCTACTATCTCGTGCTTCATATTTGGCTACCAGTACTTATCTTTAATATCCTAATACATCTTGGTACTGCCTAGATGGATTGAGTACAATGGCTCATGAGCTTCCTTGAGCAATAACTTTTTCAACTCCTCTTTATTTGGCACACACAAACGTGCCTTGTCCCACAGGGTACCCTTGTCGTCCTCTGTAAAGCCTGATGCTTTGCCTTTACTCAAGTCAGTCTTGATTCGTTGAATGTTTTCATCCCCCATTTGCACTTGACGGATCTGCCATCCAGGGTCGGCTGCAATTCCAATGCGGCTAATACTCCTTCCTCAACCAACTCCAAATTAAGCTTCTGAAATTCCTTGTGTAGGGCTGGCTAACTTTCCTTGATCTTTATTGTATGGCAATAAACCTTTCTGCTCAGAGCATCTGCTACCACATCGACTTTTCCAGGGTGATAGTGGATCCTGACATTATAATCCTTTATCAATTCCAACCACCTTCTTTGCCTGGGGTTAAGATCCGCTTGCGTGAAGATCTACTTCAAACTTTTGTGATCCATGTAGATTTCACAACGATTACCCAAGAGATAGTGATGCCATATTTTTAAAGCATGCACTACACTGCCAATTCCAAATCATGCGTGGGATAGTTCTCTTCATGTGGCTTCATGAGGCGCGACACATGAGCTACCACCCTTTTGTCTTGCATCAACACGCATCCCAAACCTTTGCGGGAAGCATCACAATAGATCTCAAAATCCTTGTTAACGTCTGGCAGTACTAACACTAGGGCTATAGTCAGACACTCCTTCAACTTTTGGAAGCTCTTCTCGCACTCTGGCATCCATACAAATTTCTTTTCTTTCTTTAGTAGCTGGGTAAGCGGCCATGCCATGCTGGAAAATCCTTCGATGAAATGGTGGTAATAACCAACCATTCTAAGAAAACTTTTGACCTACGTTACTGACATTTGCGCCTTCCAATTAAGCACATCCTTCACTTTCCCGGGGTCATCTGAAACTCCTTTCGCTGACATGACATGACCCAGAAATGCAACCTCCTTCATCCAGAATTTACATTTGCTGAACTTAGCATACAGCTTATGTTCTCTTAACCTTTGCAACACCAACCTCAAATGCTCTTCATACTCTTTCTCATCTTTGGAGTAGATCAAAATGTCGTTGATGAACACAACGACAAACTTATCCAAATATTCCATAAACACCTTGTTCATCAGGTACATGAAATAGGCTGGGGCATTGGTTAAGCCAAAGGACATTACCGTGAACTTGTACAGACCATAATGAGTTGAGAACACTGTCTTTGGTATATCCTTTTGACGAATCTTCATTTGATGGTACCCTGACCTCAAATCAATCGTGGAGAACACTCTAGCCCCTTTAAGTTGGTCAAACAAGTCATCAATTCTAGGCAAAGGATACTTGTGTTTGATAGTAACCTCATTGAGAACTCGGTAATCCACGCACATACATTGACTACCATCTTTCTTTTTGACAAACAACACTTGCGCTCCCCATGGAGATGTACTAGAACCTTCCCCAATAACCCTTGTATTTGTTTCTTCAACTCTGCTAACTCATTGACAGGCATCTGATACGATCTCTTGGAAATTGGTGATGTACCGGGTGCTAGCTCAATCGCGAACTCCACCTCTCTATCAGCTGGCATTCCAGGAAGGTCATCTGGGAATACATCTGGATATTCTCTGACAACTGGCACTTTCTCTAACATGATCCTTTTACTTTGGCAAACCAACACCTTCTTTGGCTGACTCATGCTGGCTTCAAATTTTACTTTACGTCCATCTGAACTGATCAAGGTAACAGTTCTGCTTCCACAATCCAACACCACTTAGTGTTTCTTAAGCCAATCCATTCTCAAAATTACATCCAAATATTGGATATTCAACACAACAAGGTCAGCAGAGAATTCTACTCCCTGGATGGCTATCTCGACTTCAGGACAGCCTACGTTTGTACTCAACTCAGAGCTCCAATAAAAGGGTTTGACATGACCGTAACATAATGCTTTTATTGGCAAAACTGCAGCTCACATCACAAGCAATTATAGATAAAAACTACACACCCTATTTTTTTCTAAACTAATCAAGGATCTACTCTTCTGGCTCCCACTTAGGTCCTGTGAAATATGGCACGTGGGACTCCTCTGAATCGCTATAAAACACCCATGAGTTGCGAACTTGCGGCGACTATTCTTCTGTTGGGATAAAGTACTGAAAATACTCTTGGCGGTTACCTGACATGTGTTGCCTCTCCTCTGGACTAGGTGGCGAAGGCAAAGGCAGAGGTGTTGGCGACGGCGGTTGAGGTTCCTCTTGTGCATACTGCTCTTTAAACTTCCGAATGAGCCTAGGCATGCTAATCTTGTATAGTTTGCAAAGATGTCGTATGGCCTTATGTGCGGCTCCCTACATTCACCACTCCCCACAAGCACCTGTGCACTTGAAGTTGTGGTGTAGAACTCAACTGCCAATCTTGGTGGTGAAGCACAATCTGGTGATACTTCCAATACATTGCCCCCTCATCCTTGGTGCAGCATACCTGTATCCTCTTTAATCCAAAAATTTGTAATAGAACTCGAAGAAGTCCCCGCCATCCTCCAATCTGGCTATAGAAAACTTGCGACATCTACAGGGTTGTAAGGGAGAGAAGTCAGATTAAAAAATGACTCTTTTAGAATAAGGCAAAGAGTAAGAATCCTTAAGAACAAGGGAAGAGAATAGAGAGATTACTAAATATCCAATTTAGTTGGTTTGCTTTTAGAAAATAGATTTTGAGTTTTTGGTAAGGCAACAATGCTAACTAGGGCTTCATCCTACAGTTGACATGGCTCTGATTCGGACTCTCCTGTGTATTCTGCACCAGTCTAGGATCACGCTAGTGCACATAGTATAAACAAAGACAAAATATTGACCCTATCATGATTCACTAAGAAAAGACTCAAACATTATTAATAATTATCAGAGTATGACATTATAGCCAAGCTTACAAAGAATAGCCTGAATGGTTTAAGAAACTTGCAGCGAAAAGCAAAAATAAGCAAAGTAGCCACTCGACATGCCCATAGGCAATCGACTGGGGAGCGAAGTCCTAATCCATACTGAAGTCATCGAAGTATCCTCCTTCTAGTACTACCTGCTGCTCTGGTCCTTCTTCCTCAATTGAGCAAATAGGGCTATAGCCGTGAGTACATAGAGTACTTAGCAAGGCGTTTGTACCAAAGAATGCAATAAGATATGTAAGGCTTACCAATGGATGGCTAAAAGGTTAATTTATGTAAGGCAACAATTTAAAGTAAATACCATAAATAGATTGAAAAGCAAATTTTGAAAACAATAATTTACACTATGCAGAGGTTGCATAACTGTACCCACACGATGTGATAATCCTCACATTAAAGAAAATCACAATTAGGCTTTTACAATGCTCTATCTAACCCGATCTCGCTCGCTAAAGTTTCACCATCGAGTAGGCTGACCACCAAGTCGATAATTGCCCCCCCTTGCGCTAAAACAACACCAGTAGCGAAATCGAAGTTGAGACTTCACAAATTATTATGTCAGGTCTATTCCACACTAGACATGTGGTTTGCACGGTAATGCTCAGATCAATGACGCACAAAGTTAAGTCCGTAAATTTACTCAAGCGAAACATCCACATCCCAATGTGCAAATTGCACCCCTTTACTGCACGATCCTTCGCCCGAGTGAAAACCATTATTGTATAACCAACACCAATGACACTACCATGTCATGGTACTCAAATTTTATAGCTATGGCTGACCACCACGTTCCAATATATCATTAAGTCAAGATTAATTAATTGAACATATGTGATGATAAACCCAACATAACTACAGGCATGGCTAAGCAGTGTAAGCGTACAACCCATGTGACTACAAATAGTGTATCACTAGATAATTACCCATTCTATGGTGATAATAGAATCATAGTATTCAAATTATCAAGGAGGAATAATCAAATTAGACAATAGCTACCAATACAGGGTTTGTATAAAAATAGCAATGCATGATAATTTAAAACAAATTAATACATAATAGATTTGAAAATTGGGTTCATCATGATCAAAGGACATGACTTGCCTTGGTCTTGTCCAGTTAATGGCTTTTGATTTTCAAATCTTGCTTCAACTCCTTCGAAGGCGCGATCTAACGAGAGAGAAAATGAAACAAAACACAATAAATTCATATAAAATTCAAATGAACTCCAAAAACTCCAAAACTAGAACCAAAAGATAGAGCTCAATTTTAGATGAATTTAGGAAAAAGAATCGGGTCAATCGAAATTCAGACGGAGGAGAGTGGGCTCTCGAAAAATCTATTTTCGAGAAAAAGGCTGCAAATCAGAAAGGCTACTGTGCTATGGACTCGGCTCACAGAAACGCACACGCTCACATACCTAATTTGCAAAGGCAAAAATAACTGTACAAATAGCAGTGTGTATTTCTTTGACTATTTACAAAGAATCATTATTATCGCCACTAATACATCACTAACATGGGCAATTACAAAATATCGTCCATACGAACTAAATACATGTGTCATCTAAACATGGCTACCAAGCATATTCTATACAACCAAACCACTGTTATACTAGTGAAACATTAATTACATGTTAGGTGCATTGCTCGCAAGAGAGTGAAACATACCTCTTTGTGAAGGTCTTCATCGGATCCACACTAATTTCAACTGCAAAATCCCCTAAATCACAGCAAAACACTTCAAAAACTAATTCAAACACTCTTCTATTCTCCCTTTCTTTATTCTGACCTGGCTCTCTCGCTTGACAGGGAAGATACTCAATTGTGCAGTTTTGAATGGGATAGCGGAGAGAGATGCGAGCCATTTTATGTACACAGGACAGCGGAGACCGACAGGCCCACACAAGCGGGGGGAGGGGCAACGCCAAGTCTAGCCAAAAGCTACAAGAATCATTGCCGAGCACGTCGCGTCCGGTTGGTGGGCCACCCAAGCACCTGTCAAGCCAAGGCAGCTCGTTGCTAAGCTAGGGGAGCTCCACAACCCTACGGAGCCCACCGGCGCCCGAGCGTCACCCCTGCCTACCATGCTCACCCATTGAGTACCACGTTCGCGCCACATGCCATGCTCTAGCCGGCTTGGGTGGCATGGCAGGTGACACGTGTCATCTACCGAGCTCGGGGACGGGGTTATTTTTGCAAAAACAGGCTTCTAGGAGCTAAATTTGAAAAAATTATGCTATAACGCTATATTTGTGAACAGTCCACCGTCCTCTCCTCTGTAACCCCTTGTGGGCAACACGTACTAGTATTACTTACAACCAACCAAAAGTTACCTGCAACTAGGGATGCAAATGGAGCGAATAGTTTCTGACCGTCCGTCCGACCAAAAGCATTCGGAGCTAAAAATGAATATCTAGCTATTTTTGGATTTCGAAACTAGATAGTTTTTCCTGGATATGAGATCAAATTTAGAATAGAAGTATCTGTCAGATTCAGAGCTATCCAGGAATTTAATCAAATAGTATATGGTAAACTTATCTCGGATATTTGGTAAACTCTAGGCTGATGAGTCATCTTAGCTGGCCAGCTCAATAGGCAAGCTATAAGGCCATGGGCTCATGTGTACGTGACTAGTCTCTCACTTGCCTAGAGTGGGCTAGGGAGAGAAATCGGCACACGAGGCTTTTCTAGTATTGAAGTTAGTTTTTTATTTTTAGAAAATACAGAAAATCCAAAGAAATCAAGAAAAATAGTAAATGAACTCACAAAAATTTCAAACATTTTAGGCAAATACTTTTGAACATAAAAACATAAAAACTTTTGAATTTAATTGATGTAGTTAAATTTGCTTGTTAAACTTGTAATGAGTTGTATTTTGGATATGTAGTATAGTAGATTGATCCTTTTACATGTGACATATATGAGCTCTATTTTTGCATAATATCCTACTAAATATTGTGAGCAAGACTAATGGTATTTGGAGTAATATATATTTTCTTCGTATTCGTGACTGAGACTATGTATTTATATTTATATGCAATACTACAATTGTGATTCTAAGAAAAATATGAAATAGGATGTGGTATAAATATCCAATTGCACACCCACTGCAGCCACTCCAAGGGACGCAAGAACCCAAGAACCAGAACCGCCAGACGGCCTGAGGCGTGACTGAGTGGTGGGTGGGAGAGGAGCAGAGCGAGCGAAGCAGAGCAAGAGGCGCAGAGAGGGAGCGAACAATGGGCGAGGTAATGGCGGCTGGCTTTCCTGGCCATTCTTGGTAATGCGCGGTTCCCTGGCCAAGAAAGGTGGGATCTTGATGTGCTTTTCTTTGTGTGTGCGTGCGTGCGTGTGCAGGAGGAGGCGGCAGAGAAGGGCAAGGAGGCAGAGGAGGAGGAGAAGGGTGAGGAAAAGACGGATGCGCCGCGCCGCCGCCGCGCCGGAGGAGGTGGTCATGCGGGTATACATGCACTGCGAGGGGTGCGCGCGCAAGGTCAAGAAGATCCTCAGGGGATTTGATGGTAATGTGTTGGGGGGGGGGGGGGGGGGGTGGTTCGTCGTGTTGTTGGTAGCATGCTTTTTTCTTGGTTTCTGTTAGGGCATTACACTTTTAGATTGTGTTTTTTTATGGATATACAAAGGAAGAAGAAACATATATGTTCTATCTTTTTTGTGTTGTATGAACTCCTGGTTTATTTGTTGCAGCCTAGTTTGGGTTTAGTCTAGGCCATTTGAGGTTATATTGCTCCATTTTGTCTCTGTTTTCTGGAGGAAGATTACTTCATTGTTCTTGGCATGTTGCTCTCTCTGAAATTTGAAGTGATTTCTTCGGGTGCTTTTCGGAAAGGCAAACTTATATAAATTATTTTTTGAACTTTTTTTAATTTTTATGGAGTGTGTTAGACCGTCAGGTGCCTCCTTTAAAAGGTTTTGAGTTCGAATTGAAAAGCTACTTATATTAATTCTAAAAAAACTATTTTTCTTTGGACCAGTGTATCATTTTTCTTTTTGCTAAGTTATACACAGAAGCTTCGTTTCTAGTGAACTCAATGTGTGGAGTCTAAGCAAATTTTAAGGGAAAAAACTCAGTTGTGATTCTTTGTGGTATTTGAAGAGGTTAGGTTAGCAAAGTTTGGAGTACTAGTATTCAAATTCACTTAATTCGACCTTTCTTTTCTAGAGTCACACGTGCATCTCTTTGTTAATGATGGGGGAAGAAACAAACGACAAATCCAGATAACCTTAACTCCGAATCAGATAATCCCATAGAGAATTCACCACCTCTAGTGTATGTGTGTTTCTGCAGTACGTCTTAAAAAAGAAGCTCCACATTCCCTTTAAAATGTTGGATTATGCAGAGATACTTAACACATCTAAATCTCACCAAATTTTCAAGTTCTCTACTCCAACTCATAAATTCAAAGCTCTCCAACAAGTGCGCCCACAAGACTCAGTTATTTATACAGTTCCTTTGTGCAGTTGTTCCAAAAGGAAAGTATCCCTTTCTTTTCCAATTAGTGGTGTTCTGATTCAAAATGTTGTAGTTCATCAATGGTGCTACCAAGTCTGAAATGTAGTGTGATTCACCAATGCAGGAGTGGAAGATGTTAGCGCAGACTCAAAAGCACACAAAGTGGTGGTGAAGGGGAAGAAGGCTGCTGCTGACCCAATAAAGGTGGTGGAGCGTGTGCAGAAGAAGACAGGGCGCAGGGTTGAGCTTCTGTCACCAATGCCACCGCCAAAGGAGGAGAAGAAGGAAGAGGAGAAAAAGGAAGAACCTGAACCACCAAAACCTGAAGAGAAGGAGGTGAATTATCCCTCCCGTGTAGTTGTTGAACATACTGACATTGACATTATTATCATCAACTTGGACTAGCATCCATCAATTCGCTTGCATTGTGTACGACTGTTGTTGTATGTTTGATTTGGAGACAGACATCTTGATGTTTTGTTTTGTTTGAAGCCCACGGTTATTGCCGTGGTGCTGAAGGTGCATATGCATTGCGAGGCCTGTGCGCAAGTGATCAAGAAGAGAATCCTCAAGATGAAAGGTACATAATTTGTTTCCACATCTCCCTTTTGATTATGCAGCACAGAAGTGTAGCTTTCTGTTAGTCCCCTAAAGTTTTGTTTCTGATGGATGATATTTTGTATTTTAGCAAGGTGAATTACGCTGCCATTAGTAGTGTGCCCGTGCTAACGCTACAGTAAAATACAAAACAAGATAAAATTTGTAAAAAATAAAACGAACAATCAGATTCATTAATATTCAAGTCTCATATATTGTATAACCAAATAGTTTTGTCGCATAATGAATGTCACATAAATACGTGACCGGTCGGAACCACCCAACACGCAATGCTCAAAAGCCTACGACCGATTCCCAGGTCTTGCGACCGCTTCGCGAGACCATACGACCGGTTAACAGAAGCTACGACCGTTTATCGCGTGATTTAAGCTACGACCGTCTCATATAACAATGTGTGCACAAGCCATACGACCAGCTCCCACATGCTACGACCACCCAGAAGACCGTACGACCGACTCCCAGACCAAACGATCGATCCTATGGGTCACACGACCACTTACCAGATATCTACGACTACGTTCAAGTCTTCTCGGGCGCAGCCGACCGCATACGACCACCTCACAACGAAGTCGCAAGCTCAAGCGCCGACTTCCGACTGTAGACTACGGCCAACGTGGTCGTAAGCCTTCCGACTACGAACCTCGGCCAACGTGGTCGTAAGCCTTTCGGGTGACCTTCGACCTCACCCAAAGTGGTCGTAAATAGTGCACATGGCTTTCGACCATGACCATCGTGATCGTAAAACCTTCCGACCACTCGTTCAATTCTTCTACCCGATTTCGACCACGACCATCGTAGTCGTACCAGCTTTACTGTGGTCGAACCACCTCCCGATAGACTACGACCACGGCCAAGAGGACTAAGAAAAGGTTTAACTTGTTCCGGTCGCTGGCAAAGTGGTCGTATGGAGTACTGCTAACTTCCGACCACGGTCAAAGCCGTCATATGAACTTCGGCTGACTCTCGATGACGTACAGCGTGGTCGTAGACAACCCGGCTGGGTTCCGGCTGTTGTAGGGGTAGCCTAACCCCCATGATTTAAGCTTTATAATTGGCCTAATATGTAATAGGCCCAATATATAGAGGAATGTACCAATGTACTCTCACCTTTTATAAAAATATACCAATATATTCTCACCTTTTGTAATTATCAAAAGGTATGATGAAAATTTCTCATCCTACCCATTCATATATATAAACCCCTAAAAGGGATATGAGAAAGAGGGATCCACTTATTTTACACACGAACTCTCTCTCTCTCTCCTGTCTCTAGCACTCTCTAGCTTACCTCCTCCTATAGAGGAAAGGGTAATGCTGTACTCCCTGTTGTAGCCTAGCCAGTTCAAGAATACGGTGCCACTACCTTCCTTGGGAGCCCAAAAAGCATTATGCTTTCTGCAGCATCTCTTTGTGTCTTCCATGCAGGCAAAACTTTTACAAAAGTCACATCATTCAAGTCCACAGAATCAATTTATGCAGCTTTCTACTTATGCTTCCATCCTCGAATGAAAGAGCCTTAACAATAAGACTGAAAGTTGTTTTTACCTTATTGATGACACGCCATTCACTGATAGAATTGTGCCTCCATACAGCCTATGTAGCTTAAGAAGAAAGTCATGCCATTTGAAATCTTGTAGAATAACATCCTGTAAAACGTCATACAAATTACCAAAAGCTACAGTGCCTTCAAATTTACTCAAAATTAAAAAACAAATTTGACTGTCCTAGGCACCTCAAGGTCACCACTGAAAGGATGAGCTGTTGGAGTTATCTTCATACCACCGCCAAAGTACCTAGCATTTCCTATGCATAGGGCAGTGACTTTATGAATGGTTCTCCATTCTCCCCCATTTACCTATTATATGCATTATCAAATTGCAGAGGTGCATAAATAGATGAACAAAACAACCAGAAAGGAACTAAGGATACACCTCCCTTCCAAAAAAAACCTATGTTAAAGCTCACCTTTATTCGCAGGTCTCGATTATTATGTCCCCAAAAGGCTCTTAGAGCTCCAAAAACATAACATAAGTTGCTGAATCTCTTATACATAGCAGCAAAATAGCCTGCCTTAGCAGTTTTGCAGATGTAAAAGAAAAACTTTGTCAAATCATCCATTGAAATTCACGTCTCAAATGGTTATTTTCCACTTACAAATGGATATCAGCAACATTAACAAAGAAATGTGGATCTCCATTGGGACCTTCCATCATGCCTACGTATAGTTTTGATTTAACTCCTGCAAAAGGGATTCACCGATTCACTTGTGAGTCTCAGATGTTGATCTTACAAATCCATTGAGTACACAAATATCAAAATATGGGGCCCTTGGTTTCATGAATGTCACAAATATTGGGAAAGTTGTCGTAGCAATACCGTTTTTATAGTGGTTCTCTGTCTTAGACTACAGCTATCAACAATAATGAGTCACAAGATAATGAATTAGTTTAATCGGGTGTTGTATATTCATGTACAATTGATCATAGGGGAAGAACCACCATTATGAGACCATTAACCAAAAAAACCGCTATGAAAGAAGACAGTAAAGGAAGAAACCTCTCACGATTCGATCAATCGCCTCACGAGGGTCAGTCGTCCTGTTTTAATAAAACAATAGAATCGATCCAATGAGTACAATGGTCAACAAATCAGCATGCCATATTGCCATATGTAGATCATGATGGAAAGAACATAAAAATACCAGCCAAATGTCCTGGCGAAGTCTGAGCCAGTTCCAAGTGGAATGAGCTGTCAGAGAGAAACAATGTGCTTCACTACTGAACAAATTCCAGTGCATAAAACAAACATTTCAAAACACTCAATAGTTTAGGCCACAAAAGGATAACGGTGCAATCTAATAGGGTAGCATGGCTACAAGCTATGTCTGAGACTTGTTTCTTGGCTTGTAACCTGTTGTACAGTAAAGATTAAGTCCATGCAACAAATCAAGAAAACAGAGGCAAAAGGAGCACATGTAAAGACAGATAAGACAACAGGAATCAATTTAAGATACATGCTCAGCTCAACAGGAATGGCAGGAATTAGCACAATAGTAGTATCTGACTGATTTAGAACATTTTTTCTTGTGGTGCATAAATAAAAATTTTGAGTTGAGTACAACTACCACGGGCAGCCGAAGTAAAGGAAGTCCACATTTACTTTGGTTCACAATAGATGATTATTTTTCTTGTTTGGACTTTGGAGTATGTAAAAGCCTAATTGCATTGTCAGACCTGTAAATCACTTGATCAAAAGAAAGGTTTTCCGACATCTAAACTCAAAAAGAGTCAAAAGACCATCCTCGCACTTATGGCTGTCCTAGAACATAAATGTATGATATAACAATCGATAAATGGCCACCTAACGTAGCCTGCCGAGTGAAACCCCTTCGAAAACAAGCATTGCTCAACAATGGATTCCTTTCCAACAAGCTCTGTCTACCTGAACAGAGCATGTAAGCTTTAACCAAATCACAAAAGATAAAACGAACGTCCGTAAACCCAAGATCAGGAAATAATCCAACATCTTGATCAACCGGTGCACTGGTACACAACCATCTCTCGACGCTAATGATTTTATTCTTACCTGTCCCTATAAATCCAACCACTAAAATCTAGATCTAGTGCGTATTGAACTATTCAGTAAAGATGGGATGCGGAATCTAGAATGCAGCAACGAATGATGTAGATCACCAGGAACCTCTAAAATGTAACACAAGTGCAAATAGAACATATTGCTTCTCTAACTCGGCACGTGTGAAGCCAATCATGTTACAAGCAGCCCTAAAAATAAAATGGGCCTGTAAGGTTATACCTTTCTGCTCCCCTCTTTCTCGGAAGCCGTTCAGTCTAGATCATCGCAGCCACGATGACTTGCATCGTTGTCGCCGCCGCCGGAACCAGCATCCTGACCGCTTGGATTGCTGCTCTCCGCCTGGGCGCCACCGAACGCGGCCCTAAGAGGCCAAGGCAGCGATATCCTGAACCTTCTCTCGACCACCCTAGATGACGGGGTGCCGCCCGCGGCCGGAACGGCAGAGGCAGGAGCGTGCTGGTCCCCTCCAACTCCCCGGCGGTGCTCGTAGTCAGGGTCATCTGTGGGCAGCTCGAAGCGGCAGACAGGGCAGGAGCTGTGCAGGTCGAGCCAGGGGAGGATGCAGTCCCTGTGGAAGATGTGGTTGCAGGGCAGCTGCTTTGCGGCGGCCCCGAGGTGGAAGTCGTCCATGCAGACGGCGCACTGGGCCCCTCCGTCGGCGGCCATCATGCCGGCGGAAACGGCGACGTCGGGCAGGGCGGCGACGGCGGACTTGGCGGCGGGCGGGGGGCCGTAGCGGTTGGGGTCGTTCTCGGCAAGCTGCTGGATGAGCTGCTCGAGGCCGGATCCCATGAGACGGGAGAGCGCCTCCGGTCACCTCTCCCCTAGGGCTCCTGCGGCTGCTACCACCTCACCCCTAGGGCACTGCGGTAGCCGCCACATCTCATGTAGGGCTTGGTTGCCACCAATGGCTTGGGAGGTATCGCCTCACCCTTGGAATGTGGTGGGGAAGGCTAGGGAGCGGCGGCGCGGGGGAGCGGCGGGAGCGGAGATCGGGGAGGATGGGGGGAGCGGAGGTGCGGGGGAGCGGTGGGAGCGGAGACGCGGGGAAGGTGAGGGAGTGGAGGCGCGGGGGAGCGGCGGGAGCGGAAGCGTGGGGGAGGCGGAGATGGGGGAGGATGGGGGGTGGCACGGTGGAGGATGGGGGGAGGCACGGTGGAGGTTGGGGGAGGCGGAGGGAGGGGAGGCGCGGTGGAGGATGGGGGGAGGCGGAGGGAGGGGAGGCGCGGGGGAGGATGGGGGAGGCGGAGGGAGGGGGTAGCGTAGGTCGAGCGGGGGCACAGGGGAGAACAGAGCGGTTTCTAAGACGTAGCGGGAGGTGGCGGCGGCAGCGCGGGGTGGGTTTCTAGGTTAAATGATGTGCATGATCCTAATGATTTTAGCCTTAGGATCTTCAATGAGTAAGAGAAGAAGGTTTGAGGAGAGATCCAGGCCATTCATTCGTATGAAGTTGGATTATTTTGGTACACAAATCTGGGTGGACTTAGATTATGCATGATTGTGGGGGTGGATTTAGTAAAGAAAATTTTGATGTATTATAGAGTAGGGTAGATGATTGTGTTGATCAAAGACAATAATGTGTTAAAATTAGATAATCTTTTTGTAGTTACGTTTCTTGCGAAAGTTGCAACTATGCCTGATACAAGATTCACTCCCTTTTCCTGCCTTGTTTCCTTGTGAGAGTAATATTGATATGAATTATGGGTAAAACAAATTATATGCATTGTTACGAAAGACTTTCTACATGAAGTTCCCTAAATTCTTTTAAAAAGCTCAAATTTAGATGCAAACAATGCAAATTTTGTTGCGTACGTTAATTAGTGGTTCGTTCAGATTGTAGGGATCAATGTCAAGTAATCCCCTGAAAATTATATTTTCTGCAGGAGTGCAATCAGCAGAGCCAGACCTGAAGGCTTCACAAATCACAGTGAAAGGCGTGCTTGAAGAGGCCAAGCTCGCTGACTATGTGCATAAGCGCACTGGGAAGCATGCTGCCATTGTCAAGTCTGAGCCAGTTGCTCCTCCTGAGAATGCCGGCGATGGCAATGCCAAGGACGACAAGGCAGCTGAAGGTAGTGAGGAGAAGAAGGATGGGAGCAAGGAGGAAAAGAAGGATGGTGGGGATGAGAAAGAAAAGGAGAAAGAGAAGGATGATAGCAATGCCGCCGGTGGTGAAGAGAAGGACAAAGAAAAAGATCCCACGGCCATTGCTGCTGCTAACCTGTATATGCATCACCCAAGATTCAGCTACCCTGGTGGATATGGTGTTCCCGGTTACGCCTACCCATATGCACCGCAGATCTTCAGCGACGAGAATCCGAATGCTTGCTCTGTGATGTGATGTGAAAAGGTCAGAACCATGAGCTCAAGCGTGGGAAAATAAGAGGGAAATGATATATCCCCTAATTTTGATGGTGTGCTGCAAGAACAGTCCTTGAGGGTGAAATTGGCAGCTTCAAGAAAGGACCAAGCTTTTTTTGGCTAGAACTTCTCTTTTTGGTCTCTTAACTTTTCTCTGATAATTAAATAGTAAACTATGGACTTGTCTCTTGCTCTCTTATGGACATTATCTTATGTAAGCTAAGATGTAGGGTTTTGCTTTGTACTTTATCGCCTTTGGGTTTTCTTTTTGTACAAATTGTATTATATTGTTAGTTTCGATATAGCTTGTTTCTACTTTGTTATTTCTTCTGTTGTCTTTGGGAACAGAAGAGGACCCTCTCTGGTCCATGTTGCTTGTGTTGCTGCTAAACGTTAGTTTGAGGTTTATCAAACTTCAGCTAATGAAGAAAGTTGGGGTTCAAGCTATATCTTTTATTCCTTGTAATGAATTTAGTTCAATCTGACCTGTTTTTCACATATCTACTGCTACTTTTACCTTTACCTTGATTCTGTGAAAGTTTTTTTTTTGACCGCTAGATTTGTTACAAATTTAGTGGAAGTTCTGCCATTGCACGCTGGGTATTTCAGTAATTGAAAGTTACTGTTTGATACATGGTGTTTGTTCCTTCCATCCCTGCTCTAGAACCATTTTGGAGGGTGTAGAAAAAGGGAAGAATTCTTCGATATGCTATTTCAAAACAAGAGCTGGTCCGAACTAAGATCTAACCGTATCTAAGTTTTTGCTGGTTTTCCTCTGAATTAAGCATAAAAGTGTTTTTCGGCCGTTTTTTAGACCGGACCGGAGGCGCGTGTGGCTGAAATTCAGAGGTGGGAGAGGAGTGCTTCTCATGTGCAGCATGGCCCAAGGGGTTTGGGCATCATGGCTCGAGACTAAAAGCACCGGTCGATTCCTTTGCCTTTCGCTTTGTTTTCTTGCCCGATAGCTCCATAGCAGCTACTCACTGGTCACAACCCCGTGGCCTGTGGGTGAGGTTGCTGTAAATGGCCTCCGATTGAACATTTGAACTCCGGTCGAGAAGTCGTTGCTGTAAATAATGAGGGTATGGTGACGATTCCCCCACTGTGGGTGAAACAAACATGGAAGTAACTGCGTGCAGTGACTTACTCTGCAGCCATATGCCAACCTGATGCAGTCAATGGCGAAGTCAAGAATAAAATTAAAGGTAGATTGAATTATTCATAGGACTAAACTCAGTTGATACAAATATAGTCTTTTACTCTTATAGAATTTTAAATTCATATAGAAATTACACAATAGGAGACAAACAATGAAAAAAAGAAGAAATATAAAGTAGTTACCCCGGTAATAGAAAGCACATACCTAAAAATGTATAATTATTCGAGTAGTGACAAGGCATCTATGCATGAAACATATGAAAATTAATGATACAATATTAAATTGTGAATGACAATGAAAATTTAGATAACATGAAATATACCACAAATAAGTAAGAAAAAAGAGTAAAATTCAATACACATGTACACAATACTCACTAAATAAAAGGGCCTTGCCCTGTTGGTTGTTGCGGTCAGCTCCCCTCCCCTCGGTGACTCGATTAGGTGGTCAACTTTTCTCCCCCAAATCCCCAAAGGCCAAATCCCAATAAAGTGATCCACCAGCCTAGGCTTGTCAGCACTGACACTCCTAATTCGGCTTTTCTCCAATTCTCCCTGATCCCCGCGTGTGCGCCGCCGCTTGGTGGCTGGTGCCCAACAGCTAGCTCCCGAGCACGCCGCCTGAAGGACGGAGCCTAGCTTGAGGTCCCGCACTGCCACAGCATCGCCAGCTCCCGAGCGTGCCGCTGCACTCTGGTGCGTATGCTAGTCGCTTGGTGCCCTGGTCTGTGGTCTCCTCTCAGGTTTTGTGATTTGTGGGCTATGGGCTAGTGGATTGGGTTGTAATTGAGATGGATTTGGTGTGGGATGAGTTTCTATTTGCTTGTTGGGACTCTTAGAGATAATGGGCCAAGGAAAGAAACAACATCTCTCTTTATTTCAATTCTATTCTTTCTCCACCACTAGTCATGACCTCAGAGCTCTGCTCTATCCTCATGGGGTACTCTGGCTGCCCCCCGAGGGGCTAGGCTCTGTTGGAAATTAAGCACTTTCAGCAATATTTTCATATTAATTCCAGAATTATTTACGCATAGTATAGCATAGTTCTAGTAGCTCAATAATGACATGAGTATCAAATAAACATCTCTTAACATAGATAGAGTGCTCAAGTCATAGAAATAGGAAAATATGCTTAACTGAGCCAATATGTGGGTCAAAACTATCTGCATTTGCAGGGCGCTCAGTTTGGCAATGGCTTATGACTTTTTTCACTGTAGCTGGCTTATATTTTTATTGTAACTGATGGTGACTTATTTGGCGTAATTAAATTTTAAAAAATTTAAAAGTAGAAAAACATGTTGGCCTATCACAGACAATGCGAAGGAATACGAAAAAAAAGGCAAAAACAAAAGCTCCAAAAAAGCCAAAAAGCTAGAGAAAGATGAAATTAAGGAATAGTGAATTAAAAGCCAGAAGCTGAAATGGACAGACTAAAACTAAATGAATTGCTCTCAGGTGTCGGGTTGCTCCTGCTTGCAGCAGGGCCTCCTCGCTAGGGTGTAATTGATCTTGTATTTATGTGACAATTTCTATCTAATAAGTTAGGCTTTGAACTCTAGGTTAACTTACCAAAATCTGAAGACAATTAGCAATGAACTTAACAGTGAACTAATGGTAGAAATCAGTACTAGTTACCTCACGTAAATTGCTCTAACAGAGGCGTTCAAATATATGTCTTACTGACTGAAAACATACCAAGAATCAATATGAAAAGATAATAACTCAGCTCACAGTCTAACTCATTATCACAAATTGTCACATATATATTTCACATTGACCAAATTCTTCATTGAGCAATCACCACACCCACAAGCTATTATGCAAAGTCCACCAGTGCTAGCACTTACAAGTTTCAGAGAAAATAGAACTGTGATTAAACTAGCATGGCAAACTAAGCATGATAGTAATTTCAAAGTATAGAGGAAAACTCACTAACACAATAGCAATCTAAGCCACTGAGAAAGACGATGCAGTCAAGGCCCATTACAAAGACGATATCCCAGAAAACTAATCATCGTCGTATGCCACGGTACTGATGGGGTGGTTCGGAGATACAATGCCCACCTTCACAATCCGGAATCACCGGACCGTGAAGTCAAGATGCAAAGTAATGCTGCACAAAATCCAACAGAAAAGTGTGTTCTTGTCAAGCACACAAGAAGTACAATCCTCTGCCACAACCTAAAGATCAGAGAATAGATGCTCACTGCTCACAAGAGCCCACTAGTGCACGACACGAACTAGGATCCGAGTAGAGGAGATCAAGAACACCAAGAACCAGCGACCCTGCACTTGCAAAGCCACCAGAAAACCCAAAACAGTAATGAGAACCAGATCGTCACGGCCGAACTGGTGAAAGAGGCAGGCGAGAAAGAGGTGAAGAGATTGACCAGATCTGTTCGGCCGAACTGGCGAAGGCTCAAAAGAACCTTGTCTCTTCCTCTCTTACCGGTGGGTCCCACCAACGGCAAATTTGGGAAATTCCCAAAATGCCTAACAAGCTCGAGCCTAACCAAGCCCCCTGGTGGCTTTGCCCCTGGATGTAATTACCATCAAATTCTCGTGATTCCATTGTACTAAATTTGGCTGTAACTGTATGGAAGCATGGAGCTTATGCGGTCGCTGAGTTCAACTGTACATGTTCAAGAATTTCTCTCTTGCGGCTCCAGTCGCCGCTGTAGGAAAAATGCGGTCATAACATTTTGATTATTGGGCGATAGTACCATTTGTAGGTAAGTGAGGCCATTTATGAAACACCCCTGAAAATTTCAAATTTTTTTGAGCCTTTTCCTGGATTTTTTAGTGATTTTTGAGCCCTTTCCCTTTTTGGAAATGTCCAGGCAGACTATGCTTTCCCTTTTCGGCATTTCCGCTTTCCCTTCTCCTTGGCCCCTTCTTCCCTTTTCTGCTTCCTCCCTTTGCCAGCGCCTGCGCCCGCGAGGGCGCCCCGCCCCGGTTTTGCCTCGCCGGCTTTGCCATGCTGCGCCGCCCGTTTGAGACCGTGCGCGTCGCCGTTGACCGCGTTGCCTCGTCCCCTCGCGACCCCACTCGCCAGTCTCAGCTCCTTCTCCCTCCCCGCGTTTTGCGCCTCCGCCCATCTCGGTCGCTCGCCTGCTCCCCGCGCGCCATCTCTCGCGCAACGCTGCGTCATCGCCCATCGCTCGAATGTGACTCCCCGTCCCCTCTGCAGACTGCCTATGCCGCTCCCCATTCCCTTTCTCCTCTCTCTTTCTCGCCCTGCCTCCTTTTCCCCCTGCCAGCACTGGCCGAAGCTCCCCTCCGCTCTCATCGCCCCTCTGCGGCTCTAGAGATCTTTCCTTGCTGCAGATAGCACCTGGCCACACTCAATCTCACGCCAAGGCCAACCAACCGAGCTTCCCCTCGCCGCGGCTCTGCCGTCGATCTCGCCCTGTACCGGTAAGCTCCTCCGACCAATCTCGCAATTCGATTGATGCTTTTTCAATTCCTAGCAACCATGGAATCCTTAAGCCACAAGGAATTCATAGCCTAGCTCGCCGAGCCTTTTTCTCAGTCTCTTCCTTGCCACCACCGTGTGCTGCCGCCGACCACCAGGGGGTCACCATGGATAGGCCAGCACTGGCCACTTTAGCAGAAACCATCACTTCTCTTGGGTACGCCTTGTCTCATAGATGGTTAAAGACCCTTGAACCCCACTGGAGCTTCACCGGAGCCGCCTGGTACAATGCTCGGCCCGTACCGCCTCCTCTCGTTGCTAGCAAAAATCATCGCTCTCCAAGTCCGGCCAACCTCGAAAATGGGACCCCAAGACCTTGAGGAACCCATAGATGCCCTTTGTTGCCGTCGACGACCTTCGCTAGTGCTCAATCAGCCGCCGCCGTCAACCCTCTGCTCCGTCGTCCTGTAGCGCCAGGAAGTGGAAGGGGGAAGGAAGAAGACGATGACATGGCTCGATCCCGCCCGTCCGCGTCGCCATCCACGGTATGCGCGCGCGCCAGTTGGCCCAAGCGCCTGCGCGCGCTTAGGCCGTGGCTGCACCGACTGCCTTGTGCGTGGGCCGCGCAGGCCGTTCAGCCACGCAGGCTGTTTCCCCGCCCGGGCTGCACTGTTGCACCGGGCCGGCCCAACACTATTCATCTGAATTTCCATAGTTTATCCAATTTCCAAAAATCCAATAAAATCCTAGAAAATCACAGAAAATCCCAAAAATTCCCAAATTACACCATCTTGATCCTTTTGATGCCCTAAACCCATTTTTGACCTCCAATCTACCAAATTCATTCCAGAAAATTTCAAAAATCCCTCATTTGAATATTTATGCATTTTACTCCTTTTTCATAGATTTATTTTTCCTCGCTTGATTAGGCTGAAGCCGGACTTATTTGTTTTTGTGTGTTTGCGCTAGTTTCAGAGCTTCCAGAGGTGTCGGATCAAGGGCAAGGTCAAGGAAGTGCAGTTTACGAGGTTGCCGAGCTAGTAGATTTCCAAGGCAAGTTACAAATCCTTGATCATATTGAAATCCCATTACCACTTAAATTATTTATTCATAGTATTTGCATTATGATTATTTGTGAAATGTTATTTGCTTAAAATAAAATGCTTAGAATGACTTGATAAATTAGATATTTCCTCCTACCGATAAATGCCATGTTAAAATTGCAGCCATGCCTTTGATAACCCTAGAATCATTTAAATATGGTATAAATACATGTATTATATTTCATGCAAAGTATTACACTACTAAGGTTGTGGCCGTGGGCCGGTAGATTTGGAAAACTTGGATCTAGAGTAAGGGAAGCTGTGGGACATCACGAGATGGCCTTCGCCCACCACTTTACCCTAGGGTGGAGGCTGGTGTAGAGAGAGTGGTCGTGCCGTCGTGCACGGTGTAGTTGTAAGTGAATGCCTCATGGAAATGTAAGGACTAGAACCTTGCGCTGAGCATATGACATGATGATTGCTCAACCACAGGTGTTGACTTGGCAACCCTGGTTTAGTAGCTGCTCAACTCGATTGAAACTCTACAGACAGTAAGATATCGAGCGTTGGTATGTGGTCCATACTTAACAACGATAGGTCTCCATAACTCGGGCTTGACGTTTCGTGCTGGCCAGCGGATACCCGAGGTTATGTGGGTCCCTAACCTATCGGGTAGAGTGTATATAAAGACTTGAGCAGTGAAACGACCCGGTTCCTTAACTCAGTCATGAGGGTTAAGAATGCTTGTGGGTAAAGTTGGGCAACTCTGCAGAGACAATTAAATGGTATTCGAGTACCCCGTGCTCCCGGTCAATGGAGCTGTGTCTATTGGGTGATTCCAGCAGCGAGGCATAAGTAGTTTTTACAGTATTTTAATTTGAGTAGCTGGTCAATCAACTTTGAAAGAAAATCCCCTAATCTTAAGGAGTAGTCTCTGGTTTTGGGTTTTCACAAATGTTTTCAAATAAAAGTGCATCCACTCAGATTAATAAAACAAGTATACCCCGATCCTTTAATGATCCGTGCAATTAGCTAAATTAGGGTTTCCCTTGTAACTTGCTGAGTACAGTGGTTGGTACTCAGCCTTGCGCAAATATTTTTCCCTCAACAGATACCAGAAGAAAAGAAGGTGATCCAAGATTTCGTGTTAGGGTTACGGCCGCACTCAGGCTTTCCTGTGGTGCTTTTTGCGGTTCTTCTGCATGTAAGTACTTTTGGGCTTGTACGCCCGTTCTATTGCTAAAATTGACCGCTAGGTCTTATTTCAATCAAACTAACTCTTTTTAAATGTTCGTAAGCAGGCATGATACTCATCCGGATCCGCAGCTAAAATCCTGGGTGGTTGCGGATTGTTGACACCCCTGTTTCCCTAAAAATGGGGGCGTTACAGTTTATTAGTTGCAATTCAATGATCCATAATTAAAGGTATATGTAAAGATACTTAAATTATGGGCCAGATGTTAACTTAAAGATTAGGTGAATGGTTAGATAAGTCCTTATCAAATCAGAAGAAGAGTAAGCTAGTAATAGCACATATCCCACTAATCGTGCAAACCCTAGTAGTTATATGCAAATTGAAACTTTCTTCTGCATGGACGACGACCGACGACCAAACTGGGAGAGGGAGAAGCACACACGTGGATGCGAGTAACTCAATATTAGACTTAGTAACTCAACATAGATTACATAATTTCTCCATGGACCCCAACTGAATACTAGACTAAGTCAACATGAATTATATAATTCTCCCATGACTTACTGCTTACTGTTAAGTTGACACGACGGCTCTCCGCCATCGTATACAGGAGTCCAATATACTCTTATCATGGATCTAACACTGAATGAGTGGAAAGGAGGGTTGAGGCAAAGGGGAACTGGAAGAGGGCCAGTGGAGAGGGGAAGGGGGAGAGTGTGGCTGATCACGGTTGGTTGGGAGGAGCCGCCGCAGTAGATTAAAATGGCGACGCACGAGCAGGAGAGGATGGGTAGATACCGAACATAGAGGCTTAAGTCAAAGAACAATTACTAAATTACCTATGTTGACAAAGTTTTCTCTTCCTACGTTGTCTCTATGCAAACCGTCGGCTGATCTTTTTTAGAGACAGGGTACCTTAGAAACCTTCTAAAGCACCGCAGAAAATCTCTATCTTATGTATTTACAAATATATTAAGATAACTATTGGTCAAGGTTGCAACTCGAATACAAGCCAGAGACGGCGAGAATCGATCTGTCCACTGTAATTATCTTATTGCAACTGATGGTGCCTCACTACCTCCAGTGGCTGCTAGATGAAATCTAGTGAGCACAGGGAAGAAAGAGTAGCCGAGGGGATGAGTGGGAGGCTGGACCATGGCCAGATGCTTGGCCCGTTGGTGGATGACCAAATGGATCCTATGAAAACGGAGTAGCACTGGCAACCGTCATGTGTTTGTGCATGGAGCTGACGGAGATAATAGAGACCAGACCTTTGTGTCCCGTGGGTGGTGGTGCCCCCATGGGTATGGATGGTGCCAGCAGACCAAACTGTTCGGACTTCAGAACATCGCCTCCAATTAATGGCAGCACATAGAATTGTTCAGATCGAGCAGCATGTTCCCCCATTCTACAAAGCGCAAACCGAGCCACCCTACTCGCCTAATCAGCACGACAGCGACGGCGAGAATGCCGACGGTGGATGCTTGATAGGTAGGTAGATAGGTAATCCCTGGCCTGGCGCCCTAAACTGAACAGAGAGGACCACCACGCCATGTCCAAGCACGGCCCTGCCCGACTAGCTAGTATCATCATCCCAGCGATGCCGGCCGTAAGATTGCCAAAGATTTACATGTCGCGTGTTGTAAAAGTCTTACGACCTCCCAGGATCTTTTACAACCGGTTAGAGTCGTTTACGACCGATTCCGACCACTTTCGATGCCGTACGACCACTCAAACTCTCTACCGATCGTTTTGAGTCGTGGTCGTAACTTTACTGTAGTAGTTTACGACCGCTCCGCTGTATCGCTGCGCTGTCTTCCTCCAGCCGCTTGAAAAATACCGTGATCGAAAACTCTTTACGATCACGCAGTGATGCTGGCGATCACTGTTCTCCGTGGTTGAAACACCTTTTCGACCACATTCAGCGCCCCTTCAATGTGGTCGATAGGCTCTTCGATCACTTCCGATTTTGCTTTGCCGTGGTCGTAGGATCTCCCGACCACGTTTGCCGTGGTCGTGAGTCCTTATAACCACGTCTTGCGAGATCACACAACAAAAAACACTCACAGGGATTGGTTTTCTCTTTTTTCTTTTCACTACTCGCAATGGCTCGGTACATCTTTGGTTACATGTCTACTCCTCCTTTTATACCCGGTTCTACGACTTTAACACGGGTTCGACTACGATTACAATTTTGACTCCGACTCCGCTTCTGATACGACTTCTAATTACGGCTGTAATTCGACTTCGATTACAACCAAATTTTGTACATGACTTCTAAACAAGATTATTTACAACATTCTCTCCCTAATCTTGTTTTTCCACTTCGATCATGCCGATTCTTCTCCTCATCTCTGAAAACTTTATCCGCCCCAGTGGCTTCGTCAGAATATCAGCCTTCTGTTCTTCTGTTCTTATGTAGTCAATTGCGATCTTCCCTTCTTCGACACAATCTCTGATATAGTGATATCTTGTGTCTATATGCTTGCTTCTATCATGTAGTACCGGATTTTTGCTCAGTGAAATAGCCGATTTGTTGTCTACCCTGAGTGTCACCTTCTGGACTGTCCCATCTGACAATTCACTTAACAGCCGAGCGAGCCAAACTCCCTGGCATGATGCTGCACTCGCTGCGATGTATTCAGCTTCACAGGAAGACAATGCGACCACCTTTTGCTTCTGTGATTGCCAGCTGACCGGACTCTCCCCAAGCACAAACATTATGCCTGTCGTGCTCTTTCGATCATCGACATCTCCTGCCATGTCGCTGTCACTATAGCCCGTCAGTGATAAGCCATTTGCTCCTCCTTTCTTGTATTGAATCCCGAAGTTCAAAGTACCTTTGATATACCTCAGAATATGCTTCACAGCATTCATATGCTCCTGGGTCGGCTTTTCCATGAAACGACTCACATATCCGACCGCGAACGTGATGTCAGGTCGGGTATGTGTTAAATAGCGCAAACTTCCGACAATACTCCTGTACTGCGTGGCATCGACCGGCGATCCTGGGCCTGTTTTGCTTAATTTCAGGTTATTCTCCATTGGAACTCGGCAGGGATTGCACTCTCCCATACCGCACCTCTCCAGGATTTTTCGGGCATACGCCGACTGACAAAGTGATATGCCGTTGTTGGTTTGTTTCACCTCGATGCCGAGATAATAACTCAGAAGTCCCAAATCGGTCATTTTGAATAGCTTCTTCATCTCTTCTTTAAACCTTATAATCTCCTTTGGATTCGATCCAGTGATGATCAAATCGTCCACGTAAACGCCTACGATCAACCTTGTCTTCTCATCCCCTCGGGTATACACAGCGTGTTCAGAATTGCTTCTTCTAAACTTGAGAGCTGTCAAACTTCTGTCGAGCTTCAGATTCCATGCTCGTGGAGCTTGTTTGAGGCCGTAGAGAGCTTTGTTCAGCTTCAAGACTTTCTCGGCTTGCCTCTTGGACTGAAAACCCGGCGGTTGAGAAACATACACCTCCTCCTCGATGTCTCCATTCAAAAACGCCATTTTCACGTCCATATGGTGAATCTCCCATCCACCATTTGCTGCTAAGGCCAGAAGTACTCGAATTGTCTCCATGCGAGCTACTGGTGCAAAGACTTCTTCATAGTCGATTCCTTGCTTCTGGACAAATCCTTTTGCCACAAGTCGAGCTTTGTGTTTTACGACTTCTCCCTGAGAGTTTTTTCTTCACCTTGAACACCCACTTCAAACCGATTGCCCGATGACCCTTCGGCAGATCGGTGAGTTCCCACGTGTCATTGTCATCAATCGACTTTAGTTCTTCATGCATAGTCGCCCTCCAATGCTCATCTTCCTTTGCTTCTTCATAATTCTCAGGCTCTTCAGCCGTTGTGTAAAGCAGCATCTCATCCATCTGCACCGGCTCAGTTTGAGCATAGATCTCGCTAATGCTCCTCATCTTCGGTGTTCTACCACTCGAATCTTCTTCATCAGACTCTTCTACATCAGGTGAGGTTTCCTGATCATCAACACTAATCGAATTTGAGCTTTGAGGTATGGTCATAGCTCCTTCTTCTTCTGTATTGTTGGCATCGACTGCTTCGACATCGAAGGTTACCCATTTCGACATGTCTTTCTCAATGTCCTGGTGTTCTTCCCACTCCCAGTGTTTGTCTTCTTGAAAAACCACATCTCTGGTCACATGAATCTTCTTTTCAACCGGATCAAAACACCTGTACGCCTTGGTGCCCGGCTCAGAGCCGAGATAGATCATTCTTCTACTCCGGTCGTCCAGCTTCTTCAGGTAAGTAGACGACTTCATGTGAGCTAAACAGCCGAAAACTTTTAAATGCTTAACGTTCGGTTTTCTTCCCGACCATTGTTCGTATGGAGTGGTCCCATCGAGCGATCTTGTGGTCGTGCGGTTGAGAAGGTAGACCGCATGCCTTACTGTTTCTCCCCAGAACCTCCCGGGAAGAAATCGGCTTTTCAGGAGGCTTCGGGCTGTAGCCATCACAGTCCGATTTCTCCTTTCTACGACTCCATTTTGTTGAGGCGAGTACGGAGCCGTGAAGAATCTTTCCATGCCCTTCTCTTCACAGATCGAGTCGAACTCTTTTGCAAAGAATTCTCCTCCTCGGTCTGACCTGACTGCTTTTACTTTGCAATCAGCTTCGTTTTCGGCAAGGGCAATGAATTTCTGAAAGTTGAACTTCGCCTCGTCTTTGCTCTTCTGCATGTACACCCACATGGCTCTCGAGTAGTCGTCCACGATCAGCATGAAATACTGATTTCCGGCATCAGTGCGAGGTGTGATCGGTCCACACAAGTCGATGTGAACTAGCTCGAGTGGTCGAGAAGCTCTGAACTGTGCATGTGATGGGAAGCTGCTACGGGTTTGTTTTGCCATCAGACAGCCCTCACAGACTTGCTCTGGGTGGTCGATTTTCGGTAGTCCGATCACCATCTCCTTTTTCGCCATCGTGTTGACACTTTGGAAGTTCAAATGTCCGAATCTTGCGTGCCACAACCAGGCTGTATCATCGGTCATAATCTTCAAACACCTTGGTTTGCACGCTTCAATTTTAATCTTGTACAGACGGTTCACCGTCCTCTGTACTTTCATTAGCAGTCGTTCGGTGCCGTCGAACACCCCCAGGTAGTTGTTTCTGAGCTCGATCCGACAACCTTCTTCAGTCAATTGTCCAAGACTTATGATGTTGCTTTGTAGACTCGGTATGTAATACACATCCGAGAGCTTTCTTCGACTTCCATCCTTACACTGCATCAGGACTGAGCCTCTCCCTTTTATCTGAACCAACGACCCATCTCCAAATTGGACTTTTCTGAGCACATTCTCATTCAACTCGTGGAACATCGAGTGTATGCCTGTCATATGGTTACTCGCTCCGTTGTCGAGATACCATTCTGCTTGTGTCTGCTCTCCCGGCTCCAACAGGCTTGGAAAGACTTTCTCCTCATTCAACAGAACCATTGTTGGTTCGTCTACAGTGCATAGCGACAATAGTAGTGTTGGCTCTTTGTACTCTATTGTTTGAGCCATGTTGACTTCCTCTACCTTCTTCTTACTCCGGCAATTCGCAGCATAGTGACCATACTTCTTGCAGTTATGGCACTGGATATGGCTCCAACATTCAGCAGCGTAGTGTCCGAACTTCTCACACGTGTAACACTGAATTTCTGATTTGTCGGTCTGGTAGTCGCCGCCTCCACGACCTGTATGACCACCTCTGCCGCCTCGACCAAACTGAGACCACGACCTCTTGGGGTATAGCCTCGTCCTTGTCCTTGACCTTGGAATGTGCCGCGACCAAGACCACGACCTCCTCTGGAAGAATATTCTCCGCCTCGGTTCGAGTCTTCTTTTACGAGTAGAGCCTGCGCTCCGTTGTCAGTTTGATAACTCTTCAGGAGTTGCTCGTGGGCCTTAAGTGCTCCAGTCACCTCTTCAATCTTCATCTTCGAGAGGTCTTGCGAGTACGTGAGTGTGGTCATGACTGGGAGAAATCTTTCTGGCAGTACTCTCAAGTACTTCTTCACCGCCACCTCTTCCTTTAAATTGTCGCCGAGAGATTTGATCTCGTTCACGACTTCGTTGAATCGACCAGAGAACTCTTCTACTGTCTGATTCTTCCCCATCTTTATGGCTTCAAATTCACTCCTTAATGTTTGGAGTCGAACTTCCTTCACTCGGTCTACTCCTTGATGCATTGTCTGCAGAGTAGTCCAGACATCTCGAGCGGTCTCCTTCCCAATCAATTGTCGCATCATTGAATCGGGAACGGCTTGATAGATCGCCGCCATTGCCATCTTGTCAAGTCGTTCATCAACGACCTTGTCTTTCTCCTTCGGTTCGACTGGGCCCAGATACCCTGCGCGATCATGTTGACCTTCATCTTCATCGCCCAGATCGGGTAATTATTCGAACTGAGGATCGGATACTGCGGCGACACGCTTTCCTCTACCTTCTCAGCCATGGCTCTGATACCAACTGTTGTAAAAGTCTTACGACCTCCCAGGATCTTTTACAACCGGTTAGAGTCGTTTACGACCAATTCCGACCACTTTCGATGCCGTACGACCACTCAAACTCTCTACCGATCGTTTTGAGTCGTGGTCGTAACTTTACGGTAGTAGTTTACGACCGCTCCGCTGTATCGCTGCGCTGTCTTCCTCCAGCCGCTTGAAAAATACCGTGATCGAAAACTCTTTACGATCACGCAGTGATGCTGGCGATCACTGTTCTCCGTGGTTGAAACACCTTTTCGACCACATTCAGCGCCCCTTCAATGTGGTCGATAGGCTCTTCGATCACTTCCGATTTTGATTTGCCGTGGTCGTAGGATCTCCCGACCACGTTTGCCGTGGTCGTGAGTCCTTATAACCACGTCTTGCGAGATCACACAACAAAAAACACTCACAGGGATTGGTTTTCTCTTTTTTCTTTTCACTACTCGCAATGGCTCGGTACATCTTTGGTTACATGTCTACTCCTCCTTTTATACCCGGTTCTACGACTTTAACACGTGTTCGACAACGATTACAATTTTGACCCCGACTCCGCTTCTGATACGACTTCTAATTACGGCTGTAATTCGACTTCGATTACAACCAAATTTTGTACATGACTTCTAAACAAGATTATTTACAACATCGCGCACGGACGGACTCGCCAACCCTGCACGGCTGCACATGCCATTGGAGTCAAATCAAACACTCCGCCGAACAATCTTGGCACTAGAGCGCAAAACTACTAGAGGGGGTTCACGGATGCTAACAGCTCGTATTTTCCAAGTACTTATCAGGATCATCCATCATACTGTCCGTACATCTGTAGCTGCCGACTCACATAGCATACTGCCCACACGGTAACAGGGCGTGCCGTACGGCCATGTGCACATAATTTCCCCTTGTCTACGTACTTGCCCGGTGTTTTCAAGCGTCACATGCATGCTGAAGGGAACAAAGTTTGGGCCCGTGTGACGCAGGACCAAGGGCGGGACGACTCTTGGGTTGAAAAAAAGATGCATGCAAGCGAAAGTTTTAATGAAAATTGAAGAAAGCAATAGGAATTAAACAAGTAGCTAAAAGCTATGGAACAGTGACGGAGCTAGAATTTTTGGTGAGCCTGGACAGCCAGCTCTGGCCTCCCCATTGGCCATCTGTCCCTGCGTGCCCCCCCTCGGCCTTGCTAGCTTGCTGCCCACTGGCCTTCCCCTCGATCGCCCATCCCTGCACGATGAATTGGAATCCACCGTTAGCGAACTCAGGAAGCCATCTAGGCTCGCCGGGTGGTGACTCCGCCCTTGCTTTAGAACATGTAATGATAATTTTTCGAATTTGCAACTAGGACTTAGAGACACAGTTTGGTCAGCAGAAAATTGGACAAATACTTTGAATTGGCTTACCACTATGTTTGCACCCACATCAATACTCCTAACTTAAATCCTACGCAGCAGTTTGCAATAGAACTAGCTAACCTAAGCAATCCTAATTGACAAAGCATAAAATTATGCAATCCAATAGTTCCAAAAGCTCACAAATGAAAAGTATGCCAAAAAAGTAACTGGAGAAGAAACAAGAGTACCCAAATAGATGAACACAAATGAACCGAAGCCTGGGACTAGAACCCATGACCCGAAGAAGTTGGGGACTAAAACTGAAGGGCCATGCGAGAAGGTCTAAGATAATGTTGAATCATTGCAAGTTTTACGAAGTGGTTATTTGGTTTTTGCAAAGATAGCATTTTATCTTGACTGTTTTATGAGCCTATCAGGAAAATTGGTAGTTCCATATATGTTGGTGCAGTCATACCGTAGGGCGGTAGTACCGATTTTGGGTTCCGGTCATACCGCAGGTCGGTAGCTCTGATTACTAGTTGGTGGTATGTTATTTTCAGATAGGTCTAGTTTTGAGGTGCAAAGTATGGTAGTACCGATCCAGTGGAGCTGTAGTACCGTAGTGCGGTAGTACCGGCTTGATGGAAGCGGTAGTACCGTTACCCAAGTGAGGCGTGGTCTGATAGAACCAGAGCGGGAGAGAATTATCCATGCATGGCAAACCAATAGTAAACCTACACATGGCAAGCATGATGATTACTTACATTGGAAAGAGATGACCAGATCAAGAAAAGGTATTGAGAGACCATGTGGTTGTGACCCCATGATTGTGATGAGTAATTGAGTGCAGTCAGCAGGAGGGAAGTGCTATGTCCTTGTCGTGGTCGATGACTTCTCGAGGTTCTCTTGGGTGTTTTTCTTAGCCTCGAAGGATGAGACGTTTACACATTTTTGAGGTCTTTTCAGTAGGGTTTCTGTTGAGCTTCCGGGTGCCTTACAAGCGATCCGCAGTGACAATGGCACGGAGTTCAAGAATTCCTACTTTGAGAGGTTTTGCGATGAGATAGGTGTAGAGCACTAGTTCTCTTCTCCGCACATCCCACAGCAGAATGGCGTCGTGGAGAGGAAGAACCGTACCTTGGTCGAGATGGCTAGGACGATGCTTGATGAGTACTCTACGCCTAGGAAGTTTTGGGCTGAGGCTATAGCGACCGCGTGCCATGTTTCGAATAGAGTTTTTCTTCGGGCACACTTGCATCGCACTTCTTATGAGTTGAGATATGGACGAAAGCCCAGTGTCTCGCACTTTCGTGTATTTTGTTGCAAATGCTTCATTCTGAAGTCTGAGAACCTAGATAAGTTCGAGTCACGTTCTTGTGATGGTATCTTTCTAGATTACTCGACTTCTTCGCGGGCATATAGGGTTTGGAACTGTGAGCCTAGTAAGTTGGTAGAGACCTGTGAGGTGACCTTCGACAAGGCCAGTCTGAGGACTAGGCCTGATATCTCAGGTTCTTTAGAGCAGTCCGAGCCTATCTTTGTGGACGATGAGGAGGATGGAGATGGGGGTTGTCTACCCGATCCAGTTCCTCATCCTTCACTTGAGGTGCCTTCGTCCACGGCACCTCCAGGTGACCAGCCCATGCCTTCTGCTTCCTCTGGAGCTAGTGGCTCTGTTCCTACCTCATCAGCTCATGAGGTAGAGGCCACTTCTTCTTCTCATCCAGGACCTCCTCGACATATCCAGAAAGACCATCCTTCCGAGCAGATAATTGGAGACCTCTTTGAGCGAGTCACACGCTCAAAGTCTGGCATGTGATACTTCTATCTCCATTCTGCCTTTGTTGCCTCATTTGAGCCCAAGGACGTGTGTCATGCTCTTTCCGATGAGTCTTGGGTCAATGCCATGCATGAGGAGTTAGAGAATTTCGAGAGAAACAAGGTTTGGTCGCTTGTTGAGCCCCCTCGAGGTCACAATATCATTGGAACTAAGTGGGTGTTCAAAAACAAGCAGAGTGAGGATGGGGTTGTCATTCGGAACAAGACTAGACTGGTAGCTCAGGGCTTCTCCCAGGTTGAGAGTCTAGATTTTGAGAAGACCTTTGCCCCTATAGCTAGACTTGAGGCCATTAGAATTCTGCTTGCCTTTGCAGCTTCTAAGGATTTCAAGCTTTACCAGATGGATGTCAAGAGTGCCTTCCTCAATGACTTTATTGAGGAAGAGGTTTGTGTGAGACAGCCTCCAGATTTCGAGAACCCCAAATACCCAAACCATGTCTACAAGCTTTTCAAAGCCTTGTATAGACTTAAGCAGGCCCCTAGAGCTTGGTATGAGAGGCTTAAGTTCTATTGAGTCATGGTTTTGAGATGGGTAAGGTGGATAAGACCTTGTTCATTCGCCGGCATAGCGCTGGCCTTCTGCTCGTCCAGATTTATGTGGATGACATTATCTTTGGTGGCTCTTCCCATACTCTTGTTTCACAGTTCTCGGATGTCATAAGCACCGAGTTTGAGATGAGTATGATGGGTGAGTTAACCTTCTTCCTTGGCTTCCAGATCAAGCAGACTCGGGAGGGTACCTCCTTGCATCAGGGCAAGTACACTCGTGACCTCCTAAGACGCTTTGACATGAGTGATGGCAAGCCTGTGTCAACTCCCATGGCGTCCACAGCTTCTCTTGACCCAGATGAGGACGGCGAGCCAGTTGATCAGAAGGAGTATCGCAGCATGATTGGCTCCCTCTTGTACCTCACTGCCTCGAGACCGGACATACACTTCTCCATGTGTCTGTGTGCTCGCTTTCAGGCTTCTCCTCGCGTATCTCACTGCCAGGCGGTGAAGCAGATCCTTCGGTACCTTCGAGCTACCATTGATTATGGTATCTGGTACTCTTCCTCGTCTTGTCTTTCCTTGAGAGCCTACTCGGATGCAGACTTTGCTGGCTGTAGGATAGATAGGAAGAGCATTTCTGGCACCTGCCAATTCATTGGCACTTCTCTTATTTCCTGGTCTTCAAGGAAGCAGTCTGGTGTTGCACAGTCCACCGCAGAGGCCGAGTACGTTGCTGCCGCCAGCTGTTGCAGCCAAGTACTTTGGATGGTCTCGACCCTACGAGACTTTGGGTTAGTTATTGACAGTGTTCCACTCTTTTGTGATAACACTTCTGCGATTAACATTGCCAAAAACCCAGTGCAACATTCTCGGACCAAGCATATTGATATTAGATATCACTTCCTTCGAGACCATGTGGAGAAGGGTGACATAGTGCTCCAGTTTGTGGAGAGTGAACACCAGTTGGCTGATATCTTTACCAAGCCTTTGGATAGCTCTAGGTTTTCAGCCTTGCGAGGAGAGCTTGGGGTGGTTTGTCCTTATGGACTGTTGTGAGGGGGATTTTTGTGCTTCATGCTTTATCATGTTTATTATGCTCTTACTCCTTTCTGTTGCATTGCATATGGGTGCATTGGTATAGTCCTTCTAGCATAGGTTAGAGTGGTTCTCTTGCCTAGCTGCTTAGACTTCTTTCTCTCATCTTGTGATTCTAGGATGCTGCTTATTAGCGGTTTCTCTTCTCACTAGGTTGAGCTCACTCACTTCTTGTAGGTTCTAGCAAGGGTTGGGCCACCCTTGGGTAGACAGGGTACGTGTTTGCTCCTTAGTGTGTTAGATGATCAGTTGATAGTCCTAGAGTCATATGGGGTAGATGAGAGTCAGTCTGAGACATAGTATCTTCTATATCTTATCTATGCTTTAAGGACTGCCTTTTCTGCTTTTCTTGCCAGCTTCTCGATCTTATTGCTTTGGTTCAGGGGGAGTTCATTTGGGAGCTTCTGGATTTTAATATTGTCTTAACTCAACTTGAACTAAAAGCTGCATCACATGTTGAGGGGGAGCTGGATTTTCTTGCATTCTAGCACTTTACATTGTAATATAACCACATGGAGCCTTGATTATTATCCTTTATGACATGTTTACCATGAATTACATCTTGCCATGATCTGTGCTTATTTGCTAGATATATCATGACTTTATATGTGTAGTCTAGTCTTTGCCATGATAGGTTGATTAAAATGCTCAACTTGAACTAATTCATGTCATGTTAGCTCTTGAGACTAGTCTCTCTTTAGTTATCCTTTTATGATTCATGCCATGTCAAATAGGCTGAGTTGAGTCTTGAATCTATATTGAGCTTTAGATCGAGCAATACTAGTTTCTTGATGAAGCATGAGTTAGTACATGTCATTTGTGCTAAATTTGCTTAATTCCACAACACGACCAAGTACTTAAACAAATGATTCATTTTTGGACTTGTAGCACTCTAAATTGACTCAATGTATCCTCACGAGTGAATGGAGCCCTTTAAAAATTACCCCCGAGTATCCTCACCGACTTCCAACTAAGAACAAGAAATAAAAATAGCAAACACAAAGTAAAACAGAGAACAGACCAATCAAAGGCACACAAAAACTGCAACTTCCAAAAAGACTAAGACTTGAGACTGGAGAGGACAAACAGATTGCCGGAAAAAACTAATCAAAGAACAAGTTTACTCGAATGGGAAAAACTCTTCTGATATCAAGACCAAAGAAGAAAGAGAGAGCTGCTGTCGGCACATTAAATACGTGACTTGAACCTGGACTAGATCACAGAGAGCAGCACAAGTTCAATTGGCCGAAAAAGAAGCAACAACCAAAGCAAAAGGAAACTGCAAGCAGCCGAAGGAAGTGGTTGAGAAAAAAAAGCAATAAAAGCTGATTCATGCTGCAGTCTTGTAGCCAATTGCTTTTAGTACAGACAGCATGCAGCCAAGACAAATTACTGCGCATAAACTTGCGAGAGAAGACTGCATGCTGCAGGAGAACAACTCAAGCACTATCGGCCACTAAAACCAAATGCATTCCTTGGAAGCCGAAGGAAAAAATATTCTGGAGAAAAGCAACCGAAAACAAAGTACTGCACCCTGACCTTAGTTGAAAATAATGAACATAGCTAGCTGCTGAAAATGGCAGAATTGCTTTGGAGGGAATAAAAGCAAAAGAAAGAAAACCGAGAGGGAAGCAATCAAGTGCTGCACTGCTAGTCTCTTTGCTGCCGAGAGACACAAGAAATGCACTACTATTTGAACACAAAAAGAGCTAAGAAGGGCCAAAACTGAAAGGCAAAAGAAAGAACAAGAAAATAACCTTTCAGACAAAAACTGAGAGCTGGACAGAGAAGTAGCAGCTTACAAAAAAAATGAAAAGACTGAGACGAAGAGCTAGAACAAAAGTAAGATAAATCAAAACCAATTCTTTTACAGACAAAAGCTAAAGACTTCAAATCTAAAAGATCTAGACTTCAGGAATAAAATAAAAAGAGACATAGAAGGTATCAACAGAACAAGAACCATAACGACAAAGGATAGATAGCCAAATCATTTCAACCAAAGAGACAGAGATATACATGATTACAATGAATTGTTCTCAGCTCATCTCTCTCTCAATCTCACACTAACTAAGTCCCCATACATGCTTGAGAATCAAGAACTCATAGCACACATGCATAGGAGACAAACTCACACCCACTCTCTCAAGCCATCTCTCTAAAAATCTGCACCTAGCACTAGAGAGCACCTCTCTATTTATAGCCTCCACTAATGGTTTTACAACCCACTTTACCCATTAGCTCTCAACAACTCATGACGCTTTATCCACAATCCACTTCCTTTAGTGCAGCTTTGCGTATTCACCAAAACGCCCCTCGCGCACCTTCTAGGAAGCTTCCTCATTCCTTGCCCTCCAAGCCACGCAGCCACCTCGAGTCCTCGCCGTCTTCGGCACACCTCGACCGTTCTGACCTCGGCACCGCCCGCGCCTAGTCCGGTCATCCCGTGCCTCGCCACGACTCCACCTCGACGTCCTACAGCCATCACAGACAAGAAACACATCACATAGCACCGCTCGAAATATTGTAACCATACATTACCATCAAACAAAAAACTCAAAGCCTAAACCGATCGAAACAAAAAATAAACGACTTAAGCCCGTTCGACCTAGTTCGACAAGGTCCGACCGAAACCGATTGCACCGCGCAACGACATGGTCCAAACCACACAAAACAAACTCGACTTTCCTAAAACAGATGTCAATTACTCATCACACACATGAGGTCACATCCACATGGTCTCTCAACATGCTATGAAATTCGACTAATTTTCAGATTGTGACTTACTTGGCCTAGCTTGTCTATACATACATTGTCATGATCCTGATAGCATACTTATGAGTTATGGCTTGATGTAATTCTCATATGGTTATTTTGGATAATCTTCATGGCTCTAAATGCTTAGAATAAACCAACTTCAGCCATTTCATCCATTTTGTGACCTTATTCTCTCTTTTGCATCCTTGATGATTTTATTGCCAAAAGGGGGAGAATAGCGGAGAAAAAGCCATTTGGAAACCGTCTAGAGCTTAGGAGAACAATTTGCTCTTTCTGTTGTTGCTCTAGTGTTCCTTCTGTCGACATGGTCATAAGCTTCTTTGATTTCTTTTGGACCATGTTTTGACAACTCAACTTTGCGCTTTTTCTGGGTTTGTCAATATACTCATCAAGGGGGAGATTGAGAGACCATGTGATTGTGACCCCATGATCGTGATGAGTAATTGACAGGTTTTCTGAAAAGATTGAGTTTGGATTGTGATGATGGCATTTGGCTCAGTCGGGTGTGGTTAGTCGGCCTTGAGGCGTATTCTTCTTCCCGATTGGTTGTTTGGGCAAATTCATGCCTAAGTTTGGTTCATTGATGCTATTTATGCTTACATGTGTCGAGTAGTGCTATTTGATCTATTTCTTGTCTGTGATGGCTGCAGGACATCGAGGTGGAGTCGTGGCGAGGCAAGGGATGACTGGACTAGACGCGGGCGGTGTCGAGGTCAAAGTGGTCGAGGTGTGCCGAAGACGACGTGGGCTCGAGGTGGCTGCGAGGCTTGGACGACAAGGAATGCGGAACCTTCCCGGAAGGTGCAGGAGGGGCGTTTTGGTAAAAGCGCAAAGCTGCACAAGAGGAAGCGGTTCCGTTCGGGATTTAGCGGGCATAACGGGTTGGAGACCCGTTAGCCAAAGGCTATAAATAGGAGAGGTTTCCTGGTTGTTGGCATGGATTCTAGGGCTTGAGGGGTTGTTAGGGTTTTGCTTTAGTCAAAATGGCCTTTGGAGAGTTGTTTTGCCTTTAGGCTTTAGTGGTTGAGAGAGTGCAGGAGGTTGTCTCCCGTAGGTTCTCTGTGTCTCCTCTCAAGCATGTAGTGTTCTTGGGTCTCTTGAGCTTGTGAGAGGGAGATGATGAGTTGATGTCCATGTAATCATTCCTCTTGTATCCAATCGCGTATGGGGACTCCTATGTAATCCTTGAGCTGTTGGAAATGAATCTTTTGAAGTTTTTCTTTCAGGCTTGCAATTCTCTGTGTTTGTCATTTTTAGTTCCTCTCTGTGTGATTTTCGGGTTTTTGCGATTTGGAGTTGTTGCTGGCTGAGGAGTAGCAAAATGGATTGCTCTGTGATGGGATGATGTTTTGAGACCACTTGGTCAGCTAGTTTCCTAGAGCAAAATCTCTGAATCAAAAGATTCTTGTAACACATTTGCCCTGTTCTTCGTTCTAGGGTTTCCTTGCCAGAGGATTCTTGAATCTTTTATTTCTCTTTGGGAGCTGGCCTGAATGTTGGTCTGGAGAGCCCTTAAATCATTGCTAATCCAATTGCAAAAGGTCTTGGGCAAAGGATGAATGAGTGGTGAGTAATCTGAATTTTTTCCTCTCACCATCCTATTTTCAGATTGCAGGCAAATTTCTCAAATTCTTGGTCTCTCGGTGATTTTTCTCGTTGAGTAATGTCTCTCTGCTATTTAGAATAGGTATATTCTCTTTTGGCAAAGGAAAATTAACTGCAAGCTTTTTAATTGGTCGAAATCACGATTTTTGAGTCTTTCTGGGCAGTAGTTTCAGTCTGTTGGTCTGAAATTTCGGGGGGGGGGGGGTCCGGTCTGACCGGGCTTCACTTGGCGGTCAGATCGGCCAGTAAGCACCGGTCAGACCGGCAACTAACAAGAGGTCAGACCGGCGGCAGGGTAGTGGTCAGACCGCCCAGACACCTTTGGTCTGACCGCCCCCAGCAGCTCTGTGATTTTTTGATGCTGATTCTTTTTGGCCTATTTTCTATCTCGTTCCTCTGAGTTGTCCTCTGCATATTTCTCTTTCGACCAGTAGACTCATCCGGAGAACACAAGTCTTTTTCTTCATAGATTTGATATCTATTGGAGAGAAGATTTTTGTGGATACTCTTTGGGGGATAAGTTTTAAAGTCGACATTCACCCCCCCTTTGTCGCCGATTGCGATCCAACAGGTATTTTTGGTAGTTTGGCTGAAATACTGGAATCAATTTTGGATTAAAACCGGGGCACATGAGTGGCAGTTGGAAAGCGGTTTAGGTCAACGAGAAGCTAATTTGATCAATATAGATTAAGGCTAAAGACTTAGCGGATTCAGATTTATGCACTTTAAAAAATGTGCATAGGTGAACATATGTGAGTAAAACCCGTGTATGTAGGGTTATCGGGTTTCTCTCATTGTGCTACTTTAAAGTGATGGTAGAAAATTTTGCTTTATCTCTACCCCTCTATAATACACCAAAATTTTCTTTACTAAATCCACCCCCCTCAACCACCCCCACAGTCATGCCTAATCTAAGTCCACCCAGATTTGTGTACCAAAGTAATCCAACTTCATACAAATGAATGGTCTGGATCTCTCCTCAAGCCTTCTTCTCTTACTCATTGAAGATCCTAAGGCCAAAATCATCCAGATCATGCACATTATTTGAACCCAGAACCCCACCCCGCGCCCACAAAAAAAAAGGAAGGAAAAACTTTCCCCAACCGTTTCTCTCTCTCTCTCTCCCATGAATATCTTACCCGTATCTCTCTCTATCTCTCTCTCCTTCACGTATTCTACATGGAAACTTCTCTAGGACGGAGAGCGCGATGGAGAAGGTGTGGGAGTCGGGGCAGCGGATGAGCCGGTGCATCGGGCGGGGGATGGGGATGGAGAACTGGGGCGTCGACGATGCCTTCATGCCGCAGCACGGCGGCGGGGGGAGCAGGCGCGGGTGGGGGTCTTCCTGGGCAGGGAGCAGGGGCCGCGTCGACGATGATGAGGAGGCACTGCGGTGGGTGGCCATCGAGCGTGTAGAGACCCGAATATACAAATTCGGACTCTCCTGTGTATTCTGCACTAGTCCAGGATCACGCTAGTGCACACAGTATAAACAAAGATGAAATATCGAACATATCACAATTTACTAAGAAAAGACTCAAATATTATTAATAATTATCAGAGTACGACCTTATGGCCAAGCTTACAATAGACTAGCCCGAAGGGCTTAACAAAAACTAGCAGCGGAAATCCAAAAGAAAGCGCAGCAGCCAATCAACACACCCACAGGCTATCGAGTGGAGAACGAAGCCTAATCCGCGAAGACGTCGAAGTACTCTCCTTCTGGAACCTCCTGCTGGTGATACTCCTCCTTCTCAACTGAGCAACAGGGGCATAAAGCCGTGAGTACATTGGTACTCAGCAAGCCGTTTGTAACAAATGAATGCAATATAATATGCAAAGCTTAACAATGGATGGCTGAAGGGTTACTTTTGCATAAAGCAACAATTTAAAGTAAATACAATAAATAGATTGCAAAGCATCTTTAACAAAGGACGTTAAATAAATAAACAAAGGAATTGAATATAACCACAAGTGAACTGACCATTCACTTTCTAGCTCAACCCAACCAGATTTCATAAAGACTCTACCCCTCGTGTGAAATCACCGAGCATTGTCCATGACCGAGGACATGGCTATTCGAATAGTTTTACACTCTGCAGAGGTTGCACAACTGTACCCACACGATATGATTAGCCTCGCGCTAAGGAAATCACAACAAGGCCTTTACAATGATCCATCTCCACCTGATCCCACTCGCTAAGGTTTCGCCGTCGAGTAGGGTAACCCCCTAGTCGATAATTGCCCCCTCTTGCGCCACAACAACATCGGTAGTAAAACCAAAGTGGAGAGTTCACAAATTATTATGCCAGGTCTATCCCATACTAGACATGTGGTTTGCACGATTAAGCTCAGATCAATGGCGCACAAAGTTAAGTCCTTAAGAATTACCCAGGCGAAACATCCACATCCCAATGTGCAACTTGCACCCCCTTTACTGCACGATCAATCGCCCAAGTGAAAACCAATTTTGTACAACCAACACCAATGACACTACCCATGCCATGGCAACAAGTTTTATAATCGTGGTTAACCACCACATTCAAGTATATCATTAAGTCAAGATTAATTAACCACATGTGATGATGAACCCTTTCGCAAAATAAGCAAGGCTAAGCATTCTAATCGTACCAACCCAATGTGACAAATAACATAGCATCACTAATTAAATTCCCAACCTAAGTTGACAATGGCATCAAGATATTCCAAAATATCAAGGAGGGAAATAACCACTTGGGACGATAACTACCAATACAAGGGTTTGACTAAAAATAGCGATGCAAGATAATTTCAAACAAAATAATTAAATAATAGATTGCAAACTGGGTTCAACATGATCAAAGGACACGACTTGCCTTGGCCTTGCTCAGTTGACAACTCTTGATCTCCAAATCCAACTTCCGCTCCTTCGAACGCGTGATCTAACGAGAGAGAACGCAAATCGATACACAAAATAAAATCAAATAAAATTCAAATGAACTCCAAAAATTCTCAAACTTGAACCAAAAGATAGAGCTCAATTTTAGATGAATTTAGGAAAAAGAATTGGGTCAATCGGAGCTAGGACGAGGGAGAACCGGCTCTGGGAAGTTTTAATTCAGAGAAAAAGAGACAGACGGGTAGTCGTTACGACCACAAAGGATCCCTACGACCACACAGAGAAATTACGACCACGAAGAACCTTACGACCACGAAGAACTTTACGACCACGAAGAACCTTACGACCACGAAGAACTTTACGACAACGAAGAGCTTTACGACCACGAAGAGCTTTACGACCACGAAGAGCTTTACGACCACGAAGAACTTTACGACCACGACCATACGTGCGGCTACGACTGCACAGCGGCTACGACTACTCAGGCCGACTTACGACCACATGATCGGACTTACCGGTGGCTTTACGACTTACGACTAAGGCTCTACAACGTAGTCGTAGAACCTTACGACCACACGGATCTACGACCACGGATCTACGACACGGATGGCGGCGGGACTCACCGGCGACGGCAGAACGACGGCGAGGTCGACACAATCTCGGGCTCCGGCACGACCACGGCTTCGGCGAGGCGCACGACCACAGCGGCGGGCGGAACGACTTCGGTTTGCGGCTCAACTCGGAGGCGAGGCTTGACTTGGGACGAGGGAGACACCAGGGGTTCGGCCCTTTTATACCCGGTCGTAGAGGTGTCCTGGTCGGCCACGAGTACGAGTCCGGGTGGGATACGACCTGAGAGTCCCACTCGTATACGAGTACGACTGCTAACAGCGGGCGGCTGCGATGCGGGGCGGGGTTCTGGATGGCTGACACGCGGCGGGGGCGGAAACGGTTGCGGCTCGACCGACTGGTTTTTCTTTTTTCTTTTTCCAGAAATCCAAACAAATCATTTTGAGCTCTAGAAAATAGCAAATAAATCCAGAAAAATCACATAAAATGCCAGAAAAGCTCTTGAGGCTCAGGGAACTCAAATAAAATACTTTTGGCACATTTTAATGTTTAACTTAATCATATTAAATCCTTTTAATTCAAAAACAAATTTCATTTAAGCTTTAATTAATTCCAAAAAAAATTCAAATGGTGAATTTTATTTTAAAAGCTTCAAAAAGGCTCTAAAAATCAGGATGTTACAGAGCGCCTCCCCACCTACAGCCGCATGAGGACGGCTATACTCTCCTCCGCCGAGGCCGCGGCCGGTGGAGAACAAGCCAAGTAGGAGCAGTACAAGGAGGTGGACGTGCGCAAGCTCGTCGTCGGCGAGCGCTAGGAGTTCATCGAGCGCGTCTTCCGCGTCGCTGAGGACGACAACCAGCGCGTCCTCCAGATGCTACGCAACCGCATCGACAGGTACTGACTACTGAGCTCACACATTTTTTTAGAAAATGGAAGATATAAAACTTCCCGCCTTTGCGTTTCCGCATACAGCGTTTACATTATTACAAAGTTTCAGCACCATTGCTGATGAATTAGGGAAACAAGGAATGCAAAAATTATGCATAACAAAGTCTAGTATTAAATTTCCATCCATGGGAAGCAAACAGTTCCATCGCAGTGGTCTCTAATTTTCTGCTCGCTGACTGAAAAGACTCCTTTGTTTCATCATCACGCTGCAACAGTGCCCAAAACCGCAGCCAGTATGTTCCCCTGAAAATAGCCTGCATAAAAGACATATATTTGCAATTTTCAAAGATTAGATCATTACGACATCTCCAAATTGCCCAACATAAAGCGGCTACCCCAACCAAAATATATTTCTTGTCTTTTAAATCGAAATTTGATAGCCAACTCCCTAACATGTGGGATACAGAGCTGGGAGGAGTTAACCCAGTAGCTATATAGACAGTCCTCCAGATTGTCTTGGCATGATGACAATCAAAGAAAAGGTGTTTAATGGTTTCGTTACAATTACAAAAACAACACTTTTGACTGCCTTTCCAATTCCTCTTAATTAGATTGTCCTTTGTTAAAATTACCCCCCGCTGGAGATACCAAAGGAAAATCTTGATTTTTAGAGGAATTTTTAACTTCCAAATCAACTTATGAGAAAAGGGCGTATTCTGATTTATCATGTGAAGATACATAGAATGGACCGTAAATTGACCAGTGTTATGTAAGCTCCAAACAAACAAATCTCTCTCGTCAGTTAAATTGATATGAATGATTTTGGCTACTAAGTCTTCCCAATCATCGAGTTTATCCCCCACCAGAGCTCTCCGAAATGAAATATTTAATGGTGTTGATCTCATAATATTGGCCACTATATCATGCGGCCGATTTGTAATATTATACAACGTGGGATAAAGGTCTTTAAAAGGCCGGTTGCCTATTCATGTATCTTCCCAAAATCTTATTTGTGATCCATCCTTAATTTTGAAAGCACCACAAGCCAAAGCCTGATCTTTTATTTTCATCAGACCCTTCCAGAAATGAGAATCATTGGGTTTGACTTGGACTTGTGGAAGAGATTTTGAGCTTAGATACTTGTTTCTAAGCAAGGTTTGCCAAGTTCCTTCTTCGTTAAGCAAATTTATAATCCACTTGCTTAAAAGACATTTATTCTGGACTTGGAGATCAATGATCCCAAGTCCTCCTTGGTCTTTAGGACGACATAAGATATTCCATTGTACAAGGCGATACTTCTTTATATCATTGTCGCCTTGCCAAAAAAATCTAGATCTGTAATAATCTAGTTTTTTAAGAACACCTTTCCGAACTTCAAAAAAGGACATCATGAACATGGGTAGACTGCTAAGCACTGAATTTAGAAGGACTAATCTACCTCCATAAGATAAATGTTTCGCCTTCCAGCAAGTCAATTTTTTCGCGAACCTCTCTTCGATGCTCCTCCAATCAACATTATGGAGTTTTTTATGATGCATAGGTATACCTAAATATCTGAAGGGATATTCACCTGCATCACATCCGAAGATCTCAATGTACTGGTCCTCAAAAACTTTTGCTTCGCCATAACAAAAGATTTCGCTTTTATGAAAATTAATTTTGAGGCCGGACAATTGTTCAAAAGCACACAATAAAAGTTTCATGTTTTTTGCTTGTTCTAGGTCATGGTCCACAAAGATAATAGTATCGTCTGCATATTGCAGTATTGACAATCCATCATCTACAAGGTGTGGAATGACCCCCCTTAATTGTCCATCATCCTTTGCTCTTTTTATTAAGAGTGCAAGCATATCTGCTACGATGTTGAACAAAATAGGTGACATTGGGTCACCTTGACGAAAACCTTTTTTTGTTTGGAAGTAGTGTCCAATGTCATCATTGACTTTGATACCAACACTACCCTCAGTGACAAAGCTCTCAATCCACTTACACCATTTTGGTGAGAAGCCTTTCATTCTCAAGGTTTGTTGAAGAAAGGACCACTTAACTTTATCATAGGCCTTTTCAAAGTCAATTTTGAAAATCACCCCGTTAGGCTTTTTAGTGTGAAGTTCATGAATGGTCTCATGTAAAATGACCACGCCTTCCATTATGTTTCTGCCTGGCATAAAAGCCGTTTGAGATGGACTCACGACTGTCTGCGCTACTTTGTTGATTCTGTTTGTGCCTACTTTTGTGAAAATTTTAAAACTGACATTAAAAAGACAGATTGGTCTGTATTGTTGAATCTGTTTGGTTTGATTAAACTTAACTTGCAGCCTTGTTTCCTTTTGCAACCTTAGGGAGGGAGGAATAACTTGTAACATAATTCACTGGTTAATCTAGCTGCTCAAGACGCACGCCATTGCACGGTTGTTTGCATAGCCGTATTAGTTCTTGCCTATACACTGCATGAACAAGCGTGTACTTTTTCGTCCCTGTCGGCAAGGTACCTTCCAAGTGTGTAATATGTATGGCCCCATTTGGGCCGCAAAAACACACAAAACGAACACAAAGAATATATGCCATCCGGCTGGTGCCCTTTTCAGATATCGCAGAGCGACTATAATCCTCGATTCAAACTACTTTGTAATACATGTTGGGTTAACTGGAACGGCTCCATGATTCCGTTTTATTATATATGCATCTACAATACTATTGTTGTTGAATTAAGTAGTAATATTATTCTCCATCCCGACTCCCACACACCTTCTCCATCGCGCTCTCCGTCCTAGGAATATTATTCTATAATTATTCCTGTGTATTAAATATTCCCGGTATTGTCTTGCTTTGTATCATGCAGATGAATTTAACAACGACATAATGAGAGAGGTTAGGGAGGAACTTTCTGTGGGTGTCGACCAAGAACATTTGGATATATATATAAATCCCTTAACAAGGAGCAGCGTGCAGGATTTGATGAAATCATACATCATGTCATGAATAAGAAGAGTCAGGTGTTTTTCGTGGATGGTCCAGGAGGAACAGGAAAGACATTCCTATACAAGGCACTTCTTGCTAGAGTCCGCTCAAAGGGATTAATAGCAATTGCAATAGCAACTTCCGGTATTGCGGCGTCAATATTGCCTGGAGGACACACAGCACACTCAAGGTTCAAAATCCCAATTAAGCTTGCTGACAATAGCACATGCAACTTCACAAAGCAAAGTGGCACCGCTGAGTTACTGCGTACGACATCTTTGCTTATTTGGGATGAGGTTGCAATGACAAAACGTCAAGCTGTCGAGTGTCTTGATAGGTCTCTACATGATATTATGGATTGTTCTTTGCCATTTGGGGGAAAGGTTGTGGTATTTGGTGGAGATTTTAGGCAGGTGCTTCCTGTGGTAACACCTATTTCCTTACTGTGTTTCATATTTCTTTATGTGACAAAAATGTTTGTTTTCTTTGTAGCCTCAAGTTTAAACAATGTGGGGATGGAGAAAGTCGTCGGTGGGTGAGTCCAATGATGTTGTCGCCTCCTCAAACGATCAGTCGTTATGTGACATTCATTATGTGACAAAAATATTTGGTTATACAATATATGAGACGTGAATCTTAACGAATCTGATTGTTCATTTTATTTTTTTACAAATTTTATCTTGTTTTATATTTTACCGTAGCGTTAGCATGGGCACACTACTAGTTATCTCTAGATGGAGCATTCCCCGTCTTAGATGATGACTTAATGTTTTCGATGTTATTTGGTTTCCTTTGAATAGACTGTCTAGCTTGGAAAGTCATCTTCCTAGACTTCAGATATATGAGGTACTTTTCTATTTGTGTCACACGTTGATAAGCATCATTTGTTATTGTCACATCTTCCGTAAGCATTTCCCTTTGAATATCTTGTCTTAAACCACTCCGAAACCTAACAATTGCCGTTTTCTTATCTTCAGGAGCCTCACATCTTCAGGATAATTCTTCTGCAAAAGAGTCGCATAAAGTGAGACTTGTGATTCAGATCTGGATGCAGAACTTGATTCCTTGTGAAGAAAACTTGAAAATGTAAGCAGCATGTATTAGCTTGTTAATATTATAATATACTATCTGCATTTAATCTAGCAAGCACTAATGTTGTTTCATCAGGCTAACAAGGAATATGAAGAACTCCAAAGAGAGATTTCTTCCTTAGAAAGGCACACTAAACCTTAATTCGTCTATTGCTCAAGTATTGAAGTTGTTTGAAGGCAAATCTGTTCAGGACAATATTCCATGTATGACATTAACTAGCGAATACCAAAAAACAATTACGAAAAAAGAGCAGAGAAATGTACATCATTTGATTTGGTGCTTTTATCAGGTTCATCAATTCTATTCATTATGTCCGGACTTCATTTTTGTTGTTCACTAACACTGTATTGATACACTCATGTTGCAGTTAAACTTCGACATTGATGGCATGCCAAACTTTTGTTTTGTTTTATTCTCTTTGTGTTGCTTTGAGCAAATTGAAAGACTAATATCCATTATATAAGGTGGTTAGGGAATTTGAGCAAATCTGGCTTTTGATTAAGTGCCTAGTTAGTTGTTGACTTGTTTGCTCTCGACTGGCTAGAGGCTAGGTATTGTTGAACCTGGAACTTAATTGGAAGCTTTTGGCCCTATAGGTTGTCAAATGTCAATTGTGATCACACTCAAAAATCGACCTAGTTTTTACTGAGCAACAACAAAAAAATTGGTATTTGCCAACCAAACCAAAATTTTATTTGGTAAACATGGTATCCAGTTTCAATTATTGAAATTTGAAATATACAAAAAAAAACTGAACCCAAGTTACTTTAATTTACCGATTAAACACCCCTACTACAATAAGTAGTCTGCATTTAGAAGCAATTTGAGATGCAGGAAGGATATGATATTATTTAGCCCCTGTTAATCTTGCAACAAAGAAATATCTATGATCCTTAGTTTTTTGTGTAGCGATATATATTTTCTGCTTTAGTGGTTGCTTTTGTATCATTAAGCTAAAAGAACTTTTAAAACAGTACTGTTCAAGTTGATTCATTTTCCTTCCTGTGCAATGTAGGTACCATACTACCATCTGTAATGGATTTAACAGTGTTTTTCTTGTATCAGTTGCTTCGTGGATTGAAATACATACATACAGGTAAATGATTTATTCTCACATTAAAATTGTATCTGTTGTGGCTACTGGACAAACAGTAAAGAAGGGGACTCGAAGAAGAGGAAGAGGAGAGCCAGATCCGTGGAAGAGTTGGTAAGAATGAGAGGATACCCCTCCTCCTGCCCCTCCTGGGGTTTATATACATGAGTGGGGTAGAATGGGAAATATTTCCCATTCTACCCCTTAATACTTACAAAGGATGAGGGTACTTTGGTATATTTACATGAGTATATTCCTCTACGCTATCGGGCCTATTACATATTAGGGCAGTTGCAAGGCCCAATTACGGGGGTTGAGCCACCCCCACAACAGTATCTTTGCATATTCCAACACTTGCTCCAAGGAGTGCTCTGTTTACAAACAAAAATATTAGCCCATCTGTCATCAGATAAGTGTTGTTTTAGGCAAAAGCTTTTGTAGTAAGATACGTGATGTACTAAGATATTTATAGGAGGAACATGCCTGAGATACCCGTGTATCCTTAGTAGTGGAATAAAAAGTTGTACAAGACCTTTAAATTTTAATTAACTGGAACTTAACTACATTGGGCCAGAAAACACACATTTTACCTCCTCCTATATGCCCCAATGATTAATTGCCATAGTCAATGATCACTGCATGTGATCATGGGAGCGATATAGATCGCATTAGACAATGACCTAAACTATTATGGATGCCTAGGTGATGTCACCTAGGCATTGCCTTCATGCCTAGTTGGGTAAGGGGAGAACAAGAGACGGCGGTGGTGGATATTGTGGCAATGGCGTGGAGCCGGTGGTGGCTCCTTAAGAAGAAGAAAAAGGAGAGGAAAAGGGAAAGAAAGAAAACAAAAATGGAGGAGGAATGTAAGGTCTATACTGCCGCATAAAGACCCCGTTCTTTTTGGTTTTTTTAGGCTTTTGGCTTCAGCTTCTTTAGAAGCCGAAACAAATAAGGAGACTTCTTCAAGTGGCTGTGTTCTTTTTATCTTTTTTTTTTGTAATTAAACGAACTAGTGATATACTTAGCTATATGTAGTTCTTGATTTTGGACCGTGCGATATGTTAAGAGTTATGATTTACTACGTGTAGCTACTCCTTGTTTCACTAGCCTCTATCATCTTCTTGATACTATCATCTACTTGATACTTTGCTAGTTAGAACTTACTACTACTTGCATAACTAATTCCTTTCATCATATGATATAGTTAAATTTGCTTGTTAAGCTACTAATGTAGTAGTGTTTTGGTCATATAGTATGGTTTCTTGATCTTTATACATGCGACATATATGCTTTCTGTTTTTTACGCATTATCCGACTAAATATTCTTAACCTAGTCTAACCGTATTCGGAATGACATGTACTCGCTCCGTATTCGTGACCGAAAATATTTGCATTCATATTTGTATCTAGTACTATCTGTGTCCGACTCCGACTCCAAAAAAAATATGAAAAAGGATACGGGATGAGTGATATCTGTCCACCGTTTTCACCCCTAGTAATTAGTACAAATTCTCTTTTCTCTGGTGCAGCCACGTCATTTCAATTATTTTTAGCCATCCGATATGTATTGAACGTTCCAGATTACTTTTAGCCATCCGATATGTATTGAACGTTCCAGATTACTGAGAATAGACTCGACTGCTCCTTTGGTAAAGGTTGGGCCGTTACGGATCGTCAAGCCCAATATCCTTTATTCGCCAATAGTGAAGCCCAAGTCAATTGGTTCGGCCAGTTGCATCTTTGTCTGTTGTGTTGTTTTTTTTATATATACATTATAATTTATAAATTGTTTTCCCGTGTCATACACGGTGGACTTGATGTGTCATGCTCCAGGTTGAAGATGCCTACTGATTGAAAATGTTCGTTCCATCAGGACAAGATTTGTCCTTTTCAGTTGTTGTATATGCATTAACTAAAATAGAATAAATTATGTTTCATATGGAAGCTGTTGTAATATGCATCTTAATTTCTCTTCCTTGCTCAACGTCTCTCTTGGCGTTGCTAAGAATGCCCGCTGCAACGCGCGGGGTATCATCTAGTTGTATGTATACAACCGATGGTTTCTTTGTTGGAACTGCCTCTTCTTCGGTTCTTCCTCCGTTGAACATCGGTCATGACCAAAACTCCTATCGGTTAATTAGGGCAAGCACCGAAATAGCTAATTAAGAGGTCTCCTGTGGCCACAGGATCCCGCGCAAGTGTCCACCCTAATTACCCTAGGGAACGTAGGTAATCAGGCAATTACCCGTGTCAGGGCATCGTGTGGCCAAAGCATTACCTAGAAGATTACAAAGCGTAAAGAGACAGGGAAACTGAATTAGTTAGCGCTAGCAAAATATATAACAAACAATGATCTAGTAATTTTTCGCCGGACAAACTCGATCTCTTTAACAGTTCAGATCATCTCAGTATCTATCTGTTCGTAACTCCTTGCCGTCAACTATTACTGCCGTGACACGCTTTAATTTGCGTGCGTGCGTGCGTATATATACGTGCAGGCAGCCTCAACACCGTTCCATACAACTCGCACGTACGCCGTCCAGAGCCCCCCCCCCCCCCCCCCGCGCCGCGCTCATGCATGCAGACGCCACGTCCGCCAGCGACGGCGTCCAGCCACCACCGGCTCCGGCGCCTATGTGGACGCGGCAGCAGGACAAGCTGCTGGAGATGCTGCTCTGCCGCCTGTATCCGCGGTGGGACCGCATCGCGGCGTACCTCGGCGACAGGACGCCAGCCCAAGTGTGCGAGCGGTACGAGTGCGTGGCAGCCGAGCTGAGGCGCGTCCTGGAGGCGCCGGGGGTTGAGACGCCGCCAGAGTGGGACCTGCAGGAGGCGGCCGCTGCAGCGCCGCTGGCGGGTGGCGAGGCGGCGGCGACAGCCGCGGTTGGGGAGGACGCTGCTGGTGCGGCGGCATCGACTACCGGCGGCGAGATATTGGAGGAGAGGGGCAAGAAGAGGAAGCGCGGCGGGAAGAGGAACAAGCCCGTGAACTGGACAACTGAGGAGCACAGGCACGTAATCTTGCATGCCTTAATTACCATCTCATGGTTTTTTTATTAGGGTTCGTACGTGTAGGTTAGATTGCTCTCCGATAACGTAGTTTCATAACACTTTAGTGAAACTATATAGAAACCCTTGTGCAATTACACCACCAGACGCTGCAGTGCAAGTCATATATAATTGAAAATATACTTGACTAATCTTTACTTAATTAGGGTTGTGCATATTAACGCATAGCTAGCTAGAGAGCTAAGGATTTAAGTTGTCATTACAGCTCACCGGCGTACGTTTGTTGATTGATATTGATCAACTAATTAATGGCAGGCTATTCTTGGAGGGTCTTAAGAAACACGGGAAGGGCATGTGGAAGGCGATAGCGCAGGAGTTTGTGAAGACGAGGAGCCCGACCCAGATCGCCAGCCACTTCCAAAAGTTTGCCATCAGGCAGGAGAAGAAGCAGCTCAAACTATGCAAGCGGGCGAGCATACATGACATCGACGACCCCAATAGCATCCCTGCAGTCGCCGACCACCCGAGCGTTGCTGCGGATCACGATGATGGGCCTGCGGGCGAAGATGAACCTACTGTAACGACGATTGATGAGTCTGCTGGTGAAGATGAACTTGCAGCGGTTGATGAGCCTGCGGGTGAAGATGGAATTTTGGAACACTTGTTAGGTAGAAATTAATTAGGATCGACATATATATGCTGGTATATAGGCAGTGGGTTTTGTGGTCACCAGGGTTAACAATTTCGTTTGAGGGAAAATTTCAAAGGGTAGCCAAATTACCAAAATTTCGGTTTAGAATCAGTTAAATTTCTGTAATTTTAATTTGAATGTTGATGAAACTTCAGAATTTTGAGAAAAAGGTTATCAAAGATAGTAGAGATGAACTAGATCTTGGATGTAGATGAAACATAGATGAAGATATAGAGGAAATTTGCTCTAATATTTGAAGTTCATCTCAAGATTTGAATTTAAATTCAAATTTCGGTCTCACAAAATAATTTCGGAGGGGATCGAAATCATCAAAATTTTTAAAATTTCAGCAAAATTGTTAACTTTGATGGCCACGCATATGTGTTGCATAAGTGTAACTTGCACTGGTCATCAATAAGCTAGTGTAACTCGCAATACTGGTCGGCCATTTCAGAAACACTAAAAGAGCTCATAGACGTGATACATGTAATTTTGAGGCGGAAAAAAATCACTAATTAAAGCATATAAGTTTGCCAGGGCATTGTAACCTAGCTGGGACCTGGGAACAATTATTGTGCTCCATTCAAGGCTGCAAATTAAATAGCGGCGCAATGGCGTTATATCAAGTAAAAAAAGGCTAGCTAATGCTAAAATTTGTGCACAAATATCGTAATTGACGGCTTTTGATGTTTTTTTTACCGTGTTTATCGCCAATATGCCGTGTCGCGCAATCGCCGATATCCTTCAGTTTCCTTAAGCCAGCTTTTGTTTTTGTTTTTTTTTAGGGGAGGGTGAGTTTTGGGTCTAGACCACTAAAGCCCAATACCAATAGTCTTTTATGTGCCTTAAAAAAAGTCTTTTATGTAGGCTGCTACATCCAAACTTATCAATACCATTCCTGTACCACACTACTACAGAGAGGCTAATAGTAGACGTCAAATCACAGACAGTTTTGTGAAACTGTCTGTAATGTACACTATTACAGACGGTTTTAATTAGAAGGCTGTCTGTGGTATTTGTGGCGGGAAAAGGAGTATCACAGACGGTTCTTACCGCTGAACCGTCTGTGATACTGGAATATCACATACGGTTTTTATTAAAAACCGTATGTGTTGTGTCGACTATCACAGACGGTTGTTGTTAAGAACCGTCACCGTCTGTGATGTCCCTTTGTCTATCATATTCTAGATCAGAGGTTAATATATAAGTACACATTGCTTCTAATAACTTAACTACAGAACTACTGAGACAAGAGATCACAAATTAAAGGCAAATTTATTAATTTCAATTAGAGGCAAATTTATTACAAAAGTCGCACAGGTAAAGAGTTTCCCAGATTGTAATCTTTTGGGCTTCGTACGCTTCTTCTTCGACTTGGGGACTTGGAGGATCAGCCGCTAAATTCTCGAACGCCGTTAAGATTGCCCTTGTCCTCAGCACTTCCTCCTCTAGCCTGGGCAAATGATCAGCAGCATCCATAATGTCGTAGAGGATAGCATGAAAAGATTCCTCAGAATTTGCCGTATTTGCTTGATCGGCAAGGCTATCCATCAGTCTCTCCAATGCGTGCAGAGCTTTTTCCGCTTTGCGCACATTGTGGAGAAGAACCAGGGTGAGGGCTGTTTCCCTTTCTTGAGCGGCAGCGAGACGCCTCCGTCGACGGCGGAGGATCAGGTCAAGCTGACGGATGCAAGAAAGTCGGGGAAGGAGAGCAGGGCGGGTGCGGAGAAGCTGCTCCAGATGCAAATTGCTGGCCGCCTGTGTAAGGTTCCGGTCGAACAATTCATTATGAACAGATGAGAGGAAGGAGATGATCACAAGAACAGTAGAAGCCATGTTGTATTGTATATTGTATTGTACGTACGTAGAAGAGACCTGGATTAGGCGCGCATATTTAACCTTTAGCACAGACGGTTCGTATACCCAAACATTAATGATATAGACGCTTCGTATAACGATCGAGAGACGTTAATTAGACGATCGAAACACGCACGAAGCGTTCTGGTATGAAGCTTATGACAGACGGTTTTTTAGAAAAACCGTCTGTGATAATGACTAAGGCATTTATTGCGCTGCTCAGACCGCATCTGTCTTCATTTCGAACCAGATCTAGCCACTGCTGCGCACTTTTTCACTCGGGAGGAAGCTAGGCGATTTCAGGCCAGTTAATTTGGTGGGAAGAGGCAGAGATTGAGCTTTGAATTAAGATTCAGACTTTCCTGGTTGCTGTAGATATGGTTAGTAATGAAATTTATTTTTTCTTTAATTGCATTACAATTTAGGTCTAAGTACTATAATCCATGAGTGGTTATTGAAGATGGTTAATTTGCAAAATTGTTGGTTATATAATAGCTGTTGTGTTTGTAATATGAATTGAGCTAGCAAATTAAGTCTCAATATAATAAATGTGGCCGGTATATATGTAGTTATAATTAGTTAATCTAGATTTTAATACTAAGTTGTTATATATGTACGTAACGTAGGACCGAAGCTGGATGTATGCTGCGAGCCGTGTGAGTGAAGAGTACATTAATGACGTTTCTGCTTTTATAAGAGCCGCCGAGGAGGATATGTATAATAAGGGGGTGGAATATATGTGCTGTCCATGCACTGACTGCGAGAATTTGAAGATGTTTAAGAATCGAGGGCAAATTGAAGCGCACTTGATTCGGAGGGGTTTCAAAAAGGATTATACGTATTGGACCAGTCATGGCGAAGTGAATGATCATATGCCGCCGGATGACATCGCCGGTGAAGTGAATGATATGCCCCTGGATGACATCGCCGGTGAAGTGAATGACATGCCGCCGGCTGATGTCGATTGTGGCTCGGATTCGGATAGGTTGCACGATGATAATCTGGATCAGATGCTTCGCGATGTAGAAGAGAACTATGATGAGAGAGAGTATGTTAAATTCTGTGGCTTGATGGAGGACTCAGAGAAACCTTTGTACACGGGCTGCAAGTACACGAGGTTGTCGGCCGTGCTTGAACTGTTGAAATTGAAGGCAAGCAACGGTTGGTCCGACAAGAGTTTCACGGCGCTGCTAGGTCTTTTAGCGGACATGCTTCCGGAGGGAAATGAGTTGCCTAAAACCACGTATAAAGCCAAGAAGGTACTTTGTCCGTTGGGAATGGAAGTAGAAAGAATACATGCATGCCTGAACGACTGTATCCTCTACCGTAAAGAGTATGCAAACATGCATGTATGTCCGGTGTGCAACGCATCCCGATACAAATGTAACAATCAATCAGATGATGGTGAGGGAACAGAGGCGAAGAAAGGACCTCCTGCTAAGGTGGCATGTTATTTTCCTATAATTCCCCGTTTGAAAAGGTTTTTTGCAAATCCAAAGGAGGCAAAACTGCTGCGTTGGCACTCGGAGGAGCGCAAGAAGGATGGAATGATAAGACACCTTGCTGATTCCGCGTAGTGGAGAAACATCGATAGGAGTTTTGCAGAGTTCGGTGTAGAACCAAGGAATATAAGGTTTGGACTGAGTACAAATGGAATGAATCCTTTTAGTAGCATGAGCAGCCGACATAGCACATGGCCCGTGACTCTCTGCATCTATAACCTTCCTCCTTGGTTGTGTATGAAGCGAAAGTACATTTTGCTGTCGATACTTATCCAAGGGCCAAAACAACCTGGGAATGATATCGATGTGTTCCTAGCACCGTTGGTGGAAGATCTAAAAGTACTGTGGAACGAAGGGGTACAGGTATGGGATGCATACAAACGAGAGAACTTCACTCTGCGCTCCTTATTGTTCTGCACCATAAATGATTATCCTGCCCTTCGTAACCTATCGGGCCATAGTACAAAAGGTGCCAAAGCTTGTACTCACTGTTTAGATGGTACCGAGAGTGTGTGGCTGAGACACTCACGCAAAACCGTCTACATGCGTCACCGCCGGTTCCTTCGGAGGGCTCACCCATACCGCAAGATGAAGAAACAATTTGACGGAGAGAAGGAAGACGGTTCAGCTCCAAGGCATTTAAGGGGACACGAGGTTTATGATATGGTTAAGGATTTAGATGTTGTCCTCGGAAAGGGACGTAAATTGAGGGTTCATGAGAAGAACACCTGGAAGAAGAGATCAATATTTTGGGATTTACCTTATTGGGAGTACCTAGATGTTCGGCACTGCATCGACGTCATGCACGTAGAAAAGAATGTGTGCGACAGCTTGATTGGTCTCTTACTGAACATCCGTGATAAAACAAAGGACGGTGTCAACGCACGGCTTGACTTGGCTGACATGGACATCAGGCCTGAGTTAGCACCGACAAGCACTGATAACGGACGAACGTACCTTCCCCCTGCGTGTTACACTCTGTCCAAGGCGGAGAAAACAGAACTGTGCATGTGCTTGCATGGTGTCAAAGTTCCGTCTGGTTACTCCGGCAACGTGAAGAAACTTGTTTCGATGCAAGATTTGAAGTTAAATGGCATGAAGTCTCATGATTGTCATGTGCTGATGACACAGATGCTCCCTATTGCAATTAGAAATATTTTGCCGATCAAAGTCCGAGAGACAATCATGAGGCTATGTTATTTCTTTAACACAATTGCTCAGAAGGTCATCGATCCCGAAGGACTAGATGCTCTGCAGGACGAGGTGGTGATGACTCTATGTCACCTTGAAATGCATTTCCCTCCTTCGTTTTTCGATATCATGGTCCATCTCATTGTTCACGTTGTGTGGGAGATAAAAATGTGCGGGCCCGTATTCCTACGTAGCATGTACCCATTTGAGAGGTTCATGGGAATTCTCAAGTCCTACGTACGGAATCGTTCTCGGCCGGAGGGCAGCATCGTCGAAGGTTATGCAAGCGAAGAGGTCATTGAGTTTTGTGTCGATTATATGGCTCAGATTCAACCGATAGGTGTCCCTCAATCTCGTCATGAGGGGAGGCTGAAGGGTCTCGGAACTATCGGAAGGAAAGCAATCACTCCAGATATGGACACGTATACTCAAGCCCATTTCACGGTGTTGCAACACATGACTGAAGTGGCGCCTTATGTGGACCAGCACAAGGATGTGCTTCGGCAACAGAATCCGGAGCGGCCGGATGTTTGGATCATGAGGCAACACAACCGTCGGTTCAACCAATGGTTGAAGGAGCAAATCGCTAGGAGCTCGCCGAGTGAGACGCTGACATGGTTGGCAAAAGGGCCGACATTTACAGTTGTGGCATGGCAAGGATATGACATAAATGGGTACACATTCTATACGCAGTCTCAGGATGTCAAGAGCACTAACCAGAACAGTGGTGTCCGCATAGATGCATTCAGTACCGATGGGTCGAGAAACTCGTACTATGGCTTCATAGAAGAGATTTAGGAGCTCGACTATGTGGTTTTCAAGATCCCCTTATTTCGCTGCCGTTGGGTGCATCTCCCACAGGTGAAGGTTGACAAGTACGGTGTCACGACCGTGGACCTCCAATGTGTCGGGTACAAAGACGAACCATTCGTACTCGCCAATCAAGTTGTTCAAGTTTTCTATGTAACCGACCCAGCAAATAAGAAACGCCATGTAGTTCTTCATGGAAAAAGGAGAATTGTCGGAGTGGAGAATGTAGTGGACGAGGAGGAATACAATCAATTTGACGAGTTACCTCTTTTTGGAAATGGCATAAGGGTTGACGATGAACAACGTGACGAAACTAGTTACATACGCATTGATCATGATGAAGAGCTAATTTTTAAAGGAAATAAGCAAGTACAATAAGAATGTATATGTGAAAATGTGTGACAATTTTGAGATGTATATGTGAAAATGTGTGACAATTTTGAGATATATATGTGAAAATGTGTGATGTAGTCAATTTTGAGATGTATATGTGAAAATGTGTGATGTAGTCAATTTTGAGATGTATATGTGAAAATGTGTGACAAAATGTATATGTGAAAATGTATATGAGTATTGGCATTTATGTATATGTGATGTATATGTGTGATGTACATGTGATGGTTGATATGAATGCAGCTGGTTGGTGTTGTATATGAATGTAGCTGTTTGGTGGTGGATATGAATGCAGCTGTGGTTATTGGTGTTGTCTTAATAACTACAGTCGCAAAGGCTTATCACAGACGGTTCTGAACTTAGAACCGTCTGTGATATCAATATCACAGACGGTTCTAAGTTTAAAACCGTCTGTGATAGTATAACTATCACAGACGGTTATAAACTTAGAACCGTCTGTGATATTTATCACAGACGGTTCTGAGTTTAGAACCGTCTGTGATATTTATCACAGACGGTTCTAAGTTTAGAACCGTTTTTGATAACCTCCCTATATATACCCTCTGGCTAGGGTTTTCCCTGTGCGCTGCGCAGTTATTCGATTTAGATCTAATTAAATCCCGAGCCCGTCGTCGCCTCCGCCTCCCCGAACCCTCGTCGGCCGCCTCCCCGAGCCCCTCGCCGGCCGCCTCCGTCAAGCCCGTCGTCGCCTCCGCCTCCTCTAACCCTCGTCGGCCGCCTCCCCGGAGCCCGTCGCCGGCCGCCTCCACCTCCCCCGAGCCCGTCGTCGCCTCCGCCTCCCCGAGCCCCTCGCCGGCCGCCTCCGTCGAGCCTGTCGTCGCCTCCGCCTCCTCGAACCCTGCGTACGTGATCCAGAGACCAGAGATGAAGAAAAGAAGTGGGAAGAAGCAGATGGATAGTCGCTCACCGAAGAAGTCGGCTATGTCGGCTGCTCACCAAATAATCTGGGAATGTCTTTTTTTTGCACTTTTGTAATAAAATTGCCTTGCATTTTGCGGGAAAAAGAAGGATTGTCGGAGTGGAGAATGTTGTGGATGAGGTTCCCAGATAAAGAAATCTTGCGATTGTTGCAAAAGATACATGGACCATTTGGGTGGAAAGATGAACTGTTTCGTCAGGCGCATGACTGCCAATTCGAAGCATAGCATAGCATCCGTGGCACATCCGAGGTCTGCTGCTGTGTCTTGAGGAATGCCAAGAGCTGGTCTTCAGATGGAGCATAGCATCCGAGGCACATCCGAGGCCTGCTGCTGTGTCTTGAGGAATGCCACATCTGAAGACCAGCTCTTGGCATTCCTCAAGACACAACAGCAGACCTCGGATGTGCCTCAGATGCTATGCTATGCTTCGAATTGGCAGTCATGCGCCTGATGAAACAGTTCATCTTTCCACCCAAATGCTCCATGTATCTAGCCAAAAAACAGCAAATGAAGCAAGTGACCTACTCTAGTGTTCCCGTTCAATGAACCGGATACACTAGTTTAGGGACTTTGCTATTTGGTTTATAGTATTACCAACTAAAGTAGGTGCTAAGATAGGCACATCACCCCCTCTCTATGTCCATATCACCCCCTCCCTTCTCCCCCTCCCCTCTACTCCTCTCCTCTCTTCCAATTCAATATGATCACTTTCTCATCTTATCTTAATAGACCCACAAAATGAGCAACATGTCACCCGCGCATTCTTCAACATCATCGCCGGAGGCGTCCGCTCCAACATCAAGACGCCAAGGAAGAGGGCTATCGAAGAAGCCTGAGGGCCGACAGACCATCACAGCGGTAAACGCATCTGGGGTCCCTATCCTTCCTCAAAAAGCAGTAAACGCATTCCGAAGCCTGGTCGGAATAGTTGCACGAGAACGAATTGAGATCACATACAATTCGTGGAAGGACGTGCCTGACACTCAGAAACGTGATCTGTGGACCAAAATTTTGGCATCGTTCGAGTTCCCAGAAGAACACCTATACGCTGTGCAACGACAAACCTACCTAGCGGCATGAAAAGCATGGAAGAACTTCAAGAGCACGCTTGTCAGGAAATACGTGGAGACAGACGAAACGCCTTTTCATAAATACCCATTCCTGGAACCACAATGGGAAGAGTTCAAGGCGATGAAGACGTCCGAAGATTTCAAAAGTACAAGTACAGCGCACAAGGCCCTCCAGGCAAAAAACACACACCCCCACAGACTTGGCACAGCTGGGTATGCGGGTAAAATCCCGCAGTAGAGGAAGGAGGATGACCTGGCAGCTGCACAGGACATCGCCCCGCCGTTTTCCAATATCCCGGATGACCGCGCTCGAAATTGGATTAGAGCAAGGTCATCTACAATGACATCGGGGGACGTCTCCTTTCAAAACCCTACAGACCAGCAAGTGTCCCAGCGCTTGGTAAGATATCGATAGAACTACGTAGCTTGTAATTACTCCACAACTTCGTACGAATTGAAATGACATTTCGTGCTCTTGCAGGAAGAGCTGAGTTTTGAATCTACCATGGGATCATTGCAGGGAACAAGGGAGAATGATATGCTCTCCGTGGCCCTGGGAAACAAGGAGCACCCGGGTCGTACGAGAGGCCTTGGGCTTTACGTTCCTTGGAAACATGGTTTCCAAGATGACTCCGGAATGTATCGGCGTAGGAAGAGAAACAAAGCCGAGCGTGACGCACAGCTACGAGAAGAGATCAAGGAATCTCTTAGAGAGGAGCTATTAGCTCAGATGGCTGATGTAATCAGAGATGAGGTGCGAAAATAGACAGAAAGTTAGCAGGCCGCTACTGCCGCTCTTGTGCTAGCTAGCCCGCACAACCATCTGAGTAGCTGCGTGTCCAATCCGACGCAAACCCAGTCCAAATTTCCTGTGGACGACATCCTGGTAATAATTATTACCTCTCGAATGCTTGCTCCATTGGTAGGCCTATTTGAGTAGCTAATTTTATATCGTTATGTAGGAGCCTACGAAGTGCAGGCTCCAAGTGAGATATGGCTCCATTCCCTTGTACGCTGCTTGGGGCAAGGCATATTCGTCTGGTATCGGGGCCATGGTGAACGGTCAAGCTTTAGCGCCAAGCTTCGCAAAAGTTAATGTGGATGGTGTGTATGTCAATTTTGAGGTGGTCCCGCTACCGAAGCCCCCCAACGACGAGATCGTGAGTCTAGGACAGGCCATTGGAACATTCATCCAGTGGCCCAAAAGCGACATCACCCTGGAGGCTTCTTCACCGGTGGCAAGACCAGAAGTGCAGTGCGAACCACAGCAACATGCACTGGTGCCATCTCCACACGGGCAGTGCGAAGCAGAGCTACCTGCACCGGTGCTATCTCCACGGGTGCTATTCTCGTCAAAGCAACTTGCACCGTCTGTACCATTACAGTCGACTACCATGAAGTCGACCTGCAGTCGAGGCAGTGGCCATGGCAAATCAAAGACGAAGGATGATGACGATATCCCGTACATGCCATTGGCCCACAAATTCGTGCTAGGTGAGCCGATGATATTCCCGCAAGAGCACCTCACAAAGCTAGGACTTGGTTGCCAAAGATTTCACACTTGGTATCTGCAACAGTCCAATAGACCAGAGGCACAACGGCGCTCAAGTGTCATGGTCAAATTCAAGCCGGAACATTTCTTGCACGAAGTTCAGGAATGTGTCTTCCCGGTGACCTTTGACGATATATTTGGTCTTTTCACGCTCAACGCTCTCGACGCCTCACTCGTTCGATGCTGGACGCTGTAAGTCTGTACAATCACAATCTCTGTTCACGTAATACCGATATATGTCACAATTTGTTGCTTTTCTGTGTATATATATAGATTCATGCTGACCGAAGCTAGATCATCGAAATCACCAACTGGTTTCCTGGACCCACGCTTGGTCGCCATTGATACCATCAACGAGAATGCATCGTTCGTCGAGGACTATATTACAAAATCACCGCTGGCTCACCGCGAGAAGGAATTTGTTCTTATGCCATACAATGAGAACTTCCATTGGATTTTAATTGTAATTATACCAAAATGGAACAAGGCTATATACCTTGATTCTCTAAGTAAGAACAAATCCAAGTACACAGCTATCGCCGAAATACTCGATAGGTAAGTACATTGTACATTGTACTCTTTCTTTCCTTCCGAATGACTAATCTAACTTTTTCGAATACCGAAGGTCGTTCATCACATACGTTCAACAAACAAGTGGCTCGACGACAGCTGCCAAGCCCTTGAAACATGATCGTAATTTTCGGGTATTGGCTAGCTGCACATTAATTAATCATATACAACACTTAGTAGTAATGCCCCTTGATTTAACACATTCTATTTTTTGCAGTGCCACCAGCAGCAGCCGGGCAACACGTGTGGATACTACGTGTGCCACCATATGAGACTACTCCTCGATTCCAGCAAGATCATTAATTCTAAGGTTTGTCAATCTTCCCACATTTATTTCATACATGTTAGGTTTTATATGTGCGCGCGTTGATATTCTTATCTACAAGTTGCGCCCATCTCTAAATCTGCATTGGAACAGGCGGACTTAGCAAAAATTCGAGGAGAGTTAATTTGGTTTTTGTGGTCTAAAGTCATAAAATCAGATGGAGAGTTCCACTACGCAGATTGCTTTTTATTGCTCTTATCACTCTGTAATTGTGAATTTGTAAATGGATATTTTATTTCATTTCAATTAATTCATTTGCGAAATGGATGCCTTATGTCTGTGAATGAAATGTGATGTGAATTGGATGTTTGTCAAATGAATTGAGATGTGAATTGTATGTATACATATACTTGTTTATCTGCTTGTTTCAGAGGGCATGGCTAGAATTTCCTGAGGCTAGCCAATAAACAGAAATACATGTAGGGGTCGAAGGGAATATCACAGACGGTTTTTGAGTAAAACCCGTCTGTGATAGCTGATAATCACAGACAGTTTTTAACTAAAAACCGTCTATGATTATCAGCTATCACAGACGGTTTGTAACTAAAAACCGTCTATGATTATCAGCTATCACAGACGGTTTTTTACTCAAAAACCGTCTGTGATAGCTGACAATCACAGACGGTTCGAAAACCGTCTGTGATGACCTTCGATTATCATTGACCCATAAATACAGACGGTTCACAAAACCGTCTGTGATGACGTTTTCGAACCGTCTGTGATGACCTTTTCTGTAGTAGTGCTAATTGGTATGTATCATTTTGTCATCCAAAATGGTATAGAGTAGTCTTGCGTTCCGTACCACCTTCAATACCGATCAATACTGGCAATACCGGCCGAATTGAAAATACTGTCGATTGAACTCATTGAACTATACATTATATTTGATCCTACTACTAAGTATTTGTAGTAGTATTACAACTCAAAATTGGTTTACATACAATTAAATCTATACATATATTTATAAATATATATTATTATATTAAACTCTGGAACGGTACACCAGTATGGGCTGGTACCGAAAAGTACCATTCCAAAAGCCAAACCTGTATAGCCGTAGGAATGGTATCGACAAGTATGATGATCTCTCTCTATTGTTATGTTTGATGTTAACCTAAGTACTTAATTACTTAGTGTTCCAAAGTGGTTGTGCTATACTTTATTTGTGAGTTGTCACACATGTAGAACTATTTCACTATTTGTGATGGTATTTTGTTGATCTCAAAATTCATATTTTTTTTACAGGTTTGCTATTTCCCAGATGCCTGAAATTTTACAAAATCACATTTGATTTTCTTACCTTCGGATCAGTGTGGAGAATCGTGCTTAAACGAGCTCTTCTTCCTTCTATCCGGCGCCCGGTGATGGTGGTGGCGGTGGTCAGTTGATTAGGGCTATGGTTCACTGGTGGCCCCGACAATAGAGGGAGGTCGGGTGGCAGTAGCAGTGCCACCAAACACGGGCAAGGAGGGGAGCTGTGGGCGGAGTCACCAGGGGAGGGGGTTGGCAATGGCTGGAGTGGTTAGGAAGCAGTGGGAGGTGGTGGCAGGTCTGACAGGGGTAGCCACTGGAGATGAGGAAGGGAGGCGAGCGCGGGATCTCGCTAAAGTGGAAGAGGGAGGCGATGGCAGAGGCGGAAATAAGAGATGTGGTGGAGGACAAGGGGCGGGGTGGGAGGAGCTCGTCGGTGGGCATGGCATCGACGATGTGGCACAGGGGTTGGGGGCAGTGACAGTGATGATTTGATTTAGTTGGTTAGTGTCGACGATCGAGTGGATCTTACAAAATGTGAGAAAAAGGTTGGATTCCTTGGAAGGATTCAGAATGAGAATGAGGATGATCTTTATTGTTATGAACTGGTTGCAAGATGCTCTCAACCAGATATTGCAAGAAGGGTACTACTAGTGCTAGCCTTTGTAGTTTCGTATCTGGTTGGAGCTCTTGATTGATCTTCTGATATTGCGTCACAGATGTTGCTCTATTGTGTTGTATTTGCTTCTCTTATCTTTTGTCCTGTCTCATCAACTCTTCAATAGCACCCAGTTATCCATGTGAGTAGGCATCTTGTTGAATCGTCTAGTCTAGTCGAGTAGAAAGAGATCTGACAATAAATGATCATCAGTTATTATCAATGGGAGAGAATCATAGAGACAACTACATGGCGGTGGTTGTTAGAGACGTAGGGTTGAACTATTGTGTTGTTTGGAGAGAATAAAACATGTGTTTTTTTCGTGCCACAGAAGGACTTGCATGGAGGCGGGCCCTTAATACCAGTTTATAAGATCTCTAAGTGGTCTACTAGTCGGGTAAAATCTATAAAAAAACCTCTGACTAGGGGTACTCAGGTAATTGCCTTTGGAAGCTTACTACCACATGGGTCTTGAGACCTTAATTGAGTAGTAAAGCTATATTCAATGGATAATTTAATCCTTGCCAGCTAGCCCCCAAACTTTGAGTGAATTTATAACTTAAATTTTCTCCAATTGGAATTCAAGTCAGAGAATACTCTTTTAAGAAGAGTAAAGACAAAGTTTTTATTCACTTAAGATTGAGGAAGCCAACTAGGAAAAATGGAAGGTTTTTTGCCCGTTATGCTCAAACCTAGCAACTGCTATTTTTGTGGTTGGAAAAAACACTTATAAAAATTGGCATGGTACCTATTACTTTCATGCTTTCCAAAGAAAAACTTTTCATTTTCTTCAATTTCCTCTACCTCTTTGCCTTAGCGTCCTCCAACTGTAGCTTCGAATCTCTTCAATCCACATTTAGATCTTCAACCATTATAATCAAACATGTCTGACTTGATCACCTATAGGCTGGTATTTGAACTAGGATAAAAAGATTGAAGGCCCTAAAATTTGCAGGAATGATCCCCGATTAGGTTCTGGTCTCCTGGAGATCAACGATGGGGGAGAACTTTCTGAGCGTGAATGACTGTGAGATTCCCATCTCTTGGGCATATGTGGAGTGTGGATTCAGGATACCAGCACATCCCTTCTTGTTGGAGATGCTTAAATTCTATGGGATCGAGTTGGTAAATTTGGCCCCCAACTTAATCGCCAATTTCAGCATCTTCGTCTACTTGCGCGAGGCGTATCTGGGATTCTGGCTAACTTGAAACTCTTCAGCTATTACTACAGGATGACCAAAAGGACTAGAAAGGAAATGATGTCACCAGGGAACTGCTTTGTGCAGCTTCTTGATAGGAAGGAGAGGGAGTACATCACAATGTATTCCAAATCTCCATGGTCATCATGGAAGAAGATCTGATTCTACATGATAGTCAGTAAAGAAGATAACCTATCATTTGCGGGTTGGATAGCAGTGGAGAACCCAGACTGGAGGTCATCTATGAAGAAAGAGGGGATAATACAATGATGGGTTGAGGCCATCGTGTATCTCAAGGAGAAGGGACTAGCTTCATGGCACGTGGTGAGGGACTTCTACATGCGTTGTATTAGTCCTTTGAAGTTGCACAACCATATCATGTTGTGGTATGGAGGCACAAGATATTCAACCAGGGACTCCTTAGAAGGTAAGCATTGAGAACTCTGATAAGATAAATCATCTTTTGTTTGGTATTAATTTTTTGACTCAAAGTTTCTCATCTTTGTTTTGTTTTGATAGGCTTCTCTCCTTTTGAGATAAGAGAGAGGGTAAAGGCAATATGTGAGGGGGAACCTGTGCAGAAAGAAGAAATCCCTTTGATCCTAGCAGTTACCTCTCTAGAGGATAGGATCAAGAGACTTAAGGTAACAGAAGATTCTCTTCACCCGAATTTTGTTTTTTTGACTGGTGTGTCGTAACATTCTTAGCATGTGTGGATGGTTAAGTTGGATGGTGCAGAGCTGGAGGAAAGCGTAGAGAAGATTGCTCTAACCTCCAAGAAACGACGGATTATCAAGAAGTTGTATGGGGCATTAGGATCTTCTCATGTTCCTCCGACTATCCGAGTACCTGAGAAGAAGGCAGAAATCCTCTCGGAGGTAGGTTTTTACTATGATTATGAGAGTTTTTCTTACAAACACATTCTTGCCCTTGTAAAAAGAATAGATGAATTGCACCAACGAAAATGTATTTCTTGGATGAAGAGTTTCACCGCCAAACTTATCTCAGTTGATGACACAGCGGGAGCAAGGGAGGAGTCACTGATTGGTGGTACCACAATCGCAGAGAAGAACTGCTTTTGGAATTTGACTCCCAAAGACCTTACGAGAATAACCCCCTACATCTCAGTTATCAAAGGGCTTAAGGACAAGGGGCTTATGGGCTGGCATGTCGTGAAAGACTTCATCACACGTCGCATCAGCCCCTGAAGCGATGAGCACATCCTATGTGGATATACTCAGGAATCTCGGACCCAACCCGAGACTACGAGAACGGTAAATGATACTCAAACTCATGTTCATATTAAGATTATTATTTTTTAGAATTGTTTATTTATTATCATGTCTAAATGTAGGACTGGACAAGCAATAGAGGAGAGTGAATGGTGCCTTCAAATTCTCCTTAAGTATTCACTTAACCCTTTTCTCCGATAGCTACTTAGCTATGAAGACTAGGGTTGAAAACTCACTTGAAAAACCAGAACAGTAGAGAAAACACAGTAGAGAATTGATCGTGGTCAGTGACCAGCAACGTGGTCAAAATATTACAACATGTTCGTAAACACGACAACGAGGACAAAAGCAGACAGCGTGATCATAAACTCGACAACGTGGTCGGAAGCAGACAATGTGGTCAAACAATCAACGATGTCATAACCCGTTGAGACAGTGGTCATAACCAACATAGTCGTAGGCCAACGAGTAGTCGAACAACCAACATGGTTGGAACCACTCTGCAACCAAAAAGATCAGCATGGTCGAAATCAGTGCTATGTAGTCTGGAACTTGACCATGGTCGAAACCAACATAGTCGTAAAGCCGATCGCCATTCTAGACTGAGGCTACACCGACTACGACCACTTTAGTTCAGATTCAACAAAAGAAACAAAGAACTAATATATCTGAATGTGGTCAAAACTAGATGTGGTTGAAACATTCTCGGAAGAACAAAGGAAAGTCAGTGAGGCGCACGACCGCAAGATCCATATTTTGAATAACTCTTGATTCAAAGATCAACTGGACATGAAACTTTTAATACAGTAGGAATAAGATCACAAGAGGCTGCTCTAAGCTTTAATTGAAAACATAGCAAGCAAAAAGAGATCTTTCTATAGAATCTCCATGAATGCACAAAAGTAAAGGCGAGAGAGTTTAACATCAATCAGACTATGCTCCAGGGAGTAGAATAGCCAAGATGGCTTTGAGCATAATTCCCAAACACACAGCAAGTCAAATCATAGGCAAGAACGTTCTCGCGGTTAAAGAAAGAAAAGAAACGATCAAAGAACAGAGAAAAACCAAGAAAATAGAAGAACAAGACCAAGCCAACCCAATACCATCCAGACGACAATACTCAAAAGATAGATCGAGAATAGATGTATTGCTCTAAGGATTGAGTTTACAGCCACTCCATCTAGGAGGACCAAGAGCACAAGTGCTCCACACAAAACCCTAACCCTAAACAAGAATGCATGCAAGAAAAACAAGACAACCAGAGAAACTTAGGGATGGGTAGCCATCCAACTCCTTTTATAGGCTCTCCTAACCGGGGATAACCCATTAACCCCCTACCTACCACCAGGTTTTCTCATGCACGCTTCTCAAAGCAGCTTACGTCAACCCATTAACACATACAAGACTAAAACCCTTTAGACCAACAGAACCGCCTCCTTTCCTGGTCTTAAGCAATTTACCAAAATGTCCCTCTACCACCTTCCTAGAAGCATTCTGCTTTCTTGTCGACCACACTTGCAACCACCTTGCAAGCTTCAGTCATCTTCGGTGTCTCCCTGACCGTTTTGGACCTGAACACCTCCTTATGCCTAGCCCCGATCCTTCCACGTCTCACCATGACCTAGCTTCAAAGTCCTGCAACCATCCCAACAAGTAAAGCATCACATAGCACCACACTATAAATGTAAAATCCCAAAATTCGGATGTTCAAAATATGGAATTTTTAAAACTTTTTCTTGTATTTTGCTGGCATTCAAATTTCTTCTGAATATTTATTTGAAATCTTTTGAGTTTTTGTGGCATGCAAATTAATATATTGAGAAATAATATCCAAGTCAAAAAACAATAATGGTGTTAATAAAAGAAATGGAAAATCCGAGGATCTACACACAAACTAAAATTCAAGTATTAGATAATGGAAATACAAGTTTGAAATTCAATTTAACCAGGTAAAGAAAAGCAATGGCTAAAGGAATATTAAAAACTCGCATCTAAATAATTGAACTGAGAATTCAAATATTGAATATCATGCAAAACTCAAAATTAGTAAATCCGAATGTAAATTAAAATTTAAATTAAAAACCCAAATTTCAAAATTTTCTTATTATTTTTTTCTTTCTTTTCCCCTCACCTCTCACCCTCTCTCACTGCCCACGGGCCCGGCCTCCTCCCCTCTCTCTTCTTTCTTCTTCTTCCGTCTCCTCACGCACGTCGTTGTGCCCTATGCGCACATCACCATGACCCGGTGTAAGATCGAGGAGGCCGACTAGAGGGGGGTGAATAGGAGGTCTAAAATTTTCTTCAAATTAATATTAGCAATTCAAGACCTTTAATATTTGCCTAGACCAAGTAAACAATGCTGAAGCTTAAGTCAATTTGGTTTAGCTCAAATAGCGCTTAAGTCAAGCAAATTCGCCTAAGTGCACCAACAATACTAACCCAGGTCAATGTTTGCAATTTTAGATTTACAAGCAATCAAAATAATGCTAAGTAAGTAAATTGCTTGAATGTAAAAAGAGCACAAGAAAGCAAACCACAAATGACATAATCTATTTTTACCGTGCTATTCAGAGACTTGCCGGTCTCCCCTAGTCCACGTTGAGGTTAGCCCAAATGAATTGGAGCGGCTCCATGAATGAAGCCTTCCACCTCAAATCCACTAGTGGTAGCTCTTCTCCGCTCCGGGTAGGTGAGCTCCAACTTTCACACACGCCGGGCTTCTCACAAGCTTCTTTGAGAAGATCACCGGGCACGTGTAACACCCCAGTCAAGCCATGACCCGGAATGCTCCCAATCTAGAAAAAAACAAGGATAAACTAACTACGCCATACAAAATTCGGCAGAACCTCCCCTGCATTGTAGTTCAAGACCGAGATTGCAACAAGTATAAATGGATGAAATGAATAACATCAAAAATATATTAAAATCTAAGAAAAATGGTTTAAGTTTACTAAAGCATTCATAGATTTAATAATTTAATAAAAAACGGAAGCATCATAAATGAAATCTAATCCTTTATTACAATTTAAGTCCGACAATCAATAATCATCTACTACTTAAGTAATTCAAGCAAATAGCATTTTATTTTCTCCCCTCTTCCATTGTGGATAGATCGTGCAAAGTGCAATAATACTAATCTGTCCTTTTCCCCATGCATGCCGATCACAAAATGGTACCTAAAACAAACACAACAACAACAAGAGTGAGTCCAACGACTCAGCAAGTATAATAGATAGTAACAAGTACATTTATGAACATCACTTCACAAATCCATCCATCAATCATATAAACAAGCCATGCTATGCAAGATGATAAAAAATCTCTCTATCTCTTTCTCATTTGCATTTTACCGGTAATGCAAAGTGTGCATCCGTCGATGCACACCCATGCATGTACCACCTGATACAGGGACCAATTGCCCATACTCCACAAGTATGGGGACCTTTAGTCCGTCATGTCATCAACATGACGGGGACCTCGGCGCTTAGTCATCTCGTGACCAAGACTTCAATAGATCAACATGATGCATATGCGTGATTGTCTCATTAAAATAAATCTTGCATTCACATTATCCATGCACCAGAAATACTCATGAACACTGTAAATTGCAATCATCCATAAACAGCACCAATACATCCTTACCACAACCATGAACACATATATTCATATTATAGATCAAACATCGGCATTCCACACTATCAATTTTAAACCATCATTATACTTGCCTTAACCGCGAGAAAACGGGGGACGTGCAGAAGGTGCCGCCTCTGGGATCCGTCCTCCTCCTGAATAATAATTATAATATTTGCTAAGATAACAGTAGCGGACCTTAATGTAATATCCCAAAAAGTCTTTCGAGAAATAATCACTTAATTGGAGGGAGGGACCTTAAAGAAAAGAATTAAATAATGATATTTAGAGGAGTTTCTGAATTTTTCCTGGCAACCTGGGCCTGGGCCTTGGCCCAGGAGAATTTCGACCAAAAGAGGGGGGGAGGCGCCCACCCCCTCCCCCTTCCTCCCTGCCCCTTGCGCCGCCCCCTCCCTGCCCCATTGCGCGCCCCCTCCAGCAGCTCCTCCCCCTTCCCCTCCCCCATTGAAGCCCTTCTACCGGTGGAAAAGGTTTTCCTTTGGCTGCTGGTTGAAAGGACAGATTAGTATTATTGCACTTTGCATGATCTATCCACAATGGAAGAGGGGAGAAAATAAAATGCTATTTGCTTGAATTACTTAAGTAGTAGATGATTATTGATTGTCGGACTTAAATTGTAATAAAGGATTAGATTTTATTTATGATGCTTCCATTCTTTATTAAATTATTAAATCTATGAATGCTTTAGTAAACTTAAACCATTTTGCTTAGATTTTAATATATCTTGATGTTATTCATTTCATCCATTTATACTTGTTGCAATCTCGGTCTTGAACTACAATGCAGGGGAAGTTCTGCCGAATTTTGTATGGCGTAGTTAGTTTATCCTTGTTTTTTTTCTAGATTGGTAGCATTCTGGGTCATGGCTTGACTGGGGTGTTACAGCACAACACCTCCAACGCCGTCTAGGAGTCGGCAAACTCCAAGAGTAATAAGTCAAGCCCCTTGCTTGACTCTCACCACGTGCAACAAATGCACAAGCTCAAGTGGATACAAAATCCACCTCTAGATGCAACACATGCAACTAGAGATCTCTCTCCTTGTTCAGAAGGTGCAACACATGCACAAATGAGAGGAGAAGCTCACACTAACTCAAAAGAGTGAAATGGAGTCCCAGAAACCTTACCCCAACCAGCCACAAGGGAGTATTTATAGCCCACACCTCGAAACTAGCCGTTGAAGTCAAAAACAGGATTTTGCGGAACTACCGCCGTTATAGCAGCGGTACTACCACTCCCCATCATAACGGCTAGAAAAATAGCCGTTGTTTAGTCATTTGCGGAACTACCACAGTTATAAAATGCGGTACTACCATTCTGCGGTAGTTCTGCAAAGTCGGCGCGGTAGTTCCGTTTTCGGTTTTTCAGCACAGGCAGCACTCGGAAAAACGGTCATAACTTTTGACTCCGATGTCAAAATTGAGTGATCTTAGATTCTATGGAAAGCTTATTCAGAGGGCTACACAACCCATCTATTTGCATAATTTCAAACATATTATATCAATACAGATATCAAAAGAGATCCAAAAGAGTCACTCCCATGGTCTATGTTCAAAGGAAATAGTAACAAACAGTCTTAGACCATGCCAAGGGATAATGCGTGATTCGCAAACTTAGATCATGTCACAAGGAGTAGGTACATGGACTTCAACATTTTGCAAAACACATTGGCAAAGTATAGACACATGTTACAAGGATTCACCACATGAGTTTCAACCATTTGCAAAACACATTCGCAAATGCAACCCTCATGCCAAGATGAGCTAGAGCAAGTGAGGTTGAGCCATCAACACATGATGAGACATAAACTACTAGACATGACTCCTTTTAATAGTACGGCAATCTATACTAGCAATCCAGTCTTTCAACCAAACACCAAGACCGGTAAAAGACTAGAAACACATCCTTAGCCCTAGCTAGTCATACCTTTGCCTTGGGTCATCTTCTCGATATGTATCAACTCATGATGCATTCTTTTCTGTAGCTCCATCAATACATGATGGTCTTCACTTGATTTGATCAACACATGATCATCACCATGCATCAACTCATGATGCGTCCTTTTTCTTCGATGGCCTTCAACACATGAAGTCATCTTCTTCTTGATCTTGACTTGATGATTTTCAACCCATGAAGTCATCCCAAGTCATCATCATTTGTGGAACCTAACCTATTTATCCAACTCATGGAAAATGTTAGTCCCACAAATTGATTATCATTAATTACCAAAACTCACCATTAACTCATAATGGAGGGACTAGATCAACAAATAATGAGATAATAAATTGAATATAAAATCATTTGAATTCAAAGTGCGGTACTACCACTTTGCGGTAGTTCCGCAAAGTCGGCGTGGTAGTTCCGCTTGAGCCGGAACCAAACTTGGCGCTCCCTGGAAAAAAGGCTCCGCTCTACCTTCGGAGCTTCCGAGCTCCGGAAGTACCTCTCTATATAGCGGAACTACCACCTCCAGCGGTAGTTCTGGCGTTGAAATCACCAGTACTTCCGATCCTGCAAAATCTCAGGTGCATCCGCAGGGTGCTCTCTGGAAAAAGGCTCCGCTCGGATTTCGGAGCTTTCGGTCGTCGGTAGTACCGATTTTGCCTGCGGAACTTCCGCTCTGCGATAGTTCCGATGTTGAAATCTGCGGTACTGCCGCTCTTCCAAATAGAGCACAATTTTAGCTTTTAAAATAGATTTTTAATGAATGCATGATCCTAGTTTGATCCCAATGTATGTATAAAAGAAACATGGATCAATACTAATAAAACTCCAAAACATAGAGAGAGAGAGAGAGCTCCCCCTTACCGTGTGCATACAAGTCTATATGAAGAAAAACATATGCATATATTCATTTGAACTATTTGAGGAGTTCAATCTATATTTTGGATCTAATGAATGCATTAGCATATGAGAAAGTGATTTTGAATGCATACATCTTTGATTTCACCTTTTCATCCAAATGAGACTAAACTATAATATACTTTGAACAAACATATTAGTCTCATAATACATTTGTCATTATCACCAAAACAATATAAAAGTATTTGTCACTAACATCAAAATCTCGTAATGGCATTTGTCATTAACACCAAAATCAACTTAAACGGAGCTTGATCTTTCAATCTCCCCCTTTTTGGTGATTGATGACAAATCCATTTATGATAATAGCATATATGTGAAAATGACTAAATGATTGGCAATTAAGTGCATAAGAGAAGGTGAAAGCATTATTCAACATATAGATATGAAAATTTTAATTTCTCCTCAATAAATATGTTATCACATTTCTCCCCCTTTGGCATTAGCATTTATATTTTTCCATTTTCCAAAGCTGTTATTTCTCCCACATTTGGCTTTTATCATAATCACAAATTTAAATTACTCTCCCCCATTATCCAAGGCTATTATCACAAATTTCAATGCTATTATCACAAATTTCTCCCCCATTTGGCATTAAGCACCAAAAAGAGACAATTAACACCAAATAGCATTGATTAGCATAACAACAAGGGAAGGAGACAAGTTAAGCCATTATAGGAGATTTTTCATCATAAGGAACTTGATACCAATTTTTATTATGAGGAGCTTGATACCAATTGATTTAACTTAATGTGGCCATAAAGAGTATGAACAAAAATGCATATGACCAAAATGGAATTTTTTTGTATGAATAATCCATTTTTTATTCGAAATTACATAAATATACCTGCAGGAAATGTTTTTACAAAAATAGGCTCCAGTTGCCCAATGGTTGGGTGACTGGAGCCTATCGCCCAACCCAACGACGACACCTGGCAAATCTGGCAACCGTTGGGTGATTAATTGCAGTCGCCCCACCGTTGGGCGACTAGAATCCTGTCGCCCAACCGTGTGGGACTAGGGGGGGTTATAACCATGCCGCGCTCGGCCGCCCTGAGCACTATTTCCATTCTGCCGATCGATCCAGCGAGCACGAGAGAGGACGCGAGAGAGGAAGGAGAGGAGAAGAAGGGAGGAAGAAGGGGAAGAAGAGGAGAGGGAGAAGAGGAGAGGGAGAGGAGAGGAGAGGGAGAGGAGGAGAAGAGTAGAGGGATCCAGGTAATTTTTTGGTGTATTATTTTTCTTAGTGTTAGTAAAAATTATAGATGTAGAAAATTTAGTGTAGAAATTTTGTATAGTATTTTTGATGTATTATTGTAGAAAATTTAGTGTAGAAATTTAGATTTATATTGTTGAAATTTTGTACGGTATTTTTTGATGTATTATTATAGAAAATGTAGTGTAGAAATTTTGTACAATATTTTTGATATATTATTGTAGAAAATTTAGTGTAGAAATTTAGATGTAGAAAATGTAGTGTCAAAATTTTGTACAGTATTTTTGCTGTATTATTGTAGAAAATTTAGTGTAGAAATTTAGATGTAGAAAATTTATTGTCAAAATTTTGTACAGTATTTTTGATGTATTATTGTAGAAAATTTAGTGTAGAAATTTAGATGTAGAAAATTTGGTGTCAAAATTTTATATAGTATTTTTGATGTATTATTGTAGAAAATTTAGTATAGACCGTAATGTACAAATTAATCGTGCGGTGAAATTTATACGTATTAGAAAAATCAGTAAATATTGAGGGTACAAATTAATCATGCACATTTATTGCAGTGGGTTACGACACGTTTATTTTGGTTCCTTATAAGTAGTAACTTGAACTCTTTTTGTAGGTATGGCTCATGATGGTCGTGACTCTGACTGGCGGTACCCGCTGTTGGACGAGCACGTGGACCGCGTGCACCACGCTTCTCGTTGTGTGCCGCCACCGAGGAGCACGGACGAGTCGGCTGAGCTGGGAGTGGTCCGGAAACGCTCACCTCGCGTGGCCTGGGGACTCGACCCCCGTTGGACTGCCAAGTTTGCACTACGCCAGCGTTGTAGTGTTGCCGTAAGAACATTCAATGCTGACCTTCACTTTGTTTGCAGGCTGCGGGATACCGGGCTACTCCCTCTTGCCCAGATGGTGCAGGCCACGGAGGATGATGGAGCTGCCTTGGCTGCGGGCGGGGACGAGGCGGGTGTGAAGCAATCACGATGCTTCCCATTTGACCGTTCCCTGCTGACGACTTTGGTGGACCGTTGGCGGCCCGAGATGCACACTTTCCACCTCCCATTCGGGGAGATGATGCTTACCCTACAGGATGTGTCCCTGCTTCTTAGCCTTCCGATCACGGGAGGCACTGCCTTCCTATCGGAGGCCCCGGCCGAGTGGCACGCTGACTTGCTCGGCAGATTTGAGGGGGTCCTTCCATCGGGTGCCGCTGATGACCACCACATCTTCGAAGCGACTCAGACCCACGGGCCGTCGCTGAGGTGGCTCGCACAGTACCGGGTACGTGGTCTTTACAATCGATCGTGTCTTCGAAGCTCTTATTTGCGCTATTACATACTAATAACAACTTGTTTGCATTCAGGTGGAGCGCATGGATCCACAGGCAGACGATTACCAGGTCTCGCACCACTTGGAGGCGTACATGCTGTGACTGTTTGGTTGGGTGTTCTGCACCACCAGCCACGGCAACTCCGTGGATGCGCGCCTTATTGCTCATGCGAGGGCGATCGCAGACGGCGAGGCCCCCTAGGTCAGCTGCAGATCGGCCGCAGTTGCCGCGACGTACCGCGGCCTGTGCGATGCGTGCACGAGGATGAAGGCCAACTCAATCCTCACGGACTGTCCCCTACTGCTGCAGTTGTGGTCGTTCGAGCGCTTCAGCCTCGAACGACCTGTGCTAGACGACATGGGTCCGTACGGTCCCAAGATGTATCCGGGGGGAGACATCGACTGGCCGACGATTGGTTCTCTTTGGTGTCGTCGATGAGTAAGTATTATCACAGTCAACTATTTTCTTCTTATTAACGATGGTCATACTTAATAACTTGTCTTTCTTGCAGGTACAGTTTGTGCACGTGCAAGTCACACGGGTGTACCTGCCCTTTGTGGAGCAGTTCGACCGCCTCACAGACTCCGACGTGTGTTGGGAGCCGAACGCAGATACGACATTGTAGGCTCATGCTCCTGACGGGCTATCCACACTGTGCTGGCATGACCGAGCTTTCTGGCTCATCCGTCGAAAGCTCGTGTACGATATCTTCGTGGAGGACACACACCCCAGCGAGTCATGAGGCAGTTTAGGCTACAGCAGGTGCTTCCTGTACCAGTCGGACCACCTCATCCGCGGAATGTGCATGCGTGAGTGATCGCTTCTCATAAATATGTACGTACTTACTACTTTGTTCGCAAGTACTTACATTACATAATGGTCCTATAAGTAGGCACAACAGAAAGGGAGTTAAACAAGGCACGAACTGGTTGACGAAGATGCAGCCCTGGATTGCGTAGTGGGAGGGTGCGCTCGATGACCACATGGAGGAGGACCGCCCATACGACAGCATGGACTACGCGGAGTACCTACGCTGGTACCAGGCGTGGACACGTACCAGGTTCGTACATGTCATAGACCCGCCCACCACACATGTCGCCACTCCGACAGACATGTACCCCACGCACCTCATGCGCGACGCTCGCATCCCAGTACGTTACATGTAATTTCAAAGATTCCCAAATGGCAATGTCATTTTGATGATGGACCATTTTATGTCTTTTTGTCCAGGCTGACGTCGGTTCTGTGCTGTGGACCGAGTCCGTCACACTACTGGAGAGGGTCACCACAGGTGCAGAGTTGACCCACGAGGAGAACATCAGCTTTTTATGTCGGGTGGAGGCCGGGTGTAGACATATCGTTAGCCTGTTGTCTTGCACGAGGCTACCGGCGGTCTCCAGACCCATGCCCAGCGCACAGACGGGTCATCCACCAGTGCCACCCCGACCAGCGTGGCACTACTCCGGAGGTAGTATGTGGACACGTCCTACACCACCTCACCCGGAGCAGCCAGGGGGCTCTGCCTGGGGACGACCTCCTACACCACCTTACCCGGAGCAGCCAGGGGGTTCTGCATGGGGACAGCCTCCTACACCACCTCAACAGCTCTTCACGCCTTCTCCGCACATCCCTGACATCCACACGCAGGGGGTGTACTCTGAGCCGTACGCCCCTCATCCTAGCGTGATGGCGCCAACTATGGGTACGCATCGTCGGATCTCATTTTTATCACAAGGCGATATGTAACGAACTAACGATATTACTATTGCAGGTCTTCATGCCCACCAGCACGCACATGGCGTCTCCCCAGGCCAGGACGATGTAGACTAGTTTTTTTGGACTGGCCGGGGCCGTCCTCTGACGTAGCTTTTCGAGGCACACCACCGGAGGTTCTCTCCGGCAGTGCCCTCCCCGGTGCACCAGAGGACACACAGCCAGAGGTGCAGCTGACTCCACCAGCTCAGAGGCGGGTGTGACACGCTCTTGATCGTTTTACGTTCTCGGAGCGTTGTCACCCGTTGCACCGGAGGACGGCCAAGCGGGGCCGTACGGGAGGACGCGGCCGCGGTGATGGGGCAGGCCAGGGTGGCGATTAAGGGGTGGTGCTGATGCTATATGTTATGCATGTAATGAAAAAGTACGCGGTATGTTACTTCCAACTGTATTATGAAGTTTATTTAAATTCAAACAAGCATATTATCTCGTCTTTTCGCATTCAATCATTCACATATCAAGTCATCTAACAAATATTAACATACCGGTTTTCTCCGCACACGAATTCTCAGCTTATGTCACTTACCAGTGAATGTCTGAATCGTTCTATGGTCAATCGTTCGTAAAAAAGGTTTCTAAAATTTTATACACACCTACAACATACAATAAACATAAACTTTTATTACGACTCCAGCACATTTTTTACCAGTTTAAAAATACAAAATTCATAAAATTTAAAACAATCACGGGGGAGTGAGTGCAGTCGCCTAATGGGGAGGCGACTGCATGAAAGTCACCCAATAGGGAGGCGATTGCATGAAAGTCACCCTCCCGTTGGGCGACTGGATGCAGTCGCTCTAGGGTGTGGCGATAGGTATTGTGTCGGCCCCTGGTTGGGCGAAAGGCTCCAGTTGCCCAACTATTGGGCGACTGGAGCCTATTTTTGTAAAAAAAATTTCCACGGGTTTTGCATACAAAAAATTCACCACTTAAATCAACTGAAGATATTTAAAACACATTCAAATAGTCTTACTCTTGGCAGCTTGTTGAAGGTCTTTGGCATTTGATATCACTTGTAGCATTTGAAGCACACTCCAATTTGAAGTTTCAGATTTTCAAGATTTCGCATTCCAATTGAGCTTCAAAAGCTAGCTGAAAAACTGCCCTATAAATATCCAATAAATCTGAGAAACATTATTAGTATAGATCAGCAATTGAGGATAAAAAGTCATAATTATAGCTTCCTCAGATTATGAACCCATTAAAAGATACAAAAAACATAAATCTGCTGAGAAACATGACTTTTCTGAAATTTCAGCATTTTGGCATGAAGAGAAAAGTACACAACTTTCTCAAAACACGTTGAAATGATTTGAAATTTTGTAGAAATGAATTTTAGACTCCTAAAAAAACTTTTCCAAAAAGAATTTTTGAAAAAGGAGTCTTCTTTTAAAAGATATGCCGAAATGCGCTTTGAGAGCAAGAGAATGAGTTGACTTTGCATCAAAAGCTTAAACCCATTGGATTTCCATGGAGTATTTTACTTTCTTAGCTTCATATGAGTTATAAATACTATTTTAAGCCAATATCCACAAAGAAATCTTGCTCAAATAACTAAACTCATTATATGCAAGAATAGGTCATTTTGGGTCAATTATAGTTTTTGGATGAGATTCAAATGAATATAAATTTTCAATGATTGGTCTTTTGCAAAAGCTTTGAACTAGAGAAATGTTTGAAATGACCAACTCTTTGAGTTTTGTATTGACCACTTTTTCAAATACTCAATAGATTATAATTTAGAGAAATATGTCGTTTAATCCAAAAACAAGATTATATAATATTCTTTTGGGGTCAAATCATCCTTTTGATTTCTAAAATACAAATTTTTTACTCAAAAGTCTTTGAAATCATTTGAAATACATAGCTAAGTACTTTTATTTAATTTTTCACAATTTTAGCCTCTTAAACAAGATTTTTGATTTTTGACCAAAGATGCTCTTTTGAATAGGTAATCTTGTATATCATTTGATTATTACTCCATGAATAGCAAAAGAGAATGAAACACATTCATTCCCAAGAACCATAAATCATTTTGGGGCAAATAAGTAAAATATTTTTTCCAATAGTAATATTTTACCTTTTTTGCTTTAGTAAGCACAAAAGTATTATATATGTTTTTTCACAAAGAAAAACTCCCCCTTACACAAGGTCTCTTCTTGGCAATTTCTTTTCCGTTGACACAAAAGGGTTCTCCTCTTCTTGATTTTCTTATCTTTTCTTATCTCTTCCTCCTTTGATTAACAAGGATTCTTCTTATGTCATTTAGCACAAGGATTAATGGGTACCACTTGTAAACCACTTGTCCATAGTTTGTACCACTTTGATCTTTATATCACTTAAGATGACATTCGAAATTACTTGTGAGAATATACCACTTGTAAATAGAAATGTCATTTGAAATAGCACTTGGAGGATGATATCATTAGAGGATACACCACTCGAAAAGGTGGATACCACTTGGAAGAAGATGATATCATAGGTGAAAGAGCTTGGTTAAGAAAGATTTGCTTGCCAAGATGAAGAGGATATCAATCCAAGAGACATCAATTGGAGGAACAAGGATGCCACTTAATTTTCACAACTAAGAGATATCACTTGAAGAAAATAGATGATATCACTTGAAAAGAGAGGAATGAAGCACATGCCGAGGTCAAGATGATCAAAAGTCTACCACTCTTTTGAGGTAATGCCACTTTATGTAAAGCAAAGGATTAATGTGGCATATGAGGTCAAGAAATACTTGAGGGTAGTTAGCAAGGGTTCACAAGGATCAACTTAACTGAGAGGAGCAAAGGAAATGGCTGAGGAAATTAGAAATCAAATTTTGAATCAAAACAACCACTTGCCAGAAATATCGGAAGTACCACCGTTTCACCACTGGTAGTTCCGGAAAACGGAAGTACCGCTGGATGGTTGCCGGTAGTTCCGATTTTTCTGGGAGCACGCCAAGAGATTGGATTTTTGAGGAGAGGCAAGATATATTGTTGTTTATTGCTCCAAAGTTTTTCACAAAGAAGCATAAACAACTTGTGGAGCATTTCCAACTATATGCCAAGATTAAAGCTCTTTTCAAAGTAGTTTTTAACAAATTAAGCTTTCCATTTTTCAAAATAGGCTTATTTTCAATAAAGTCTTCATGATTGCAAAAATGAGCATTTGAGGATACATTAAGCATTCAATTACATGTATGAGTTTTAAATACCCCTGAGAGCCAATATGCATCAATAGTTTGGGCTCAAATGGCAAAACTCACTTAAGTGCTAGATTGTGACCACTTAGGTCAACTCAATATTTTGGATGAGTTTTGAAATCAAATAACTTTTGATTGGTTGGCCTTTTGGAAAACTTTTGAATACCAAAAATGCTTGAAATAGCCAACTCTAGGTTTTTGGTGTTGAACACATTTTTAAATTCCTTTTAGAATTGATTTTGGGGAGTTTTTGAGTTTAAAGCCAAAGCAAGATACTAAATTGATAGTTTTGAGTTAGAAACTCAATTTTACTTGAAATAAGTTTTTCTAAAGCCAAAACCTTTGTGAAACCTTTGAAATGAATTTGTATACATTTTTCAACTAGTTTTGCAAACATATATTAATAATTTCAAAAAATTTTACTTTTGGCTAAATGGCTCAATTTTGAAAAAAAATTAACACTTAATTAATTTGGGCATACTTTGGGATCTGATACACATGAATATGATTTAGCACTCTCCCTTAATGTGCCACCTATATCTTGCTCATAATTTACAATAGTGAAATTTTAGCACAAGAGCAAGAGTACCCCTTTTAAATAATTTTCATGCAATGCAACCTACACAAGGCTAGGGCCTATATAAATTTAAATGTAGATACTTGTTACCGAGATGGTATTGGTTTGTGATTTGGCAAGATCATCCTCAAGCTTGGCTTTCAATGTGCATATGGTGGAATTCACCTCTTCATGAATGAGCCAAGCCTCCAATGCCTCTCCAAGTACCTATTAAGCATTGAAGCGCATTTTGGTACCCAAAACTTGGTTGGGTCCATGAGTGTTAGTCACAATAGATTTGGGCACCCAAATGGCCCTAACATTTAAATTTTGTTATCTAACATCCCTAACAAACACACTGCCATTTTTATCTTTCCTAAGCAAATAATATTCATTAATGAGAGATGGTTTAGGAATGATACCTTTGGAACAATCCTTACTCAAATGTCCCTTTTCCTGGCAATTATAGCAAGTTTGGCAATTGTTACCTCTTCTTATTTTCTTGCCTTGCTCATTGCCGGTTTGCCTCTTCATTGATGGATTTTTCCTGTTTTCCACCTTGTTGGGGCACTTAGAGGCGAAATGACCCAACTTGTTGCATCCAAAAATTTAACCTTGTTGGATTGTTCTTCAAGTTGCTTTGGAATGCTCTTCACCTTTTTCTTGGAGGTGAAAGCAATACCTCTCTTGTCATTTGATTTTCTTTGACTACCCAAGATTTTCTCAAGAGAGGCCTTCCCTTTGTAACTTCTCTCCAAGTCATTCTTCAAACTTATGACTTGGGCCTTGAGTTCATTATTCTCCTCTACAAGGTTAGTATTGCAATGCATAGAGGAAGTAGAAGCATTTATATTTGAGCAACATGGTAAATCTTGCAAATCATCACTAGATGTGGATACACTAATTTTAGATGAATTGCAAGAGCTAGGAGCTACACATGGCACATCATCTATTAAATCACAAGTTATGCCTATATCCACACTTGATTTAGAATATTCCTTGAGAAGAAGAATTTCATGTTCTTCCTTTAACTTGTTATAATCATTTTGAAGGAAACATGTTCATTCTTCAAAATTTTATATCTAGCTCTTTCTTTCCCAAGGAATTCATTTAATTCTTCTAGCATATCCATCAACTCATCATATGAAGGTACATCATTGTCATCATTAACATTTACCTTCTTATTACCTTTTGCCATGAAGCATTGAGTTGATGTGGAAGGAATAGTGGACTCTTCATCGTCGAAACTAGAAGTTGAGCATTCTTCTCCCGACATCCACTCTTGTATGCAATCCTCATCGGATGAGGTGGACTCTTCATATTTATCTTGAATTTTCGTCCACATATCATGAGCGCTATTGAGATTGCATATTGAGTTGAACACCTCTACACTCAAAGCACTAAATAAAGCATTAGTTGCTTGAGCGTTGAGATGCAGGCATTTCTCTTCCTCAATTGTTGGAGCAAGAGGATCATTAGGAGGAGAAGAGCCCACATCTACAATCCGCCATATTTTTGGTCTCATGGCCTTAAAATAACAAATCATACGGATTTTCCAATTATCATAATTGGTGCCATCAAATAGAGGTGGCTCATCTAGGTGCACAATCCTGTTAGTTGCCATCCTTTTACTCTCTAGGCGGTTAAGCCTAATAGATAAGAGACCAAGCTTTGATACCACTTGTAAGATCAAGGAGGCCGACTAGAGGGGGGTGAATAGGCGGTCTAAAATTTTCTTCAAATTTATATTAGCAATTCAAGACCTTTACTATTTGCCTAGACCAAGTAAACAATGTTGAAGCTTAAGTCAATTTGGTTTAGCTGAAATAGCGCTTAAGTCAAGCAAATTTGCCTAATTGCACCAACAATACTAACCTAGGTCAATGTAAAAAGTAAGTAAATTGCTAAGTAAGTAAGTATAAAAAGTAAGTAAATTGTTAAGTAAGTAAGTAAATTGCTTAAGTCAATCAAAATAATGCTAAGTAAGTAAATTGCTTGAATGTAAAAAGAGCACAAGAAAGCAAACCACAAATGACACAATCTCTTTTTACCGTGGTGTTCAGAAACTTGCCGGTCTCCCCTAGTCCACGTTGAGGTTAGCCCAAACGAATTGGACCGGCTCCACGAATTAAGCCTTCCACCTCAAATCCACTAGTGGTAGCTCTTCCCCGCTCCGGGTAGGTGAGCTCCAACCTTCACACACGCTGGGCCTTCTCATAAGCTTCTTTGAGAAGATTGCCGGGCACGACACCTCCAACGCCGTCTAGGAGTCGGCAAACTCCAAGAGTAATAAGTCAAGCCCCTTGCTTGACTCTCACCACGTGCAACAAATGCACAAGCTCAAGTGGATACAAAATCCACCTCTAGATGCAACACATGCAACTAGAGACCTCTCTCCTTGCTCACAAGGTGCAACACATGCACAAATGAGAGGAGAAGCTAACACTAGCTCAAAAGAGTGAAATGGAGTCCCAAAAACCTTACCCCAACCAGCCACAAGGGAGTATTTATAGTCCACACCTCGAAACTAGCCGTTGGAGTCAAAAACAGGATTTTGCAGAACTACCACCGTTATAGGAGCGGTACTACCGCTCCCCATCATAATGTCTAGAAAAATAGCCGTTGTTCAGTCATTTGCGGAACTACCGCAGTTATAAAATGCAGTACTACCGTTCTACGGTAGTTCCGCAAAGTCAGCGTGGTAGTTCCGTTTTCGGTTTTTCAGCACAGACAGTACTTGGAAAAACGGTCATAACTTTTGACTCCGATGTCAGAATTGAGTGATCTTAGACTCTATGGAAAGTTTATTTAGAGGGCTACACAGCCCATCTATTTGCATGATCTCAAACTGTTGGACCGAAATGGCGACAGAGGGGGGTGAATGTCGATCTTTAAAAAACGCCCCCAACAAGTATCCTCACTTAAGCTTCTTCTCCAATAGCTATGGGAGCTATGAAGATAGAAAATAAGCCCTCACTGGAAATCACAGAGACAAGGATAAACCAGATCCAGAAAGAAGCAATCAAGAAAAGCAAATTCAGCGCAAATCTGACTGCAAGCGGTAGTACCACTGAGACGAGCGGTAGTACCGCTATGCCGAGCGGTAGTACCTCTTGCCGTAGACGTTCGGACCGTACGAACGTTTCATTGCTGCCGATCGGACTGGTCCGAACATGGGCGGTAGTACCGCTGAGCCAAGCGGTAGTACCTCTGAGCGGTAGTACCTTTCCAGGAGCGATAGTACCGCACGAAGAAATTCAGCAAACTGGATTTTCAGAAATCTGAGAAATTCACAAGGATTCTTGGATTCTTGGCTTGGGAAGCTTTGAGGATACCTAGGGAACACTCCCAGAAGAATAAGCCAAGGGCCAAAATCAAGAATCCACTAGAAAATCAAAAGGATTTCAGATTCATGCCCAAAACCGAAAATATTCAGAGAGCTGCGCAAAAACTCAAATTCCCGTTTCATCTTTGATCATTATGCTATGAAACTTTGAGGATAGGTTAACAATAGCCTCTGGACCTCTCATGCCAGGTTTCACGCCATCTCGTGAAGGGAAATGAAAATAGCACCAAACCCTAGAAAAGCAAATGAAGAACAGAGGAAGTCCCAAACATGAAATCTGAGATTAAACGAAGTTTGCTCTTGGAAAACTCGATCAAATGATCTTGAGGCATCATCCCAACATAGAGCAACCCATTTTGGGCCTTCCCAGCAAGAAACAACAAGAAACTCAAAAAGTCAAGAAATCAACAGAGAGGAGCATCGAAGAGAAAAATGAACAGAGTGACAAGATCTGAATCAATCTCAAACTCCACCATCTCAATACTGATAAAGAGGAAAGGAGATACATGATTGATACAAGAGGAATGATTACAAGTCACTCAATCCATCCTCTCACTCTCCCTCTCCACCCTCAAGATCACCAAGAGCTTCACATGCTTCTTGGGAGGAACACACAGACTCTCAAGAAACCATCGAAGGGGACACAGAGGGAACACTACTCTGCCTCCACCAACAACTCTCAACCACTAAAGTCTAAAGCCAAAACAAACTCTAAAGCCTATTTTGACTAAAGGAAACCCTAAAAACCCTTCAAGTGTTCAAGTGGGCATGCAGCCACCACCTCATATATATAGCCCTTGGCTAACGGATCTCCGCCCTGTTACGCCCGCTAAGTCCAACGGAGCCTGCTCCCGCCTGTGCAGCCTTGCGAAATTCCCGATTCGCCCCTCCTGCACCTTCCTGGAAGCTTCCGCGCTCCTTGTCGTCCACGACTCGCAACCACGTCGAATCTCCGCCGTCTTCGACACATCCGACCGTTCTGACCTCGACATCGCCTGTGTCTAGTCCGGTCACCTCGTGTCTCACCACGACTCCGCCTCAACATCCTGAAGTCACACAGACAAGAAACACATCAAATAGCACCGCTCGATACATGAAAGCGTAAATACCATAAGCACATCATACTTACTCATGCCGAAGTCCAAACCTGTCGAATTATCAGAATATGCATCCTAATCCCATACGACCCAGTTTGACCAAGTCCGACCGAGCCCGATTGCGCCACGCAACGACTCGACTCCGAACCACTCAAACCAAACTCGACTCACCTAAAACAAAGTCAATTACTCATCACTCACATGTGGTCACCTCCACATGGTCCATCAATCTTCCCCTTGATGGGTATATTGACAAACCCAGAAAAAGCGCAAAGAAGAGTTTGAGTTTGAAGAATCCAACATGGTCCAAAGAAAGAAAATGGAGCTAATGACCATGTCGACAGAAGGAACACTAGAGCAACAACTGAAAGAGCAAATTGTTTTCCAAGGCTCTAAGAAGTTCCCAAAAGACTTTTTCTTCTCTATTCTCCCCCTTTTGGCAATAGACACATCAAGAAACAAAAGAGGAGACTATGACAAGTCAAAGAATGAAAATGGCTGAAGATTGTTTATTTTAAGCATTTAGAGTCATGAGAATTATCCATAATGACCATAAGGAGTTACACCAAGCCATAACTCAATAAAACGCTAGCTAGATCATGACAAAAGATGTATAAGCCAGCTAGAGCACATAGATGACAATCTGAAAATGTAGTACATTATGTGAGCATGTCAAGTCATCAAGAAGTAAAGTCTAGCTAGAGATATCCAAGGATGATGCAGGCCATGTCAATAAGCTAAGCGGAACCAAGAAGCTAACATTGAGGCCAATTAGAGTGCTATATGCTCAAGAATGAAACATTGGATCAAGTACTTGGTTCTTTTTGTAGTTTAAGCAAATTGAGCACAAATGACATATTTTCTTTTGAAATGCATGGTCGTTGCCAACCAGATTTTTGTTTTATCATGTGCTAGATCTCAAGCCTTATGCGACTACTCCAATCAAGAAGCTTAAAAAGATAGTCTAGGTCATCCAAAACTCCCCCTGAGTTCATGCCTAGTGCAATGGCAAGCCGTCTCATGAGAAAGAATTGGTGAGATCAGTTTTTTCGCACAAAAGAGATCTTTTTTGCTTTTTAACATGTTGTATTAACTCATGCATCATCAAGAGACTGAAATAGCTCAAGCTAAGGCTCAATAGAGATTCAACGCTCAACTTAGCCTATTTGACATGGCATGAATCATACGAGGATAGCTCAAGAAAGACTAGGCTCGAGTGCTTAACATGACATGTTTTTATTCAAGTTGAGCAATTTTAATTAACTTATCATGGCAAAAGCTAGTCTACACATATGAAGTCATGATAAATCTAGACCATGGTCTATGTCCAAACCATGATCGCCAAAATAGTAACAAACAATCTTAGACCATGCCAAGGGATAATGCATGATCTTCAACTTTTGTAAAACACATTTGCAAACTTAGATCATGTCACAAGGAGTAGGTACATGGACTTCAACCTTTTGCAAAACACATTTGCAAAGTATAGTCACATGTTACAAGGATTCACCACATGAGCTTCAACCATTTGCAAAACACATTCGCAAATGCTAGCCTCATGCCAAGATGAGCTAAAGCAAGTGAAGTTGAGCCATCAACACATGATGAGACTCAAACTACTAGACATGACTCCTCTTAATAGTACGGCAACCTATACTAGCAATGTGGTCTTTCAACCAAACACCAAGACCGGTAAAAGACTAGGAACACATCCTTAGCCCTAGCTAGTCATACCTTTGCCTTAGATCATCTTCTCGATATGCATCAACTCATGATGCATTTTTTTCTGCAACTCCATCAATACATGATGGTCTTCACTTGACTTGATCAACACATGATCATTACCATGCGTCAACTCATGATGCGTCCTTTTTCTTCGATGGCCTTCAACCCATGAAGCCATCTTCTTCTTGATCTTGACTTAATGATTTTCAACCCATGAAGTCATCCCAAGTCATCCTCATTTGTGGAACCTAACCTATTCATCCAACTCATGGAAAATGTTTGTCCCACAAATCGATTGTCATTAATTACCAAATCTCACCATTAACTCATAATGGAAGGACTAGATTCTCAATCTTTCCATTTTGGTAATTGATGACAATCTCAACAAATAATGAGATAATAAATTGAATATAAAATCATTTGAATTCAAAGTGCAGTACTACCGCTGTTATAAAATCTGGTACTACCACTCTGCGGTAGTTCCGCTTGAGCCGGAACCAAACTTGGCGCTCTCTGGAAAAAAAGGCTCCACTCTACCTCCGGAGCTTCTGGGCTCTAGAAGTACTGCTCTATACTGTGGAACTACCACCTCCAGCGGTAGTTCCGGCGTTGAAATCATGGATCCGGAGGGTGATCTTTGGAAAAAAAAGGCTAAACTCAGATTTCGGAGCTTCTGGTCGCTGGTAGTACCGATTTTACCTACGAAACTTCTGCTCTGCGGTAGTTCGGATGTTGAAATCTGCGGTACTACCGCTCTTCCAGACAGAGCACAGTTTTGGCTTTTAAAACAGATTTTTAATGAATGCATGATCCTAGTTTGATCTCAATGTATGTATAAAAGGAAACATGGATCAATACTAATGAAATTCCAAAACATAGAGAGAGAGCTCCCCCTAAATGTGTGCATACAAGTCTATATGAAGAAAAACATATGCACATATTCATTTGAACTATGTGAGGAGTCCAATCTATATTGGATCTAAGGAATGCATTAGCATATGAGAAAGTGATTTTGAATGCATACCTCTTTGATTTCACCTTTTCATCCAAATGAGATTTAGCTATAATATACTTTGAACAAATATATTAGTCTCATATATACATTTATCATTATCACCAAAACAATATAAAAGTATTTTTCATTAACATCAAAAATCTCATAATGGCATTTGTCATTAACACCAAAACCAACTTAAACGGAGCTTGATCTTTCACCCGGCCTTCCCCTCCGTCTTCCTTCATCAGCCGTCCTCGCCTCTCCTGTTCTAGCGTCAACTGCGTTGCCTCTGTCGTGTCCCCACAGAGCTCCTCCTTCGCTCTATAAATAGCCCCAAGGCACCACTACCTCTAGGCCATCTCCCCATTTCTTCCCTTCCTCCTCTAAGTGGCTCACGCAAGCCTCCAGTGTCGGCCGCTGCTGTGGCTTCACGCCGTTTCCGCTTCTCTAGCCATTCACTCCAAAAATTAGACGCATCACAGTGCATCCTATCTCTTCTATTATGTTTCCCCTCGGTCAATTTTAGGGTTTGCCAGCCAGAACTCACCGCACCACTTCCTCCTCCATTTTCTACTGGTGGTCGACTCCACCGCCACCGAGGCACCTAGGGACGACCTTAACCTAATTCCTCCACGGGAGAGCAGCACTGAGCCCACCCCAAGCCACCCATGGCCCCATCTCTAGTTCTCATCTCCTCCGACGAGCCGCCCACGGTGATCTCATCACACTGCCTCAGGCTCACGGTGCCGACCAGCCTTGGTCCTTCTCCGGCTCGGCCAACTACATGGTGAGTTTTCTAACTTCTCTGTCCAGCCCATGTTCCCCCTACCTTCCCTTCTTTTTCACCACGGCGCAATAGCCCCACGGCTACCTCGTTGCCAGCCGCTCAAGTAGCCGCCGAGCTGCCCTGCTCCTCCCCGGCTTACACCGCTGCCCCCCTTAGCATACCCACCTCCCCAGCAACCCATTTTGCCAACCTCCACCCTTCCTCCGGCCACCGCTCGCTGGCAGCGCCGCCATTCACCCAGCACTAGCCGCCTCCCCTGTTTTTGGCCACCTGCTCCTCTGTTATAGCCAAACAGAGCAGCCCCCATCTGTTCTCTCCCCTCTCCATGATAGGTGGGCTCCCCTTGTATTAAAGCTAATGCACTTGATTAATGATCATTGAAATTATAATCCATGAAAGGCCAAGTTTATGTCTACCAATCTTTTACTAGGAAGTAATTATGTGAGATTTAAGTGAGTAGCATAAATTTAGTTTAAAATAGAGATAAGAATTTAATTATAGAGATGGAATAAAGTACTGTACAAAGTAAGACTACTAAAGATTTAATATATGAGTAACTAATGTGGCTTGATTATTTATTTAAAATCTAATTGTTAATAAGGGTCATTAATAAAATATGGCTTTGGTGAAATGTCCAAATTTAATAAAAATCCCAACCCGAAGGTAACAAGGTGAATGACAAATCAAGCCGCTTCGTAAAATTAATTAAACGATATGCCGTAACCATTTAAAATGAAATACACATTTAAATTAGAATGTCATAATTTAAAATATAATCCCTACCATTAATACATCGCTGATAAATAAATCTCAACGGTAGATTTTGTTAATAATGATAGTGAAATATAGTTGTGTATAGCAAGCTCGGCCCTATGTAAGTAAAAATTTAATTATGATTAAATTATGCCAGATGCTAAGTACAAGGATAAAATATCAATGTCAGTTGATTCTCATAGTGCCTTCAATTAAAAGATCATAATTAGGTATTAAAATATAGTGGCCTTGGAACATCGGACATTGGAATAATCTCTCCAATGAATAATCCGAAGGACAATGCAATATTGTGACCAATAGTCGCATATGAGTAGTAAATAAGAATATACTAAAACTACCTATTAAATATCAAATGTATAATTAAATACTCCCGTGCTTCAATGAATTATTAAACTAATCATTCGGTGAATACTTTGAATAATTGGTAAATTAAACATCATAAAATACCACAACTCAAGTTGCCAGGAATACATACTCTAAACATTAATTTAATAAACTAAACTTATACATCCATTCATAGGTCTAACCTAATTCATGGAACTTCCCTGATAAATATAAAATAATAATAATAATAATAAAATAAGTTATTAAACTGAAGGCTGAGTCATGATATTCTGCCATCAGCTATACTTAGCCATCTCTGAGTTCTAAGCGGAAATATTCTCATAAATATTCCTTTATCATGAATCCTCCTTGGCATCCATCTCAGTGAATTCCCTTCTACTAATCATCGCTTCACTCCCACCCCATTTGACTTTGTACGTACTCTGTGCCCAATCAACCCAACCTCAGATCACCCATTTAGTCATAATAAAAATTAATGAAGTTCAATTGGATTTATTTGGATCTTTTGATTTATTTACCTTTATTTGGATTCAGTTGTTTAGCGCGTAATTAGAAATTGGAGTCCTGAAAAATCAATAGATCACGTGAGACCAAGATCGAGATAAAGATGAAAGTGTAACATCCTGAAATTTCAAGTGCTCAAAAATAGGGAGGTTTTAAAATTTTTCTTGCATTTTGCTAGCGCTCAAGTTTCATCTGAGTATCTATTGAAATCTTTTTCAATTTTGTGCCTAGATATTTGAACAAAGATTTAAATTAAAAGTTCAAAAATTGAAATCAATAATCTTAAACTCAAAATAGAAATTTAAATTAAAGATTCAAATTTTAAAATGTGGGCCTAGCCCTTTTTCCTTCTCTCTATTTTTCTCTCTTTTCTTTTTCACCCCCTTTCTCCCTCTGTTGCTGGGCCCGGCGCCTCCTCCCTCTCTCTGCTCCCTCCTCCTCGCAGCTTTCTTCCCCGCATGCGCCAGTCAAAGCCGACGACTTCTGCTGCTGCTCGCGTCATCTCGGCCCCACGCCAACTGCTCCCATCAACGCACGTCGCTGCTCTCGCGTCACCATGCCCTGCGCACCAGCTCCAGTCGCCTCCGCCGCCATCGCCCCGTGCGCACGCCGCTGACCATGCCGCAGTCCCGTCGCCCTGTACACCAGTCGCCGGCAACAGCTCCGCCACAGTGCATCCCCCACGGCTATAAGAAGTTTTCCCGCCTCCCATTGCTCCCCGCGCCACTCCCCTTCCTCCCCTACCCCCCCTTCTTCCTCTTCCACCGTGAGCTGCCATTGCCGCCGCCGTGCTCCCATGCGATTCTGGCTGTCCATTGAAGCTCCAGCCGAGGCGGTCGTGTCACGGCGTGTCACCACTCCCCATCGACCTCCCCTCTGAGCCAATTGGAATTTCACGCATCGTAGCTCGCCGCACGGCCGTTTTCCCCAAAATCGGCCGTCGCCGCCATTATCGCCGCCCACTGCACCTCGGTGGATCTCCTTCCAATTCGTTATGATGGGAGCACCACCTCGGCGTCTTGACGCCATCCCGAGCATCGGCCGAAGCTCCCGCCGCCTGTGCGTCGCCGGCACCGCGCGCCACCGCCGCCCGACCCCGGCCTCCGTCGCCAGCCTTCCTCGGCGCATTTCCCGCCCCGCAAACCCAATGGTGAGCCTCCCCTTTACTCACTAATGCTTGTGCCCATGCCAATTTTGTCTCCTTTCCCCGCCGGCGCCGCCGTCCCCTTTCACCCCCGTCTCCGGCCGCTCATGTCGGCGCTGGCCACTCCTGATGCCACCACGACCCGAGCTAGCGCCTTCAGAAGCTTCCTCGTCCTCTGCGGAACCCATCTTGGCGGCCGCCCCAGCCTCCCCGGCCACCCCTCGCCGACGCCACCGCCGCCCAGTTGCACCGGCTGTTTCCTCTGTTTTGCCATGGCTCCCACGATACCTCTTCTGCTTTGCTCCCCCTTTGTTAGTCGTGAAACACCCGTCGCCCAGTTGGTTGCCAGCGCCAGCCCTTGCACTCCCTTGCCAGAGGTCCCAAGTTCGAATCCGGCTGACCGCAAATGTCCACCCGTATTTTTATTTTCATTTTTGTAGTTCATATTAATCAATAAAAATTAAGGAAAAATCAGGAATTAATCCATAAGTGACGCTAAAATTTATTAGAGTATAAATAAGCTTTGTAAATGTCTAATCATGGATTAATTATTATATGTGCCTTTAACCCTTATGTTAAAGCTAATGAAATTTAATTAGGAGGTAAATAGGATTCTTTGAGATTTAAAATTTGATTAGTTCATATATAAGTACTCATGTAGTTTGAAGCATTTAATTAGAACCTGGATACTAATTAAAGGCAAGATGGGTAAATTTACTATAAATCTTGCTCAAGCGCATGCTCTCCTAAAATGATGATTTAACAATTTAACAAAACCTTCCAAAACAATATATATGTATATGAATCATAAGACCTTGCATATTAGAAAGGACCATAGAATTAACCACTAAATGGTTTATAACTATAACTGATATCTAAATGTTAGAAAATTGTGAGAACCACTCTTTGAATAGTGATTAGTGACGTAAGTATTAAACCACTAGCATTTAGACTGTAAAACCCAAATTAAGTTAAGTGTAGTGTTGCATATAATTGACTAAGACGTTACATATACATAGTAGGCCATAGTAAAAACAGAATCACGTAGCTTCACAAAAATTAATGAAGCAATACGCCAACACCGTTTAAAAAGAAACAACTATTTAAGTTAGAAGGTCATGGATTGTAATATAATCCCCAATCCTTGGTATATCGCCGGTAAATAAATCTCAATGCTAGATTTAGTTACTAATGGCAGAAAACTAAGAAGTTGGTATTTGGATTAAACAATCCACGTAAAATGACTATGGATGAATATTGAAGTATGCCTGTAGAATATATGATAAAAGCTATTGGCGCAACAAAAGCGTTAAATGAATTAGGAGATACAAAAGTTAACCATCTAAAGTATGACTATCGTTTCTATATCTTTAAAAGGTCACACTACTATACAGTTACTAAAATATAATAGCCCTAGGACGTCGTACATTGAAATGACCTAACTAATATACAAACATTCCAAAGTAAACACCTAATCAATAACAACGAATAATTAGGGTTGCATAAAATGCCACATATCAAATTCAGTGTTACGAAGATACATAAAATAGGATAATGGGATTATTAAAGTTTTAAATTTTAAATTAATTACCATATATGAATAAATAATGAGCATTTGCTATTTATCTTAATCCAGTTGATAAGTAAAGGCATATATAAGAAATTATTCTAAAACTTAATAAAGGTATCCAAGTGTTATAATACTTTTGACTAAAAGATTTATAGAGTAAGTACAGATCTCATCCATCAATCCAGTTTGCCTTTACCATAACCTAAGTTGCAAGGAATACATACCCTAAAAATAAAATTATACGCTAAACTCCTACGCCAGCCTATAGGTCTAATCCGACTCATGGAACTTCCTTGATAAATACAAAAGTAATAAAAGAGATTATTAGTAAAAAGATCGAACCTCGCCTTTCTCCAACCAGCTATGTTTGGCCACTTCTTTTCCAAAGCAAATAATTCCTGTAGATACTTCTTCACTTTGATCTCTTATTGTTCTAAAATTTTCCCTCACGGTAAAGCTATTTATATAGCTTGTTCTCTTGCTCAAATCCAGCTACCACTGTGTTGGCAACACATTAAACCGAATCATCCTTCTATTCTCAAATCGTAATAAATGTATAAATTAAATTAAATCGGGCATTTAAAGTATTTGGATTTATTTGGATCTCTTGAGTTATTTGCTTTTATTTGGATTCAGTCGCTTATCGCGTAATTAGAGATTGGGGTTCTGAAGAATCAAAGGGTCAAGCGAAGCCGAGATCGAGGTGAGGATAAGGAACAGAAGTTCAGGACCATCGCATGGACCATCGCATGAGAGAGCTTCGAGTGAGCTCAAGACCGCGGTAAACCGCGCAAGGCGAGTCAATACTTTGATCATATTGAACCTACATTTCCTGCAAATTACTTTGAATTAAATTATCAAATTGCATGCTGTTATTTTATATGCAAATACATGCTTAATTTAATATTCTAGTTTTATGCCCATTGCTTACCTTGATTAATATTACACCTCCCTTTGGAATATTTGAATTGTGAACCTTGTCGCCCTAGCAAAACTTATAATAGTAACCTTTTGAAAATAAGTCCGTAAGTATATGCCATGCTTAGTATTGCTTAGATACTCATGGGCGCGAGAGCGCCCAAGCATCACTTTTAATCCTGAGAAAAATTGGTTGGGCAGTCATGGTGGTAATGACTGGTGTATGTTGGATATGGTTATTTTATACTCCCAAAAATCTCAAATTGCTTATTAGTCTGGGCGGATGGTTCGGGGGTATGGTGCAGGTGTGCACGAGAGTGTGGTTTGTGGTAGAATCGCCCAGATAACCCTAAGGACTGAATCTTGTCATGACCTCCTGTGTAAAACAGTACAACCACAAGTCTGTAAAGTACAACTTGGCTTAGTAGATCTACCGGACCCTGAAAGTCATCATCATCGGTGGAGGAGCGAAGTAGTGCAAGCGGCTGTCTGTGTGGCGGGCTTGAATGGGACACCCGCGGAGGGTGAAGTTCTGCTGTGGCGGGCTAGCAGGGGACGTAGCCAGCTGCTAGACGTTCAGAAGGAGAACATCCCGCACAACGTATGGGACCCACCGCAAGTGGGAGCGACCCATAGGGTGAGATGACGGAAGGGGCGAGGTACTTTGAACGGTTACTGTGATGGTTGGCTCAACCGCATGACTAAGGAATCGTGTGGGGCAACGAGTAAACCGTCTCTTGTGGGTAAAGTGTGCAAACTCTGCAGAGTCAAAACTATTCGAATAGCCGTGCCCACGGTCAAGGGCGGACATGGGAACTTAACTAGATATAGTTCTATTTCAAAAAAACCTTTTTGTGGGGAAGTGGAAAAAGTGGAGGGCAGCGGAAAGCCCTGATTTGAGTTGTCCTGGGTGTCGTCCCAGTGGTAAGTTAAGCGGCTATAACGCTGAAAGATGGCATATGGTGTGATGCCATATGTATGGAAAAATTATGGTGATATTAGGCATATGGTGTGATGCCATATGTATGAAAAATCATGTTAATATTCCTTGAACATTATGTTTTGTTCCAAAGCTGCTAGGTCTCAGGAAATTTTATGTATTGTATTTCAAATAGTGACATTTCTATTCCTACAAAATAAAATATGGAAAGAATAAGCAGGGTCGTGAGTAAAGGAAATAGATGTTTGTAGTGTACACATAAAGGTATTGGTGGATTCATGTCGATCATAAATAGGAAATGATAGTGTGGGTTCTGGGAGAAATAAATTGGTGGACTCTAGCTGAATAGACATGCTAAATAGATGATCTAATTGAATTTTAGGGAATTTGGAGGAGTAATACAAGTATTGGATTATAGTTCCTGATTAGTGATTTACTTGGTGGGAGGATACTAGTGGATCGTAGAATTAATCAATGATATTCTTGGTGGATATATAATGGTGAATCATAGAATTGATCAATGATATTCTTGGTGGACATATAATATTGAATCGTAGGCTTGATCAATGATATTCTTGGTGGATTTGAATCAATAATAAAAAGGATTGGATTATTAGAAAATCTTAATGAAAATGTTCGGTGGATTAATTAGGTGATGTCACTCGCTGTTTGGAGTTTTAGACAGAAATCAATATAAAATGTGGGTAGTCGGTGGATCATTTAAATGATGTCACTCGTTGTTTGGAGTCTTAGACAGCAACCATTACAGAAAGAATATGATCGGTGGATTGAATAGAGGATGACACATGCTGTTTGGAGTTTAGACAGCACTCAATAAAGAAAGTGTAATTTCGGTGGATTAAGTCAATTATGGCAATCGCTGTTGGGAGTCTTAGACAACTGCTAATAATGAGAGTGAGTCTTTGGTGGATCAAGTCAATGATGTCAATTGTGGTGAGGAGTCTTTAGGTCACAAAAATAACAATATGATATAATAATAGAAATGCTGCTAAACACGTTTTATGGCAAATAAAATAACCCGAGCCTCTCCTTTGTTTAGCCATGCATACTATTTATTTGCATTCTGTGTATTGGCTCGCGGAGCACGGGGTCGGAGTGCTCACGCTCGCTTTTGCGACAAAATTCAGAATCAGGAATCAAATCACCTCGCCTCAGCAACAAGATTGGACAAGCTGGCAGAGAAGATGAAGATGTCAAGGGCTAGGTCACGAACCTCCAGTTGGCTGCCTGTGGGCATGTCCTGAAGGTCCCACTTGTGTGCTTCATTCCGCTGCTGCAATTTATTGATTTCGGCCTAATCGGCCCATGAGTAAGTTTTCTATTATATTTACGCTTCCGCATGATATGTAGTTTGATATTCAGAACTGTAATCTGTGAGCACTATCTACTGATCCAGGGAATAGTGCGGTGGAATCACAGAGGGTGCCGGATGTTAATATCTGGGCTCTTACAGCGATGGTATCAGAGCATATCGACTGCAGGTCGTGACCTAGTTAGCCTGGCCGTTAGCTTCGTGAATAGAATTATTTCTTAAAAATACTATTTCCACAAATATAAGTAGTATTGCTTATTCTCATCTCTCTCAAATGATTCCCTCTCATCTATATGCTGCCTGAGCCATATTTACGTCTAAAAGCTCTCTTACCCCGAATTCAAAGCGATAATACAAAAGTGAGTGAGGATATTAATCAAATTACCCCAAATACTTTCCTCTTCTGTCTATTGAATTTCAAACGAAAAAAAATTTGATCTTCTTCTCATACCCTTACTCCAAAAATTTAAGGTTAGGAACGTCGAAGATGGTCATAAAGATAAGTGGTCTCGTTTTAAACGGACTATGTATATGGATCCTGTGCCCTCCTATGTGTGCTCCCCGAGTAGACGATGTATTATCGCAAGATTTTGTTTGGGCCCTGTGCACTGCCTTCTTGCCCTCAGGCGTTCTATTTCGCAGTCACGGGAAAAGCTTGCTTTTGAAAATTTATGTGGTTTTCTCTTAACTAGCCCAGCTCTCTAGGTGTGCTCTTTTAAAGATAGGATGGGTTAGATTTCCTTATCCCTGCGACTCAATCCTCATCTCATGCTGTTCCCTCTCATCTTGTTGTTGCAAATCCAGTCAGGTCTGCTGAATCAAAGTGAAAAATAGCCAAGGACCAGGACTCGAGACTCTACCCTGCCAACATTCTCTCTTTACTTACCCGGAGGACCCATTATGCCTGGAGTTAGAAGAGATGAATAATGACTAGTGATACCCATTTTAAGGGGGGTAGCACTAAGATACAAGATATCGAAGAACTACTATGAAGTATATGTTGGAGGTCCGACAACCTGGACTCCGAATTAATCGAACCAGTACAAGAAGACTTGCAAGACCAGAAGCCTTACAGTGATAAGGCCAAAAGACCGCCATATAGATGTGTCTATCGTCACCTCTGCATTCCTAAGGCCTTCTACCCCTAGGGCATAGACCATCGCTACTCACATATCAATAGGAAATTCTACAACCGTGTGTTCAATAGGCGATGCAACTACTCCATTCTACGATGACGTGAAGACAACCAGGTCAAAGAGCAAGTATCTGGAAGTCTACGAACCTCCCAGGAGAACAAGGTTTCTCTCTTCCCTTTTGACTTCTCCAAGTGCTAACCCCTGTTGTGCAGATTTTCATCTCTCTATGAAGCTAAGGAACTATACGTCGAGCAACACCTAGAAACCCATTGCTAACCAATATAATCCCACCTCTATTCTTTCTGCTCTACCGGAATCTCGGGGTCGAGATTCATTTAAGGGGGGTAGGTTTGTAACATCCTGAAATTTCAAGTGCTCAAAAATAGGGAGGTTTTAAAATTTTTCTTGCATTTTGCTAGCGCTCAAGTTTCATCTGAGTATCTATTGAAATCTTTTTCAATTTTGTGCCTAGATATTTGAACCAAGATTTAAATTAAAAGTTCAAAAATTGAAATCAATAATCTTAAACTCAAAATTGAAATTTAAATTAAAGATTCAAATTTTAAAATGTGGGCCTAGCCCTTTTTCCTTCTCTCTATTTTTCTCTCTTTTCTTTTTCACCCCCTTTCTCCCTCTGTTGCTGGGCCCGGCGCCTCCTCCCTCTCTCTGCTCCCTCCTCCTCGCAGCTTTCTTCCCCGCATGCGCCAGTCAAAGCCGACGACTTCTGCTGCTCGCGTCATCTCGGCCCCACGCCAACTGCTCCCATCAACGCACGTCGCTGCTCTCGCGTCACCATGCCCTGCGCACCAGCTCCAGTCACCTCCGCCGCCATCGCCCCGTGCGCACGCCGCCGACCATGCCGCAGTCCCGTCGCCCTGTACACCAGTCGCCGGCAACAGCTCCGCCACAGTGCATCCCCCACGGCTATAAGAAGTTTTCCCGCCTCCCATTGCTCCCCGCGCCACTCCCCTTCCTCCCCTACCCCCCTTCTTCCTCTTCCACCGTGAGCTGCCATTGCCGCCGCCGTGCTCCCATGCGATTCCGGCTGTCCATTGAAGCTCCAGCCGAGGCGGTCGTGTCACGGCGTGTCACCACTCCCTATCGACCTCCCCTCTGAGCCAATTGGAATTTCACGCATCGTAGCTTGCCGCACGGCCGTTTTCCCCAAAATCGGCCGTCGCCGCCATTATCGCCGCCCACTGCACCTCGGTGGATCTCCTTCCAATTCATTATGATGGGAGCACCACCTCGGCGTCCTGACGCCATCCCGAGCATCGGCCGAAGCTCCCGCCGCCTGTGCGTCGCCGGCACCGCGCGCCACCGCCGCCCGACCCCGGCCTCCGTCGCCAGCCTTCCTCGGCGCATTTCCCGCCCTGCAAACCCAATGGTGAGCCTCCCCTTTACTCACTAATGCTTGTGCCCATGCCAATTTTGTCTCCTTTCCCCGCCGGCGCCGCCGTCCCCTTTCACCCCCGTCTCCGGCCGCTCATGTCGGCGCTGGCCACTCCTGATGCCACCACGACCCGAGCTAGCGCCTTCAGAAGCTTCCTCGTCCTCTGCGGAACCCATCTTGGCGGCCGCCCCAGCCTCCCCGGCCACCCCTCGCCGACGCCACCGCCGCCCAGTTGCGCCGGCTGTTTCCTCTGTTTTGCCATGGCTCCCACGATACCTCTTCTGCTTTGCTCCCCCTTTGTTAGTCGTGAAACACCCGTCGCCCAGTTGGTTGCCAGCGCCAGCCCTTGCACTCCCTTGCCAGAGGTCCCAAGTTCGAATCCGGCTGACCGCAAATGTCCACCCGTATTTTTATTTTCATTTTTGTAGTTCATATTAATCAATAAAAATTAAGGAAAAATCAGGAATTAATCCATAAGTGACGCTAAAATTTATTAGAGTATAAATAAGCTTTGTAAATGTCTAATCATGGATTAATTATTATATGTGCCTTTAACCCTTATGTTAAAGCTAATGAAATTTAATTAGGAGGTAAATAGGATTCTTTGAGATTTAAAATTTGATTAGTTCATATATAAGTACTCATGTAGTTTGAAGCATTTAATTAGAACCTGGATACTAATTAAAGGCAAGATGGGTAAATTTACTATAAATCTTGCTCAAGCGCATGCTCTCCTAAAATGATGATTTAACAATTTAACAAAACCTTCCAAAACAATATATATGTATATGAATCATAAGACCTTGCATATTAGAAAGGACCATAGAATTAACCACTAAATGGTTTATAACTATAACTGATATCTAAATGTTAGAAAATTGTGAGAACCACTCTTTGAATAGTGATTAGTGACGTAAGTATTAAACCACTAGCATTTAGACTGTAAAACCCAAATTAAGTTAAGTGTAGTGTTGCATATAATTGACTAAGACGTTACATATACATAGTAGGCCATAGTAAAAACAGAATCACGTAGCTTCACAAAAATTAATGAAGCAATACGCCAACACCGTTTAAAAAGAAACAACTATTTAAGTTAGAAGGTCATGGATTGTAATATAATCCCCAATCCTTGGTATATCGCCGGTAAATAAATCTCAATGCTAGATTTAGTTACTAATGGCAGAAAACTAAGAAGTTGGTATTTGGATTAAACAATCCACGTAAAATGACTATGGATGAATATTGAAGTATGCCTGTAGAATATATGATAAAAGCTATTGGCGCAACAAAAGCGTTAAATGAATTAGGAGATACAAAAGTTAACCATCTAAAGTATGACTATCGTTTCTATATCTTTAAAAGGTCACACTACTATACAGTTACTAAAATATAATAGCCCTAGGACGTCGTACATTGAAATGACCTAACTAATATACAAACATTCCAAAGTAAACACCTAATCAATAACAACGAATAATTAGGGTTGCATAAAATGCCACATATCAAATTCAGTGTTACGAAGATACATAAAATAGGATAATGGGATTATTAAAGTTTTAAATTTTAAATTAATTACCATATATGAATAAATAATGAGCATTTGCTATTTATCTTAATCCAGTTGATAAGTAAAGGCATATATAAGAAATTATTCTAAAACTTAATAAAGGTATCCAAGTGTTATAATACTTTTGACTAAAAGATTTATAGAGTAAGTACAGATCTCATCCATCAATCCAGTTTGCCTTTACCATAACCTAAGTTGCAAGGAATACATACCCTAAAAATAAAATTATACGCTAAACTCCTACGCCAGCCTATAGGTCTAATCCGACTCATGGAACTTCCTTGATAAATACAAAAGTAATAAAAGAGATTATTAGTAAAAAGATCGAACCTCGCCTTTCTCCAACCAGCTATGTTTGGCCACTTCTTTTCCAAAGCAAATAATTCCTGTAGATACTTCTTCACTTTGATCTCTTTTTGTTCTAAAATTTTCCCTCACGGTAAAGCTATTTATATAGCTCGTTCTCTTGCTCAAATCCAGCTACCACTGTGTTGGCAACACATTAAACCGAATCATCCTTCTATTCTCAAATCGTAATAAATGTATAAATTAAATTAAATCGGGCATTTAAAGTATTTGGATTTATTTGGATCTCTTGAGTTATTTGCTTTTATTTGGATTCAGTCGCTTATCGCGTAATTAGAGATTGGGGTTCTGAAGAATCAAAGGATCAAGCGAAACCGAGATCGAGGTGAGGATAAGGAACAGAAGTTCAGGACCATCGCATGGACCATCTCATGAGAGAGCTTCGAGTGAGCTCAAGACCGCGGTAAACCGCGCAAGGCGAGTCAATACTTTGATCATATTGAACCTACATTTCCTGCAAATTACTTTGAATTAAATTATCAAATTGCATGCTGTTATTTTATATGCAAATACATGCTTAATTTAATATTCTAGTTTTATGCCCATTGCTTACCTTGATTAATATTACACCTCCCTTTGGAATATTTGAATTGTGAACCTTGTCGCCCTAGCAAAACTTATAATAGTAACCTTTTGAAAATAAGTCCGTAAGTATATGCCATGCTTAGTATTGCTTAGATACTCATGGGCGCGAGAGCGCCCAAGCATCACTTTTAATCCTGAGAAAAATTGGTTGGGCAGTCATGGTGGTAATGACTGGTGTATGTTGGATATGGTTATTTTATACTCCCAAAAATCTCAAATTGCTTATTAGTCTGGGCGGATGGTTCGGGGGTATGGTGCAGGTGTGCACGAGAGTGTGGTTTGTGGTAGAACCGCCCAGATAACCCTAAGGACTGAATCTTGTCATGACCTCCTGTGTAAAACAGTACAACCACAAGTCTGTAAAGTACAACTTGGCTTAGTAGATCTACCGGACCCTGAAAGTCATCATCATCGGTGGAGGAGCGAAGTAGTGCAAGCGGCTGTCTGTGTGGCGGGCTTGAATGGGACACCCGCGGAGGGTGAAGTTCTGCTGTGGCGGGCTAGCAGGGGACGTAGCCAGCTGCTAGACGTTCAGAAGGAGAACATCCCGCACAACGTATGGGACCCACCGCAAGTGGGAGCGACCCATAGGGTGAGATGACGGAAGGGGCGAGGTACTTTGAACGGTTACTGTGATGGTTGGCTCAACCGCATGACTAAGGAATCGTGTGGGGCAACGAGTAAACCGTCTCTTGTGGGTAAAGTGTGCAAACTCTGCAGAGTCAAAACTATTCGAATAGCCGTGCCCACGGTCAAGGGCGGACATGGGAACTTAACTAGATATAGTTCTATTTCAAAAAAACCTTTTTGTGGGGAAGTGGAAAAAGTGGAGGGCAGCGGAAAGCCCTGATTTGAGTTGTCCTGGGTGTCGTCCCAGTGGTAAGTTAAGCGGCTATAACGCTGAAAGATGGCATATGGTGTGATGCCATATGTATGGAAAAATTATGGTGATATTAGGCATATGGTGTGATGCCATATGTATGAAAAATCATGTTAATATTCCTTGAACATTATGTTTTGTTCCAAAGCTGCTAGGTCTCAGGAAATTTTATGTATTGTATTTCAAATAGTGACATTTCTATTCCTACAAAATAAAATATGGAAAGAATAAGCAGGGTCGTGAGTAAAGGAAATAGATGTTTGTAGTGTACACATAAAGGTATTGGTGGATTCATGTCGATCATAAATAGGAAATGATAGTGTGGGTTCTGGGAGAAATAAATTGGTGGACTCTAGCTGAATAGACATGCTAAATAGATGATCTAATTGAATTTTAGGGAATTTGGAGGAGTAATACAAGTATTGGATTATAGTTCCTGATTAGTGATTTACTTGGTGGGAGGATACTAGTGGATCGTAGAATTAATCAATGATATTCTTGGTGGATATATAATGGTGAATCATAGAATTGATCAATGATATTCTTGGTGGACATATAATATTGAATCGTAGGCTTGATCAATGATATTCTTGGTGGATTTGAATCAATAATAAAAAGGATTGGATTATTAGAAAATCTTAATGAAAATGTTCGGTGGATTAATTAGGTGATGTCACTCGCTGTTTGGAGTTTTAGACAGAAATCAATATAAAATGTGGGTAGTCGGTGGATCATTTAAATGATGTCACTCGTTGTTTGGAGTCTTAGACAGCAACCATTACAGAAAGAATATGATCGGTGGATTGAATAGAGGATGACACATGCTGTTTGGAGTTTAGACAGCACTCAATAAAGAAAGTGTAATTTCGGTGGATTAAGTCAATTATGGCAATCGCTGTTGGGAGTCTTAGACAACTGCTAATAATGAGAGTGAGTCTTTGGTGGATCAAGTCAATGATGTCAATTGTGGTGAGGAGTCTTTAGGTCACAAAAATAACAATATGATATAATAATAGAAATGCTGCTAAACACGTTTTATGGCAAATAAAATAACCCGAGCCTCTCCTTTGTTTAGCCATGCATACTATTTATTTGCATTCTGTGTATTGGCTCGCGGAGCACGGGGTCGGAGTGCTCACGCTCGCTTTTGCGACAAAATTCAGAATCAGGAATCAAATCACCTCGCCTCAGCAACAAGATTGGACAAGCTGGCAGAGAAGATGAAGATGTCAAGGGCTAGGTCACGAACCTCCAGTTGGCTGCCTGTGGGCATGTCCTGAAGGTCCCACTTGTGTGCTTCATTCCGCTGCTGCAATTTATTGATTTCGGCCTAATCGGCCCATGAGTAAGTTTTCTATTATATTTACGCTTCCGCATGATATGTAGTTTGATATTCAGAACTGTAATCTGTGAGCACTATCTACTGATCCAGGGAATAGTGCGGTGGAATCACAGAGGGTGCCGGATGTTAATATCTGGGCTCTTACAGAAGGCTTGCAGCTCAAGACCCTCAAATGAGAAAGCTTTGAATGAGATGAAGACCACGGTAAACTGCGCAAGGTTAGTCAATAATTTGATCATGTTCAACCTATATTTTTTGCAAATCATTTCCGTTTTAAATTATCAAATTGCATGCTGTTATTTCATGTGCAAATATATGTTTATTTTAAGATTCTAGTTATATGCCCATTATTTAACTTGTTAGTATTGCACCTCTTTTAGAAACATTTGAATATCTGAGCCTTGTCACCCTAGCAAAACTATAATGGTAAAATTATACGCCACGCTTAGTACTACTTAGATACTCGGGGGCACCAAAATGCCCCAAGCATCACTTTCAATCATGAGAAACTAATTTGGGAAGTCATGAGTGGAAATACTTGGTATATTTTGACATGATTATTTTATGCTCCCAGAAACCCCAACTTGCTTAAATATCTGGGTGGATGGTACAGGGGTGTGGTGCAGTGGAAGCACGAGGTGTGGATTGTGGTAGAACCGCCCAGATAACCCTAAGAACTAAATTTTGTCATGACCTCCTGGGTAAAACATTACAACCATAAGTCTGAAAATTCAACTTGGCTAAGTAAATCTATCAAACCCTTGGATTCATCTCACCGGTAGTGGAAAGGAGTGCAATCTTGCAAGGGCAAGGGGAGGCCTAAAGGGACACCGAGTGGAGGGTGAATTTTGATTGTTGTGCTAGCATTGTGGAGAGTGGAGTCTGAATGCGGAAGTATTCATGAAAAGTCCCAATTTGTGTTGCCTTGGGTGTCGCCCCAGTGATAAGGTAAGCGGTTATAGTTAAAACTGCTAGGTCTTAGGAAATTTCTATGTATCGTATTTTGAAAGCAATTTATGGAAACTAAAACAACCCAACCTTCCCTTGATAAGCCATGCATGTTGTCTATTTGCATCCTGTGTATTGGCTCACGGAGAATGGTGGTTTGTGCTCACCCTCACTCACTCAATTATTCTAGAATTAGGAGTCGGATCGCTACGCTTCAGCAATACACATGGTCATGATGGTGAAGAAGATGAAGTGGTCAAGAACTAGGTCGTGAACCCCTAGTTGGCTGCTTGTGGGCACGTCCTGAGGGTGCCACTTGTGTGTTCTGTTTCCGCTGCTACATTTTACTGATTTCGGCCTGATTGACCTATGAGTAAGTCTACTATTATATTTACGCTTTCGAATGATATGCTTTTGATGTTCAGTACTGCATCTGTGAGCACTATCTACTGATTTAGGGAATAGTGCGATGGAATGATAGATGATTCTGGGTTGAAAAATCCGGGTCTGACAATAAACAAAGTTAATCAATTTGCATAATCAGAATGAATTCCAGAGAACAATCTCAGCAATCTAACTGGTCTAATGCAATTTATGACTACTCTGATGCACAAGACAGATGTACTCGTAGCCCATGAAGTCCCACTAGCAGCCTACGACCACTCATCAAGTCATTACGACCATCGCAAAGGTTGCTACGACCATGAAACAGGTGTTGTGACCATGTAGCAAGTGCTACAACCATGGCTCACAGTGGCTACGACTTTACCAAACCTGGTCGCTATGACTTACGACCATGCTCAGGAGAAGCTACGACCAGTAGAAGCTCGATCACGACCAGCAGAAGCTATGACTATCGATCACAACCAGCAGAAGCTACGACTATCGATCACAACCAGCAGAAGCTACGAACACCAAGTCGTAGGAATCTCTGCCGACCACCAAGTCATAAAACCGATTGTCGGTCACCAAGTCGTAAAACCGACTGCTGACCACAAAGTCGTAAAATCGATTGTTGACCATCAAGTCGTAAAATCAACTACCAACCACAAAGTCATAAAATCGACTGTCAACCATCAAGTCGTAAAACTGACTGCCGACCACAAAGTCGTAAAATCGACTGTCAACCATCAAGTCGTAAAACCGAGTGCCGACCACACAGACAAACACAAAGGTCGTAGAGTCAACAAACTTCTGCACAGACCTCAAAAACCAAACTCAACCTTAACACAACTCTAATTCAAAGGTCAATTACTCATCACAGCCATGGGGTGACTTCCACATGGTCTCACAATCTCCCCCTTGATGAGTATATTGACAAACACAAAAAAGACATTAAGATGAGTTTGTTTTTGAAAAGAAAAGTAAGAAGTTGCAAAAGCCACACATGGTCTAGAAGGAGTGAAGAAGAGGCTCATGACCATGTTGACAAAGAGTGAACTAGAGCAATCAACAAGAAATAGCAAGTTTCCTTCAAAAGCTCCAAATCATCCCCTTTAATACCTTTTTCTCTATCATTTCTCCCCCTTTTGGCAATAGAGTCATCAAGATGCATGGAAGAAAATAGAGCATGAGTGAAATGGAGTGACTGCTATTTAATTCATTTTAAACATGAGGAGCCATGAAGATTATCCAAAGTGATTTTCTAGGTATTTGTTGGAACCCGGAGTAATGACTCCTGGATCATCTGTGTAAATCGCACTAGTCCAGGATCAGCTAGTGCACACAGTACAACAAAGATAAATACCAAGAATAAATGACTATCTTCATTAAATAAAGAGTACGGCCTTATGGCCAAGTATTATATCAACGCCCATTGGTAAAAGTAAATAAAGCAAATAACTGCGGAAGCAAACTGATAAAAGCGAAGCCCAAGCCTGCCCACAGGCAAACGACAGTAAGACACGGCCTACTCGTCGAGATCTTCACCGTAGTCGATGAAATCTTCCTCTGTGTAGGGAGGGTGCAAGGTGAGTACAAACTTGTACTCCGCAAATCACACAAAGAAATGCAACATAATGATAAAGGCTTCAATGGAAGGCTTATAGGGTTAGTTTGCATAAAACATCATTTAATGAAATACAATAGATAGATTAAAATTGCTGAATTTTAATACAATAAGTAAAAACAGTAATTGTAGTTGAAAATAATACCGTCAGTGCAGGCTCCGACCAAACACCAACCTATCCACAGGCATCCCACCCGGACCATCTTTTCCAAAAGATCATGTATGGATTCCATCCATCCACACGTTTCCAAACACTCGTGGATCCCATCCATCCACAAGCTTCCAATCTCTCTCATGGGTTCTATCCACCCACAAGGTTTTCATTCTCTCATGGATTCCATCCATCCATAAGGTTTTTGAAAATAATTTTTGAAAAACAAAGTCTAATCCATGAAAAACTTTTACTCAGCATGCCCATGACCGTGGGCACGGCTATCCAGGATAGATTATACACTCTGTAGAGGTTGTACAGCTTTACCTACAAGACACGAACATCCCTTTGTACCACTAGATTACACACTTCCTTAGGTGTGCAGTGGGGAGTTGTGACAAGGCCTTTACAATGCAAAGCCTTCAACCTGGCCAAGCCAACTCTAAGGTTTCACCCCAGTAAGGAATCCACCAGACCAGGACCCCCTCTTGAGCCTAGGGGAGACTTCTCATGGCTTAACCACGCTCGCCCAAGTGAGACTTCACATGGCACCAACCACGCTCACTTTCAACCTACGACTTGACTCAGGTTGGGACTTCGCAAATTATTTAGCCAGGGCTGTCCCATACCAGCCATGTGGAAGTACGATAGGGCTTTGCAACAATAGCTCACAGACCGGTCCTTAATTGACTTAGGCCTAACCACATACCCCTGTGCACGACAGTCAACTTCTGCGGCTACAACCAACAGAGCATGCCTGCACCCACCATGCAACCAATTGCCTAAGTCTAAACCAGGTTTTATATTTTGTTTTCAAAATATTTCATAAACCTCCTTGACTCACCAAAGTCAAGAGTAGCTTTGAAAAGCTTATCATTTTATGTGAAATGGTTCGCCATTTCATGTGAAAAGGTATCCCAAAACATATATTATAACTAAGCAGGTCTAAGCATTTGATATAATATTCTCTAGCCAATACTAATGTACTAACTAGAGTTTGATCTAGGGTGACAAGGTCAGGAATTCAATATCAATGGAGGAATTTAACAAGTAGGTAATAAGTAAATTCAAATTCAGAGAAAAAGGAAAAAGGGAATTTTTGGAATTATTTTCCTAAAGAACAATCTGGATTATGGCGTCAGCAGAGATTTATTTTTCAGCCGAATTAGCTTTCAACTGAAAATTCAGATTAACTGCGCCAGCATGACGTCAGCCAGGGGAGTCATGCTGACATGTGGGCCCTTGGTCCATGGACCGAGCCCACAGGAGGGGAAAGGCACTGAGGTGGCGGGGTGGTGGCGTGGCAGCCGACGTGGACGGGATGGGCCGACGTGGCCGGTGGCATGGCGCCCATGTCAGCTCCGGCTGCTGGCGTGGCCAGGCCGGCCGGGGCAGCGCTCGGGCCCGGGGAGCTCGCCAGCGCTCCGACGGGCGGCGGCCGGCGGCGAGGGCCAGTGGAGAGAGAGGGAGCGACGGGGAGTGCAACGGTGGTGTCGGCGATTACCGGGGATGGCCGGAGCAGGGCCGGCGGCTAGCGGGCAGAGGCGGCGGCGGACGGCGCTTGGTGCGGCGACGATGGAGCGGCCAGGGAAGAGGGAGGAGTGGCAGGGGAGGATGAGCAAAGAGAGGGGAGGCCGGGGTGGCATTTATAGAGGCGGACGGGGGTGGGGGCGCGGGGAATTATTCGCCGGAGTGGAGGAAGTGGCGCGGAATAGGCGGGAGGTGGGTGCGGGGTGAGTGCGCACTTCTTGCGGGGGTGGAGGCGTGGCCGGAGAAAAGGGGGAAGCGGCTGGGTGGAGCGGAGGCGGTTGCGGCCGGAGAGAGGAAGGAGGCGGCCGAAGGTAGGAGGCCCTGACAGGCGGGGTCGGGCTGTCGGTGGGAGCGGGAGGCACGGGCGGCGGAGATTGAGCCACGGAGGCAGGGAGTGGATCGGGCGGCCGAGGGGGGAGCGAGGCGGGTATAGTGGTGGACAGGCCGGATGGGCCGAGGGGGCGGCGTGGCGCGGATTGGGCCGCACGCGTGGTAAGCGGGGAGGAGGGGGAGGCGGAACCCGGGTGGCTGGCGTGGGTGGAATCCGGCCGTCCACGTGGCGGCCGGACGGGAGGGGAGAGGGAATTTTATTTTTGATTTTTGATTTCAGATTTTCAGAAAAGCCTAGGAAATTAATTTAGCCTCAAAAAAATATGAAAATACTTCCAAAAATTCCAGAAAAATACATAGAAGTCCCTGGAGACATTTTGAGCTTAACAAAATTATTTCCAACTAATGTTGGCTCTATAATTTTATATTGAAAATAGTTTTTAATTTCAGGAATACATTTTTAAACTCCAGAAAATCCAGGAAACCCAATGAAATCCAAATAATTAATTTGACATAAGATTTTTATATAAAATCAAAATATTATTCTATTTAATAATATTTTTTAGGTTTTCACTTAAAATACTTTTCAAATCCATCCTTTTTCAAAAAGAAAATGAGGGCAATTCCAAAACTAAAATTTAGGCACAAAAATACTTATTTTAATTTTATTTTAATCAATTTTTTTATTTATTATTTTCATAAAAAACCTGGGTTGTTACAGTATTACACCAAATCATAAAAGGTGAAAGTGTTATCTAGATCATGTCAAACTATGTATTACCAAGCTAAAGCCAAATAAGCCATAATCTGAACTGAGATGGATTGTTTAACATGTCAAGTCACTCAAAATCAAAGTCTAGTTAGAGATATCTAAACATGAGTCAAGCCATGTCAATATTCTAAGTGAAACCAAGAAGCTATCATTGAGTCAATTTAGAGTGCTACAAGTTAAAAAATAAGACATTTGTTCAAGTTCTTGATATCACTTATAATTGAGCAAATTTAGCACATTTGGCATTTTTAGAAATTCATGGTTGGCTTCAACCATTTTTTATAAAATTTTGTTTTCTTAGCCATGTGCTAGATCTCAAGCTTTATGCGACCACTCCAAGCAAGAAGCTTAACGAAATGATCTTGGTCATTCAAAACTCCCCTTGAGTTCATGCCTAGTGCAATGGCAAGCCGTTTCATGAGAAAGGATTAGTGAGATCAGTTTTTTCGCATAAAAGAGATCTTTTGCATTTTCTTTACTTAGTTCAAGAATGAAGAGTTAAAACTAACTCATGCTTCAGTAAAGAACTAGTATAGGTCAATCTTGTTCATTCACCGGTATGGCGCTGACCTTTTGCTCGTCCAGATTTATGTGGATGATATCATCTTTGGCGGCCCTTCTCATACTCTTGTTTCACAGTTTTCGGATGTCATGAGCACCGAGTTTGAGATGAGTATGATAGGTGAGTTGACCTTCTTCCTTGGCTTCCAGATCAAGTAGACTCAGGAGGGTACTTTCTTGCATCAGGGTAAGTACACTCGTGACCTCCTGAGACGCTTCGACATGAGTGATGGTAAGCCCGTGTCAACTCCCATGGCATCTTCCACCACACTTGACCCAGATGAGGACGGCAAGCCAGTTGATCAGAAGGAGTATCGTAGCATGATTGGCTCCCTCTTGTACCTCACTGTCTCGAGACCAGACATACACTTCTCCGTGTGTCTTTGTGCTCGGTTTCAGGCTTCTCCTCGCGTATCTCACTGTCAGCCGGTGAAGCGCATTCTTCGGTACCTTCGAGCTACCATTGACTATGGTATCTGATACTCTTCGTCTTCCTATCTTTCCCTCAGAGCCTACTCGGATGCAGACTTTGCTGGCTGTAGGATAGATAGGAAGAGCACTTCTGGCACCTGCCAATTCATTAGCACTTCTCTTGTTTCCTGGTCTTCGAGGAACCAGTCCGGTGTTGCACAGTCCACCGCAGAGGCCGAGTACGTTGCTGCCGCCAGTTGTTGCAGCCAAGTACTTTGGATGGTCTCGAGATCTTTTCGCATAAAAGAGATCTTTTGCATTTTCTTTACTTAGTTCAAGAATGAAGAGTTAATATTAACTCATGCTTCACTAAAGAACTAGTATATGTCAATCTAAAGCTCAATGCAGATTCAAGACTCAACTCAACTTATTTGACATAGCATGAATCATAAGATGATAACTAAAGCCAGACTAGTTACAAGGTCTAATAAGACATGATTTAGCATATACAAGAAAGAGAGAAAACTATGGCTTATACTGGCTCTCATGTACCCCATAAGACTCTAGGACTATCAACTGGTCATCTAACATACTAGGGAGTAAACACGTTCCTTGTCTACGCAAGGGGGCCCCAACCCTTGCTAGACCTACAAGAAGTGAGTGAACTCAACCTAGTGAGAAGAGAAGCAACAAATAGCAGCATCCTAGGATCATAAGATGAGAGGAAGAAATCTAAGCAACAGAGAAAGAAAACCACTCTAATCTTTGCTAGAAAGACTAACCCAAATGCACCCTCATGAAATGCAACAGAATAAAACAAATGCATATGAATAATATGATACATAAAGTACAAGAAGCTCCCTCTTAAATTAACCCATAAAGACAAACCACCCCAAGCTCTCCCCGCAAGGTTGTAAACCTCGAGCTATCTAAAGGTTTGGTAAAGATATCAGCCAACTAGTGGTCACTCTCCACAAACTGAAGCACTATGTCACCCTTCTCCACATGGTCTCTAAGAAAATGATATCTAATATCTATGTGTTTGGTCCTGGAGTGCTGCACTGGGTTCTTGGCAATATTAATGGTAGAAGTGTTATTGCAGAAGAGAGGGACACTATTTATGATCAACCCAAAGTCCCGCAAGGTCAAAACCTGAGAGACCATGTGGAGGTCATCCCATGTGTGTGATGAGTAATTGACATCGGTTTAGGAAAGTCGAGTTTGATTTGGATGGTTTGGACCTTGACGATGCATGGTGCAATCGGGCTCGGTCGGACTTGGTCAAACCTGGTCAAAGTGGTTAGGATGCATATTATGTTGACTTGTCAGGTTTGGGCTATCTCATGCTTAATGTGGTTTCATTAATGCATTTATGCTTATATGTGTTGAGCGGTGCTATTTGATGTGTTTCTTGTCTGTGATGGCTGCAGGACGTCGAGGCGGAGTCGTGGCGAGACACGAGGTGACCGGACTAGACACAGGCGGTGTCGAGGTCAGAACGGTCGGAGGTGTCGAAGATGGCGGAAACTCGAGGTAGTTGCGAGGCTTGGACGACAAGAGACGCGGAAGCTTCCCAGAAGGTGCAGGAGGGGCGAATTGGTAATTTCACGAGGCTGCACAAGCGGGAGCGGGTTCCGTTGGATATGGTGGGCGTAACGGGTTGGAGACCCGTTAGCCAAGGGCTATAAATAGGAGTGATTGGCTGCATGTATTCCTATGGCTTTAGGAGAGAGTTAGGGTTTTGTTTGAGTCAAAAAAGCCTTTGGAGTTGGTTTTGCTTTGAGGCTTTAGTAGTTGGAGAGTAGTTGAGGGCAGCAGTTCATGTCCCCTTCGTAGCTTCTCCCTGTGTGTGTGTTCTTGTGAGAGGGAGAGATGTGTTCTTGATTTCTCTAAGCATGTATGGGGAAGTAGAGAGGATGTGAGTGGATTCTCCTATGTAATCATGTATCTCCCTTCCTCAATATCAATCTGAGATGGCTTTGTTTGAGTATGACTGAGTTCTTGGTTCTCTGTTGATTATTTTTCTCTCGATGCTCCTCTCTGTGTGATTCTTGAGATTTTGTGTTTTGAGTTGTTTCTTGCTGAGGAGTGGCAAAATGGGTTGCTCTGTGATGGAATTGTATTTCTAGACCCTTTGGTCAGCTAATTCCAAGAGCACAATGGTTGATTTGGAAGAATCAAGTTTCTTGCCTCCCTGTGCCCTATTCATCCTCTGAGTTTCTTTCTAGGGTTTTGGTGAGGTTCTTGTTTCACTTCATGAGATGGCTTGAATCTTGGCATGTTAAGTCCTGAGGCTATTAACTAGCTTTTTCCCAAATTTTCATGGCCAAGGTTCAACGGTTAGATGGGAATTTGAGTTTTTGTGCCGCACCCTGAATATTTTCAGTTTTTGGCTCAATTCTTGATTTCTTGTTTTTGAGTTGGTTTCTTTTGGTCACCTAGGCTCCTGTGGCTATTTGGGGTGTTGTCTCTCTATTCTGGGCAAAGAAATCCAGAGACAAACCTAAATTTGCTTTGCAGTTGGAAGTTTGCATTTTCTCTGAATTTTACCCTCTGCTGTCAGCCCTGAAATCCCGAGGAGCGGTCTGATCGGTGACCATATGGCGGTCAAATCGGCCACTCAAGGCTGGTCAGACTGGAGGCTAATGGGCGGTCTGACCGGCGGTTTGGGAGCGGTCAGACCGGCCCAATAGCGGCGGTCTGACCGACCCTTTGTTGCATGCGTCGTGTCTTCCGTTGGTTTTTCGTCTTGCGTTGTTCTCTGGTAGGTTGAGGTTCCAATATGCACATGGCCTCTTCTTCATAGTTCCAGTAACTATTGAGGGAGATTTTCAAGTGGATATTTTGAGGGTTTATTTTTAAAAAGTCGACATTCACCCCCCCCTCTGTCGCCATTTCGGTCCAACAAAACCATCCAAAGCACCTGACTACAGCAACTAGCGACTACAACATACTCGGCCTCTGCGGTAGACTATGCAATACTGGACTGCTTCCTAGAAACCAGGAAATAAGAGAAGTGCCAATGAATTGGAAAGTGTCAAAAGTGTTATTCCTACGGCCACTACCCCCGCGCGCAGCGCAGGAGTGGCAAGTGGTTCCGATGGCAACGTCGGCAGCGCTGGCCTCGCTACCGACTCCGGAGCCCACCGTACCAATGTGCTGAGGGGCTCTGGGGTGCAAGTCGTGGTCATTGCCAGCCCGACGGTGCAGCCCGCTGCTCCAACCGCTGTAGCCACATCGACGATGGAGAACGCCCTACTAACGTCCCTTGGCACGCTGCAAAGGGAGCTGGCGGACCTCCGCGGAGCCGTGCGGTATATAGAAGAGGTTCGGAGCCAACCAGCCTCATCGGTGACCACGCCGGAGCCCACGCCAGAGCGGGCGGACATCCATGATGCCCCTACCTCCAGTCACGTCCCGCTGCGGTGAGTGGATCCGGAGTCCCCCCTCTCCGCGGGCCTGCAGCAATCGGTGTGGCCGAAAGGCTTCAAGTTCCCCAACGCCATCGAGCCGTACAAGGGCGACACGGACCCTCGGGAGTTCGTGCGTGTGTATGAGACCGCCATCGAAGCTGCAGGTGGAGACAACACCACTAATGCAAAGGGGCTCCCCCTCGCGCTACAGGGAGTAGCGCTCTCTTGGTTCTTCACCATAGAGCCAAGCTCCATCTACGCATGGGAGCAGATCCGTGATCGCCTCTACAACAACTTCCAGGGGAACTATTGTAACAGCCCAGGTTTTTATTAAAATAAAATAAATAATAAATAAATAAAAATTGAATAAAATAAAACTTTAAATTAAAATATGCGTTTTGTTGCCTAGATTTTAAATTTGGATTTGCCCTGAATCTCTGTTTTTGAAAAAGCTGGATTTGAAAAGCATTTTCAGAAAAACCTAAAATTAGTATTAAATAAAATGATATTTTGATTTTTTAATAAAAATCCTAGTTCAAAATAATTTGGAGTTATTTGGCCTTTATTTGGTTTCCTGTATTTTCTGGGGTTTTCTGAAAATCAAAAACAAAAATCCAGAAAATAATTTCCTCTCCCCTCTCCTCCGGCCGCCACGTGGACGGCCGGGATCAGCCCACGCCGCCCGCCGGATCCCGCCTACCCTCCTCCCTCGCTCGCCACGTGGGCGGCCGGGATTCTCCCGCCCCCACGCGCCCGGCCCATCCCGCCGCTGTCCCACCCCTTCACGCCAGCCGCCCGATTCCCCCACCCCGCCACGTGTCACCATCTCACCCACGCCCGTGCCGCCGCTCTCTCTCTCTCTCCGGCCCCACCCGCCAGCCAACCCCTCCTCTCTCTCTCTCTCTCTCGCTGCCGCCCGGGCCCGCTTGTCAGCCGCACTTCTTCCTCCCCGCCTCCTCCTTCCTCCTCCCGCGCGACCGCGCCTTCACCACCGCCATTCCCGCCGCCTCCCCTCTCGCCCGGATCTGGACTTTTCTCCCTCCCTCTTCTTTCCCTTTCTTCCCCCGCAAGTCGCGCACCCGCCTCTTTCCCCAATCCCCGCGTCGGCCCCCCAATCCCGCCATTTCCGCCGCCGCCCCGCGCCATCTCCGGCGAGAAATCCCCGCTCCGCCCCTCCCCCTCGCCCCTATATAAGCCCACCCCGACCTCCTCCACAACTCGCCCCACCTCCCTCCACTTCCCCCTTCCTCTCCCCGCCGCTCCTCCGCCGCCGCGCCAAAGCGCCCGAGCGCCGCCGCCGCCCTCCTCGCCGCCGGCCTCTTCCCGGCCACCTCCGGTAAGGCCGCGCCCACCCCCGACTTCCCCTCGGCCCCCTCTTCCCGTTCCCGCCCTCTCCGCCGGCCGCAGCCCGCCGGAGCGCCGGCGAGCCCCCGAACCCGAGCGCCTCCCTCCCTCCGGCCGGCCACCTCACCCCGCCCGTCCCACGTGGATGCCGTGTGGCGCCACCTCAGCGCCAACGCGGCGCCTACTCGCCCGGTCAGCGCATCCCGCCACCTCAGCGCCTCCCTCGGCCGTGGACCCGGTCTATGGACCCGGGGCCCACCTGTCATTCGGCCCACCTCCTGGCTGACGTCAGCGTGGCGCCATAAATCTCTTTTCCCATTGAAAAATAAATCAGCCGAAAATGAAATTCCTCGTTGACCGTTGACGCAATAATTCAGGTTTTTCAGTAGAAAAATAATTCCAAAAATCCTGTTTTTCCATTTTCTCTCTTTTTTAATCTTCCCGGAGCCTGTTCTCCCTCGTTTTAACTCCGATTTGGCCCATTCAAATTTCTAAATTCATCAAAAATTCCCCTCTATCCATTTCTGGCCTCAATTAAAATTTTTGAAGTCAGTTTGAATTTAATTTGAATTTATTTGAATTTGGTGGGTTATTTTCACGTGTAGACTTCGACGATTCGGGAGATTTCTTCGACGACGATTCACACCCACTTGAGGAGCAAGGCAAGTCACACTCCTTGACCATGTTGATCCCAGATTGCAAATAAAATTATGTTGATTTAAATTATATTGCATGCATATTTTTATTCAGCGTATTTCAATTCAGTTTTAAATATAGTTAATGCCTACTTGTTAATTCCTCCATTGTTATTGAATTCCTTATACCTTGTCACCCTAGATCAAACCCTAGTTGGTACATTAGTATTGGCTAGGAAACTTTATATTAAATGCTTAGACTTGCTTAGAAATACTCTTGGTTTTGGGATACCTTTTCACATAAAATGATAAGCTTTTGAACTGTATTCTTGACTTCGGTGAGTCAAGAAGGTTTATGAATTACTTTGAAAACAAATATAAAACTGGTTTAGACTTAGGCAATTGGTTAGAGTGGTGGGTGCAGGCATGCACTGTTGTTCGGAGACACAGTGTTGATTGTCGGGCACAGGGGATATGTGGTTGGGCCTAAGTCAGATTAAGGACCGGTCTGTGAGCTACCATTGCAAAGCCCTAACGTACTACCACAAGGCTGGTATGGGACAGCCCTGGCTGAATAATTTGCGGGTCCCAACCTGAGCCATTTCGTAGGTTGAAAGTGAGCGTGGCGTAGGCCATGAGAAGTCTCACTCGGCTCAAGAGGGGGTCCCGGTCTGGTGGATTCCTTACTGGAGTGAAACCTTAGAGTTGGCTTGGCCAGGTTGAAGGCTTTGCATTGTAAAGGCCTTGTCACGACTCCTCGCCGCACACCTAAGGAAGTGTGTAACCCGGTGGCAATATGGGATGATCGTGTCTTGTGGGTAAAGCTGTACAACCTCTGCAGAGTGTATAACCTATCCTGGATAGCCGTGCCCACGGTCATGGGCATGCTGAGTAAAAGTTTTTCATGGATTAGACTTTGTTTTTCAAAAAATATTTTTGAAAACCTTGTGGATGGATAGAATCCACGAGAGATGAAAACCTTGCGGATGGATGGAATCCGTGAGAGAGTTGCGCAGTGGAAACGTGTGCATGGATGGATGGAATCCATACGTGAGCTTTTGGAAAAGATGGTCCGGGTGGGATGCCCGTGAATAGGTTGGTGTTTGGTCGGAGCCTGCACTGACGGTAATACTTTCAATTACAAGTATTGTTTTTACTTATTGTATTAAATTCAGCATTTTCAATCTATTTATTATATTTCATTAAATGTTGTTTTATGCAAACTAACCCTATGAGCCTTCCATTGAAGCCTTTATCATTATATTGCATTTCTCCGTGTGACTTGCGGAGTACAAGTTTGTACTCATTGTTGCTATCTCCACACAGAGGAAGACGACGTCGACTACGGAGAAGATTAGAACGAGTAGGCCACGTCTTGCAGTTGTTTGCCTGTGGGCAGGCTTGGGCTTCGCCTTTTCTGCTTCACTTCCGCAGTTTCTTTTGCAGTTATTTTTGCCAATGTGCGCTGATGTAAACGCTGGCCATAAGGCCGTACTCTTTAAATTAAATAAATGTCATTTTGCTTGGTATTTATCTTTGTTGTTCACTGTGTGCACTAGCTGATCCTGGACTAATGGGATTTACACAGAGGATCCAGGAGTCGTTGCTCCGGGTTCCGACAACTATGTCGAGCGCGTCGACGTGGATCAGCTCTTCGCCGTCAAGCAAAAACCATCGGAGAGCCTCTGAGGGTACTTCAAGCGCTTCGCTAAGGTCTGCTGCCAGGTCAAAGACGTCAACGAAACAACCATCATCAACGCCGCGATACAAGGCCTCCACCCGGGCCGTTGGGCAAGTACAATGCGTGCAAGCCAATCAAGACGGTTGCGAAGCTCTTCGATAAGATGGAAGAGTATGCGAGGGTAGAGGAGGACACGCGGCGACGCAAAGGCGACGACTTCGACAGTAATCAAGTGGAGGACCCATCGAAGAACAAAGACTCATCGAAGGGCAAGCGCAAGCAAAAGTCTGCGAGGGCCGCCCCCAAGCTCAAGGACTCCAAGCACAATAAGGACTCATCGAGCGACAAGCCCAAGCCCAAGCGCAATCAGCATAGACCTCAAAAGGCCCGCTACATCCTCAACATCGAAGGCAGCTCTGAGGACATCGCCCCCGCTTGTCACGGACAAGGCCGCAGAGGCCAAGGGTGGGTACACGGCCGGGGCCACAATGACAGACCCCGAGTAGAGTAGGAGGACCAGGACTACGGCATGTGGTGTGAGGTGCATGGACGTGGTGACCATTTTACGCGGGCATGCACCGCCATTGCGGCACTACGTCAGAGCGCCACCAGGGATAGAGCCATGGAAGCGGCGCCCCCCCCCGGTTGTGGCCCACGTGCAATAGCCACAAGAAGGCCCCCTGCGAATTCAGACCCCGGAGGGGGTCCAGTACCAGACCATAAACTTCATCTCTAGGGACTCTTCGCTGGAGCTCTCCTCGGCGCGGCAGTAGATGGCCTGCGCGCCAGTGTGCTCAGTGCAGGCATCGCCGGGGTGGGCGTAACACGAAATCACCTTCACGCCCGTCGACGTCGAGGGCGTAGAATTCCCCTACCAAGATCCCCTGGTCAACTAGGTTGCCATCGCAGGCTGCGACGTTAAACGCGTCCTGGTCGACGGAGGCTCATCCGCAGACGTCCTGTTCACGGTGGCCTTCGAGCAAATGGGGATCCCTTGGAGTAGCTTGAGCCCCTCCGGAATCCCACTGCAGGGCTTTGGGGGCCAGCCGCTGAAGGCGTTGGGCCAGATACGCCTCCAAGTCTCCTTCGGCCAGGGCGGCAACGCAAGGAACGAAGACGTCACCTTCGATGTCGTCGACATCCCGTACCCCTACAATGCCATATTGGGGCGCCCAACCCTCAACTCCATTGGGGCGGTCCCACACCATGGCTTCTAATGCAAGAAGCTCCCGGGCCCGCAAGGCATCATCACCACCTTCGGTGACCAGGACCTCGCTCGGTGCATAGAGCTTGGTGCGCGGGACCCGCTCTGCAAGGTGCATGTCCTCACTGATGATCTAAAGGTAGACACGCCATCTGCCTCGGGATGGACGCCTAAGCCCTGTCCAGAGGGTGAAGTCAAGAGGGTGCCTCTACACGCCGATGGACATTGCGTGTCCATCGGTGAAGGCCTCCCTCCCGAAGTCGAACAAGATTTGCTGCGGGTACTTGGGACAACACGGACGTTTTCGCGTGGTCCCCAAAGGACCGAAGACGTGCAGTTGTCTGGCCGCCTGACAGCGCACGACACGCCAATTACGTCCCGCCATGTGGCCCGCTCGCTCGGGAAGAAATGCACGGCCACGGTCGTGCGACCGCCTGACAGTGCACGATGCGCCAATCCCGTGCCTCCACATGTCCGGACTTCTCGGGAAGGGACGTGCGACCGCGGTCGTGTGCCCGTTTTACAGTGCACGACGCGCCAATCATGCGCAGCCACGCATCCTGCCATACCAGGAAAAAGCGTGCGGCCGCTGTCACCGCAAGACGCACCAGTCGTGTACTGTCACGACGAGTAGATCACATCGCACGCCAGGCACCATTAAAGCCCTGTCCTTGAGCCACGAGCCACCTGGCCGCGCCTCGACTTTGACTCTGTACGGCAAATTCAGAGTCCGCGACGTCAAGCCCGCCTGACAACCCTGGGACACACTTCGACTCCGTGTCCGTAGGCTCAGTCGGCCCTCGGCCCGGCCTCGTGAACAAGGGACGGCTCTACATCCCGCTTCGCCCGCAAGTCCGCAGAGCAAAGTCGGAACCAAATTCGACTTCGTCTTCATCGGCCAGCTCCGCAAGAAGCACACACCTAGTGACCGGGAGACGCCTTTGGTGGTACCTTCGACTCCGTGTCCTTGCCACTAGGACGTGCTGCGCCCGCAAGATCCAGTTTTTCTTGATATCATAGAAAGTCATAGGGCGCAGGGACGGAGGGGGCCAGATGACTCGGCAACATGGCTTCGGCCCGTGAAGCCCTTCACCATGAGAGGCTGCTGTTGTAGGAGTGGCCCCCACCTAAGCCTAGCCGGCCTGGTAGAAGGTTGTAAAGCCCAAAATGGGACATGTATAATGGCATAAATGCCCTTGAGAGGGATACTTGGGTGTAAGGACATAACTGTAAAATACTCCCTATGTGAATATATATAAGCGATCCAGGCATTGCTCACCTAACTCTCCACTACCATACTACCATCTCTTTGTTTGGTCTGTAACCACAACAACTACAACTTTTGGAATCAAGCAAAGTTCATCCATGTAATCATATCTCAATCGAGCAATAACAAATTCATCTAGGAAGGGTGAAGAGATTTGTAGGTTCTTCCATAATTCATCATCTTTATTCAGATTGTCCATACTAGATGGTGCAAAAAAGGATGAACACATAGACATTGGATGAGTACTAAATTTTACTTTTCTCTCATATTGAACAAGATTCAGCACACAAGAATTGTTGTCCAAAACAGCAAGCTTCAATTCATCCATGCGATCACAAGCTATGCTTGTGCGATATACAAGAAATTGATTTTCTACACCATAATCTCCAATCAAATTAAACTTATACCCAAGGGTGTAGGCACTAAACAAGGATTTCGAATATGCGAGTTCAGAAACTTTTTTGTAGCATGTGATAATTTCATAGGTAGATCCAACATGATGTAACATAATAAATTAGCAGGAGAAATTCCAATCAAAACTTCTTTATATCTAACCAAAGCCACATGATCATTGTAAGTGATAAATTCATAACATGAATCACTCAAAACAGCGGGCAATTTATTTATTTTATGACATGGTGCACTCAAGTCAATGCAGTCTGAATTATCTACTTGAAACATGTGCGTGTCAAAATTGTTTTCCATTAAATTTTGCTCTAAAATAGCATGAACAGTGGATAATTGTAGTTCTTCACAAGCATACTCACCGTGAGTGATGATAGCACTATGTTCTTTGCCTTTTTGGCTCTCCTTAGATGATGTAGGTGCATCCATCTCCTCATCTTTGTTCTCAACCAATGGAGTCGATGGTTCAATCAGCTCATGCTCCTTTTCGGCATGGTTCTCAACTACCTACAAGTTGTTAGTCATAGAAAAAGGCACAAACACGGGTTTATTCTCATGTTTCTTATCATCAAGCACTCTCAATTTCTTCTCAATCTGACTTTTAACCTTACAAGCAAGTATAAACAAATAAGGGAGAATTATATTCTACGTGAATAAGAAGGTCCTGAATTTCTTTATTAAGCCTCCGTAAGAATCTATTCTCTATAGCTTCAGCATATTCCTCTAAGCCACAATGTAATAAATGAGTTTTTAATTCGTGATAATATTCCCTTACAGTTCTACTTCATTGTTTTAAACATTGCAATCTAGCTAGCAAATAATCAGTATGGTTTTTAGGAATGAATTCATCTCTCATAAATTTTTTAATGCATTCTGTTGTAGGGGTGGCCCAACCCCCCGTGACTGGGCCGTGCAACTAGTCCAACATGTAATAGGCCCAATAGTGTAGAGGAATATACCAGTGTAAATATACCAATGTACCCTCATCCTTTGTAAATACTAAGGGGTAGAATGGGGATTTCCCATTCTACCCCACTCATATATATATAAACCCCTAGGAGGGGCAAAGGGACACATCCCTCATTCTCACCAGCTCCCCACAGATCTAGCTCTCCTCTTCTCCTCCTACTAGTCCCCTTCATTCCTGTTTAGCCTGTAGCTACAACACATTCCAAGTTTAAGGCACTTGACCATGTCTACCAAAATACTTCCACCAAAGTATTGCATCATCAATAAAAACACTAGTGGCAGCTCTAATCTTTTCCCTATCAAGCCAATCATAACATTCAAAATCTTTATCTATTGCTATCTCCCAGTCAATATAGGCATCAGGATCAAATTTACCAGCAAAGGATGGCAAAGTGATTTTCGTTTTACCGAATGTACTATCACGATCATATACCTCCCGTGGTGAAGAAGCTTGTCTCAAGTATGCATCTTCCTCACGAATTTTCTTGAGCTCCCATTCAATAGCTCGAAGAAGACATGGATCTATCTCATTATCATCCCGTGAACCTTCCATGGTTAGTAGAAACAAAGGAAACAAATCAAAAGTATATGCTCCTATCAACTATTAGGATCCAAAGGCTTAAAGTCACACATCTCTCAGACTCTTACCAAGCTCTTACAAGTTCTTACCAATGCAAACAAGTGGTGCAACCAATGGTTGTTTCATGATAAACTTGACTCGAGTGATGAGTAAAGCGATTGCAAGGGATGATTCAACGTGATCTGCTCAGTTAGCATAAGGTGTAGCTTGGAAGGCTTGATATGTAGCAATGGAGAACAATCAGTTAATTTTAGAAATTGCACAAAATTGAATTATAGTTCATATCTAGCTCTTAGCCTATATTGCTGATCAACCAAGGATGGAAGAAGGCTAAAATAAGTGGATAGCAATGTATAGGAGTGGTAAACACAAGATAATTCAATCAAATGCAATTTGGAATTGAAGAACACAAGAATTGATCAAAAACTGAAAACTGATGATTTCTGTCAACTCGACAGCACGTTGGTATTTTGGCCGTAACTTCTTTTCAGTTGCCTTTTTTCAATGATTCTTTTTTATCCATTTCGTGATGGATTTTTCTACAACTTTTGTTTTGGGGCCAAGTTCTGGAAACCGACTGAAAAATTCACACAAAAATCACAAGTGCCAACTCTTACAGATTTAATTCAGAAATTTGGGTCAAATTTTACCACAGATATCTTTTAATTGCCTTGTGGGAATGAAGCGAAATGTTAGGGCCAGATGGATAAGGAAGTTATCTATCTAATGGCACCCATTTCACTTAAAAAGTATCTCGAAATCAAAAGTTATGGCATTTTTGGTGGCGGCTGCAAAGAAAGGAAAAGATTAGCCGAATTGGAATTGGGGTTTGGGGTGGGGAATTTTATTTTGTTTGGATTTTTATAGGAACAAAGATATGATCAGCAGCTATACAATGCTAAAATGGGCACAAATTCAATTTAGCAAACCAAAACTAACAGATTGAAATGCACAACGTGGTTTGAGTAGCGGAAATTAACTCTTTTTCTGGGCAATTTTCTGGACTATGGGAAATAAAAACCAATTTACTAACTAGGGATACAAAACATTCCTACCGGTCAACTGAAGCTCTGATACCACTTGATGAGGCAATGGGGTCCTGATATTCCGATAGGATGATAACTTCGATTTGGAGGAGAATGACTTTGACGATGCGGACTTCTAACTGGCCACGACTAGAACATCAAGCAATCGCTAAACCATACTCCAAGTTGTTATCAATCATGCCAAGAACGCAGTTGACCTGACCACGAAAGGCTATTCCTGCATGCAACTGAAGAACACGCAAGAACAAGATAACAAGCAATCCGAAATTGTAAATATATAAATTGAGTTCAAAAAGATGGGATTCCGTAGAGGTTCTTTACGGTTGTTTTAGTCGACACAAGCGAAGAACAAGAGTTTTCACAATGGAAAAACTAAGCAAACAAAATCCAAGAAAACTAGAAGGTTGCGACCTACTTAAAAAGGGGACGGAAAGCCGTGCAAAACTAAGAAATAAGGTGTGGTACTATTCATGGTATTGTTCACATGAATAGTATGGCCATGAACAGTACGGGCCAAGAGAGGGGACGCCTTCCCCTTGGTCCCAAGCATTACAAGGCCCAATTTGGCCCAAATAGATGATGCAACGCCTTATGTTAGTGATTATGGTATGCACAGGATGGTTTTGGAGATGAGGTCAAATCCATTACAAAGAGGATGCGATCAGATTTCCATCGAGTACTCATGGACCTCAAACGGATTCCGTACGTGAAAGTTATGCACATTTGAAGTTGGGCCTATCAGGCTGAAGCCGAATTGATCTGGAGGCCGAATTGGATACCAAAATGCGTCCAACTTGATCTCTTGCTTGAATTGGTGCAAAAGTGATGTGGTGCTACAAAAATATATATTTTCATCATTAGGTAGCATCATATTGTCATTTAAAATATGTTGAAGTTGAATAAACGAATTCACATTTAGTCCAACTTGATATTGGGCGTTATTGTCATATGTGTTTGTGGCGTGGTCACATCAAACGTGGTCGGAACCACTCTGCAACCAAAAAGATCAGCGTGATCAAAATCGGTGCTATGTAGTCTGGAACTTGACCTTGGTCAAAACCAACGTAGTCGTAAAGCCGATTGACATTCCAGATTGAGGCTGCACCAACTACGACTGCTTTAGATCAGATTCAACAAAAGAAACAAAGAACCAATAGATCTGAATGTGGTCGAAACTGGACATGGTCGAAATGTTCTCGAAAGAACAGGGGAAAGTTAGTGAGGCACACGACCGCAAGATCCATATTCCGAATAACTCTTGATTCAAAGATCAACTGACCATGAAACTTTGAACACAGCAAAAATAAGATTTCAAGAGGTTGCTCGAAGCTTTAGTTGAAAACTTAACAAGCAAAAAGAGATCTTTCTACAGAATCTCCAAGAATGCACAAAAGTAAAGGCGAGAGAGTGTAACGTCAATCAGACTATGCTGTAGGGAGTAGAATAGCCAAGATGGCTTTGAGCATGATTCCTAAACACATAGCAAGTCAGATCATAGGCAAGAATGTTCTCTCAGTTTAAGAATGAAAAGAAATGATCAAAGAATAGAGAAAAACCAAGAAAACAGAGGAACAAGACCAAGCCAACCCAATACCATCCAGACAACCATACTTAAAAGATAGATCGAGAATAGATGTATTGCTCTAAGGATTGAGTCTACAGCCACTCTATCCAGGAGGACCAAGAGCACAAGTGCTCCACACAAAACCCTAACCCTAAACAAGAACACATGTAAGAAAAACCAGACAACCAGAGAGACTTAGGGATGGGTAGCCCTCCATCCCCTTTTATAGGCTCTCCTAACCGGGGTTAACCTGTTATCCCCCTACCTACCATCGGGTTTTCTCAAGCATGCTCCTCTACCACCTTCCTAGAAGCTTCCTGCTTTCTTGATGCCCACACTAGCAACCACTTTGCAAGCCTCAGTCATCTTCGGTGTCTCCCTGACTGTTCTGGACCTCAACACCTCCCTATGCCTAGTCCCAATTCTTCCACGTCTCACCATGACCTAGCTCCAAAGTCCTGCAACCATCACCAATAAGCAAAGCATCACATAACACCGCACTATAAATGAAGTTCATCAATTTGCATAATCAGAATGAATTCCAGAGAACAATCTTAGTAAACCAACTGGTCTAATGCAACTTACGACTACACTGATGCACAAGACAGAAGTACTCGTAGCCCATGAAGTCCCACCAGCGGCCTAAGACCACTCAGCAAGTCATTACGACCATCGCAAAGGTTCCTATGACCATGTAGCAGGTGCTACGACCATGGCTCATAGTGGCTATGACTTTAGCAAACCTGGTCGCTACGACTTACAACCACGCTTTGGAGAAGCTACGACCAACAGAAGCTACGACTATCAATCACGACCAGTAGAAGCTACGACTATCGATCACAACCAGTAGAAGATACGACCATCGATCACAACCAGCAGAAGCTACGACCACCAAGTTGCAGGACTTCCTGCCAACCACCAAGATGTAAAACCGACTGCCGACCACCAAGTCGTAAAACTGACTGCTGACCACAAAGTCATAAAATCGACTGTCAACCATCAAGTCGTAAAGTCGACTACCAACCACAAAGTTGTAAAATCGACTGCCGACCACCAAGTCATAAAACCGACTGCTGACCACAAAGTCGTAAAATCGACTGTCGACTATCAAGTTGTAAAACTGACTACCGACCACAAAGCCATAAAATCGACTATTGACAATCAAGTCATAAAACCGGCTGCCGACCACACAGATGAACGCAGAGGTCGTAGAGCCAGCAAACTTCTGCACGGACCTCAAAAACCAAACTCAACCTTAATACAAACTCTAATCCAAAGGTCAATTACTCATCACAACCATGGGGTGACCTCTACATGGTCTCACACTAAATGAACAAATCTTGAGTTGGAAGAAATCAACTCCCGAGTTAAGGCTGTGTGCGAGAAGGCTCCATCACTTGAGGTAGAGGCCCCTCGTATTCTGGTGGTCGTATCCACCAAAGAGAAAGAAGAGTGCTTAAAGGTAATCGACTAACTGATTTTGTCTTCAGGCTTACGTAGTCATAGGGAGCGACTAAGTAGCATTTTTCTCTTTCGTAGAGTGTAGGCATGAACTACCATCAAGACATCCAAGGAATCAAATTGATGGTGGTTAGAGAAGTAGAGAATGCTAAGGCATCTCCTTCCAAGAGATGTCGACTGATTAAGACAATCGATAAGGACAAGGGGAGCACAAGTGTAGTTGTTCCCCTTGCCGTTCTTCCCCCGGCTGCCTCAAACGCTTCTATTCGACAGTTCATTGCAAGTGAGATAGGGGAGGCCGTACTAGAGCAATCGACTCCTAAGATTAAGGTACCCTTCTATTATGATACTAAAACTCATTCAGTAAGCACATCTCAAGGCTTTATCAAGTGACATGAAAAGGAAAATTAGAAGAATTTCATTTCTTTTGTGAAGGAGACTGCACGACAGCTGATCCTGTGATCGAAAAGGAGGCTGTCCCCATGGTCAAAACTAACATCGATCATCAGAAGGGGCAGGTGGGAGAAGGAGTAGCAGCTCTTGCTCTAGATCTTAGATCAGATATAGTCGAAGGTGCACAGGACTTTTGACCAGACGTGATCAAAGAACCACTCTCTGAAAGGGTTTCTTTTAAATTCACACTCAAGGTTATGAAGCTAAGGTATGAAAATACAAGTATAAATATTACATTTTACCTTTATGTCTCCTCGTATGCTGACTCACTTTTCACAATACTAGCTCGGCTTCTCCACTGCCTAAGGAAGCTTCCACCGAGAAGCCCCCCATGGCTCTGCCCACGATCGAAGACATGGTGGAGAAGGTGGTCGAGGGAATGACCACTGTAGCAACAGAGGTTGCTGCTAGAGCTACAAAGACTATGACCACAGAAACGGTCATAGCAAAAGGAATACAAATGGCAGATGAAAGGGTAGAAGTACTTGATCGAGGGATTGGAAATCCATTCGATCGTTGCATCGAAGGGGAGGTCATCGAGGATGTTCCTCTTTGTTTTTGAGAAGGTACGGCTGGAGAAGAAGAAGAACAACAAACTAACTTCTTCTCTGCATTTTTAACCCTACATTTGTAAAGGGACCTTCTTCTGGTCAAGCTCCAATCCAGGTCCCACACCACGAAGACCTTCCTGACAAGGTAATATTTTTTACGATGAGCATCTCGAAAAGGTGTGGTGGAGAAGGGTTGAACAACTCAATTAGCTTAAAGATTTTCGATTGGTTATTGCTACATTTCAACTATTTATCCAGCTTTTCATGTCTGCTTTTAGTACTTGTAGGTCTAAGCTTGACGCAAAATTTTTGGCTGCTGTGATCAACAACGAGAAAGCCAATTCACAGAGGTTAAAGATGGAGAATGCTGACTTATCAATAAACCTTGCGAAGGTAACTCTGCAGTCAAGGCTTTAAATAAGAAAATAAACAGTAAGTTTTGAAAATTAAGACTATTCATTTATATATCTTTCTTGCTTTCCTTTAATCTTTTCCCTTAGCAAAAATAGAGACTGAATCGAGTAAGTTCCATGCTGAGGTTGAAGAGAAGGCCAAAGTGATCGTAGAACGTACTCGTCTCAACAAAAAGAAAGATGAGAGAATAAGGCTGCTCGATACTCGACTATCAGGTATGAAAAAAGATTACCTTCGACTGCTTCTTTAAACAAGTTTCTTGATGAGTATCATCTTGACCACCTTCGACTCTTTTGTAGAGGCTATGGTCGAAATGAACAATCTTTCTGAAGCTACGACTCATAGCCAAGGGGAGACCAAGTCAATGAAGGCAATCCTTCAAGACAATGGTGAACTTCTCAATGATATACTCGGTGGGTTTGGTACGGAGAAGATGAGTCCTTCTGAGGACACCATTATTAACCACATGAGTATGATCGAACTACAAGTCAAGGCTTTGAAGAAGCACCTATCAACTCTGAAGTCTAACCAGGCAGAGTCGATTCGGGATGCGGTGAGGGGTGCTGTAAGCTATGTCTTGGCAAAACTCAAGGCATGCGATCGAAACCTCAAATTGCACCCAATCGAGCACGATTTCAGCTGCTCTTTGGAAGAAGTGGCCCACCTGGTCGATGAACTAGAGCCAACCGGACAAAAGATTGCCAAAGAAATGCAACTTGGCTCTCCTTCTTCAAAATGATTTTGTAAATAGTAATTTGTAAAGACTTACTAAATGAAAGACTTACCTTTAGGTGATAAAAAAGCTTCTATATTTTCCTGAAATTCATCTCGTAGAGCAATTAGTATTCGTAAGATGAAAAAGAACATGAAAGAGAACGGATTTTTGACTAAGAAATAAAGTTATGCTGATAACTCTATCCTAGCCCCCAACTATTTACTTAGTTTATATGGATAAACAAAGCAAATAGTATAGAGTTAATTATGTAAAGAGCAGAGTGGTTCATCTAACCATCATTATTGAATTCAATCACATGTACTGGCAACAAAGAGGAAGAACAAGTTGATGCTAGGAAGTTCCTTCTAGTGGGCAGGACCACGTGTAGAAAGGAAATACTTTGACTAGGTGATGTTGCTTACTTTTGACCAGGTGAATGAAATCAAAGATAAATGATACAATGATAAAATAGTTGGATTTCCTTTTCGTAAATTCATTCAACATTTTCCTAGACAACTCAATCATTTTATGCTGATAGCAAGAATTAGGAATGAGTCGACACTAGAAAACTCCTTCTAGTGGGCAAGACCACATGCAGAGAGGAGAGACATTGACTAGTAGTGTCCCTTCTCTAACTACTTAAATGAATTAGATGTGCTAGAAGTGGTCGAATAAACATAAAAGAAGCTCTACTAAACATACAATAATAAAGATTTGAAAATCTAAAAACTTTATTGAAAAGATAGAAATGTTTACACGTAGAATTTGTGTAATTGGTCAATATTCCAAGAGTTTAAGAGAATCTGGTTGTCTTCCATAGCAAGTCACATAGAGCCTAGGCGCGTGACTTTGACCACGGTGTAAGGATGTTTCTACTTGGGGGAAGCTTGTTCCGATTAGATTGGGATAGGATTTTCCTCAATACCAAATCACCTACAACAAGGCTATGAGGTTGGACCTTACGATTGTAGTACTTATGCATAGCTTGCTGATAGACTGCCGATCAGATTAAGGCTTGATTCCTCTTCTCTTCGAGCAGGTCGACGTCATCCGCTCGAAGCCACTCTTGGTTGGGGTCGTTGAAGTTCTCGACAGTTGTTGGATCGAAGTTGGCGACAGAGGGGGGTGAATGTCGACTTTTAAAAATTATCCCCAAAAGGTGTCCACAAGTGAAATTCCTCTCCGGTAGCTACAGAGCTATGAAAAGGGCAACCAATACTCATGCAGACCTTAATCAAGTACAAAAGAAGGAAATACAACCAAAGAAGAGAAGAAACAAAACTCAAATCAGAGCTCAACAAGACAGGCGGTCAGACCGCATGTATGCCGCCGGTCTGACCGCTCCTCTCATGCCGGTCATACCTCCTTGGTACGAGCGGTCAGACCGCAAGCAATTAACCGGTCAGACTGGTTAGCTCTGAACCAGAGTCCGAACAGCCCAAGTTCAACGCTGAAAATACCAAGTCTTTTGAAAACAAAGATTTTTGAGATTTGTTTCTATTCCCCACCACCCAGAAGGTTAGGAATACAAACCAAATATCATTGGGGGCTAGGGAGTCCAGGGAATTCAACAGAAAGGTAGTGAATCAAGGAATTTGACAAAAATTGAGATTAATGCAGAGAGGTGAAAGATTTCTAAATTGCTCATCAATTACTCAACCTCTGTTCATGAAACTTTGCAACCAAGATAGCAATAAACGTAGGACATACCAGCAAGAAACTTAGGCCATCTCCCAAAGGGAATCAAAAGATCCCATTTTCTTCTCCTTGAAAACCCTAGAACTCACAGTGCAGAGAAGCATATGACGAGGGATCAAGAAATCACAAAAAAAAAACATTGGATCTTCAGTTTGATCTCAAAAATGGATTGGCCAAATGGCCTTGAGTCTTTCTCATCACAGAGAGATCAAGAAACAGCTGGATCAACTCAAGAACTCAAGAAAACGAAACAAGAACAGAACATTGCAGAAAATGAAATCCACCACAATAAGGCTCAAATTCAGACCCTTTCCATATATGATTGCAAGAGATACCAAGAGCTACGTCCCCATACGCGATTACAATCAGAGGAATGATTACAGGTGGTCTCAATCCATCCTCACCCTCTCTCAAGCTCAAGAACTCCAATTCATGAACACAGAAAGGAAGCTATGAAGGAGACATGCTCTGTTGCCCTCAACTACTCACCAACCACTAAAGCCTAAAGCAAAACAACCTCTCCAAAGGCTCTTTTGACTAAAGCAAAACCCTAACTCGCTCCCAAAGCCATGCACTCCCTCTCACAAGACTTCCATGCACTTGAGAATCCCTCTCCTATTTATAGCCTTTGGCTAACGGGTCTCCAACCCGTTACACCTGCTAAATCCCGAACGGAACAGCTTCCACCTGGGCAGCTTTGCGCTTTTACTGAAATGCCCCTCCTGCACCTTTCGGGAAACTTCCGCGTTCCTTGTCGTCCAAGCCTCGCAACCACCTCGAGTCTCCGCCGTCTTCGACACATCCGACCGCTCTGACCTCGACACCGCCTGTGTCAAGTCCGGTCACCTCGTGTCTCGCCACGACTCCGCCTCGACGTCCTGCAGCCATCACAGACAAGAAACACATCAAATAACACCGCTCGACACATGTAAGCATAAATAGCATTAATGAACCAACTTACGCATGAAAGAGCCCAAACCTGTCAAATCAAGAGAATATGCATCCTAATCACTTTGACCAGGTTTGACCAAGTCCGACCAAGACCGATTGCACCACGCAACGACATGGTCCGAACCACACAAACCAAACTCGACTTTCCTAAACCGATGTCAATTACTCATCACAAACATGGGGTCATAACCACATGGTCTCTCAATCTCCGCCTTGATGAGTATATTGACAAGCCCAGAAAAAACGCAAAGTTGAGTTTGAAAAGAAACAAGAGTCAAACATGGTCCAAGAGAAATCAAAGAGGCTATGACCATGTCGACAAAACAACACTAGAGCTACAAAAGAAAGAGCAAATTGTTCTCCAAAGCTCAAGAAGGTTCCCAAATGGCTTTTTCTCCGCTATTCTCCCCCTTTTGGCAATAAACACATCAAGGATGCAAAAGAGAGAATAAGTCATGATGATGGATGAAATGGCTGAAGTTTGTTTATTTTAAGCAATTAGAGCCATGAGAATTATATTAAGCCATAACACATAAGTATGCTATCAAGATCATGACAAGACATGTAGAATCAAGCTAAGCCAAATAAGTCACAATCTGGATTTTAGTCAAATTTCTTAACATGTCAAGTCAACTATGAGTATAGTCTAGCTAAAGGTATCCAAGGATGATGCAAACCATGCCAGTAGTCTAAGTGGAACCAAGAAGCTAGTTTTGAGTCAATTTAGAGTCCTACAAGTTCAAGAATGAGACATTTGTTTAAGTAATTGTTCTATGTGGAATTAAGAAAATTGAGCACAATTGACATGTTTTTCTTTATAAAGCTCATGGTTGTTTTCAATCAACATTTTAGTCATGTGCTGATCTCAAGCCTTAAGCGACCACTCTAAGCAAGAAGCTTAAGGAAATGATCTTGGTCAACCAAAAGTCCCCTTGAGTTCATGCCAAGTGCAATGGCAAGCCGTCTCATGAGAAAGAATTGGTGAGATCAGTTCTTTCGGACAAAAGAGATCATTTTGCTTTTTATCATGTTGTACTAACTCGTGATACATCAAGAAACTAACGTAGCTCAATCTAAAGCTCAACAAAGACTCAAGACTCAACTCAGTCTATTTGACATGGCATGAATCATAAATAGATAGCTAAAGAAAGACTAATCTCAAGAGCTAACATGACATGATTTAATTCAAGTTGAGCATCTTAATTAACCTATCATGGCGAAGACTTGACTACACATATAAAGTCATGATATATCTAGCAAGTAAGCTCAAGTCATGGCAAGAAGTAATGCATTGTAAACAAGTCATAACAGAATAATAGTCAAGGCTCCATGTAGTTATATTACAATGCAGAAAATCGAGCTCCCCATCAACATGTGATGCAACTTTTAGTTCAAGTTGAGTTATGACAATATTAAGATCTAGAAGCTCCCAAATGAACTCCCCCTGAACCAAAGCGATAAAATCGAGAAGCTGGCAGAAAATCAGAAAAGGCAGTCCTTAAAGCATAGATAAGATATAGAGGACACTATGGCTCAGACTGACTCTCATCTACCCCATATGACTCTAGGACTATTAGCTGATCATCTAACAGACTAAGGAGCAAACACGTACCCTGTCTACCCGAGAGTGGCCCAACCCTCGCTAGATCCTATAAGAAGTGAGTGAGCTCAACCTAGTGAGAAGAGAAACAGCTAATAAGCAGCGTCCTAGAATCACAAGATAAGAGTAAGAAGTCTAAACAACTAGACAAAAGAAGCACTCTAATCTATGCTAGGAGGACTAACCCATATGCAATGCAACAGAAAAGAAGTAAGAGCATAATAATATGATAAAGCATGAAGCACAAAAACTCCCCCTCACAGTAGTCCATAAGGACAAACCACCCTAAGCTCTCCCCGCAGAGCTGAAAACCTAGAGCTATCCAAAGGCTTGGTAAAGATATCGGCTAACTGGTGGTCACTCTCCACAAACTGGAGCACTATGTCACCCTTCTCCACATGGTCTCGAAGGAAGTGATATCTGATATCAATATGTTTGGTCCGAGAGTGCTGCATTGGGTTCTTAGCAATGTTAATCATAGAAGTGTTATCACAAAAGAGTGGAACACTGTCGATAACTAACCCAAAGTCCCGCAGGGTCGAGACCATCCAAAGTACCTGGCTGCAACAACTGGCGGCAGCAACGTACTCAGCCTCTGCGGTGGACTGTGCAACTCCGGACTGCTTCCTAGAAGACCACGAAACAAGAGAAGTACCAATGAATTGGCAGGTGCCAGAAGTGCTCTTCCTATCTATCCTACAGCCAGCAAAGTCTGCATCCGAGTAGGCTCTCAAGGAAAGGCAGGACGAGGAAGAGTACCAGATACCGTAGTCAATGGTAGCTCGAAGCTACCGAAGAATGCGCTTCACTGCCTGGCGGTGAGATACGCGAGGAGAAGCCTGAAATCGAGCACAAAGACACACAGCGAAGTGTATGTCCGGTCTCGAGGCAGTGAGGTACAAGAGGGAGCCAATCATGCTACGATACTCCTTCTGATCAACTGGCTCGCCGTCCTCATCTAGGTCAAGAGAAGCTGTGGACGCCATGGGAGTTGACACAGGCTTACCATTACTCATGTCAAAGCGTCTCAGGAGGTCACGAGTGTACTTGTCTTGATGCAAGAAGGTACCCTCCCAAATCTACTTGATCTGGAAGCCAAGGAAGAAGGTCAACTCGCCCATCATACTCATCTCAAACTCGGTGCTCATGACATCCGAGAACTATGAAACAAGAGTATGAGAAGAGCCGCCAAAGATGATGTCATCCACATAAATCTGGACGAGCAGAAGGTCATTGCCATGTCTATGAATGAACAAGGTCTTATCCACCTTACCCATCTCAAAACCATGACTCAACAAATAGGACTTAAGCCTCTCATACCAAGCTCTAGGGGCCTGCTTAAGTCCATACAAGGCTTTGGAAAGCTTGTAAACATGATTTGGGTATTTGGGGTTCTCGAAACCTGGAGGCTGTCTCACATAGACCTCTTCCTCAATAAAGCCATTGAGGAAGGCACTCTTGACATCCATCTGGTAAAGATTGAAACCCTTAGAAGCCGCAAAAGCAAGCAGGATTCTAATGGCCTCAAGTGTAGCTACAGGGGCAAAGGTCTCCTCAAAATCTAGACCCTCAACCTGGGAGAAGCCCTGAGCTACCAGTCTAGCCTTGCTCCGAATGACAACCCCATCCTCACTCTGCTTGTTCTTGAACACCCACTTAGTCCCAATGACATTGTGACCTCGAGGGGGCTCAACAAGCGACCAGACCTTGTTTCTTTCGAAATTCTCTAGCTCCTCATGCATGGCATTGACCCAGGACTCGTCAAATAAAGCATGACAAACGTCCTTGGGCTTGAAAGAAGCAACAAAGGCAGAATGGAGACAGAAATGTGACATGCTAGATTTTGAGCGAGTGACTTGCTCATAGATGTCTCCAATAATCTACTCAGAAGGATGGTCTTTCTGGATATGTCGGGGAGGTCCTGAATGAGAAGAAGAAGTGGCCTCTACCTCATGAGCTGATGAGGTAGGAACAGAGCCACTAGCTCCAGAAGAAGCAGAAGGCATGGGCTGATCGCCTAGAGGTGCAGTGGAAGAAGGCACCTCAAGGGGAGGATGAGGAACTGGACCGGGTAGACAACCCTCATCTCCATCATCCTCATCATCCACAAAGATGGGCTCGGACTGCTCTAAAGAACCTGAGATATCAGGTCTAGTCCCCAGACTGGCCTCGTCGAAGGTCACCTCACAGGTCTCTACCAACTTATTAGACTCGCAGTTCCAAACCCTATACGCCCGCGAAGAAGTCGAGTAACCTAGAAAGATACCATCACAAGATCGTGACTCGAACTTGTCTAGGTTCCCGGACTTCAGAATGAAACACTTGCAACCAAACACACGAAAATGAGAGACACTGGGCTTTCGCCCGTACCTCAACTCATAAGAAGTGCGATGCAAGTGCGCCCGAAGAAATACTCTGTTTGAAACATGGCACGCGGTCGCAATAGCCTCAGCCCAAAACTTCCTAGGTGTAGAATACTCATCAAGCATCGTCTTGGCCATCTCGAGACGTGCGGAGAAGAGAACTGGTGCTCTACACCTGTCTCATCGCAGAACCTCTCAAAGTAGGAATTCTTGAACTCCGTGCCATTGTCACTATGGATCGCTCGTAAGGCACCCGGGAGCTCAATAGAAAGCCTACTGAAAAGACCTCGGAAATGTGTGAACGTCTCATCCTTCGAGGCTAAGAAAAACACCCAAGAGAACCTCGAGAAGTCATCAACCACGACAAGGACATACCACTTCCCTCCTGCTGACTGCACTCGAGCTGGTCCAATTGTGTCCATATGGGGCAGCTGTCCTGGTGCATCAGTCATAGTCACTGTGACCAGAGGATGAGAAGCGGCAACCATCTTGCCGTGCCGGCAAGAAGCGCAAACAAGATCTTTGACCATCTTGAGTTTCGGCAGACCACGAATGAGATCGTGGTCGCTAACTCGGGTCAAATGGTCAAATCCAATATGACCAAGTCTCCCATGCCAGAAAGTAAGGTCACGGGACTCAGAAGCAACCAAACACCGGAGAGGATCACCAGAAGACCCAGAAAAATCAGCACAAAAGATTCTCCCATAACAAGAAATCCCGCAAACCAGACTACCCGAAGAATCAAGAATTTTGCAAGCCTTTTTCTTAAAGCTCACCTCAAAACCGTCATCAGTAAGCTGAGAAATAGAAAGCAAATTATACTGCAGCTTACTAACCAAGGCAACATCCTTCAAAATAAAACACTCATTAACGCGCACTGTACCTTTGGCGATGACGCGCCCAGACGAAGCATCTCCGAAAGTGATCGTCTCATCACCTGGAGCACGAGCTAGGGAAGAAAACCAATGAGAGTCTCCGATCATGTGTCGAGAACACCCGGAGCCAACGAGCCAAACCTCTCTCTTCCCTGACCGGCGAACCTGAGTCAACGAGAGTGTAAAGTCTCAACACTAGGGTAAATCAAGAGTGATTTTGGCACCCAATACTAAGTAACACGTCAAGTAGAAGAAGTAGCCACACACGACTGACCTCTATCTACCCTACGCTCTCCGTCGCTCAAAGAAGCAGAAGGTCCACGAGCAGACCTAGAGCTGTTGTTGGGTCCGACTGCTATGGGAGAGCGAGTCGGGGCACCAGCAACATGCTGATCACACCGCGGGTAGCCATCTCGACGGGGGAAACGAGATCTACCCTCAGAACGACAGAAGTCACAACCAAAGGGAGCATGAGGACGAAAACCAGAAAACTCGGAAAAACCAAGTCCTCGATACTGCCCAAACCCATCAGAAACACTTGAATCAAACCTTAGACCTCGTGTTGGTCTTAGGTGCACTCAAGGTCTGGGGATGACCCTGAATATGCCTAAGAGCTGCAACACGGTCTCTACGCGCGATCTTGGCGCGCCTGAAGCATCTCTCGATCAAGTGTCCATCCTTTTGACAGAAGGTGCAATGATACTTCACCTTCTGAGAGGTAGAAGTAGCATGCAGAGATTTTGCCTTCTGAGAGGCCAAAGCAACAGGTGGACTCACCTTGTTGTCAGAAATCCCTTGGACAAAGCCCGCTGACTTGAATTGAACTTTCTCAGTCCTGGGCTTGACCTCGATCACACCTGCGGCTATGGGTCTGAGCACGGCAGGTGGGTGCTTCCTCATGTCCTCATAAAAATCATATCCTAGACCCTGATTGAATTTGCAAATCTTAGATTGGTCCAGGATAAGATTTAGCTTCTTCTTGCCTCCTACAAATCTCTCGAGAGTGTTCATAAGATACTGACACTCCCGAAAGAGAGAGGTGCAAGAAGAGCAAGGGAAGAAGAGACAGCAGAAGGTAAGGGAGCAGAAGGAGAACCAATAGCAAAAGAGTGAATGGCTTGTGCACGCACAGCCGACTCGGAAGGGACAATCCTACTTCTAGCAATTTGGTTCACGTCGCTAAGCGTCTCTACCTTACCCTTGGGCTTCTCCCCCACATCAGCAATCACATCAAAATCAGTTGGTGGCTTCACTAGAAGGTCCTTAGTTAGCTTCACATACTTTTCATCCAAGGTAATCAAATCAGATTTTAGTTTTTCACAATTTTTGCAAGGTGAGCTAACAGGGTCCTTAGAAGCATATTGAGCCATTTTCTTATTATGATCAACCATGTCTTGAAACTGTTTTGAGACAGATTCAAGTTCAGCGGTTAATTTGGGACAGTTTGTGCAAGAAACAATGGGCTCAAGTAATGAAGCTTGTAGTTCAGCAATTTTATGATCTGCCCATTTTAAGTTCAACTTCAAATTATTGCAATTTTCACAAGACTCGGGCAGATCAAGGAGCATGGTATAAAGACCTCTAAACGCATTGTCCTTATCCTCACATGAGGTGCAAGACGTAGTCTCAACAACAGTAGATGAAGGAGTAACAATCCTACTCATCTCTAGTTCAGCCAAAAGACTAACATTCTCCACCTTAAGCATGTCAAGCTCAGAAGACATACTATCATGAGAGGTCCTTAATTTCTCCATATCACCAAGCAGAGCAGTACATACAACACAATCATCACGGGAGGGATCAGATCTAAGTGAAGTAAGCTCCCGTGACAAGCTCTCTACTTCCTTCTCCAACTCGCTAACCCTAGCTCTAGATCTAGCATGGAATTTACCTAGCTTAAGAAAAGCATCATTAAGCTGGTCGTAGGAAGGGTATACCTCGTCGGAGTCGGAGTACAGCTCGTTGTCGCTCACTTCGCCCTCAAGGGCCATGAAGCACATGCCGGAGAAGTCGTCGCTGCCCTTGGGGTCTTGCTCGTCCGTCCCATCGTCGTCACTCCACCCTTCCACCTCGCTGAGGTCGAGATCGTCGAAGGCGGTGAGGACGCGGTGGAAGAGCTTCTTGGCTTTGCCAAGATCGCGGAACTTCTTCTTGCCTTGGGCATGAGCTAAGGGCTTCTTGTTGCGGTTCTTGTCGATGTAGTCGTTCTTGCTCACACCGCCGTAGTCGCCCTTGCCCTTCTCCAGCTTGGGGCAGTTTGCCCGAATGTGGTTGGGGCCACCACACTCAAAACAGATCACCGGTCCTCCTCTCTTTCTGTCCCTCCTTATCTTGTAAGCATGAGAAAATTTTCTGGCTAGGAGGGCCAACTGGTCATCTGCAAGCTGCTCTAACTGATCATCAGTTACATCATAGAGAGCAGCAAGAGAGAATCCACAAAGTGACTTGGAAGAGAATCCAGAAGTTGTAGTAGGATCGGTGACTAACGCCATCGACTGCGACTTCGACTTACGAGAGACAATGTCAATCTCGTCAGTCTTGAGGCGTGAGTACAACACATCAAGAGTCAAAGTCGAAAGATCGGTAGTGTCCTTGATGGTAGTCACCTTCATCTCCCAAATGCGCAAGTCAAGAGTAGATAGCATCTATCGAGCATTATCCGAGTCGGGGTATGTGAGACCAACCGCTCGAAGATTGCTCAGAATCTTGTGAAAACGTGCAAAGCACTCATCCAAGGACTCACCAGCGAGCATTTCAAACTTGTTGTAATCTCGCTTGAACTAGTCCTGTGGAACCGTCTTAATCTGGGTGGTGCCCTCATGGTATGCATCGAGGGTCTCCCAAATGTCGAAGGCCGACGACAGATGAGAGATGCGATCGAACTCGCTTCTGCTCAACCCCTGGATTATGATGTTCCTTGCCTTCGCATTCGCCTCAACATCAAGCATGTTTCCAGCGTTGATGTTCTCATCAGTAGGAACAACATATTGTACTTTGACCTCATGCTAGATGGCGTAGCCCTGAGCCTGGATGTAGGTCTCCATCCGGCTCTTCCAGAAGGGATAGTCGATCCCATCGAAGACCGGAGGCTTGGTCGAGTACTTGTCTGTCGCCATGGCTCTAGAGACCGGTTAAGATCTATGAGGAAGAGCTAACCGGCTCTAATACCAATTGTTGGATCGAAGTTGGCGACAGAGGGGGTGAATGTCGACTTTTAAAAATTATCCCCAAAAAGTGTCCACAAGTGAAATTCCTCTCCGGTAGATACAGAGCTATGAAAAGGGCATCCAATACTCATATAGACCTTAATCAAGTACAAAAGAAGGAAATACAACTAAAGAAGTGAAGAAACAAAACTCAAATCAGAGCTCAACAGGATGGGCGGTCTAACCGCAGTGCATGGGGCGGTCAGACCGCATGTATGCCACCGGTCTAGCCGCTCCTCTCATGCCGGTCAGACCTCCTTGGTACGAGCGGTCAGACCACAAGCAATTAACCGGTCAGACCGGTTAGCTCTGAACCAGAGCCCGAACAGCCCAATTCAAGGTTGAAAATACCAAGTCTTTTGAAAACAAAGATTTTTGATATTTGTTTCTATTCCCCGCCACCTGGAAGGTTAGGAATACAAACCAAATATCATTAGGGGCTAGGGAGTCCAGGGAATTCAATTGAAAGGCAGTGAATCAAGGAATTTGACAAAAACTAAGATTCATGCAGAGAGGTGAAAGATTTCTAAATTGCTCATCAATTACTCAACCTCTGTTCATGAAACTTTGCAACCAAGATAGCAATAAACTTAGGACATACCAGCAAGAAACTTAGGCCATCTCTCAAAGGGAATCAAAAGATCCCATTTTCTTCTCCTTGAAAACCCTAGAACTCACAGTGCAGAGAAGCATATGACGAGGGATCAAGAAATCACAAAAAAACATTGGATCCTCAGTTTGATCTCAAAAATGGATTGGCCAAATGGCCTTGAGTCTTTCTCATCACAAAGAGATCAAGAAACAGCTAGAGGATCAAAGATTCAACTCAAGAACTCAAGAAAACGAAACAAGAATAGAACATTGCAGAAAATGAAATCCACCACAATAATGCACAAATTCAGACCCTTTCCATATATGATTGCAAGAGATACCAAGAGCTACGTCCCCATACATGATTACAATCAGAGGAATGATTACAGGTGGTCTCAATCCATCCTCACCCTCTCTCAAGCTCAAGAACTCCAATTCATGAACACAGAGAGGAAGCTACGAAGGTGATATGCTCTCCTGCCCTCAACTACTCACCAACCACTAAAGCCTAAAGCAAAACAACCTCTCCAAAGGCTCTTTTGACTAAACCAAAACCCTAACTCGCTTCCAAAGCCATGCACTCCCTCTCACAAGACTTCCATGCACTTGAGAATCCATCTCCTATTTATAGTCTTTGGCTAACGGGTCTCCAACCCGTTACACCCGCTAAATCCCAAACTGAACCGCTTCCACCTGTGCAGCTTTGCACTTTTACCGAAACGCCCCTCCTGCACCTTCCGGGAAGCTTCCGCGTTCCTTGTCGTCCAAGCCTCGCAACCACCTCGAGTCTCCACCGTCTTCGACACATCCGACCGTTCTGACCTCAACACGGCCTGTGTCTAGTTCGGTGACCTCGTGTCTTGCCACGACTCCGCCTCAACGTCCTGCAGCCATCACAGACAAGAAACACATCAAATAGCACCGCTCGACACATGTAAGCATAAATAGCATTAATGAACCAACTTACGCATGAAAGGGCCCAAACCTGTCAAATCAAGAGAATATGCATCCTAATCACTTTGACCAGGTTTGACCATGTCCGACCGAGACCGATTGCACCACGCAACGACATGGTCCGAACCACAGAAACCGAACTCGACTTTCCTAAACCGATGTCAATTACTCATCACAAACATGGGGTCATAACCACATGGTCTCTCAACTGTCGTTGACCAGAAATTAAGTTCTGAAGGAAGCATGGCTTCTGCTCTAAAAACTAGGAAAAATGGAGTTTCTCCTATCATCCAAATAGTTGTCATGCAAATTGCCCATAATCGCCTCTTGTCTAGAATCTCCACCTTTGGGGGAGGCCCCCTCATCTGAAGAATCGTCGAGCGAGATTGCCTCGCAGCCTGGAGTAAACCCCACTAGGTAGGGGAATTTTGGATTATAATTGTCCCCAGTCTGATCTATTCCCTGTGAAAATACGGGTGAACGCGAAGTTTGCCCACCCATTCTATTTGCAGATTCGACCGGAGAGTCACCACCACCAGTTGGCGATGGTTTCCCAAATTGGAAACTTCCAAGGCTCACTAAAACTGCTCAGGGTGTCACCATGGGACTCGAATGCTTGGGAGCGGGCCCATTGTCGCGTTGTGAGTCCTTATCATGGTTGGGTTGACCCTTGCCACTTGGGGAAAGTGAGTCCTGCGTTGAGTGTACTGCTGTGGGGCATTTAGATCCCTCATCAGCCTTTCCTGCAGTGGGATCTCTGAGGTTTTGTGACGGATTTCCAAGGAAACTCTAACCGTCAGAGGATTGCGTCATCTGCTCGAAGTCGCAGCAGGCATCCATGTCAAGGTTTGCATATTCGGCCAAGTCAAACCAGTTCTCCTCATTCCACTCTCTTGCGATGAGGACATCAGGAGAAAGAGAACTTGCAGGACAGAAAATTACTAGGATCTTGGAAGAAGATGATCCCCATGGATGGTGCTAATTGTCAATGTTTTAATACCGATCTTATGTATGATTTGTTTGGATTCGGGGGAAAGTCTTATCACTAATATCTGGTAATACACAAGGAAAACATGGGAATTTTTATACAGGTTTGAGCCTTCTCCTGGGAGAATAATAACCCTATGTCCTGTGTTGCTATTGCTCAGAGAGAAAAATTACAAAGTGTGTAATGAAAAATGCCTTGCAATATCTCTTGCTTGGATCTGCCTCCTCCCTTCTATTCTTCGACATAATACTTTATATAGTTGACCAAATAATGATAGTTGTCTTGCACAAAAAGATGTCTCGTCGGTTTAGAAGAATCATGCAATGCTAAAGATTAGTTAATCAAAGACTGGTTGACTAGGTTCAATGACAGCATCCTCAAACATAAGGAGATGATCGAGGCTTATGAGGAGGAAAACCAAGGTAACTGATCATTAATCCGATCAGTTTGTTTTGTTTCTAACTTGTCTTAATTAACTTTAACCTACTTCTATGGAGAAAACTTTGAAGCTTTAAGAACTAGAAAAAGCTCTTGGCATCGAGGGGGAGAAGAAAGAGATTCAAAGAAATCTTCAAGAGAAGACATTCTTTTCAAAAACATGCTTATCGAGATAGGCATGGAAGCACTTGCCTCCTCCTCAGAGGAATTGGTCGAGAAGGTAAGTTGTCTTAGTTGACAACTTAAAACCCTTTAAGACCTGTTGGCTACTTCTAGGAGCAACCATGAGTGGACCATGAGAATGCTATTGCGAATGAAGTCAACTTTGCCTTAGCAAAGCTTAAGGCCTCTGACCCTTCTCTCAATCTTCAAGCACTTGAAGCAAAATTCAACTACTCAAAGGAAGAGGCAACCAAGTTCTTTGAAGAGGTAAAGCCCTTTAGGAACAAGATTGTTGAAGAGATGAAGGTCGAGTCTCCATCGGACAGTGGCCAGTAGGGAGGCTCCGATGAGTAGTTAGCAATTATGTAATTTATATGCATTATGTGTATATGTAAAAACCTTACCTTTGGTAGTAATAAAGTTTATATCATTTCTTCATATTTTGAAGAGTGATCGTATCTCTCCTAGCCTTCAACTACTTGCTTGGTAGTATAACATACTAAGTAAGCAGCAGAGAAGAAAAGAAGTAATGTAGTTTCCTCCGATCAGTAGACTAAGTATATCAATATACTTTGATTATGATTTTGAAATGATTGATCAATTAGACTAAGGAAATCATGTTGGATAGAGCTAGTGGAAGATTTTGACTAGTCTTAGATGCCTTTGCCATAATCGTGATATAGCACAGTCATAAAATGACCAGATAGATACTATTACGTAAATTTGTTGATTTATATATGATAAGAAATTATGCAAGAATGTATGCAAAGACAAGTATTTTTATTTGAAATCGTTATCTGAATTGGTCATAAGATAGTCAAGGATGAAAGGCATGAACAAAACTTCTCAAAAAGTATTCAATCATGAGTTTTAATTGGTAGCAAGGATCGTAGGAAAAAGGCCATCGCTAGAAAACTCCTTCTAGTGGGCACTAGGAGGTTTTTCATGTCTCGACAAGGTTCAACAAGAACAGAACAGAGTGAAGAAGAAAAGACTTTGTTAGTTATCTCTTTTCATTCTTACTTGTTTTTCCTCGGAGAAAGAATGCAGATTATCATATGAACCTCAGCTGTGAAGGTTACAATAAGGATCCGCATGGCATTCAACAAAAAAATGTCAAAGCTAATAAAGTAAAATATTCCTAAGAAGGGAGCTTGAGAGAAATATGAATATTTCTTTGAGTAGTTTAGACAACAATGATAGCTTGTGATCAGAATTGGGATAATGAGGTACAAATAAAAATACTCATTAGAAAAAGATAGAATAACAATGGAACTTTATTGAAATATGGAAATAAAGAAATACATTATATGTAAAACTTACGTAATTGATTGATGTTCTAAGAATTTGGAAGAACATGCCCATCTAGCATAGCTAGTTGTACCGTGTCTGGTCTGGTGACTTCGACCACGGTGTAAGAATCTTCTCATTTAGGTGAAAGTTTATTAAAATTTGCCTAGCTTTGAATTTTCCTGAGAACCAGGTCTCCCATAGCTAGGCTGTGAGGCTGTACTTTATGACTGTGGTACTTTCCTATGGCATGTTGGTAAACCATCGATCAGGTTAGGGCTACATATCTTCATTCTTTAAGGAAATTAGTATCATCAACCTGGCAATATTCTTGATTATTATCATTAATATGATCTATTTGAGAACCAATTTTCAATTCCAGAGGAAGCATGGCCTTTGCTCCGTAAACTAGAAAGAAGGGTGTTTCTCTAGTCGCACTACTAGTCGTGGTCCGAACAACCCATAATACAAAGAGAAGTTCTGTACCCAAGCTCCTAACCATTGTATTAACTGGTCGAACACTCGGCACTTAATCCCTTATATTAATATGTCATTGCCTCTTTCTATTGCCCCATTACTTTGTTGATGAGCTACTAAGGCATAGCATATTGTCGGGACCAGGAGCAGCAACTCCAGAACCCTCTGTGTTAATCGCACTATCCCAGGAAAAGCTAGTGCACACAGTATCACAAAGACAAATATCATGCGTAATGACAAACTTTATTTAACTAATATGAGCCTGATGGCCAAAGTTTACAATAATAGCAAAAGAAGACAGCGGAAGAAATACATAAAGCAGCAGCCCATCCAGCCTTCCCACAAGGCGAATGACTGTAAGACGTGGCCTAGTCGTAATCCTCACCGAAGTCGTCGAAAGCTTCCTCTGGAAAGAGTTAGATATAGCAACATGAGTACAAAAAGTACTCCACAAGTTACACCAGGAGATTAACAGAGTTGATGCATGCATATGGATTGACAAAGGAAGGCATAATAAGGTTAGTTGAGCATAAAGCGAAATTGAAGTAAATACTGTAAGTAGATTCAAAAGCTGAATTTGATACAACAGATAAAAACAAGATTTTAACAAAATAATATCGTTAGTGCAGGCTCCGACCAAACACTAACCTATCCACGGGCATCCCACCCGGACCATCTTTTCCAAAAAGATATCATATGGATTCCATCCATCCATACACTTTTAAAATCTCTCATGGATTCCATCCATCCATAAGGTTTTTGCAAATCATTTTGAAAACCAAAATCTAATCCGTGAAAAACTTCACTCAGCTTGCCCATGACCGTGGGCACGGCTATCCAGGATAGATTATACGCTCTGCAGAGGTTGTACAACTTTACCCACAAGACATGATCATCCCGGTTTGCCACGCGAGTTACACACTTCCTTAGGTGTGCGGCGAGGAGATCATGACAAGGCCTTTACAATGATTCGTTGTCAACGTAATCACGCCGCCACTAAGATTTCACCACAACATGAATCCACATGTTGGAGCCCCCTCTTATGCCATGTGAGACTTCTCACGGCCTACGTCGCGCTCTCATGGATTCCATCCATCCATAAGGTTTTTGCAAATCATTTTGAAAACCAAAATCTAATCCGTGAAAAACTTCACTCAGCTTGCCCATGACCGTGGGCACGGCTATCCAGGATAGATTATACGCTCTGCAGAGGTTGTACAGCTTTACCCACAAGACATGATCATCCCGGTTTGCCACGCGAGTTACACACTTCCTTAGGTGTGCGGCGAGAAGATCATGACAAGGCCTTTACAATGATTCGTTGTCAACGTAATCACGCCGCCACTAAGGTTTCACCACAACATGAATCCACATGTTGGAGCCCCCTCTTATGCCATGTGAGACTTCTCACGACCTATGTCGCGCTCACATTCAGCCTATAGCGAGATCATATTGGAACTTCACAAATTATTCGGCCAGGTCTGTCCCATACCAGACTTGTGGTAGTACGATAGGGCTTTGCAATAGTAGCTCACAGACCGGTCCTTAACTTGACTTAGGCACCAACCACATACCCCTTGTGCCTGGCAATCAACATTGTGTCACCAAACAACAATGCATGTCAGCAAGCACCCACCACCCAACCATTTGCCTAAATCAAAACCAAGTTTTTATATTTTGTTTGGAAACATTTCATAAACATTCTCGGCTCACCAAAGTCAAGAATTCAGTTTTAAAGTTCATCATTTTATGTGAAAGATCATCCCAAACCATAATCAGTATAAGCATGGCTAAGCATTTCTACAAAATTCCTAGTTAGTGCTAATGTACTAACTAGGTTTTATCTAGGGTTGACAAGGTACAATGGCATTCAAGTCAAATTTGGCTGTACAAAGGATTTAGGCATAACTACACTTTTAAACTGAATTTAAACTAGACTTGAATAAAATTACGCATGCATAATAATTTAAAAACAACATAAATAGTTTAAAATAATGGGGTCAACATGGTCAAAGGTGTAATTTGCCTTCCTCGAAGACCTGGTGCGAATCGTCGGCGTCGTTCTCTCCGAATTCGTCGAAATCTACGCGCGAAGAACCAAACAAATAAATTCAAATAAAATCGAAATAAAATCCAAAAATTATAAAATATATACTGGCAGATAGAATATGATTTTAGAAGACTTTAGAAAAAAATCAACGGATTCAGAGTTCGGACGACGGAGAACGAGTAATTGGAAAATTGAATGGGAGAGGAATTCCATAAATTTGTAAAACGAGGAGTATTCCTGGGAATCAGATTTTTGTTGGAACTTTTTTATATAGTCTATAACAAGTGGGACCCGCTGGCCATTGGCTAAGCAAAATATTTTAAGGCTATGGAAAAATGGGGTTCAAGGGGTTCGATCCCAAGGTCTCAAGAGTGTAAACGCTTGCTTCTCTCTCATAATTAACAAACTAAGCAATGGTCCATGTAATACAAACTCAAGGGGAAAACAATGGTTAGAGCAAAGAATAGAGGGATCAGACCAGTGGCGGCTCTGGCGTGGCAGCTCGCCGGCGATGATACCATATGTGAAAAGAGAAAGATGATGAGTGGAAACAAAAGTGAATGAGTGCGCAGGATTTAGCGCAAGCGTATTTCTGAGATAGCTTGATAGCATAAAACATGCCTAGAGTGAAAGAGACTTTGCGTAGAGAGTAGAGTAGTGCGAACCTCGTAGTGAAGTGGAATGAAGACTATTTTATACATGATAGATAAGTTAAGTTTGAAACGTACCGTGTGTAAAACATTTAGGATGTAAAAGATATGAAGTGAGGTAGAAGACCTACACCACAAAGAGTAGCAGAGCATAAAAGAAATTGATGAGAATGAGAGGGATTAAATTATGACAAGAGAACCATGAGTGCAGAAGTGATGAGTAGCAAGGCGAAGACCTCAAACAGAAAGTGTCAAGCCACATCGGCTCGTCGGCGAGGGGAGGAGCGGGTGGCATTGCGAGAGGCAAAACGGAACCACGGAAGCCTGGGGAAGAGGTGGCCGGATGTGGCGCCGGCCGTCATAGCCCACGGCGGTGGCTACTGCGCCAACAAACCAAACGGTGATGGCAGTGGCTTCGGTTGAACTCAAGGCAGTGGAGAAATCTTAGGCATGGAAGGAGTGACGAGACAAACCCTGGCTCCTATTTATAGCCTCAGAGGAGGGAAGGAATTTGATCAGCCAAACAAAAATTGATGGCAACGGTTTTGAGTTGGAGACTTCACTGTGCATTGGTGTGGATGAAAACGGTTGAAGTAATGGCTAAAGAATTCATTTCTAGGAGTAGTTAAAGACATTTCTTACTGCCCTTAATGTCTCTAATGGACAGGAAATGGTTTTTGCATGCATAGCTCGCTCGTGTGCTCGGTTGAAGAGGCTACGAGGAGAGAGACAAGCAGGGAAGGCTGTTGGAAGATGAATAGTAGTGTAGAGAATAACACGCTAGCAATACATGATTCATTCAAAAGAACAAAGAGGGTAAAGTGGCAACTGTGGATTGGGAAATCACATGTTAAGCGTGCTCTTGATAGGGAAGATGTCGGATGGGTGACTTCTGGGAAAAGGTTTTCTTTTTCTCTTTTTATTTTTTTTAAAAGTCAGAAAAGCACAGAAAATGCAAATGAAAGCCAAATGCTTTAAAATAATTAATTTGAACTAGGATTTTATAGAAATTCAAAATATCTTTTACGTAATAATATTTTTAAATTTTCAATTAAATTACTTTTAAGAAAAGTTGTTTTTAAAGCTTAAAACAGGCAAAATAAAATCTCTGAAATTCCAGCAACCAAAGAACACTTGATTTTATTTTAAATTAAATTAATTATTTTTTCTTACTGAAATTTTGAAATAAACAGCTGGGCTGTTACACATATCTTGATACCTAGATTTTCACAGAATTCCTGAAATTTTTTGCTTAAAAACTAGGTACCGTTATCTATTATTATACGACTAGGAATACCGGATCATGTAATCATATGTTTTAGTTATGAGTTTCTTAGCTTTTTCATTGCTATTTTAATAACTGGCTTAGTTTCTATCCATGTTTTGAATGTATCAATCATTACAAAAAACCGGGTTGTGAAAGGCCAAGAAAGTGGTATAGTTTGGAGAGCTTGTGCAGGTTGATGTACTTGTCGGCTATGAAACCGATGTTGTACGCACTTTGACAAAATTTATTTTGCATCACTGAGGGCAGTTGGGCAATAGTATCCTTGTATGAAGGCTTTATCGGCCAGTGTTTTGTAGGAATGATGTGCTCCACAGACTCCTTCATGTATGTTAGATTGTAAATGTAAATCATCCTTTTGAGATATACATCTCATCAACACTCTGTGAGTTCCTCATTTGTAGAGGGTACATTCGATCAAAGTGTATGATTTAGACTTTTGAGCTATACAACCAGCCTCTACATCATCTTCAGGAAGTGTGTCATGCTGAAGAAATTCGTAGATTAATATCATCCAACCATTTTTGGGTCGATTTGAGCAACCTCTATTGGAGCATCTTTAGAATGTTTGATCATGAGGAAGCCATCCGTATCAATTGATCTGCTAGAAAGTTTGCCTTTCTAGGAATGTGTTTGACTTCGAATCCAAGGAAATGTTTATCTAGTTTTCATGCTTCTGCAAGATAAGGTGACATCACAGTACTTGAGATTGATACTCTTTCCCTATTTAATTCGTTGCTTGCTGAGAATCACATTTCACTAGTAATCTATGAATCTCGAGCACCTCTGCTACTTGGAGCCCTGCCAAGTAAACCTTCACACTCTGCTACATTGTTTGTGTTGGACCCAAAGACAACACATCTGGATCCTCTGTGTAAATCGCACTAGTGCAAGGATTAGCTAGTACACATAGTGGACAACAAAGATTCATATCATCCATAATGACATTTATTAATTAACTAAATATAGGCCTTATGGCCAAAGTTTACATCCACAGCCCATAAGCCAAAAATAAATACAAACAGCGAAAGATAAAAACAACTTGAAGAAACTCATCCATTCTACCCACTGACAAATGACTGCGGGATGTGGTCTACTCGTCTTGGTTCTTACTAAAGTTGAAGTGTACTTTCTCTAAGCAGCAGTATTTAAGCAAGGGTGAGTACAAAATGTACTCCACAAGTTACACGGGAAATACAATATTAATGCAAAGTTAACAAGTGAATCACAATAGGGTCTGTTGTAGGGGTGGCCCCCACCTAATCCCAGCAGGCCTGGTAGAAGGTTATAAGGCCCAGAATAGGCCATGTGTAATGACATAAGTGCCCCTGAAGGGGATACTCAGGTGTAAGGGTATAATTGTAAAAGCACTCCCCATGTATATATATATATGGAATACAAGCCATGGGAGGGCCCAGGCCATTACGGTCACTTACTCCCAACTCTCCACTACCATCTCTCTCTGTTTGGTCTGTAACCACAACAGTTGGCATCGTCCGTGGGGACGACAGGAGCAAGCCTGAAGTTCGAAGAAGGATGGCACCGAAAAAAGCTTCGTCGGCGGCGGCGAAGGGAAAGAAGGCGGCTGGGTCGAAGCGTCGCATGGGTACCAGGGCTTCGGCATCGGCTGTTGCAGGCGCGGGCGACGACGCAGGCACGGTGGTCGAGGACGTCGACGCTCGCGCTGCGACGACCGACCCCGCCACCGGCGCCGCGACCGCCACTGGCGCTGCAACGACCGACCCCGTCACTCGCGCTGCGACGACCGACCCCGCCATCGGCGCCGCGACCGCCACTGGCGCTGCGACGACCGACCCCGTCACTCGCGCTACGACGACCAACCCCGCCACCGGCGCCGCGACCGCCACTGGCGCTGCGACGACCAACCCCGTCACGAGCGCTGCGACGACCGACCCCGCCGCCGACGCTGCGACAACCAACCCCGCCGCCCTTGCCGCAACGCTCGCCGATAGCACAGACCGGGCGGTTGGAGGTAGCCACAACGGAGCGGCCGGCAGCTCAGGAGCTCGCGAGGCGATCGTGCCTGTGCCGACCCGTCCGCTGGGCGCGCCGGTGGCCCCGCCCGTGCAGGCGGTAGAAAGCGCCCTGCTGGCGGCCCTCAAATCGTTCCAGCAGGAGCTAGGGGATCTTCGTGGGGCTGTCCACGACATACAAGAGGCTCGGAGTCAGCAGGCCGCGCCAGTAGCCGCGCCAGAGCCCACGCCGGAAAGGGCGGACAGCCACGACGCCCCACATCCAGCCGCGTGCCACTGCGACGCGTCGATCCAGAGTCCCCACTTTCGGCAGGGCTACAGCAGGCGGCGTGACCCGAAGACATCAAGTTCCCCAGTGTCATCAAGCCATACAAAGGTGATACGGACCCCCGCGAGTTCGTGCGCGTGTATGAAACCGCAATCGAAGCCGCGGGCAGAGATGACACCACAAAGGCGAAGGGCCTCCCCCTCGCATTGCAAGGAGTGGCGCTTTCCTGGTTTTTTACCATAGAGCCAAACTCCATCTACGCGTGGGAGCAGCTCCGCGACCGCCTTCACAACAACTTTCAAGGAAACTATGTTGAGCGAGTCGACGCAGACCAGCTCTTTGCCGTGAAGCAGCAACCTTCGGAGAAGCTCTGCGACTACTTCAAGCGCTTCGCAAAGATACGATGCCAAGTCAAGGATGTCAACGAAACCACCGTTGTCAATGCAGTCGTACAGGGCATTCGCCCGGGCCCCATGGCCGAGTACAACGCAAGAAAGCCGATCAAGACAGTGACGAAGCTCTTCGACAAAATGGAGGAATACGCCCCATGGCCCAGTGCGTACTCTTCGGAGTATAAATAAGGCGCGGACGCTGTCTCCGCGCACTCTTCAGAGTATCAACAAGGCGTGGGCATTGGCCCCCACGTACTTCAGAACACAGCTTACCCCGGTTAATTCTACGATGGGCAAAGTGCACCACGGGGGCCCACTCCCACGCGCCGCCTGTAAAGTACCAAGGCGACGTATTAAGAGGCTGGGTCCCGCGCGGGCACACTTGCGAGCGAGAAGCACCAGAGGCTAGTTCTCGCGCGGGCACACCCGCGAGCGAGAAGCACCAGGGGCTGCTCCGCTGCCACCACCTCGAAGGGTAGGGGACGGAGCGCTTGCGCGTCTACCTCGACTAGGCGCCAGCTCCGCTGCCACCACCTCGAAGGGTAGGGGACGGAGCGCTTGCGCGTCTACCTCGACTAGGCGCCAGCTCCGCTGCCACCGCTTCGAAGGATAGGGGACGGAGCGCTCGCGCATCTACCTCGACTAGGCGCCAGCTCCGGTGCCACCACCTCGAAGGGTAGGGGACGGAGCGCTCGAGCGTCTACCTCGACTAGGCGCCAGCTCCGCTGCCACCACCTCGAAGGGTAGGGGATGGAGCGCTCGCGTGTCTACCTCGACTAGGCGCCAGCTCCGCTGCCACCGCTTCGAAGGATAGGGGACAGAGCGCTCGTGCGTCTACTTCGACTAGGCGCCAGCTCCGCTGCCACCACCTCGAAGGATAGGGGACGGAGCGCTCGTGCGTCTACCTCGACTAGGCGCCAGCTCCGCTGCCACCACTTCGAAGGGTAGGGGACGGAGCGCTTGCGCGTCTACCTTGACTAGGCGCCAGCTCCGCTGCCACCGCTTCGAAGGATTGGGGACGGAGCGCTCGCGCGTCTACCTCGGCTAGGCGCCAGCTCCGCTGCCACCACCTTGAAGGGTATGGGACGGAGCGCTCGAGCGTCTACCTCGACTAGGCGCCAGCTCCGCTGCCACCACCTCGAAGGGTAGGGGACGGAGCGCTCGCGCGTCTACCTCGACTAGGCGCCAGCTCCGCTGCCACCGCTTCGAATGATAGGGGACGGAGCGCTCGCGCGTCTAGGTCGACTAGGTGCCAGCTCCGCTGCCACCACCTCGATGGGTAGGGGACGGAACGCTTGCGCGTCTACCTCGACTAGGCGCCAGCTCCGCTGCCACCACCTCGAAGGGTAGGGGACGGAGCGCTCGCGTGTCTACCTTGACTAGGCGCCAGCCCCACTGCCACCAGCTCGAAGGGTAGGGGACGGGAGCGCTCGCGCGTGTACTTCGACGAGGCGCCAGCTCCGCGGCCATCGCCTCGAAGGGGACGGAGCGCTTGCAAGTCTACTTCGACGTCTACTTCGACTAGGCGCCAGCTACGCCGGAGGGGATATCGGTCTGAGCGTGTGCGGTTATCGCAACTATGTGTATACCTCGATCACACTGCCCCCGCAGGGCGCAACTCATCACGTACGGGCGTGCCTGTAAACCCTCCGAGCTTACCATGGGACAATGTAGCCGGAGGGTGGCGATGTACTTCGCAAGATCTGGTCAAAACTGTTCTTGGTATTCGCTAAGGACATTTACAAAGGCGTACAGGCAACCCCGGCGCAACAGGCTGTTACTCGGCAGGCTCATCCTTAACATGCGCCCGTACCGTCCGTACCGAGGTCCCACTCGAAGACGCCCGACTCGCCCAGAAATCCAACGCTTCCTCAGCTCTTTGCCAGCGCCGAAGACGCCGTCGGGTCGCGAGGTCGGAGATCAGTAGCCGGCCCCGGTTAGGTAGCTGCTCGGGACAAGGGGCAGGAATCAGAACAGCGGAAAACAACTCTGTATTTTTGCAAACACAAAACAAAGACAACCTGGGCTTCGGTTACAACGCACACCAACATGCGACAACCTCCTATCACACCTGTGGATCCACGGTGTCCTCCGGAGCCGCGGCGCCATCGTCGTCACGCCGGGGGACCTCGTCCAGAAACCGGCCAAGGTTCCCCTCGCCGTACAAGTTGTTCCGTAGCTCGACCATGGCTGCGGCCTCGCCGCAGTACTCCCATATCCGCTCATGGAAGAACTTCACGGCGCGGCGTACAGCTCGCACGGTGCCGGACATTACGCCGCCCCCCGCGGGCATCTCCAGTCGGGGATCGGCTAACCCCATAACATGCTCGCAACCGCGGTGTCGCAGGAGCGCGCACGTCAGACACGATGCCACATATGCGCAGTGACTGCCGAAGATCACTGCGGTGCCACGCGCAACGCCGGCCGCCTCTCCAATCCACCGGAGTGACCGTGATAGGTCCTCGGGCCCGAAGGAGCGCGCCGGCACTTCGGCGACAAGCCCCTTCAGAGTATCTTCCAGGGCCAGCATGGCGTCCGAGGTGGCGGCCGAAGCGTCGCCCAAGGCTTGATCTCGCTCCGCGAGAGCCCGATCTCGCTCTGCGAGAGAGGCAGCAAGCTCGCTGTTTCTCCCCTCCAGAGCGGCGATTTGTTGTACAAGGCCATCAGGCTCTGCAGCACCTCTTGCCGTACCGTGTCCGCGGTCGAGGCTCGCGCCGCGGTAACAAGCCCGTCGGTGCGTGTCTTCATCTCCGCGCACTCCAACTCCAGGCAGCGTATACGAGCATCCTGGGCGGATCGCCCTTCCACAGCTCCCCGTAGCTCTTCTTCGGCGACCCGCAGCCTGTCCTGTATCGCTGCTCCCTCACGGACGTGAGCCCTTTGCAGGGCCTGGGCCAGCACGAGTGTCTGTGCGACCCAGGAGTCAGCAAACATGAAGCGACTGCAAGAGGGTCAAAGACAGACGCTTACCCGCACCCCCGACACCTCCAATGCATCTCCGAGGCGCCCTAACCCGTAGGTCTGCAACACCTGTTGTCCGATGCTGGAGGCCGCGTCCTCCGCAATCCCACGCCACGCCCTCAGAGTATCCAGCGGAGGAACGAAGTCCACCGGGCTTGGCCGCGCGGCACCTGTGTCGCTATCACCGGGACCCCCGCGCTCGAGGAACGGTTCCTCCTCTGGGATAAGTGTCGCTACGAAAAGGAATTACATGTCACGAGGCGTTAAAAGAAACAGAAAAATCAAAGGGGTACAACCATAACCTACCTTCAGTCGAGGGCGGGGGCTTCGCGGAGATGTCCACCTAGACGCGGGCGGAAACGCTCCCACTTCGGCCCCAACAGACAGCGCTGTCTCGGAAGGCCCGGGGACTACCGAGTCAGGACCTAGCGCCAACCGAGCCTGCGCCACGGCCACCGTGGCCCGAGGGGCTGGGAGGGCGCGGGGTGGTGGGACCCCGATGCTCGACGCAGGGTCCCACAGGCTCCCAACACCGGTCGCCAAAGCGAACCCTCGCCAGCTCCGCTGCCACCACCTCGAAGGGTAGGGGACGGAGCGCTCGCGCGTCTACCTCGACTAGGCGTCAGCTCCGCTGCCACCACCTCGAAGGGTAGGGGACGGAGCGCTCGCGCGTCTACTTCGACTAGGCGCCAGCTCCGCTGCCACCGCTTCGAAGGATGGGGGACGGAGCGCTCGCACGTCTACTTCGACTAGGCGCCAGCTCTGCTGCCACCGCTTCGAAGGATGGGGGACGGAGCGCTCGCGCGTCTACCTCCACTAGGCACCAGCTCCGCTGCCACCACCTCGAAGGGTAGGGGACGGAGCGCTCACGCGTCTACTTCGACTAGGCGCCAGCTCCGCTGCCACCGCTTCGAAGGATGGGGGACGGAGCACTCGCACGTCTACTTCGACTAGGCGCCAGCTCCGCTGCCACCACTTCGAAGGATGGGGGACGGAGCGCTCGCACGTCTACTTCGACTAGGCGCCAGATCCGCTGCCACCGCTTCGAAGGATGGGGGACGGAGCGCTCGCACGTCTACTTCGACTAGGCGCAAGCTCCGCTGCCACCGCTTCGAAGGATGGGGGACGGAGCGCTCGCGCATCTACCTCCAACTAGGCGCCAGCTCCACTGCCACCGCTCAGCATCCCCGGACCACCCTGCAAACGCCTGCGACGGTCTAGTGTTGCAGCGTCGTGCCGTCATGATGCTCCAAGATCCGTGCCGGGAGAAGGAGCGTCTGGGATCCAGCGGGGCCCCTGACTCAGCCCCATGCGTCGGAGGCCTAGCTTCCCCTCGGTAGGGCATTCCGGCCGAAGCAGAAGGTGAAGGCGGGCGGGCACCGGTTTACCCACAATGCACTCAACAGCCAACCCTAAGCCGTGGGGTACAGGCCGGCCTTTCGGCCCCTAGCCCCTTCGAATCAGAGGTGACGCGACGTCCCAGCTTTGTGGCAGGTTTTGACACGTTCTCGTAAACAGAAAAGCTTCAGTACATCAACATTCCCTGATGGCAACGCTGGTGGGCGCAATCAGAGAGCGCAGAGAGACTCAAGCATTTCTGTCTACGAGAGCAGGTCAAGCCTTGCCATTTCCACACGAAAGCGCGGTGCGCGAGCAGGACCCTGTGGACGTCCAAGACTTCTACAACGAGCTGTGATGTATTCCCATGAGTAGGCCGTCTATTGTTCATCAGCGCTCGCTGATATTAGCGTCAGTAGACGCAATCATCAAACGCGGATGAACAATAGTTGGCCTGCATGTGAGAAGATAACCGCGTGCAGGCAAACATGAGTAACCAGGGGTGAGCAAGGAACAGGCTGCGACACCGGCGTATTTATACCCAGGCTCACCCGGCGAGGAGTTGCCAGGCTAGCGGAAGGTCAACCGGCGGCATGCCAATCGACGGGATCGCAGTCGATGGGTACCCGGCGGTTCAACTGCCCGTGATGAACAAGCACAACCGCTCACGGCCAGCGAGGGGCACGCCGGTAGGCGGGCAGACGCCGCAACAGCCCCCACCACGTGCCCCACTTTTCTGGGGAAGGGGCGAACGGCCGCGGTTGCGCAACCGCTAACAGCCCACGGCGCGCCAATCATGGCCCGCCACGTGTACACCCCGACGGGGAAAGCAAGTACGGCCACAGCGGTCTGCCCCTGCCAGCCCAGGGTCGGCGCGATTCCAGGGGCCATTAAAGCGCACCACCTAGACCGCGGAGCCGCACCCACCTCACGCCTAGGAAACGCCATGAGGCATGAGGTCCGCTTCCGCTCCAACTTCGGCTCCGCCGCCCGGGGAACCCGCGGCCGAACATGGCCCGGGCCACCAGGCCACCCCGCCAAGGCGGGCTCGGCTTCGACCTCGGCTTCGGCTTCGACCTTCGGCACCAAAGGCAGCCTCGAGCCAGCCACTGTTGGGCCCTGTAAGCAAGGGAGGCTTCACCAGCCTGCCCAGCGCTATGCTCTGGCGGCGGGGCAGACACCACTCCGAGTAGTAAGGCTTCGCTGGATGTTGGGAAAGCTCACAGGCCACAGGGACGGAGGGGGCCAAAGGGCTCGGCAACATGGCTTCGGCCCGTGAAGCCCTTCACCATGAGAGGCTCCTGTTGTAGGGGTGGCCCGCACCTAAGCCCAGCAGGCCTGTTGGAGGAATGTAAGGCCCGAAATAGGACATGTGTAATAACATAAGAGCCCCCGAGGGGAATACTCACCTGTAAGGGTACAATTGTACAAGCACTCCCCATGTGAATATATATATGTGGCATAAGCCACGGGGGAGGAGGAAGAAGCCATTCATTTTACTCAACTCTCCACTACTACACACTCTCTCTCTGTTTGGTCTGTAACCACAACATTACCCATAAATTTTCTCACTGTCACAATGTCATACAATAGACACACAATAGTTAGCATGTGACTAAGGTGAGAAAACAAGGTATTTCACTTCTCATCTCTTTATATAGCCTCTACTCGGTAGGGATTAGGTAACACAGGCAATCGACATTCCACTGGCCAACGCAGAAAGCGTGTGACCTGACTCCTATGTAATCCTACCATTGTTAAGTATGGTTTTACTGTTTCCATACCACCCCCTTTTATGCACGTGGGCTATTCCCTTCTAGAACCCCAACACCCTATAGATATTTAATTGAGTTGAACAGCTACTAAACCAAGTTTGACACATCAAAACTTATGGTTGGGTGATCACTATATTCTTTACTTAACATAAGGTTATAGTCCTTACTTTTTACCGAGGCAACTTCCATCTACAAACCAATATTCCAATGCTCTATGGCATTGCCACCCATCTGATCCAAACCTCCTCCCTAGGGTAAGATCACAAAACCCAACCATCCAGTGACTTCCTATGATGCCCCTTACCCTAGTACCATTTTTATAATTCTACCAGCAAAGTGCCATGTCACTTAGTAGTTTGAAATAAATGAGTTCCTAATCTACCATGGATATTTAAATAGTACATTTAGTATTACTAGGGTTTGTCAAGGTGAATATGGCTATCAAATTAAATAGGGCTTTTTTTATGGTAGGATATAACTAAGTATCATATCATTCTAAACATTTATTGTACATAAAATAATAGTGTGTAAATAAGAATAATGAAAATATTATAAACAAACAATTAAAATAGTGTGGGTTCAACTTGATCAAAAACATATAGTCTCCTGGTTAGACACTGACTTCAATTGCTCCCGTAGCTCTTCTGCTGACTGGTCGGAGTGCAAACTGGCACAACCTTTGCTTGAGTTTTTTGTCAGGTCAGAGTGCTAGCCTGTGCTCAATCACCTCCTAGGGACACTAGGCATGTTAATGTTTATCATGCGAATACATCTGAGTTTGCTTCGAGGAAGGAGACGAGCGACTCTTCCTATTTAGGATTGAGTCATGTCCCAACTTTGATAATTCTTGAAGGTCTATCCTTGTCGAGAGGTATCTCCTTGACTTGGTCGGAGGGTTTTGGAGCCACTTTTGGTCTTAAGTGCTTCACTTGTATAGAAGACAGGTTAGCATTCCTGATTGGTAATTCATTTACCAATTCAAGAGACTTACAATCACAGGCATATGCCATCAGTCCCCTCGAACCATTATGACCCCTTTTGGCCATAGCATTTTGAGACTTTGGTAACCATAATGCGTGGCTACCAGAAACTTGGCTAAAACTGGTCGGCCAAGGATCCTGTTGTATGCAGTTTCAAAATCTACTACATCAAATGAGATCCTTTCCGTTCGGAAGTTATCAGGACTTTTGAACATAACCAATAGGGACACCTGCCCAATCAGTTTAGTCAGAGATCCCAGAACTATGCCATGAAAGGCATACTTCACAGGTTTTATTTTTGACTTAGGAACTTGCATTTCATCTATAGCTCTCGCAAATATGATAAGAGAACTACCTCCATCAACTAGAACTCAATTAACCTTAAAGTTATGCATAGTAGGTTCTACAATCATAGGAAACCTACCTGGTTGAGTTAAAGGGGTGGAGTAGTCTTCTCGGCTAAAGGAGATGGTTGTTTCTCACTATCTTGATGGCTTGATAATCACTGGTGCATCGGCGAGGTTCACGTCACGTTCCATGGTCTTCAGTTGTCATCTGGACTTGTAGGAGGATCTACCAAAGATCACATAAACAGTGTGATCTGGCTCCTAGTACTCCATTTCTTCGCCACCATCTATACCTTTTTTGGTGTTCGGTTCTTTGACCTCCTGTATAGAAGGGACAAGATCCTTACTCAAGTAGTAATCCTCAAGCTTCTTTTGCCAAGCACGGTAGTTATGGAGATCATGCCCTATCATTTGGTGGAGTGGACACCACATTTTATTTCTCTTGGACTCATCGATCAGAGCCTTTCCTTTATTTTGACCAGAATGATCCTTTTTAGTCTTGGCATATTTCTTTGGAATCACAAGGACTTCTTTGGTATTGGGCTTATGATTCTTGTTACCATTTGGTGATTTCTTGAACTTTTTCCTTCTTCTCCAGGCCTAGTTGAATAATCTTCTCTATCTAATTGATGGTCTTATTCCATTTGACTACTTCGCTAGTGGCAGCATATTTATCGGCCATATCGAATAGCTCGATGATTGTCTGTGGAGAGTTCGTTGTGATGCCTTCCATAAACCGTCTGTTCCTAGTCTAGTTTTGAACACATGGATAACAAAAGAATCTACCACCTCTAAGATAGAGCACGAACCTAACTAAACCTTTTGATGTATTGTTGCAAGGTCTCATTGGGGTCTTGTTGGATCCAACGAAGGTCATCTTCCTTCCTAGGTCAATTGTACGTCCCATGGAAGTTGGCAATCGATAGGTCGCAGAGTTGTTCCCAACTTTAGATTGATCCTGCCAGTCGATTGAGCAACCACGAACAAGTAGAACTCTCAAGAATTGTCAACAAATAATTTGCCATCACATTGTCATCACCTTCATCAGCCCTAATTGCAGTGGTGTAAATCTATACAAATTCCAACGTCTTTTGCTATCCATCATATTTCTCAAGATTTGTTGGTTAGAAGCTTTTCGGCCAGCATACTGCTTGAAGGCCTACCAAGAAAGCCTGACAACATGTGATTAGGCCATGGCATCTTCTTTGGAAGGCACTAGAATGTAGTCCATTGGAGACCTATTTCTCCAATAGTCGTAACGGGGAGTTGGTGCCTCTATCCGATTGTGGACACTCAAATGGTGTGTCTAACTAGATACATAGTTTAGATGATGGCATAGATCATTTGGACCGTATCCCTGATTTCATATTTCATGATGAGGGGGAGGAGTTGCTTTATTTTCAAAGAGCCTTTTTCTCTCGTGGCTTCCTTGTCAAAACCTTTTAGCAGGTCTTGTTCCTACTGATGGATTATTATCAACTCGATCATGTTGGCTTCTGCCATGCGAGGAATACATAGATGAGGTGAACATTTGGCTCTGAGATTGCCTTTGCTCTCGATACATCTCTATGTGTGGCATGGTTTGTGGGAGGATCTTCAATACCTGACCTGCAACTTGAGCATATCCCAAGGTTTCTGCCAGAGCAGTGTCTAGGCTATTAAGAATATCATGCATACATTGTAGGTTTTGAATAGTTACTGAAGGCCTCAGAGCATTCCTATCAGCATAAGGAATATAATGACTTAAGTTTTGCCTTGAGTTCCCTGCTCGCTCCATGCTACTTAGCAAGCGCAGAGGGGTAGAAATAGGCAGATTAGATGATCGTTGTCCACTAGTTCCATTATTTTCGACTCCTTAGGGTGATGCCAGAGCATTCGTACCATTCTGACTAGCGAATTGTGGGGGAGTCTGTCATGAAGAACCATGCATGGCATCTATAGCGGTATCTCTGATTGTGTTAACTTCATGCTTCCAGTAGAAATCTCCTGATGAACTCCCATTGAAGCTGAGGGAGAGCCTTCCATTGCTTTGACAAGTAGTTTTCATGATGGAGAACAATTGGAGACCATCGTTTTTGGATGGCTGTGTAGTAGACTCAATCTGATCTAGTGAATTTTCGATCGAATGATGAATGTTATTATCTTCGCCCGACTTTTTGCCAAGGGTAACTTCATCGACAATGTGACTAGGTGTTGACCAGCTCCCGTAATATGTAGGAACTATTGGCTAATAGTGGTCACCCACGACTACATTGAAAGTCCTTTGACCCTCGGATCATGGTGTCATACTCTTGTTGCCATATTTGCTGATCAAAAGTAACGGGCTTGCCACGGTACCTGTGCATTCTAACAAGGCCAGAATGTCTGATTCCCCTAGTAATACTGATGACAGGGCAGCGTGTCTTCTTCCATCTGGTTAACTTCGCTGGTCTCAAAGACTAGTGAGCCTGGAATGGAGGATGAGGAGGAGGCATCATCTTCTATGGCGTGAATGCATGCATCTCTGTCGAGGTCGACATAGTCTACTAGATTGAAACAATTTTCCTCATCCTAGGTTTCTTCCATGATCACATAGGCGATGTGATAGAAACAAGGGAGGATGATGCTTGCTAATGAGAAACTTCGAGGACTCAGTGCCTTGTTCCCCATGAATGGTGCTAGCTATGGACAGTGAAGTTGCCGACCTTACGAAATGTGAGAAAAAAGGTTGAATTCCTTGGAAGGATTCAGAAGGAGAATAGGGATGATATTTACACTACTACAAAAGAGGCTAGACTGGACGGCTACATCACAGACGGTTCCGTATGAACCGTCTGTGATTAAACTGTCACAGACGGTTTATACTGGCAACCGTCTGTAATATTTTCACAGACGGTTATTAACACGAACCGTCTGTGATAATTGATACATCACAGACGGTTCGTATTTAAGAACCGTCTGTGAACTTTCACAGACGGTTCTTAATACAAACCGTTTGTGATAATCTGGACAACACAGACGGTTCGTGTTAATAACCGTCTGTGAAACTATCACAGATGGTTCTTAATATGAACCGTCTGTGATAAACCTGACAGACCGTTGTCGTATGAACTACAAAAGCTAAACTGAGACGAGAGTCAAATTCAAGGCAATTTTATTACAAAAGTGCAAAAAAAGGGATTCCCAGATTTGAATCTTCTGGGTTTCATATGCTTCTTCGTCGACTTCTGGAGTTGGAGGATCAGCCGCTGTGTTCTCGAATGCCGTCAAGATTGTCCTTGCCCTCTCCACTTCCTCCTCAAGCCTGGACAAATCATTAGCATGTTCCATAATCTCGAACAGGATGCCATGATAAGCTTCCTCAGAATCGACCGATTCTGCTTGATTGGCAAGGTTATCCATGTGTGTCTGCACTGACGCATGATTTTCCTCCGTTTTGCGCACATTGTAGAGAAGAACGAGGCTGAGGGCGGTTTCCCTATCCTGAGTGGCAACGAGACACCTCCGTCGATGGCGGTTGATGAGGTCCAGCTGACGGATGGAAGCGAGTCGAGGAAGGAGAGCAGGGCGTGAGCGGAGGAGCTGCTCCAAACGTAAATTGTTGGCCGCCTGTGTAAGGTTGCGTCTGAACAACTCATGATGGATAGATGAGAGGAAGGAGACCAAAAAAAATTTAGATGTCATTATTTAGAAATGTGGTGATGAAGAAAATGAGGAGAGGACGTACAGTGTGTAGAAGACCATGGGACATTAACACAGATGGTTCGTATTCCAAACCGTCTCTGATATTAATATCACAGACGGTTCGTATTCCAAACCGTCTCTAATATTAATATCACAGACGGTTTGTATTCCAAACTGTCTCTGATCTATCACGGACGGTTGGTATTACAAACCGTCTGTGATATTATGGCCATCACTGACGGTTCGTGTTAATAACTGTTTGTGATGATTACATGTCACCGATAATTGGCGTATACCTAGGATTTCGATCTCACGCGTCCATTCTCTCCACATCGAATGGCAGGCAGCAGTTCCTCCCACGGCTCGGCCCTTATTAATAACCCCATCTACCTTTCCACCGGTACTAGTCACGCGTGAGTTCATCCACTACCTAGCTTCCTTCATGCATCTCCCCTCTGCTATGAGCTAACGCCTCCATCGCAACACGGCGGTGGATGGACAACACACTCTTGCTGTAAGTGTCATAAGTGTATCTTATTCATCCTCACCGTCGTGCCATGAAGGGTTCGTTAGCTTGTTATCCTGTAATAGATATGAATGTGTTGTTGTGCTTGCCTCTGTATTTGCTTGTTCCTCCACAACACCGACTACTGCCGTGAGTTAGCACCTCCATCGTGGCATGGCGGCATACTAGGCAACACACTCTTGCCGTAAGTGTCGTAAGTGTGTCTTGTTTAGTGTGACCGTCGTGCCATGAAGGGTTCATTAGCTGTAATAGATTTGAATGTGTTGTTGTGCTTGCGTCTCTATTTGCTTGTTTTCAGAGACCATGGGACATTATTTAATTTCTTGAGGCTAGCCAAAAAAACTGAAAAAATTTGACGTATAGAGTGATCTATCATAGACGGCTTGTGGTATAAACTGTCTGTGAAGGTCTATCACAGACGGTTCAATTTACGAACCGTCTATGATAAGCACAATCATAGACGGTTAGTAACACGAACCGTCTCTGATAGTATGCATCACAGACGGTTCGTGTTAATAACCGTCTGTGATAAGCAAATGTTACCAATAATTGGCGTATACCCAGGATTTCGATCTCACCCGTCCACTCTCTCCACATCGAAAGGCAGGCAGCAGTTCCTCCCACGGCTCGGCCCTTATTAATAACTCCCCATCTACCTTTCCAGTGGTACTAGTCACATGTGAGTTCATCCACTTGCTAGTTTCCTTCATGCATCTCCCCTCCGCTATGAGCTAGCGCCTCCGTCGCGGCACGGCGGGTGGCTGGACAACACACTCTTGCCGTAAGTGTCGTAAGTGTGTCTTGTTCAGCCGCACCGTCGTGCCATGAAGGGTTCCTTAGCTTGCTATCCTGTAATAGATCTGAATGTGTTGTTGTGCTTGCCTCTGTATTTGCTTGTTCCTCCACAACGCCGACTACTGCCAACACACTCTTGTCGTAAGTGTGGTAAGTGTGTCTTGTTCAGCTGCACCGTCGTGCCATGAAGGGTTTGTTAGCTTGTTATCCTGTAATAGATCTGAATGTGTTGTTGTGCTTGCATCTGTATTTGCTTGTTTTCAGAGGGCATGGGTAACATTATTTTATTTCCTGTTTCCGTATAGAGTGAACTATCACAGACGGTTTGTAGTGCAAACCATCTATAAAGGACTATCGCAGACGGTTCTATATACGAACCGTCTGTGATACTCACCAATCACAGACGGTTCTTATTGCGAACCGTCTGTGATATTATGGACATCACAGACGGTTCGTGTTAATAACCGTCTGTGATAATGTAGACTATCACAGATAGTTCTTTATACGAACCGTCTGTGATAAGAACCAATCACAGATGGTTATTAATATGAACCGTCTGTGATATTGTTGGTATCACAGACGGTGCGTATATAGAACCATCTGTGATAATTCACAGACGGTTATTAACATAAACCGTCTGTGATATATTCTTTTCACAGACTGTTTGTGGTTGGAACCGTCTGTGATATTCTGCACACTATTAATTACTTGGCGTACTTGCTCGATGTCGACACAGATTTGTCTTCATTGCACTGCATCGGTGGAGCAAGGCGGCCGGCTTTAGGGAGTTAGTGGTGAAAACATATCACTGTCTTCTTAGTGATCTGATCAGAGGTTAGTACTCAATTACTTAACATTCTTAGTGATCTGATCTGATCACCATCTTTTGTTTAATTTAAATCTAGCTAGCTAGCTAGGTTTAGAAAGATAATGTTAGTTTGCTGGATTTCAGAATGGGTGGCTAGCTAGCTATATACCTACATAATATATATAGATGTATGTCATATACATGTAAGTATGTATAGCTAGTCTGATTTGCTATGTAGTAGCGGTAATAATCATTTTTGACACCCATTTGTTACTTATGTAGCGTAGATGGACCGAAACTGGATGTACATTGAGAACCGTGTGAGTGAAGAATACATTAATGGCGTGTCTGCTTTTAGAAGGGCGGCCGAGCTGGATATGTTGAAGAAGGGGATGAAATATATGTATTGTCCATGCATTGATTGTGATAATCTCAAGATGTTTAGCAACTCAGCGCAGATCGAAGCTCACTTGATTCGAAGGGGTTTCAGAAAAGGGTACAAATGTTGAACCAGTCACGGTGAAGAGAAGAGTACACAAGAAGATAGTTATGACATAGTCGAGGGAGACAACGATATGCCAGATGTGGAATGTTCTTTCAATCATGAGGATAGGTCGCAGGATGACAATCTGGATCAGATGTTACGTGATGCAGAAGGGAACTATAGTGAGAGAGAGTTTGGTAAATTCGAGGGCTTGATGGAGGACTCGGAGAAACCTTTGTTCCCGGGCTGCAAGCCGCAATACACGAGGTTGTCATCAATTCTAGAACTGCTGAAATTGAAGGCAAGCAATGGTTGGTCCGACAAGAGTTTCACGGCATTGTTAGGTCTCCTAGCGGACATGCTTCCAACGAGAAATGTGTTGCCGAGAACCACCTACCAAGCCAAGAAGATTCTCTGTCCATTAGGAATGGAAGTAGAAAGAATACATGCATGTTCGAATGAGTGTATCCTGTACCGTAAAGAGTATGCTAGCTTACATGTTTGTCTGGTGTGCAAAGCATCTCGATACAAGCGTAAAAATGACTCTGATGATGGGAAGGGCATCGAGGTGAAGCAAGGACCTCCTGCTAAGGTGATGTGGTATCTTCCTATAATCCCCCGTTTGAAGCATTTATTTGCAAACCGCAAGGATGCAAGATTGATGCGTTGGCACTAGGAGCGGCGTAAGAAAGACGGAATGATAAGACATGTTGCTGATTCTGCCCAATGGAGGAACATCGATAAGATGTTTGTAGATTTCGGTGTGGAACCAAGAAATATAAGGTTTGGGTTGAGTACAGATGGAATGAATCCTTTTGGTAACATGAGCAGCCGATATAGCACCTGGCCCGTGACTCTGTGCATGTACAACCTTCCTCCTTGGCTGTGTATGAAGCGGAAGTATATTTTGATGTCACTACTTATCCAAGGGCCGAAGCAACCTGGCAACGATATTGATGTGTTCTTAGCACCATTGGTGGAAGATCTTGCAATACTGTGGAACGAAGGGGTACATGTATGGGATGCGGACAAACGAGAGAACTTCACTCTACGCGCCATGTTGTTCTGCACCATTAATGATTTTCCTGCCCTTGGTAACCTGTCAGGGTTGAGTACAAAAGGAGCCAAAGCGTGTCCGCACTGCTTAGATTATACCGAGAGTGTGTGGTTGAACAACTCGCGCAAAACTGTGTACATGCGTCACCGTAGGTTCCTTCCAAAGTATCACCCATACCGCAAGATGAAGAAACAATTTGACGAAAAAAAGAGGATGACTCAGTACCAAGACCTTTTAGTGGGAAAGAGGTGTATGATATGGTCAAGGATATAAACGTTGTGCTTGGAAAGGGACGTAAATTGAGGAAGAACATGTGGAAAACGAGGTCAATATTTTGGGACTTGCCTTATTGGGAGCACTTAGAAGTTCGCAATTGCATCTATGTCATGCATGTAGAGAAGAATGTATGTGACAGTTTGATTGGTCTCTTACTGAACATTCTTGATAAAACAAAGGATGGTGTTAACGCAAGCCGTGACTTGGTCGCTATGAACATCAGGACCGAGTTAGCACCGATAGAGACCGATAAAGGCTGGACGTACCTTCCCCAGCTTGCTACACTCTGTCTAAGTCCGAGAGAACTGAACTGTGCCAGTCCTTATATGGTGTGAAAGTTCCATCTGGTCACTCCACCAGCATGAAGAAACTTGTTTCCATGGATCATTTGAAATTAATTGGCATAATGTCTCACGACTATCATGTACTAATGACACAAATGCTACCTGTTGCAATTAAAAGTATTTTGCCGAACAAGGTTCGAGTGACAATCATAAGGCTATGTTATTTCTTCAACGCAATTGCTCAGAAGGTCATTGATCCCGATGGACTAGATGCTCTGCAAACCGAGGTGGTGACAACTCTATGTCATCTAGAGATGTATTTCCCTCCATCATTTTTTGATATCATGGTCCATCTCATTGTCCACCTTATGAAAGAGATAAAAATATGTGGCCCCGTATTTTTACGTCATATGTACCCTTTCGAGAGGTACATGAGAATTCTGAAGTCCTATGTACGCAATCGATCTCGACCGGAGGGTAGCATTATCGAAGGTTATACAACAGAAGAGGTCATTGAATTCTGCATTGACTACATGGCTCAGGTCGAGCCGATAGGTGTACCTCTATCTCGTCATGAGGGGAGGCTAGAGGGTAATAGGACTATCGGAAGAAAAGCAATAACTCTGGATCAAAATACGTATGCTCAAGCCCATTTCATGGTTTTACAACACATGACTGAAGTGACCTCATATATTGAAGAGCACAAGGACATGCTACGTCAGGAGAATGCAGGCCAGTCAGAAGTTTGGATCACGAGACAACACAACTGTCAGTTCAATGAATGGTTGAATGCGCAATTGACTAGGAGGTCGTCAAGTGAAACACTACAATTGTTGGCAAAAGGGCCAAAATTTACAATTGTGACATGGCAAGGATACGACATTAATGGCTACACATTTTATACAACAGATCAGGATAGAAAGAGCACAGTGCAGAACTTAGGTGTCCGCATAGATGCCTATGATGCGCACGTCAGTACCGCTGGCCGAAGCTCACACTACGAGCTTGTAGAGGAGATTTGGGAGCTTGACTATGTAATTTTCAAGATTCCTCTATTTCGTTGCCGTTGGGTCCAACTCCCACGGAGTGTAAAGGTCGACAAGTACGGCGTCACTACCGTGGACCTCGAATGTGTAGGATACAAAGACGAACCATTCGTACTCGCAAGGCAAGTTGTTCAAGTATTTTATGTAACCGACCTGGCAAATAAGAAGCGCCATGTAGTTCTTCAGGGAAAAAGAAAGATTGTCGGGTTGAGAATGTTGTGGATGAGAAAGAGTACAATCAATTTGATGATTTGCCTCCATTCGGTGACGGCATCAGGCTCGAGAAAGAACAAGGCGATGAAGCAAGCTATATGCGTGTCGATCATCGTGAAGGGCTTTATTTAAAATGAAATAGCCAAGTGTAATAAATGTAACTATGAAATATTTATATTTATGGTTATGCTCACGTTTTTCATAAATTTAACTATGTTCCATTGTAATTGTAAAATGACTCAGGAACTAAGATATAGTTATATTTATGGTTATGCTTGCGTTTTTCATAAATGTATCTATGTTCCATTGTAATTGTAAAATGACATAGGAACCTAGCTAGCTGTTGGTATTTATATTGAACAATTACAGGCGGTTTATTAAAAGAAACCGTCTGTGATAACACATCACAGACGATTCTATAAATAGAACCGTATGTGATAATATGATATCACAAACGGTTTTATACATATAACCGTCCGTGATAATATGCATATCACAGATGGTTATATAAATAGAACCGACTGTGATAATATGCATATCACAGACGGTTATATTTATAGAATCGTATGTGATATAACTATCACAGATGGTTCGTTTACAGAACCGTCTGTGATAGATTCCCTATAAATACCCGCGGAGTCGGCACTCGCGCACTCTCTAGTCTCCACTGTCCAGCGCCCCTGCTAGCTAGGTTTTGGTCCCTCCCGCCGCCGTTCCCTCCCGACGCCGCCGCCGGTTCCTCCCGATGCCCCTCGCTCCCACCGCCAGTCCCTCCCGACGCCACTCCCTACCGGCTCCGCCGGTCCCTCCTGACACCGCTCCCTCCCGAGAAGTATTTTATGATATATTCTTGCATTTTAGCTTTATGATATATGCTTGACATGTATTTTACGATATATGCTTGACATGTTAGCTTTATGATATATGCTTCACATGTATTCTATGATATATGCTTGATATGTATTTTATGTTGTATGCTTCACATGTTAGCTTTATGATATATGCTTCACATGTATTTTATGTTATATGCTTGACATGTTAGCTTTATGATATATGCTTTATTAGTACTTTATGATATATGCTTCACATGTTAGCTTGCTAAATTGTAGCATATAATATATGCTGCACTTGTTTAGCTCACTTCAGTGATGCAGTCACTTCAGTTAGTCAATCGTTAGAACTTTGTCAAAGGGCATGAAGCAAGTGACACACTCTAGTGTATCCTGTTCAACAAACTTGATACACTGGTTTGTGTCATTTGCTTCATAGAACTTTGTTTAGGCCCATACCTCACTGCGTCCACACAGTCGTCCAAACTTTTTTAATATATGCCACATAGACCTTCAAAGGGCATGAAGCAAGTAACACATTCCAAAGTATCCGGTTCAATGAACTTGATACACTGGTTTGTGTCATTTGCTTCATAGAACTTTGTTTATTAGCTACAAAGTCTATTTTGAAGGCCCATAGCTCATGGCAGTTAGTTTTTTTCTTAGAAGAGAGATGGCGTCCACATAGTCTTCGTCATCGTCATCCGAGTCTCATGCTCCCAAGATTGCGAAAACTAAGCGTGGCCGAGGAGTATCGAAAAGGCCAGAGGGCCGAATGACCATCACGGTGGTCTCTCCGAATGGGGTCCCTCTGGAACCGACGAAAGCAGCGTCATCGTTTCGGACTACCTGCGGGATAATAGGAAGGCAACGGGTCCCCATCACCATAGCAAGCTAGAAAGATTTGACAACGGATCACAAAAATCAGCTATGAGAGGAAATTACAAATTCGTTCGAGATCCCAGTAGAAGTATAGGGACTCGTGCAACGGCAGGCGCTCCTCGCAATGGGAAAAGCATGGAAGAATTTTAAGAGAAATCTTGTGACGCATTACGTGGCCAAGGATGTCACGCCCTTCACGAAGTATCCTTTCGTGTCACCGGAAACATGGGAGGCCTTTGTGGAGATGAAGACAACGACCAAATTTCAAGAACAAAGTGCGGCGCACAAGGCTCTCCAGTCACAAAACACTCACCCTCACAGGCTCGGCACCGCTGGGTACGCGGGTAAAATCCCGCAGTGGAGGATGCAGGACAAGGCCGCAATCCAATCGGAGGCCTCCCCACCATTTGCTGGGATCGCAAACGAGCGCGCTCGAAACTGGTTGAGAGCGAGGTCATCAACCACATCTTCGGGTGTCTCTTTCAAAAACCCCGCAGATGAGGAAGTGTCCCAACACCTAGTAAAATATGTTAAACTACATAGTTGTTAACACCTCTTGAACTTCATGGGTTCAAAAATAACATGATTAATTGCTTCTTGCAGCAATCATTGACTACCGAATCTTCTCGTGGCTCATTTGAAGAATATAGGGGGAGAGATTTACTATCATGGGCCTTGGAAACAAAGAGCACCCAGGTCGCACACGAGGCATGGGGGTTTATGTATCTTGGAGGCACGGATTTCCAGATTACTCCGAAACATATAGGAGTAGGAAGAGATCCAAGGCGTACCGCAATGAACAAATAAAACAGGAGCTTTGTGCTCAACTTGAGGAACAACTATCTGCTTCAAGAGCAGACTGCCTCACTTCGAGGAGAGATAGATTCATTGAGGGAACAACTGAGACAAGTTTGCAACCAATCGCAACCCACCCCTACTACTACGGTACCCAGTCCCCATCAACGTCGCAGTAGCTGCGCGTCCACACCAATTACTGAACATAGCGATGCCCGCTTACCTATCAATGATATTCAGGTAATGTACCTCTTTAGAATGGTGCAAAGATCTCTCTGGTGGACGCCTTAACTCATCTTGTGTCGTTATGTAGGAGCCCATGCCTTGCATCCTCAGAGTCAGGCTTGTTGGCTCTATTCCCGTTGACGCTGGGCGCGGCATGGCGTATCCATTGCTGCCAGGGACGCTGGTGCACGGTGTACAAGTAGACACCGGTTTCATAAAGGTCCAGGTGGACATGATTAATGATATTTTTAAGACCGTCCCTCTTGAGAAGCCCCCAAACGAAGAGATTAAGACATTAGGGGATGTCGTCCACACATTCATTCAGTGGCCCAAGAGGGACATCGCCCTCGACTTGCCCGTGCCACAATCTCCACATCCAGTGGCCCAAGAGGGACGTCGCCCTGGACCTGTCACATCAGCTCTAGTGGCTCCACCTCCACCTCCAAATCCAGTGAAGTTTGTTGCATCAGCTCCTGCCGAGACGCCACCGAAAACGTATCATAAGCGAGGCTCCAAGGCCTCCAAGGCTCATGCGAAGAAAATTAAGCCACGTCCCGGGCCATCGAAGTTCATTCTAGGAGTGTCGTTGGTGCCGAGTCACAATTACCTCGGCTTGGTTTGGTTTGGAATAAATTGCATGCCTGGTACATGGAGAAGTCCAACATGAAGCCAAACCGGCAGAGTGCATTCACTCTAAAATATAAGGAGACACATTTCCTTCATGACTCGGGCTACATCGTCGTGACATTCGAAGACTTATTCTTACTACTCAATCTCGACGAACTCGACGCCTCACTTCTACGATGCTGGACACTGTAAGTGTACTGTACAATGAAGTTCTACATCCACGTTATACAGATAAATGTCATTACTCTTTCTTTATGTATAGATACATGATCCAACAAGTCTGGCGATCACGACAACTGGTGGGTTTCCTCGACCCTCACTTGGTCTCCGAGAAATCTATCAACCAAGATGCATCCTTCGTGCAAGGTTACATAACGAGGGGATTGATTGCTCACAGTGACAAGGAGTACGTCATGGTACCCTTCAACCAAGGGTAAGTACTTTTCACTAGTTGCCACACATATGTTTCATTTGTACTTTACATGCAGCATGAACTTAGGATTAATCACTATGGCAACACACATGACTAGGCATCACTGGATTTTGATTGTGATTGTACCAAAGTGGAGCAAGGTAATATACCTTGATTCCCTACTTAGGAGCAACCACGACTTCAGTCGTGTGCAAGAAGTAATTAACATGTAAACTCATTTCCTCCATACATAACTCTATTGTAATATTTCCTTCGTTTGCAACGGCCTTGACTAACTTTTTTGAATCACGTAGGTCGTTTGCTGCTTATGTTGCCCTAGGAGGAAGACATGACAAATCCAGTGACACGCTGCGGCATAACACGTGATTTCCGGTACCCGCTACGACACAACAATCCTATATCACACTTTGTTATAATGCCTCTAGAATTGACAATACCTATGTATGTAATTCTATTTTTGCAGTGCCACCAGCAGCTACAGGGTAACGTATGTGGATTCTACGTTTGCCGCCATATGAAGGAAATCATAGATACTAAGATCAATGATCCAGAGGTTTGTTAGGTCTTTCCAATAATTATTATTTTCTGATTATATATATGTATATATATTTATACACACATGCTAATTAATGACTTAACGTTGCTCCTAGCGACAGCGGGTGGACTTCGACGAAAGTACATATGATCTTGACCAACTCATAGAAATTCGTGGAAACCTCTCCGAATTCTTAGTAGCAGAGGCCATAAACAAGGCTGGAGAGTTCCACCCCAGCAATGGTGATAATTAAATATTGACACATTGGATTCAATTGTACAAGTCAAACAATTCCTTCAATTTAATTCATTTGTCAGATCTGTGTAACGATTTTCATTCTATATATGTATGTGATCTGCTGGCCGTTTGTTACATTCATCTGTGTAGCGAATTTTGTTATAATTTACTTTGAGTTGCAATAAACTTATCTGTCATTTATCTGTAATCTGCTTGCTTGCTTGCTTGCTTTCAGAGGGCATGGCTAGCATATCTTGAGGCTAGCCAAAAAACGGCAAATAAAATGGCTTATGCACTTGCTATCACAGACGGTTCGTTGTTAAAAACTGTCTGTGATATTGTATCACAGACAGTTTCAAAGACTACCGTCTGTGGTATGAATGATATCACAGACGGCCTTTGTTACTAACCGTCTGTGATATACACAATATCACAGACAATTTTTATTTTGAACCATCTGTGATATGATTGTATCACAGACGGTTAGTAACAAAAACTGTCTGTGATATTGTGTATATCACAGACGGTTTGTATACAAAACCGTCTGTGATAGTCGAGTATCACAGACGGTTTTTTATAAAAAATCGTCTGTGATACTCGACTATCACAGACGGTTTTTTTTATACAAAACCGTTTGTAATGTGAGTTATCACAGACGGCTTGGGAGCCGTCTGTGATAACCACCTATTATCACTGACACCTAAACACTGACAGTTCAGGAACCGTCTGTGATGACGGTTCCGAACCGTCTGTGATAGGTCTGTCTGTAGCAGTGTTATTGTTATGAACTAGTTACAAGAGGTGCTACTAGACCTAGCCTTTGTAGTGTCCTATCTTATCTGGTTGGAGCTCTTGATTGATCTTCTGAGATTGGGCCTCTGATGTTGCTCAGTTGTGTTGTATTTGCTTCTCTTATCTTTTGTCCTCTCTTATCAACCCTTAAATAGCACTGAAGGGGCGTCAGTTATCCATGTGGGTTGGTGTCTTGTTGAATCATCCCGTCTAGTCGAGTGGACGGTTGCTATCAGAGAGGGAGATCTAACAATAACTAATATTCGATTATTGTTAGTGGGAGAGAATCATGGAGACAACTGCATGGCTATTATTATTAGAGACGCAGGGTTGAATCATCGTGCTATTTGGAGCGAATAAAACAGGTGTTTTATTCGTCGCATGAAAGGAATTGTCTAAAGGCCGGTCCTTATAGCAGTTCGTGAGATCCCCTAGTGGTCTACTGGTTGGGTAAAATATATAGCAAACCTTCGACCAGAGGTACTTGGGTAATTGCCTTTGGAAGCTTATGATTGCAAGGGTCTTGAGGCCTTAATTGAGTATTAAAGCTGTATTTAATGGATTATTTAATCCTCGACAGTTAGGGTTAGGGTGGGAGGTGGTATGGGTGAGTTATATAAGTGAGAGAGGGAGAGGATCTGAGCCACAGGATCTTGATCCAATAGTGGGAAAAATTGACTGTGATTTAAAACATTCAAGCAACTATATAATAATCGGCTCCTTTTTTGTTAACTCAAAGATCGTATTTGCCTATTCTTTAATGCTCCATTGTGTTTCCTAGTTATAGTTCATGTATTACTATTGATAGTGTAGAATTGCTATATATCATTCGAATGATATTTTTTTAAGCAACTCATTGAATTTCTAACCTTACGATTTGCTTAGAGATTCATGCTCCGACCGGCAAGGTCATCTTGTTTGGTGAGCTTGTCATCCTCCTCCGCTCCGGCGCCGTCGTCTCCCGCCGATGCCACCGGTTAGGGTTTAGGGTTCATTGAATCCGCTGAGCTTAGAGAGAGACCTAGACGATGGTGGGTGGCAACAGCGGTGGTGGCGCCGCCTTGGCAACGGGATGGAGGAGGGCGGTAGTGCCTCCAGGGACGGGGAAGAAGGCGGATTAACAACGGTGAAGGAGGAGGCGGGCGGCGGCGACAACGGCTGTGGGAGGCAGAAGCAGCAGGGGGAGGGGCTTGCCGACGCCGGTGATAACGCAGGTGAGGCGATGGGAAGGCAACGTGGAGGTAACTAGGTAAGAGTGGTAGGGTGGCAGCTTGCATGCTAGTGGTCGGCTTGGGTTGAAGGCCAGGTAATAGTCATGTTCTTTTCGACTTATGACTTATTGTTTCTCTCAAACAAATAAATAAGACGGTTTCTTCGCCGTTATTTCAAAGTAGCTTATCGGGACAATCTTTTTAAAATAGCTTATCAGTATTCAGTTTGTTCACATAAATGATTATGCTAAAGTAAAAAAATCATAAATTATAATTATAAGTCGTAGTTGAAAAGAATTCATCCAATATATAGAACGGCCGGTTGATGTGGACGGTTGGGTGGACAAGCGTTCGCACGGCCGGTTGATGTGGACGGTTGGGTGGACAAGCGTTCGCGGCGTGGGCCAAAAAGAAAAGAGGGAAAGCTAGCCAACCTTGCCGGCCGGGTTACTTACATTACATGCCAACCTTGCCGTCGATCTGAGATCCGTGCTCAGGTCTCGTCCAATCGCCACTTGCCAACTCAGCATTCACCCCGTCTCTTCAAAGTTGGCAGGAGTACTCTTAAGGTACACACACAATCTACCAGCTCCGGCGGTATGCATCACAAGTTCCTGGAGCACACACACTCTCTCTCCTCCCGAACATTTAGTAGCTCTGTTCTCTCCCTCCCCTTCTCTACATATCGAGATGGATCTTTACTTAGTGTTTCATAGCGTGCTGATGCATGTCAGTGCTACGCTGATCGTCTTGATATACATCCCTCTCTCTATACCTGTGAAGCTCTTCATATGGGCGTTCGTGAAGCCCTTCAGGAAAGAGGACCTGAGAGGGAAGGTCGTGCTCATCACCGGCGCCTCCTCCGGCATCGGCGAGGTACGTACGCTCGCCAGTATCGCCATCCCATGTATGCATACACATGAACACGTATGACCTGTCCGCCTATTATCACTTCTTGCTATATTAAATAGCTTTTAAATAGCGTGATTTAAGACGAGGTCTACAGATAGATTGTAGTAGACATTGCACTAAGCTCAGATATACCAGTCAAAATCACTTGTAACTATTTTCCTCTATGTACTGTCTCTCACGAACAGCCAGAATTCATAAATCATAAACTATAAGATATAGCCACAGCCTAAAAAGAACGGACCAACTAGTACTATTGGTTTCTTTCAAGTAACACTGCAGTGGTAAATTAGGGATTAAAACCAATATATAGCAACTTTTGGTATGGTAGTAAGGCAGCTACAAGGGACCTCCTCCTAGATAGTTACGTTGGTGCCAAGGTTTTGGGATTCAAAAGGCTAAAAATTTCGGTGGCCACCGAATTTGATGAATTTCGGAAATTTTGGACCGGTTTTCAGCTACGTTGACCAGTCAAACATTTCGTATTTAACCGAATTTTGACAAATTTAGTCCAAAATTTTGAAAAAAGCAGGAAATTTGTCCGGATAGTATCTGGTTCAATCTTTCTCGGGCCTGTCCGAAATGGACGAATTTCACCAAATTTCGGTCCTTTCGGGACGAATCCCAGATCCCTGGTTGGTGCTTGTCCCAACCGATTGGAGTTAATAATGCAGTGTTTGGTGAAGGAATAAAATTAAGGGCATAATAATGCAGTGCTTGGTAAAGGAATAAAATTAAGGGCATGGCCGGCAGCAGCAATAAGGACCTCCTCCTAGATAGTTACGTTGGTGCTTGTCCCAACCAATTGGAGTTAATAATGCAGTGTGTGGTAAAGGAATAAAATTGAGTGAGCTACTGGAGCGACTGTTAAGTCCCGGATCCAAATTGGCTAAACTTCAAATCATATAGTAATCAAGAAAAATTTCCAACAATTGAGGACCGAGAGCGTGCAAGTCAGTGGCCGCATGAGTCTGTTACGGTGGGGAGTAATCATTTGGCACGACACAACAAAACGAGTGGCGGTAGTAGGCTGGCGACTGAGCGGGCGTCGGTGCGGCATGGCAAGACCCAGCAATTGGGGACGTGATCTAGATTTTTCCCTCTATTATAGCCGTAGCAGTTCAGTATTAAACTAACGTAAGCCTGGATCACGAGCTCTTAGATTAAACGCTACAACAAGCTGGCACGAACAGTGTTTTGATTCTTTCTGCATGGTACCGCTGCAAGATTCAATGGAAGGCACATGCAGTGTGCAAAGGGCAATTCGTTTGAATTTCTGACTTATTTTTTACTATTTCTTAATTTTATCTTTTCTAATTTTGTAGCTTTTTAAAAACTTTTTTGTCTATTCTTTTTTCCGTATTCGTTTGCATTGTCCGTGATGGGCTAACATGTTTTTTCTATTTCTAATTTTTTTTAAATTTAGTTACACCAAATAAACCATTATCAACTACAGTATAATTTTATCTAGCTACAATACAATTTCAGCCATAAACCAGCTTATTTCAGCCAATCGAACGGTACCTAAAAAGCAGCAACTCTTTGCTCGTTTGGGCATGTCAACGCATGATCTGACGGTGGTGCGAGTACCATTGCACGCATGCTGTTGCAACCCGAACGTCTTATTTGGATGCGATAGACAATACGCATGATTTGTAATGTGTACACGTAGATCACGTAACCGACGGTTGAGATTAAAGGACAAAATAGATAAATATGTGTTGGAAGTTCGAACTTCAATATAAACACTGGAGCTAGCCAACGAGGCGAGGATGGGCGTGCTCCACCAAAATGGCGATATCGCTGCTTCCAAGATAAGCACGATCGATATTTCTCACTGTTGTGCGCTTGTGACATACATTAGTAGGCTAGTCTCAGTGGAGGTTTCATATTCCAGTTTTCAACACATCAATATTTTGGAAACAGTGCAGAAGAGTTTCATCCCTATGAAACTCTCTCTGCTCCTATGAAATTTTTATCATCTCTCTTCATCAATACAGTGCCATGTCAGCGTATTTAATGCCCATGAAACTCCATAAAACTCCACTGAGATTGGCCGTAGTAGGAGCATATGATTGGACCGATGCTAGTCATGGCCACACCTACGTCTTAGAATTCGAGGCAAGCAGGTCTGAAATATCTCAAGCATCATCAATGATTGGTGTTAGCGTTGTGTAGCTAGGCATCGATAGGCAAAGTTTGCACCTTGGATATACCTGTATCTGAATTAACTTGCCCGTTTGTCTCACCTTAATTAATTAGGACCATAAATTCGGATTCTCGAGCATCATCAATCATTGGTGTTAGCGTTGTGCAGCTAGGCATCGATAGGCAAACCTTGCACCTTGGATGATATATCTGTATCTGAATTTACTTGCCCGTTTATCTCACCTTAATGAATTAGGACCATAAATTCCGATTTCAGCTTTAGGTTCGTAGATTTGCTTACCTGTGTCACTTAGCTAGGTTCACCTGTGGGATTCTTGCAGATACGCCATTTGTAATTAAACGGTTCAGTTTTCAACGTGCCATATGCATGCCGCGCGCGGAAGATATAATCTTACACGCATATAATAGATTAATTTGCTAACTCGGCCAACGATTGCACAGGTACTTGCCTACCAGTACGCGAAGAAAGGGGCACGCCTCGCGCTGGTGGCGCGTAGGAAGCAGGCGCTGGAGGGCGTCGCCGCGGCCGCTCGAGAACGCGGCGCGCCGGACGTCCTCGTCCTCCCTGCCGACGTCTCCGACGCTGACCAGTCGAGGCGGGCCGTCGAGGAAACCGTCGCGCACTTCGGCAAATGTGCAGTAGTCATTGATCATTCTCTCCCTCCCGTTTCCTGTACATGGGTTAGCATTGGACGTAGCACGTGCTAACGAAAGCGTTGTCTTGATCATGTATATATATTATTCTCTATGTCCTGCATGCAGTAAATCATCTGGTTGCCAATGCCGGGATCTGGTCCACCTGCTTCTTCGATGAAGTCACCAACATAACTGCGTTCACCAAAATGATGGTATAATTAAGCGCAGCTAACAAATTGAGGTCCTTTTTTCAGAAAAAGCTACAATAGTTGAAGCAGTAAAATTAGGTGAACTTTTGAATATTTCAGGATGTGAATTTCTGGGGCTCTGTGTATCCAACCTACTATGCCCTGCCACACCTCAAGGCCAGCAAAGGAAAACTCATCGTGTGCTCCTCCGCAGCAGGAACGGCGGCTACATCAAGAATGAGCTTCTACAATGTAAGCAAAGAGGAGACACAGCAATCTACATACCAGTACCACAAATCATTTTATTCTGAGGCTTTCTTCATCTTTACGACAGGCAACCAAAGCAGCACAGCTCAGATTCTACGAAACACTGAGAGCCGAGTTTGGCTCCGAGGTAGGAGTCACCATACTCACTCCCGGGTATGTCGAGTCCGAGATAACCATGGGCAAAGGGATCCAGAAAGGCGGCGAGATCGCCGTCAACCAGGAGGCCAGAGATGTAAGTCGCAAGCTGCAACCAAACCAGATTCAGTTTCCTACATTCAGATCTGCTCACTTAGATAAGTTTGAGCGAAAACTGCATGCTGAACAGAGCAAAAAATGTTCGAATTGTAGGTGCAGATTGGGGTGTTTCCGGTGGGCCGTGTGGAGACGCTCTGCGAGATAGCCCTGGACAGCATCCGGAAGGGCGATTGGTACGTGACATGGCCGTCGTTGTACCGGCCGCTGCAGCTGATTGCTTGCCTTGCCCCTGAGGTCCTGAACTGGGCATCCTACACGCTGTACAACACGAGCGAGGGGAGCCGGCCGCTCGGCCAGAGGATACTGGAGGCCACCGGAGCCAGACGGCTGTATCCGTCGGCTCTCCGGCATCCGGGCATCAAGATGGAGAAAAGCAACGGTGAAGATGCAGCGTGTAATGTGTAGGACACATGCAAAAATAAGTGGAGAATAATCAGGGCGAAATGCTATTAATGGATGGGATTACAAAGAAGATACTTATTAATTTAGCATGAAAAGTTCGTTGAAAAATGCATGAAAAGGATGTAGGGAGGGTGGGTCCATATGTAAGCCGTACATGTATGCTCTATTCCTTTCAACATGACTTATAGATTCTCTCGAATAAACAAACGAAATAATTTCTCCACGATTTTTTGAAACGGCTTATCAGGATAGCCTTTTCAAAGTGTTTTATCAGTATTCAATTCATTCGTATAAGCGTTAATGCTAGAACTAAAAGCCATCAATGATAGCCATGAGCCACCCGAAATGAATCAATGTAAGTTGAGTGGTGTTTGGAAACTAGAATTGTGCTGTAATCTGCACCTAGACGCAGAGCCGTTGATCATTCATCGAGATTTGTGCGGTTGGCCCGAGGTAATGGTGTATATCACACGTATTTAGCATCTTACCACTGTATAGAGCATTTTTGTGGAGCTGAAATGTCCCATCATTTTGGGGGCCGCTACACATATGGAGAGAGAGAAGTTATGCATATCTGTCCCTGTAGCCACTTTATATCAAATTTGCTCCCACCTATTTTTACAAATCTATCCTTTTTTCCCTAGTTAGATAGGCGTGGCAGGTGATATATATCGCCTACCACTCTACCACAGCTCGACAGGAGGGCATGACTGTAGGTGGACGAGCGAGCTCAACAAGACAACGATGAGCGTGACAGACGACGGGCTCCATCATCCTACCGCGCCTAGGATGCTCGGTAGCACCTACTTTGCTCAAAGAGACCGAGAGGGGAGGAGGGAGTCAATAAAAAATCTAAAAAATAAACTAGTTGTGCAAGGTCGATCCGAAAGGTAGGTCCATCCAAGTATAGGACCCATATGCAGGTGGCACATAACTAAAAGGGGATCTTCATCATATACCTCCCTTGAATTGGGGATTTCAGGATTTACCCTCCCACCTCAATGACATGTGGGGTCATCATAAGTCACTGACACGTGGGCCAGGAGGGTAAATCCTGAATTTCCATCTATGAGGAGGGTATATGATGAATAAATCCTTGTTAAAATGAACAGAATATAACCCGGTACTTTTTCCATGGGACGCGGTATCTCTCTCCAACTACTTTTTTTTTCAGAAATCTGTCTCCGACTAAAAGAAGATAAATAAGAGGTGGGTGGACTTTGTAACATTTTATGATACATATTTTTGGAGTTTGTAACCCTTTTTGGTACATACTTTTGTAGTGTGTATATTTTTTGTTACATATTTACGGAGTATGTAACATTTTTCGTAAATATTTTTGCAGTTTGTAATGTTTTATGGTACGTATTTTTGGACTTTGTACAATTTTTGGTACATATCTTTGGGTTTTGTACAATTTTCGGTACATATTTTTACTTTTTGGTACATATTTTTGTAGTTTGCACCTTTTCTTTACATATTTATGGAGTATGTAATATTTTTTATTGGTACATATTTTTGTAGTTTGTACATTTTTCATACATATTTTTTTGGAGTTTGTAACATTCTTGGGTATATACTTTTGGAGTTTGTAACTTTTTTGGTACATATTTTCGAGTTTGTAAATTTTTTGTACATATTTTTGGAGTTTTTTAACCTTTTTGTGGTGTTTGTTGTACAATTTTTGGGTATATCTCATCTCTAGTTTGTAACATTTTTAGGTACTGACGAAGATATAATAATTCTCAATTTACTATTTATCTGTAAATAATATTATTATGTCATTCTATTCTTTAAGTATATCTCTTAGAATTCGTAAGGGAGAGACCAAACCATGTGGTCGTAAGTCTTTCCGCAACTGCTCCATGGTCATGAGCCTTTCCATGACCGCTCAAGGTCATAAGCTCTTCTACGAGCATAACATGGTCACAAGTCGTTCTACGAGTATGACATAGTCATAAGCCGTTCTACAACCACCCTATGGTGTGAACTCTTCTATGACTAGCTTGATTTTGACCACATTGCCTATGACAACCTGTTACATTTTGTACACAGTTGTTTTCTAAAATAACTGCTCGTAACTTCCCTATGCCTTTAGTGATAACCGGCTAGCGATGAAGAGGTACCACATCACTAAGAATAACCTTCACAAGACGGTTCCTCATTTGAAACAATGAGATGCCTCTTGACATGGAGCAACTGTCTCTCATTGCGCACTATATAAAGGCTAACGTCGGGAGAAAAAGGGGGCGAGAGATGTAAGAGAAAAAGAAGTGCAAGATTTTCAGTATTGCTCATTCTCTTGATTGTAATCAGCGGACTCAATATAGAAGTAGAGTTATTATTCTCCCTGGAGAAGACTCGAACCTGTATAAAATCTCTATGTCTTTCTCTGTGTGGTTAGGTCTTTGAGAGATCTCTCAAATCCAAATAATCATACATAAGATTAATATTAAAACACTGACAGGTACATACTTTTGGAATTTGTAACATTTTTATACATATTTTTGTAGTTTGCACATTTTTGCATAAACTTTTGGACTTTGTAACTTTCTGGTACATACTTTTTGGAGTTTGTACAATGTTTGCATTTTTTTTGTACATGTTTTTGGAGCATATAACCCTTTTTGGTACATATTTTTGGAGTTTGTATTTTTCTTTGCATATATTTTATGCAGTGTGTAACATTTTTGTACATAGTTTTGTAGTTTGTACTTTTTGGAGTTCGTAACATTTATTTACATGTTTTTGGACTTTGTAACATTTTTGGTAGATATTTTTGAAGTTTGTAACATTTTTTACATATTTTTGTAGTTAGTGCATTTTTCGGTACATATTCATGGAGTATATAACATTTTTAGGGACATATTTTTGGAGTTCGTAGAATTTTTTGGGTACATAATGGTACATATTTTTGGAGTCTGTAACGTTTTTGGTAGATATTTTTTTGGAGTCTGCACACTTTTTGACACACTTTTGGTGTTTGTAACGCTTTTGGTACATATTTTTTGGACTTTGTAAAAAAAATATTTTTTTGGAGTTTGTACATTTTTGGGTGAAAAATTATATTTTTTTTAGAGTTTTTACATTTTTGGGTACATATTCACCTTTTACATCCATCTTGCATACATAATCGCATATGTGATCTGTTATCAAAAAAATAACTCGAACCTACACAGACCTACTGATTTCTAGCAAGAATTCAAGAGTGGAACTAATTTAAATGCAATCCGCATCCGATAAATTTTCACAAACTTGTATACGGAGCCACCAAGAACTCATTAAGAATATCTCTACATAGCCAAGAAACTAACAAGAATTTATAAAAACATTTCTTGGATCCAGGCCAAGAACTCATCAATATTTTTGTTTGTTGTACCAGACTGTTTTTCTTGTTACAATAAGGTGTTGATTTGTTGAATTATTTTTGTTTTGTGATGTATCTATTGCAACCGTACCAGGCAATTGTTGCAATGCGAAGAAACCATTGTTGGAGGTGTTGGAGCTAATCTTGACATTGGTCGGCATCCAGTACATTAATGTTGGGTGGGATCTTGATTTGGCGGCGGAAACTCAATTTTATGGATCAGTTGAAATTTTAGTGGATGTTGTGAAGAAATTTAGAAGAATGAGTGGGCAGGGGATTGCTGCTTCACTGTGACATAGGAATCGAACAGCTCATGTTGCTTCCGTTAGGAAGATCTAACGGCAACTGAGGTGGCCGTAGCCAGATCTGGGCGATGATAGATATATATGGAGTAAGTCTATATAACACTCCAAACTTTGTTTAAAAGTCCGTCTGACACCCCGAACTATAAAGCCAAATATTTAACCCTCAAACTTTGCAATCCGGTCTAAATAACACATTGACCTGGTTTCGTATGGTGGTATTGCTGGCGTGGCATGATGAGTGGATGGTATTGCCACGTAGGGTGACATGTGGGCCAAATTGGATAAATGACATGTAGGACCCACATTGGTTTCTCCTCCCATTGAGCTCCCAGCCGCACTTCCATGACCACCGTCCCCCTATAGTTCTCTACCTCTTTGTTTCTATTTAGGGGAGAATACCCTATGGGCTTCACCTGTTATTCATATAAACTTAACTAGCGTGTCATCGTGCATGGTAAAACCACCAACTCATTGCACCATGTGAACAACCCCACCATTCAAAACCGGGTCAAAGTGTTATTTGAACTGGATTGCAAAGTTCGAAGAGTCAAATGTCTAGTTTCATAGTTCGGGATGCTGAACAAATTTTTGAGCAAATTTCAAGATATTATATGGACCTTTTCTATCTATATATCTATCCAAGGCCACCAAATAGGAAAGAAAACAAGATTAGGTTCCAATCTTTGGAAACCACCAAGCAAGGGAGGGGTAGAGCGTGATGTGACCTTGGGCGGTGACAAGACTAGCTCTATGCAACTTGGACAAAGGTGAAGTATTGCGACCTGGATTTGATAATCCGAATCTTCTGTGTATCCTGAGCTAGTTCATGGATCAGTAGCTAACTCACACAATATAACATTGGCAAATATCACATCCATACATGCATGTGAATAAAATGAATACTAGATATTATATAAGCATTTATAAATAAATCATATGATCAAGTTTTACATAAAAGGGCCGATAGGCCAAATGAGATTGTTCATAACAAGCGGTGAAAAGTAAGTAAATTAAAAGGGCCTCCATGATCTGCCACAGTTAATCAACTAGGGCTAAATCTAGTCCTGGAATTCGTCTTCCATGCCATATCTGGAGGCATGGATGTATTTATACATCGGGTCATCAATTCCACTATCTAAAATCACATATTAAGCAACAATGAATACAAAAGTACTCAGCAAGTCCCTATAGTAGAATGCAAGTGTAAGTATATAATTCTACATGCAAGGCTTAACCAAGAAAATGTCATATCTTTCTTTTAGCATAAAGCCACTTTGCCAAACATACTATTTTAGTTAGTTTCCAAACCTATAACTTAGCCATTTTTAACTAAAACCAATATCCAGTTTTAAGTCAAGTTCATTGTGAGAGCAAAATCCCTCCGCTTTCATTTCCATTTCCATATCAAGTTATCATAGCCATTTCATTCATGACCACTATTAATTTATGAAAACTACGCAAGTGTGTCACTTCTACACTTTTTCCCATTTCAGAAAGCACGGCTATTCGAATAGATTTTTAACACTCTGTAGAGGTTGTGTAGCCTTACCCATAAGATATGATTAACTCATAATATCAGCCACTACATGTTTTCGTAGTGTTCAACTGAGAAAATCATAACAAGGTTTTTACAATGCTTAACTTTGATACTTCCTTCCACTCCAGAGTGAATCCTCAACGCTGGCAATAGTGACTGTTCCCATCCTGCATTATACCTCACCCCAAAACGTTCCCATCCTAGGCTACATTTTTAATGAGGGACCCCATTGTGAGGTAGTCTACGACCCTTCTCGTCAAGAAATCCATGAGGGCAATGACCGCTATGGGCTACTCCCATCCATCACAATCGAAATCTAGAAATCCACCTACCAATCTAATGCTCAAGATTCACACTAAAGCTAAGCAAATTAGTATGCTAGGTCTATCCCATAACTAGACTTGTAGTTGCCCGATTTAAGTGTAGAAAATAGTTGCACAAGATTCGGTCCTTAATCGACTCAAGGGAGACCAACAATAAACCTAGAGCTCGTGTAATCCCTACACAGCTATTCCAATTGACTCGTGCAGTCCATGCATGGTGATTTCATTCAATATGTGAAATTCATACTCCAGTGTCATACCATCCACTCACCTAAGTCTCTACCATTTTATAAATATCTTCTTATCTCCATTGGTAACCTCCATTCCATTTCCATTATCATGTCTTCAAATTTCAGTTGGCAATATTCGCCTTGTATTCGATTTCAACACTAGAGCATTTCTAAGCATAGCCATAATCTTGTAAGGTTTAACCAAAAGTAGAGTTATTACTATTATAAGTATCCTAGGGCAATATGGGGAAGACATTATCAACAAACAAGGAAGGGGATTAATAAATATCAATTGCATGGTGTAGCTATGCAATCAATATTTAACATAGCATTTAATTAAATAACATTAATAACCATGCACTTGTATTTGAAGGCAAAATATTTGTATTTGAAAATTAGGTTCAACATGATCAATTATAACGACATGCTTTGCTTAACAGTTGATAGCGTTGGTTCTTGATCGGCGGCGACGAGGTGTCCGTAGCATCAAATTTGTAACATCCTGATTTTCAGAGCCTTTTTGAAGCTTTTAAAATAAAATTCACCATTTGGAATTTTCTGGAATTAATTAAAGCTTAATTGGAATTTTTATTAATTAAAAAGATTTAATATGATTAAATTAAATATTAATATTTGCTAAAAATATTTTATTTGTGTTCCTTGTGTTACAAGGAATTTTTCTGTATTTTTTGAGATTTTTCGGAGTTTGTTTGAGCTCAATTTGAAATTTCCCAAAAAAAAAAAACAAAGCAGGAGAGAGAATGAACAGTACCCGCGGGGTCGCGCGGCCAGAGCTCCGATCGATTCCTCTGTGCTGCGTACGTTTCCTTCCTTTTTCCTTTCTCTTCGTAACTTCCAATTCGGACCTTATCTCAATGTCTTCCCAAAATAAAAGTTGTGCCAAATCACGCAAGGAATCCATCCCAATTGGCCTCTTTCCGTTTCGTTCATCCGTTTGCCTTTTATCTCCAATTTTCTGAAACTGACTCTAAACCGAAATCCGCGGATTGGAGTCGGTTTCTACCTCTTCCAAGCCTATAAATAGGACCCCTTGGCTCCCCTAAACCCATTCTAAGCCGTGCCAAGTCCCCTCAAAGCCCAGGACGCCGTTGGCACCGAGCCCCTCCGGTCCCGAATTTGCTCGTCGTGTCTCGAGCTATTCGGTGAGTTTCTTCGTGATCCTTTCGCGTCACATTGTGCCATCATGTCCCATCTACCTTCTTGTTAAGTTAATTTGGTTTTGGTGCAGCCAATCTCCCGGAATCCAGTTTTCCCCAATCTAGGTCAAGAGCGCTTCCCGACGTCGATTCGTCGCCTCCGGTAAGCTTTAGCCCTTGCCGTAATTTTATCTAGCCTTGCCTCGCCACGTTCTACGCCGTGCTCACTTCCATTTCCCCGAAAAGCCTCCACAAATTTTTGCCTCCGAACCTCGCCATGGCCGCCAACGGCATCCCATGTCCCCCATCTACCCGGTGATATTTTCACCAATCCGTTCGCGTCACTTTGTGCCAAATCATCCCAGGTAGCTACCCTCCAAGTGGTTTTAGATTTCGTTCACCGAGCACCAAGATATTAAGTTTCTCTTTTTCCTTCCCGACGTCGTTCAAACGTCGATTGCGCCGTCTCCGGTGGGTTTCTGGCCGAGCCAATAATTTTTCTAGCTTTGCCAAGCCGCGTTCTACCCCGTGCTCACCCTACTTCTCCACGTTCCATGCCCGGATTTTATTCCTCTCTCCTACCCATGTCGTTGTAGCCGCCCGTGCCGCCATCGTGCTCCGTTTGGCGTGCCGTCGCTTCCTATGTGTGCCTTAGGTCCCTAACAACCCATTTTGCTAGTTAGATTCACCTCCCATGCCTCCTCTCGCCAGCGCTAGCTTCCGTTCCAAAAATTTAGCTCTCGGATGAACAGTAATATCTGTGAATTTCCAGCATTTTCTCGCCTCGGCAAACTTTAGATCGCTCGTTCTCCTTCGTCCGAACTCCGATTGACCCGATTCTTCTTCCTAAATTCATATAAAATTGAGCTTCATCTTTTGGTTCTGGTTTTGCAGTTTTTGCAGTTTATTTGAGTTTTATTTGAATTTGTTTTTGTGTTTCGTTTCGCTTTCTCTCTCGTTAGATCACGCGTTCGAAGGAGCTGAAGCCGGATTCGAAGATCAAGAATTCCTAACTGAGCAAGGCCAAGGCAAGTCGTGTCCTTTGATCATGTTGAACCCAGTTTGCAATCTATTATTTAATTATTTTGCTTTAAATTACCTTGCATCGCTATTTTTTATTCAAACCCTTGTATTGGTAGTTATCGTCCCAACTGGTTACTTCCCTCCTTGATATTTTGGAATACCTTGATGCCATTGTCACCTTAGGTTGGGAATTTAATTAGTGATGCTATGTTATTTGTCACATTGGGTTGGTACGAATAGAATGCTTAGCCTTGCTTATTTTGCGAAAGGGTTCATCATCACATGTGATTAATTAATTTGACTTAATGAGATATTGAATCGTGGTTGGTACCACTATTATAAAATTTGTGCTGTGACGTTGGTGCGTCATTGGCGGTGGTTATACAAAAATTGGTTTTCACTTGGGCGATTGATCGTGCAGTAAAGAGGGTGCGAGAGGCACATGGGATGTGGATGTTTCGCCTGGGTAATTCTTAAGGACTTAACTTTGTGCGCCATTGATCTGAGCTTTATCGTGCAAACCACATGTCTAGTATGGGATAGACCTGGCATAATAATTTGTGAAGTCTCCACTTTGGTTTTACTACTGATGTTGTTGTGGCGCAAGAGGGGGCAATTATCGACTAGGGGGTTGCCCTACTCGACGGCGAAACCTTAGCGAGTGGGATCAGGTGGGGATGGATCATTGTAAAAGCCTTGTTGTGATTTTCTTTAACGTGAGGATTATCACATCATGTGGGTACAGTTGTGCAACCTCTGCAGAGTGTAAAACTATTCGAATAGCCATGTCCTCGGTCATGGACAATGCTCGGTGATTTCACACGAGGGGTAGAGTTTATATGAAACCTGGTTGGGTTGAGCTGGGAAGTGAATGGTCAGTTCACTTGTGGTTATATTCAATTCCTTTGATTATTTATTTAACGTCCTCTGTTAAAGTTGCTTTTCAATCTATTTATTGTATTTACTTCAAATTATAGCTTTCTGCAAAGTTAACCTTTCAGCCATCCATTGTTAAACCTTGCATATTATATTGCATTCATTTGTTATAAACGGCTTGCTGAGTCCCAATATACTCACGGCTTTATGCCCCTGTTGCTCAGTTGAGAAGGAGGAGTATCACCAGCAGGAGGTTCCAGAAGGAGAGTACTTCGACGTCTTCGCGGATTAGGCTTCGTTCTCCACTCGATAGCCTGTGGGCGTGTCGATTGGCTGCTGCGCTTTCTTTTGGATTTCCGCTGCTAGTTTTTGTTAAGCCCTTCGGGCTAGTCTATTGTAAGCTTGACCATAAGGTCGTACTCTGATGATTATCAATATAATTTGGTTTTTCCTTAGAATATCGTGATGTGGATGATATTTATCTTTGTTCACACTGTGTGCACTAGCGTGATCCTGGACTAGTGCAGAATACACAGGAGAGTCCGGATTTGTAAATTCGGGTCTCGACAAAATTCTATAAACGTAAAAGCATCCATATTCAATATATATCCAAATAAATTCCAAATAAAATTCAAATGAACTCAAACAATTATGATTTTGGTTATGTTGGAGAGATATTGAATTGAGATGAATTTAGAAACAAAAATCAACTCATTTGGATTTAAAATGAGGGAGAGCGAGTTCTTTGCATTTTAAACTAAGAGAAAATTCTAGAAAAACTAAAATCTCTAACAGGTGGGGTCAGCCAGGATTTTGTTTTCTTTTTTAGTTATTTTCCTAAAGAAAATAGTCTAGCGACTAACAGGTGGAGTCCAATCGGGATTTAATTTTTTTCTATTTATTTTCTTTAAACAAAACATTAGACAATGATAGGTGGAGCCACAGTTCATATGGACTCAGTCCATGCAATGGTCTACGGGAGATGGGATCCAAGTGTCAAAGACAGTGGTCCACGGACTAGGTCTACATAGCAGTTTTAAATGGACGGGGCACACATGTCCGTGACACCAAACATAAATAGGGGTTTAATTAGATTTCTAATTAAACAAGTGATGAGCGCAAGAGGAGTATCGGCGGTGCTATGGCTTCGGTTCACCTTTTACAGAGCATGGTTCCAACTACCATATACTATAGTTGTTTCTTAGGTTCCCACCACCCTTTGTAATCACTGGGTTCCAACTGCCCAGGGGAAATTAAAGTCAGGGTTCCCACTACCCTTTATAATCACTGGGTTCCAACCACCAGGGGAAATTAGAGTCATGGTTCCCACCACCCTTTCTGTTTTTCATCCCAACCACAAATATCATTTTATAAATAGGTACTAACTCGAGTAAGTTCCCATGCCCGCCCATGATCGTGCTCCAACCACACCAATACCTCTTACCATCCGTCTAGATATGTAAAGCAAATTTTAGGATTTTGGGAGCATAAAATATTTGAGTTCAACATACTAGCCACTTCCCATCAGTGGCCGACCAAATTAAGTTTTCATGTTTGAAATGATGTCAGGGCAAATTAATGCCCCTAAGTATCTAAGCAAGACTAAGCATGGCTCTTAGATACGGACTTTGTATCTAGCATGTTTCACCGTTAATTCTAGGGTGACAAGGGTTTATGTCCAAAGCCAAGGAGTGGGGTATAAGTAAGCAATTATCCATAGGGGCTTAACTATGAACTAATGTGAATATAATTTGCATAACAAAGTAAAGCATGTAATTTGATATTTTTAAATAATATAATTTGCATTTAAAAGGTAGGTGCAATATGATCAAATTGATGACTTACCTTGCTCAATTTACCACAGCCTTGATTTTATTCAAAGCCTTCTCAGTCAAGGATCTTGAACTCTTGGTCTTTGTCTTTATCTGGATCTTGATCCCACTGGAGTTGTTGCTTCTTCGGGACTTCAACTTCTAATTACATGATAAATGATCAAAATCCAAAGAACTTCAAAAGTCCAGATTAAATCTTATAGTTTGTATTTCTGGTAATTGAAGATGTAATATTATCTAAGGTTTCAATTGCCAATTAACTGAATTATTAATTAAATAATTAATTAAAATGTGGGGGTTGGTTATTTAACCAATTATTACTGTGCATAAAATTTGTCTAATTGTTGGTTAGTAAAATTGTTATTGATGACCAATCGTCCACGCGTTAGTGGAACAATGAGTTATATTTTAACAGGGTTCTATTTTAATCTTGTGTCTTGAATTGTTGGTACATTATCATTCTTAATTTTCATCAATGATTTTAAATTAGGAGATGATGATAGGACAATTACTATTTAGGCAAGATTTTATTTTAAATTAACCCTTAGTACCTTTGATTATTATTTACATTTATAAACTTATATTTTTACCATCACTTCTGATTTAGATTTGCATTCTAATTTAAGTGGCTAACACATATTGGTTAATTACCTTATTTCTAACTTAATTGTTATTTACACAAAGTTATATATACCAATAATGTCTTATATTAGCATTTGGATTTGAGATAAATGTTAATGACACACTAATTATTTTGGGAATTTTCTAATCATATACAAGGTAATCTTTAATTTAAATCTTGGTATTTACAGTTTAGTATTAGTGACCGAATATTGAAATTAGTTACCAGAATTACTTAAGTATTATTTGAAAAGGGGATCCTTCTAATTTTTGAGAATAGAAATAATATTAATTATATTTACCTGGCTTATTCTTACACTAATTTTTCATATATAATGATGAACTTGCTAATCTTTGTTGACATGCAATTATTCAAAATTTAATCCCTAACATTTTTTATTTCCATAAATCCAGATTCTAAATCTATAATTATAATTCTATCTATATTTTTATTCGTTGCTAAATTATTTTACTTTTTTTATTCTGGATTTTTCTTAAATATTTGCATTCTAGACTGGATCACTTACACATAATGATTTGTAAACCTTCTTGAGTAGTTTTTGTTTATATGTGGCCCACCAGTCATTGAGTGAGCAAGACAGAAGGCAACAACAAACAATAAAGGAGAGGAGCCAGTGCTGAGCTAAAATAGAGGAGCGGTGGCATTGAGGTGGGTGAACTCACTGACGACGACTGGACCACGATGGGGCAAGGCCAACCACCAAAGTGGGTCGCTGGGACGAGGGAGGAGCAGAGGGAAGTGGCATCATAGCTCAGGGTGGTGCCATGGGCAGCTGACGATGGCTTGGGCAGCCGAACATGGGGAGGAGAATGGCGAGAAGCAGCACCAGAATGAGAGGAAAAAGAAGGAGGAGAGCACAAGCCAGAAAGGAGTTGTAGGAAGCTTACCAAGCAAGCCGTGGAGGTGGAGGAGCACCAGAGAAGAGAGGCGACATGAGGCCGGGATGGCACGGGTTGGCAGCGTCGAGGCGGCACCCAAGTGAGGGTAGCTCAATTCAATGGCTAGGGAAGGATGGTGGTGGTATGGAGATGCTTCTAGAGGGTGAATCGAAGGGAGGTTCACCGTAGTAGGGACGGCAATGACAATGGCAATTTTTAGCTAGATTGGAGACAGAGATGGCATGGCAGGCTGCTATGATGGAACCTTGAAATTGATTTAGGTGAAATGAAATTGGGGTTGTGGAACACAATGTGACATGAGCACTTTTGGGAAAAGATCACCGGAGCGTCTAGACGTGGTGATGGCTTGATTTAGGGAAAAGGGGAGGAAGGGGGCAATGGAGGGTGTGGAGGTAAGCCTGGGGGCTACTTATAGCCGGAGTACGCAGCGTGGTGTTAATTTTTGACAATGGAGGGTGGCACGACTTAGGGGCCCGTGGGCATGGCCTGGTGGCATGGGCAGCATGCGTGCGGCACTAGGCACGTGCAGAATAGGGAGTAAAGGAAGAGAGAGAAGGGGGAGAAGAGAAGAAAGCAATGGGGCACATGACAGAGAGAGAAAGAAGAATGGCTAGCAAAATTGAAATTTTTGACTTTTGATTTGAGTTTCCATTTTTGACATTTGAATTTGTACTTAAGTTCAAATTTAAACTCTTGGCTCAATTATTTGGATATGTATTTTAGTCTTGCTTTGCT